>CM047805.1:124910715-125539408 GCA_026214975.1 Gentiana macrophylla
CATTGGCTATAAAAGTTGTTTTTCCATCAGCTTAGTTCAATGACTCGCACTTATAGATTTTTGTTACGTCATATGGACTGTCCATCTAGATTTAAGCTTTCGAAACAACTTCAAACGTGAATTATATAAAAGTACTCGATCACCTATATGGAACTCACGACTATAGATTTTCTTATCATGAAAAGCTTTCGTGCGTTCTTTGTAGATTCGAGCATTTTCATAAGAATCGAGTCGAAATTCTTCTAGTTCATTAATCAAGTAATCTATGATCACCATGCACTTTAGGATCAAAGTTTAGAAATTTAATAGCCCATAAAGCTCGGTGTTCTAATTCAACAGGAGATGACAAGATTTTCCGAATACTAATTTGTAAGGAGAACGACCAATCGGTGTTTTAAAGGTCATTTCGTATGCCCATAATGCATCATCAAGTCTTTCTCGCTTGCTTTTACGATTCGAGTCCACTGTCTTCTCCACGATTCTTTTAATTTCTCTATTAGACACCTCTACTCTGCCCACTAGTTTGTGGATGATAGGGTGTTCCAAGTTTATGAGTTACACCATATTTCTCAATTATCTTAGTAAATGGTCGGTTACAAAAATGTGAACCTCTATCACTAATGATAGCCCTCGGAATGCCATATCGTGTGAATATATTCTTTTAAGGAACCTTAGCACTACTCTGGTATCATTAGTAGGGAGAGCTTGATTTTCTACCCATTTAGAAACATAATCAACCATTACTTAGAATAAATCTTTTTCCAAAAGATATAGGAAAGGTCCCATGAAATCTATGCCCCACACATCAAATAGTTCACATTCTAAAATCGGTTGCATAGGCATTTCATGTTTTTTTCGATATATTCCCCATTTTTGACATGATTCACAAGATTTTGCATATTTATATGCATCTCTATATAGTGTAGGCCAATAGAAACCACATTGTAAAACTTTGAAAGCGCTTTTCCATCCTCCATGATGACCTCCCGCCTCACGATCATGACAAAATGATAATACACTTAAAATTTCACTATCGTGAATACATTTCCTAATTATTCCATCCGAGCATCTTCGGAAAAGATCCGGTTTATCCCAATAATAAAACTTTAAGTCATAAAAAGAACTTTTTTTGCTGCAAGTCCAATGAGGTGGGATGTACCTACTGTGTAATGTAGTTAACAATATCCCCAAACCATGGCGAATCTTTCTTTGATGGTATTCTAGTTTTTAATAATCGCATGGTTGAAGGAGTATCTATCTTAAGCAGTTTCTCATCCGAAACGAATCTCGAATTTCTTTTCCTTTTCCTTCATCATTATCCATCCCGCTTAGATGATCCGCTACTACATTTTCACTTCTTTTATCCTTAATTTCAATATCGAATTCACAAATGTAATCCACCTAAGAAGACGCGGTTTGGCATCTTTCTTACTTAAAAGATACTTGAGTGAATGGTCTGTGTAGATTATTACCTTAGAACCAACAATATATGATCGAAACTTATCTAAGGCAAATATTACGATATGTTTCTTTCTCATTAGTTGCATAATTAAGTGAGTTGCGTTTAATGTGTGAAGCATAGTAGATAGCTTTGAGAATTTTGTTATACCGTTGACCTAAAAGCAACTTCTTCATGCTAAATCACTTGCATCACACATAATTTCAAACGGCAAATCCCAATGGTGCTACTAATCTTTAGTGCATGAGTTAATTTCGCTTTTAGGGTCTTAAAGGCTTCCATACATTTATCATCAAAGTTAAAAGGTACTTCTTTTCTAGCAAATGACTCGGGGTTTTGCTATTTTTGAAATCTGCAATAAACCTTCTATAAAATCCTCGCATGTCCAAGAAATCCTCTTAACGTTTTCAAATTAATTGGTGGAGGTAATTTTTCAATTACTTCGACTTTAGCTTTATCAACTTCAATTCCTTCTTCAGAGATTCTATGACCTAGTACAATTCCTTCAGATACCATCAAATGACATTTTTCCCAGTTTAGAACCAAGTTGGTATCTTCACGGCGTTGTAAAACGCTTTCTAAGTGTGATAAGCATTTATCAAAAGAATCTCCATAAACACAAAGTCGCCCATAAAGATTTCTAAGAATTTCTCAACCATATCGTAAAATATTGCCATCATACATCATTTGAAATGTAGCGGTGCATTACATAATCCAAACGGCATTCTTTTATAAGCAAAAGTTCCATAGGGACAAGTGAAAGTAGTTTTTCTCTATCTCCCCGCTGCAATGAATATTCAGAATAACTTGAATAACCATCTAAAAAGCAAGTAATACTTATGTCCACTCAATCTTTCCAACATCCGCATCGATGAATGGAAGTGGATGATGATCCTTTTAGTATGATCATTCGGATTTCGAAAGTCAATACACATTCGATATCCTGTAATTTCCTTGTCGGAATCCATTCATTTTATCATTTTCTTTTACCGTGAAACCTCCTTTCTTTGGAACTACTTGAGTTGGACTTACCCATTCACTATCTCGATATGGGAAAGATTATTCCCATTTCTAATAGCTTAATGACCTCTTTCTTAACGATTGTTTGCAAATTTGGGTTGAGGCGGCGTTGTGGTGAATACAAGGTTTAGCTTCTTCATTCAAAATAATCTTGTGAACACAAATTTGTGGCTAATTCCTTTGATATACGCCATTTGCCCATCCAAATGCTTTCTTATGTTCTCTTAACATTCTTAGTAATTGATCCTCTTGTTCTTTTGTTAAGGTTGATGAAATGATAATAGGTAATGATTATCATTTTTAAGAAAAGCATATTTCAAATTTGAAGGAAGTGGTTTCAACTCAGCATTCCTTGGTGGATCTTCTACTTGATGGTTTTAAAGCTGGTCCTTCCATTTCCAATTTCAAATTTTGATGCCATGGATGTTTAACAAACCCTCCTTTATCTAAATAAAGGATTACTTCTTTCATTTAAAGATCATCTTCATCTTCTTTATAGATAGAAAATGCCAAACATTCTTCTAATTTATTTTCATAACCTTTAGATTTGGCATCCCGGATAGTAGAATATTCATCTATAAAAGAACATGATTCGGTTCTTTGTATGGATGGTTTATAGCTTTGAAGATATTGAATGAAACTTTATCCTCATTAACTCTCGTATTAGTTCACCTTTTTGAACATCTATCAAAGTTCTTCCTCAGTGTAGCTAGAAATGGTCGACCTAGAATAATTGGCGCTGAATATCCTTCTTCCATTTCCATTATTACAAAGTCTCTTTGGGAAGTAAAATTTATCAATTTTAACCAACACGCCCTCGATTATTCCCTTAGGATGTTTAATTGATCTATCTGCCATCTGAAGGGTCATTTCAGTATTCGTAAACTCTCCTATTCCTAGTTTCTTATAATCCTCATAAGACATGAGATTGATACTTGCTCCTAGATCACACAATACTTTCTTAAACAGTAAATCCTCCAATTTCATGGGATAGTGAAACTACCAGGATCTTTAAGTTTAGGAGGTAGTCGATGCTGAAGTATTGCAGAACATTCTTCATTAAGGCATATATTCTCATATTCTTCTAATCGCTTTTTATTAGATAGGATATCTTTAAGAAACTTTCCATAGGCAGGCATGTTGACTAAAGCTTCTATAATGAGGATATTGACATGAATATGATGAAAAGTGTCAAGAAGCGAGCATATTTCTTATCGGTTTTATCTTTTTAATTTGATCTTTCGGTGGATAAGGCAAAGATTCTAAATCTATAGCCTTTGGTTCTGAAGTCATTTTCTCTTTTCCTTTCTCCTTGAATCTTTGAGCATTACTTGATCGCCAAGTTTCATTATCTTGAGATTTTTCCTTTAAAACATCCCCTGTATCAACTTTATCCTTCTCAGTTACTTTTAAATCTTCCTGTTTTTCTCCCTGATTTTCTCTGACATGTTCCTTAAATAGGATTCTCAGGTCCTTATCCATAGGATCTTTCAGAATTCTAGGGACTTTTACCCATTTTTCGCCTTCAATTTCAGGTTCAACATTATTCTGTTTTAATAATTCTTCGATAATTTCTTCCTCTTCATCAGTAAATTCAAGTTCGTCCTTTTCCTTTACGATATTACCATTTAAATCTTTTTCTACCTCATTGTTTCCTGCGTTCTCTGCTCTAGTATCTTCACAATATTTCCTACTTCTCGTAATCACAGCTTTTACCTCTCTCGGGTTTCTTTCAGATTACTTGGTAATCCTCCCGGAGGTCTACTTGTTATTACGTTCTCCTCTCTACTCAAATGATCTTCCATATTCCTTAATGATGCTTCTATAGTTCTCATTCTCGTATCATGTCCACCCATGTAGGCGTTTTCAACATAGTCATATCCTTAGAGACTCGAACCTATAGAAGTTATCATAGTTTCTATATTCGAGCTTGAGTAGATACTACACCCATCATTTTTCCATTAATTTATCCCATTTATCAACTCCTTCAGGTTGGGTTGAACTTTGGGTGACTGGTATAGTTTGAGTAGTATGTTGTGGATAAGATTTAAGTAACGATTGTAGGTTACGATTTGATGTATTTCCTTGATGAACTTGATTACTATATGGATTCTTATACCGAGGCTCGATATGGCGGTTGTCCTGGCTTATTAGGGTTTTCGGACCATCTAAAAGTTGGGTGCTCTCTTCTAATAGCATTAAAGGAGTTTGAATACGCGTTGTTCAAATTCCTATCTTTGTTGTAAAAACTCACCTCTTCCTCGAGTATCCTTCCGGTTCTTCTATCCCTAATGACACATGATTTGAGTAGTCATTTGGTATGATAGTTTCGATTTTCTGATCTACTAGCCTGTAGAGGTTGTCAAACTTCTACCCAAATTCTCCAAGTGTGCTAGAACTTCCGTATTCGATGTGTATTCTCCTGCAAATGCTACTTTCCTAGTGCTAGAACCGGTTTCCCACATTCTCGTTATTTTTGAAATCTTTTCTATAGCATCGTAAACTATTTGGGCTTCACTCATCATTAATGAACCACCACATGCATGATCTACATCCTGCACGTGAATCTTTCCTTAATTCTGACGTAAACGTTGGATTTGCATTTCTAAGGAATAACCATGATCGGGACAAGATCTTAGCAACTTTTAAATCTCTCCCATGCATTCCCAAAGCGTTTCTTCAGATCCTTGTCTAAAGTTGGCAATTTCGACTTTTAATTCCAAATTTCTACCCGGAGTAAAATACTGCTTTAAAAACTCGGTTTGAATTTCCTCCCAACTAGTCAATGAATGATGTGGGAGTGACATAAACCAATCTCGTGCTCTTCCTTTTAAAGAAAAAGGAAACATAGACATCCTTGTTAATTCACGATGAGCACCTTGACTTTTGGTCATTGCACAATTCTTCGAAAAGATAGAGATGGTGATGTGGATCCTCATCATCCTCTCCTAGAAATTGGGCTCTTGCGTCAATTAGACCAAAAAGATGAGATTTTATTTCAAAATTATTTGCTCCTTCATTGGGTAAACGAACTGGATTATTAGTCTGGTTTATTCTTAAGGTCTGATCACAAATAGGTCTCGGATTTGGTGGGTTATTATTACGATTGTTCTGGTTCCGATTTTGATTATTTCTATTCTGGTTATTTGGTATGGGTAGATCCTGATTAAGATTTTGGCCATGCCTTGAGCATGATCTAGCCCTTGTTCGGTGTTTCATCCTTTATTTTTGACCATTTTCGTATTTTGATTTGATGATGATTCTCCGTCAGATTTCACGACCAAGTATGACCTTGTTTCCTTTCGCTCTTAATCGCCTTTCGTAAGTATCTATGTCAGGCTTATAAGGAGTAAGTGGGGCCTTACTCTTTCTGGTCATCAACTAACGAAAACCGAAAATAGTTGAAATCGATAAAAGTAAAGATTGGTAACTTACTTATTAGGTAAGTACCAACGAAAAAGAAAATAGAAATGGGGTAAGAAAAGTGTTGACTTATCCTCGAGACTTTTGAGTTAATATAAGTAGAAATCATTCGAACACAATGAATTAGCGTCGTTCCCCGGCAACGGCGCCATTAAGCTGACGGACCTTTTCTATGCTATCAATCCTTACCGCGATTGTACCGGGTCAAATTGTAGTGATAGAGTGATGAGTCAGTGTCGATCCTCGTGGAAAACTTGGTAATTCACCGTGTGATTAAACACCAAGAAAGCTATTATTATCTCAATCTAAGTCGCAATTTTATCATCCAACCAAACTCTAAACTAACAAAGCATAAAACTAAAACAGATATATATAAGTATATATATATATATATATATAGATATATAGCAATACATATATATATATAGATATAAGTATATATAGTACCAAAACAATATCTAAGGTGGAGGAGATAGATATTATAATTATAGACTAGCCAAGAATATGTTATTGAATCCTTATATCTTTTAGTGAAATTGGATGTGCTTGATCTTTATTTTAAGTTAAATCAATTATACGTAAACGGTGCACTCCTAAACTAAACAATTCATTCTCACACGAGCATCTGAAATTGTCATATGTCCAATCATTTGTCCAAGGTCATCCTCAAGCATGGGTCACTCCCGTTTTGTCATTCGGCCAATTTTAAGGTATGTCAATTAAACAAATGAATTAAACGTAATAATCTCTCGAGTACATATTTCAATAAGAGTTTGTTTCTCCCGAAACAAATCTACCCCGGTTTAGAAATCGGATTCCGTTGTCACGTTTTCACTCGGCCAATTTTACCCTCCGGTCTTTCTATTAACGAGTTCATAACCTAACTACGAGGCGTCAATTCATAATTAGATTATGAATTCTTTCATATCAAGTAGCTAATTCAATACGAATATAGAAAGAGATTCATTGTAACCGATTTTTATCCAATTTTAGTATAGTCATCATCCATTTCCCTAAAAAGATAATACTAATCCAATTTCATATCTTGGCTAGATACTAAGTTAGCCTAATATCATTATAAGTAAGATACTAATAACAACATAAATACATTAGAAAAGTTACCAGATTACAATCGAAGCTTCAGAGTTGTATCCTCCGGAAATAGCAACTCCTTTACATCAATGAGCCTTGATACATCTTCTAAGCATTATAACGATACTTTATACTACAAAGATTATTCCGGCAGAGTGCCGTTACAAACTTTTATTTAACTAAAAACAACAAAACGAAACTATATATAGATATAGAAGAGAGATATATGCATTGGTACACTTCAAAATGGTTGCATTTGAGGTCTATTTATAGACCATATCACAAGGCGGGCGCGTGCGGACCACCACGGCGCGCGCCGGCTACGATATATATTCCCTTGTCGAGATTTTTGGGCCCAGCCAGAGAGATTTTTCGCAATATTCGCCTTCTCCGTGCGTGCGGATATACAACATATATCGATGTTTGTAAAAACCTATCTCGAGCTGTAGACCTCAGTTGACATGATTTGATATTCGTTGGAAAGCTCTTTTGAAGGCCTACAACTTTCATCAAGGACTTTTTCTCTGAAAATGCCTCTAAGTTAGATCAAATGTCCGTTGAAGATGAGTTACGGTAGAAACATTAAATCTGATTGATCATTTCAAAGTTGTTAGATTTTGGCATAATCTTTTATCCCACAAAACTCATATTTATACTTCAAAAGTATGTCATATTTTGGGATCTTGGTAAACATCTGATCCTGCAACAAACTCAACGAAACACCAAACGTAAATCTGACAAAAAACTATCATTTTTATCGTTTTTATAACTTATGCATCTAATTATAACTAACTATGATTTTTATAAGTTTTTAATGCATTTATATGAAATTATACTAAAATATCATAAATATAATAATAAAAAGTCTTATAATTTGATCATATATTTTTCATACATCACCTATCCAACAAGCATTGATTTCCTATCTCGATTATATTGTGGTTTTTATCTAGGTTGTGATTCACCTTATCTAAACATGAACTCTAATTCCTTAGAAAGTTCATCTATTAATCCATTATCTTCCAATGCAAGATTAACGCGTTTTCTAACCAAAGGTGTAAACTTTATGTTTATAATCTAGCAATTAAACCTATTAACTTCCGTTAGGATAGATTCAAATACTATTCCTATTCATGGTGATCTACGGTTTATAGAGATTTCCATCAACAATAAACAATCAACACATGCAAATCTTCCGATATAAAAGCAATTAAACATAATAAACATGAATAGAGAAACAACCTTTAATAAAAACTCACAGTATAATCGATGAAAGCGAAATCAACAATCGTTGGATGGCTTCACAATACTCGTTTGATGAAGCTTTTAGCTTCGAACATCCTCAAGAACTCAAATTTGCGAAGCTTGATTGCATAAAAGTAACTAATTTTACCTAGATCTAAAGTGCATAAAAGCTGGAATAAAAGGAGAAAACGCAGCCTAAAGCCGCCCCACAGGTTTAGGGTTTGAATAATGTGTATATTGTCTCCTTAGGGTTGAGAAACGACCGCCTATATATAGATTTCTAAGTCGGTTCAAAGAAAGTCGGCTACCGGACGCCCGTCTGAAACCTTGAACGCCCGTCCACTCTTCAATAAAACTTGAATCGGGCGAGTCATGATCGAGGCGCTTGTCCATCCAGCGTGGCCCAAACTTCTGAATCAAAGATGTCATCCGGGACGCTCGTTCAATTACATCGAGACGCCCGTCCACCTGGGCGGAGATTCTCGGACGCTTGATTTGATATGATTGAATTTTGATTTATTGATCTTTATCTCTTCTATCTCTATCTCACTTCCTCATTATCTCTTTTATCATCAATTAGCTCGAACTAAATCAACTTTCGATCATCTTTTGAGCCTCAAACATGTATCTATAACACATAAAAACATCGCAAAATGTAATAATGCTCAAATAATCATAAAATCACAATTAAAACACCAAAATTAACCAAGTTTGCGATTAACTCATTTAAAATCTCATTTGCTCAATATATCCATTAAACACTCGTTTCTTATGCAAATTCATACAAATACGGGGGAGAATACCATAGAATATAGCGTTATAAATCGTGACAAAATCACCCCTTAACAGTGCTAATTCATTTTCACTAAGTGGATGTTCAAACCCGTAAGGTACTTTTCTAATGCGGGAAGAACCATTGCAGGAAAAATCAACTTCCACGTACTTGTTACTTCCACTTTTCTAATAAGTTGATTTGTATATAAGAACCATTGCAGGAAGATTTTGCATAAGTAGTGCTAGAGTATTTGTGTGCCAAGGTTACGCCAAATGCATTGTTTTCGATCCCCATGGCACTTCTCTTGCTGGTACTTTTCTATTGCATTTATTACTTTTTGCAATTACATATTCTGAGTTGGAACCAGTTGATTTATAATTATTTTCTTCTTTCAAACTGCCACATCTTTGTTTTTTTCCCTAATCCATTGTTGCAGTATCTTGATATGCTCTCAATTCAAATAGGAATCACTTGACATCTTTGAGATCTATATAAGCTTAACTTTAACAAGAGTAGGGTAGAAATAAAGACATGGATAGTGAAAAGATTTTGTGTCTTTGTGAGTTGGCTTTTTAACTTGAATTTTTAGTTCCTTGGCATCCCTATTTCATCATACATGTGGCTTGCTTCAAATATGAG
This sequence comes from Gentiana macrophylla, assembly GCA_026214975.1. NCBI lineage: Eukaryota > Viridiplantae > Streptophyta > Magnoliopsida > Gentianales > Gentianaceae > Gentiana > Gentiana macrophylla. The sequence continues at coordinate 124,920,369 of CM047805.1, forward strand.
AATCTCATTTTTTTGCATTACTTCTGAGAATGTTGTGAGATTTAGTTTACTGTTTTGCAGGCTCAAGCCTTTCTACTTAATGAAAAATGATAGCCAAAAACTGCTTCAATGGGCACCTCTTGCCAGAAATGACATGGAAACGAGGTCAGTCTATCCTGAGGTAAACTTTGTTTTGTGTTCCTGTCTTATAGGTGCCCACTTTTTTTCCCTACTTTATTTTGTCCCGTTGTTCACATAGGATTCATATGCAGGAGTACACTCAAACTGGCAAAATCAATTCATAAGAGAGAAGCCGAAGCTAATGGTATGTTTAATGTTAGAATGCATTAACATGTACATTATGCCTTTTATCATAGTTTTAGCTTTCAGGTGATGGTAATTTATAGTGTATCCTTAACAATTTAGTTGAAATGTCGAGTTTATATTTTTTGGAAGAATATCATTGAGGATATACGTTTTAACACTTTACATGTATGGTGTTGTTTTCAATACAGTTGGTTCGTATGCGAATTGAGGATATCTTTTCCTCAATTAGAACTTTTTGTTTCACACAAGGTAGATCGTTTTCTATTGTTCAACCTTTGGTTTCGAATCCATGTTTGTTTTGTGAGTAGGTTGTATGGTTGCTATGAGTTGTAAAACTTGAGTCTATCTGCCAATTCTTCTACACCTCCCTTTCGTTGTGTATCCAGAATTTTTGTCAATGAACTATAATAATCAACAAGCAGAAAGCTTTGTACGTGTTATTCCGGAGAAAGGTGATCTGAATAATTAATTTTTTGGAATCTCAACCATAAGCTATTTAATTCGGTGGGAAGTTTAACCTTATACAAGTTTTGCAGGTACATGTTTCTATTCGCAGATTAAGGAAAAACGTAGAGTAAATCAGGCCATGGGTTCGCGACGAATAGATTCATGATGATGATAGATGAACTCAGCCACATGCTCACAAATTTGCATTTTTTTTCCAGGTGTTACCTAAAATTTAGTGGGATGATTGTTGTTAAGTTTCACCAGATATCCATCAACCAATACTATTTTTCATTGACATTGAACACATTTCTATAATTATCTTTCATTGTACATGGACATGTTTGTCGGATTGATTTTTCATTCAAACCATCGTTTTTAGGATTTTTTGTTTCCTGCAAACTCTTACATTATTATAATATCCAAATTAATTGTCGTACACATTTATGATAGATTAGACATTTTTTTCATTATAGCACAAATTAAATTTATTCTATGTTTTTATGAATAAAATCATTTTTTATATGTTAGTTTGTTTAAAACACGACATTTTTCATAACATATTATTTTCCTTCGATGTTTACTTTTAAATATAACGCGTTTTCCATGCATCACATGCGTTTCCTACTAGTATATATATATATATATATATATATATATATATATATATATATATATATATATATATATATATATATATATATCTTAGTTAACGAACCGTGCATGATGCACGGGCTGATAAAAATACAATTAAAATATGGTCATGTATACATAAATACGATGAAAATATGTCAAACGTGAAATATGCACTAAAAAGTCAAAACCAAACATAATTTATTAGAAGAATAGCTTCAATAAAACATGACAAAAAAAACTCTTATGTAATTTAAATACATATTATTACAAAAGAACCACACCGTTGTTTCATCATAAATTAACAAAATGTGGATTTTTCATAGCCCTATCGTGATTTATAAAGCACCCCACCTTAAGGATCTTAATATTGTATATCCTCTACACCACAACCTCGACCACAACGCTCGGGAATCACATAAAATCATCATTGTAACTTGCCAATCATCAACGATTCTTCAAATATGTTCGGAAAAGCAAAAACACCACAAATACTTGCAAAAACGAAGTATAGAAACAAATGTAACAACCATACTTACTGTTTATGAGGTTTCTTCATTATCTTAATTATGTACAACCTGTGATGGCGTATTTTCTAATCTCTATAGACAATAATCGAGTCACAATTCCAAGTAGCTGAAATAAAAACTTAACAAATTTTGTGTCCAGAAAGTACAATAAAGCCTTTTATAAAACAAAACCAAACTAACAAATTGCACTTAGCGTAATGATATAAGTTAAGAAAAAGGATAAATCATATATTATATATAGATATTTATTCAGACAATATGTCAAAACTAATTCATGTCATATTTCTTGTGGAAGTTGAATCACTTCCAAAAGAATCATCACGTGAAATATTATTGCAACTGCATCTTAGATGACGTAAATTACTTGAAAAGAAAGAGAAAAAAAGTGAATACTCATTATATTTAACAGCATCAAAGTCCATCAAAATTGAAAGAAAATCGAATTCCTTTCATCAAACAACTCAAATTTTTCACAAACATGTGGTTTGTTTTGTCATGCTGTTTTCTATGAGAAATCACAGTCAAGTCTATTGTGAGAACAAAAAGAGGAATACATATAATCAAAGATAGGCTTGAAAAAAATGTTTAAGCTACTTCTTACCAAAATAGCAAAGTTATAGCCGTTTCACAAAAAAATAAAATACAAAGCCTACGTCTGAACTAACTTCGGGCTGCCAAGGACAATCACAATTCACCCTGCTACCAGAATTATGCAGTGGCTTTTAACTTCAAATTTGATCTCATGGTTAAATCACTACAAATAGTTTTCTTTGCCATATATTCTCTGCCTTAGCCTCAAATTTGATTAATCTGCATCAAGCCACCAACAGATCCCACCAAAAGACTCAACTTGTTAAACCAAAAAAAATCTTCAAATTGCGAATAATATTTAGCATCCCCTAGGAATAACTAATGTAAAATATAGTCAAGTGTATGCGTAACAACTTAACAATAGAAATTATGGTCAAATTCAAGAGTTCAATTCACATTTCACAGCAACAGTAAAATAATATTTTATAAAAAAAAAAATCAATTATTTTGTACTGTAGCTAACCGCGTAAAGTTATTCATCCCGTAGAGATCAAGTCGGATTTTATACCCCATCTTTGTCCATTTTTTGAGTAAGCCATATGTTTCACAAAAGTTTTGTCTACAACAAAAGTTTCCCATTAAATCACCACCATTATGGCATCTTCTTTTAAATCAGAAAACCCGGCTATCACTACCTACCATTCTCACATTAATTAATGAAAATGTTAAAACAATATTCGGGTATAATTTTCAACTTAGGCATTATCTCTAGCCATTTTGACAACCTCCATCACCGTAACACCCTAAATCTATTGAAATAAACACATAAAAACACAAAACACACACAAACAAAGTACCTATATCTACTTAGATATTTATATATACCATAACATGCCCATCACAAATAATGAAATCTAAAATCACTACATCTCATTCTCAAATTAAATAATAAAAATGATTAAAAAAATTATACGCATCTAAATTACCGGAGAAATTTACGACTTAGGAAATATCTCTAGCCATTTTAATAATCTCCATCACGGTAACGCCCAAAGTCGGCCGAAATCTGCACACATAAAACACAGAAAAAAAAATATAAATGTCCAACACAAAAAGGGGAAATTTTATAGAAATTAAGATGATCCGGAAGGAAGAAAGTCGGGTTGCTGAATCCCTAATTGTTGTGGAATGAATATATATATGAAGATGCCATAAAGGACGCATATATATGAAGATGTCAGGAAGGAAGAAGGAACTGGAAGTGCCGGATCCAAAATTATTGAATATATTTCGTTCCCTTTCGATCCTAAATTGTCATGTATCCAACTGAAAAGAAAAAGGTGCAATGCATCATTCTCCGACCTAAAACCCGAAATATCTGCATCCTCAGAGTTGCTATCAATTTAAAAAAAAAATTAAGAAGAAGAGTCGTCTGTCATCATTTTTATATATAGAGAAAATGGCGAAATGCATAAGAATAGAGAGTCAATGAAAGGAAAAGATTTGATTGACAAGCTGGAGATATAGCTTTGAATTTAGGAATTTTATTGGATTTTGTAAAGTGTATATTTTCATTTATTCCCGTGAAATTCGGAATTTTATTTGATTTTGGTAAAGTTGTTACCGAGAATTTAGTAACACGTTTTTGTTTTATTGGATTTTGTAAAGTGTATATTTTCATTTATTCACGTGAAATTCGGAATTTTATTTGATTTTGGTAATGTTGTTACCGAGAATTTAGTAACACGTTTTTGTTTGTTTTAGTTTAGTTTTTTTTTTCCAGCTTCGGGTGTAAGTAAGGTGAAAAGCGGGTTTGGGTCGAATTTCACGGGTAAAAAAGTAATTAAAATTAATTGGACATTTAATAAAGAAGTGCCATAAATAAAGAAGTGTCATTTAATAAATTTCACGGGTAATATGTTCTTGTACAAATTAAAAAAGTGCCATAAATTTCAAGAATAACTCACTTAAATATCATTTCATTTAATGCAATAATTATAAAGTAATTAAAATTAATTGGACATTTAATAAAGAAAACATAAGATAAAAATAATAATAAAAGATAAGTCGGTAATCTAGATATTTACCTTCGTCCCAAAACAAAATATAACATATTCTAAATTTTTAGATTTGTCCATCATTTTAAATTATTGATGGAATGGGGAGAAATTAAAGTCTTATGCACTGCATTTGTTCCACGAAGTTGTCCGTTCTATGGAATGGGAGAAATTAGAGTCTTTTTCTCCAAGCAGGGGTATTCGCCAAGGGGATCCGATTGCACCGTATCTTTTTGTGTTGTGTATGGAGGTCTTGAGCATGAAAATCGAAAAGTCCGTCGCCCGTGGTAGATGGAAACCGATCAGAATCGCAAAAAATGGTCCCCCCTTATCTCATATTTTTTTTGTCGATGATCTCTTGCTTTTTGGGGAGGCAACTGTCGATCAAGCCCAGGTAATGGAAGGCGTGTTACATGATTTTTGTGTTTGCTCAGGTCAGAAGGTTAGTGTGGCTAAATCGATTTTTTGCACCTCAAGAAATGTTAGCAGTACGATGAAGGCTAATATCTCTAGCAGTCTTCATATGCGTCATTCACACAACCTGGGTGTTTATCTTGGTGTTCCACTAATTCAGGGGAGGGTGACAATTAACCATTACTCACACTTGGTGGATAAAATGAATAAGAAACTGGCTCACTGGAAATCAAAGACCTTATCTCGAGCAGGTAAAAGCATTCTGATCAAAAGCTCACTTGATACAACCCTATTATCTTATGAACACCGTCCGGTTGCCAAAGGGGATCACAGACCGTGTTGAGAGAATATGTAGGGACTTTTCTCGGGGATAATGAGGAGGGTAGGAAATTGCATACGGTGGCGTGGTACAAAATCTGCAAACCCAAAAATGGTAGGGAGGAGGAGGGTCTTGGATTTAAATTCGCTGGACCAAATGAACTTGGCTCGCTTGGTAAGTTGGTATGGTGTATCTTAAGCCAGTAATTTCTTGTGGGTAAAAGTTTTGGCGCATAAATATAAGCGATTTCGTGACCCCTAAACCGGGATGCTCTCCGGTATGGCGGAACATATGCAAGGCTTATCAAAGCGTTGTGGAGTGGCTTCGATTTTGAAAGTGACTCGGCTCGAGTAGTGAGATCCTAAGGGAAATTTACGGTGGCGACCGGCTACTTCCACCAAGTGCGGGAGAACGATATGAATATTGTTTCGGAGACTTGGGACATGATTTGGAGTTTAAAGGTCCAACTAAGGCGATTATTTCATATGGCTAATCATGCACGGGGACTAATGGTGGCGAGAGAGTTTGGCTAAGCGGCACATTATCTTCTTCGCGCTAGATGTGCAATTTGTGATGAAGGCGAGAGTCTATTCTCCATGCTATTCGAGATCAGTAGATGGGCGGCGAGGTTTGGACTCAATGTCTACCCCGTGAATGTTGGAGCCGCTTTTTGCGGCGCCGCGATAACGAAGGAGTGGGTGGAGCTTAACCTTAGAAAAGGTAACTTAGAACCGCTTGGTACTACTACATGGAAATACTTTTGGCGAGAAGCGGCCTACAATATTTGGTTGTGGCGTAACCGTGTGATTCATGACCTTAATGTGGACAGACCGCCAGCGTATGTCATGATAAAAAATTCTGTTGAAAGAGCTCGGAACTTACGGCTTGCATGGGATATTAGCATCTAGTAGAGTAGCATAATCATTGCCTTCACTTGTAATCTTTGTTGGTAGTTTGAGTAGGTTGAGTTGAGAAGGTTCACGGCTTTATTGGTTTTTTTAGTCTCTGCTGCTTTTTATAAAGCGCTGATAATAATAAAGGTTCCTTTGTCTAAAAAAAAATAAAAAAATTATTGATGCATATTTATTATTCTTTTATTTATCTTATTATCTCTAATTTATTATCAATCCAACCGTCTCTCATTACTACTTAACAACTATTATATTAATAATAATTAATTAGTATTTTAGATATTTAATTTTCAAATTAATGATATTCTTTCTTAAACTAAGTAAAAACTTCTGGGATAGTCATATTTTGGGACATATAGAATAATTTATAATCTGGGGTGGTCTTAAAAATAATTGAGAGAAAAAAAGAAAAACAATTATGGCTCTTGGCCCAGCTTTGTCATGAATGATTAAGTAAGAGTAGTTAGGTGGGAAAATACTTAGGCGGAAGCTCCTCACTGTTAAGATCCCATTAGATATACGTCACGCGTGTCGCACAAGGTCTTTGTCTCTTACACATATGCAGACAAATCTAACGGGATACTCACCGTAGGAAGTCCCGTCAAAGAATTATCCAGTTAGGTGATCCAACAATGTATCTTTCCTGGGTGACCCAACCAATGTCAATTATGACGATCCAGCTGTTGACTAAATCACTCCATCGACAAAATATATTCATTACTTCCGTCCAAGGCAACGCCTAAAAACCATAAATGAATATATCAAATTGCTGTTTATTAATTCCGATTTAATTGGCTTATTATAGTATTATATGAAACCAACATATTATTAAATAATTTTTTTATCATAGATTATTGTACTACTATTGAAATATAGCAAAGACATAAAGATTACAAACCGACCAATCATTTCAAATGATGAAAACAAAATTATACTACTAGATCGAAACGGCATTATGTATACGCCGTTAATATAAGATTGTACTATTAGCAGGACAAAAGCAGAGAATTTTCTTGTGGTTTCGTCGTTGAACCATTCTCTTCTCTTGGTTGATGAGAATCTAAACCCATAATTAATTTTCAGAGGATCCCTCACAATCTTCAGATCGAATTAAACGTCCCCCCCCCCTGACTGAAACAACCCATTAAACCACCACGGAGGAGGAAGATGATTGGAGGGAGAAGGATGAACTGAAGGAGGAGGAGGGGGTGAGAGAGATGGCAAGAGGGGATTGGGTGAATTCCCCTTTCCGCAGTTTCAATTACGGAAGTAATGATGGAAATGGGAGAGCAAAATGGTGTTCTTATAGGCGTACAACTTTGCTGGTTTGTTCAATTAACATTGTGGTTGCTCTCTATGTCCTCCGCTCTCTTTACACTTCTCTTTATATGTATCCTTACAATTATACAACCAATGGTGAGGCTTCCTGCTTTTTAAAGATTACCTTTTTTTTGAGTTTTGTTTTGTTTCTTGAAGGCCCTTTGTGAATTTAATATATATTTTTGGTTAATTTTTGAAGCGTTGTGGTTGATTATTTTCGCTGGATGTAGAATTTAGGTACACCGCTGAGCAGATTAGGAAAATGGAAGAATCTATGAGAATAAGGCAAGAGTCAGAACCCAAAGAACTTGTAAGATTGGTAAGACCCTTGCTCAATTTAATGCTTATTATTCATGTACTTATGTTAGCACTTAGTACCTTTAAATAAAAATCCTAGAGAGTGAACAAGTTTTGAGGGATGAGGAATGTATTGTGTAATTTTCTTGTTTTATGGTGCGAATAGGTTGAACAATTAAAGAAGCGATTTTTAAGAGAAAAGATGATGGTAGAAGTGCCGGAGCCCTTGAAACGGCAGATTGCAGAAGAGGTGCTAAATATATTAAAAGCTGCAAATGCTAGTGGTAATGCTACTGGACAGCTAGGTTGGTGCCCTTTCCTATGTGGTTTTTGTTCGTTGCCATGTTCATTGTTCAGAGCTGGTATTGTTGTATTATCCTTAGTCCAGATATTCGATACCATTGCTTCCTGGTTGTTGTATTATCCTTAGTCCAGATACTCGATACCATTGTTCAAAGGTCGAGCTAGTTTATAGGTACCAACATATATTTTACGTATTTTCTTAAGATTCAAAGCCAACTAATTTATGTGGGGTAAGTGAAAACCTACGTCACTAGTAAAGAAGAAGACCATTTATATTGATGTTTTTGAAGTTTCACTCCTGCTGTAATAATAATGAGTAGAAAAAGTTCCATGGCTTGGTTATGTGCTTCTTTAGTCAAAGAATAAGCTAGGGTTTGCTGTCTTGACTACTCTAGTGATGCTTTTCAGAACATTGCGGGCTAACATGTAGGTCATATTCTGTTGGTAGGTTTGACGGGTCTATTGTTCTTTTTGTTATTTGGTTTTGTGGAATTGTGTTCTAGTTTATTGTTATTAAGTAAACATAACTGAAGAACTATACTTCAATATTAGAAGAAGAACTATACTAATCTCAGCATTCTAGTAGGCTGTTTGGTTGCCACCAAACAAACACCAGTTCATGTGATAGGAGGATTTTCCCCCTTTTTTTTGTCTATCTTTATGATCACAATTTTGTGAATTCAAACTACTCATCTATTTATTGATTTCCGTCTTTAGCATCCATTCTTTCCATTCCTATTTAAGTGAAGTACTTGCTAAAACCACACATATGAAGGAAGTGAGTTCATGCTTTGACTTTGATAATGAAATGACTCATAACTCCTTTGATATAATCAATGCAATGTTATGCTTAACCTCTCACATAGTAATAAATAAGGGTAAAGGAGGAAAGATGAAAGTTAATGCTGCTTTGGAAATGATCTGCTTCAGTAAATTAGGAACAAATAATTTTGACAACTGTCTAAGTTATATAAGAATAGAGGGAGTATAATTATTCGCGTAACCACAATAAGCTGTCTTCAATTGGTATTCCATAGTTGATATTCGTCTAAGCTGTTACCATGTTCTTGTGAATCTGTTTCTCTGTACATTGGTTGATGAGATTTATCAGTTCCAGAATCCAGCAATTTGTGATTGTAAAGGAATGAACCTATCGGGTTAAATATTGCCAAATACCTTTACATGTCAAATTGTATGCGTAAACTGTATCTCTGCAGATTTATCGTTTCGCTTCTGCAATATGCCTTCCCTTTTCTCTCATTGGCATGTATATTCATTTTAGTTTTGTAATAAAACAGATGCTGTTGAGAGTTGGCGAGAGGCTAAACTAAGAGAAGTCAATATTGTCATCAATGGGGACTTGGAAAATTCGACTATCCTGCCTGAAGAGGCTGGTATTCTCTTTAATTCTTGAGCCTATGTTTGCTACATACATGGCCTCTTTTTTTTCAGTATATGAAGTTCTGGTTGAGTAATAGTTTTGATCTTTTTCTTGAAAGCATTTGTAGTAATCGAGTATAGTTGGTTTCTGTAAAGATCCTGCATTTACATTTGAAAATGCTATGCAGATGTGCTTTCAAGGGCTCTGGATTTTGGTTGGGCTGAATTTTCTGAAAGTATTGGTTTGTGGATACCAGTTCAAATCATAAATAAAGAACATGACGATAAGCCTGAGGGCATGGAGGAATTTGGTAATGACTTGAAATGTTTTCGACTTCCCTAAGTTTTAAATATTGCATCATCATTCTTATGTCTTTGAACATAGCCTGTTTTTCTTCTGTGTGAAAAAGTAAGCGACATTTCCTTTATTGGGCCTGTCTTTCCTCTGCCAAAACTTGGAGACTGAAATTTTGACTGGAGGAAGAGTGTGTGTGTGTGTGTGTACACACACTTTTTCATTTTTGGTGAACTGTGACCATCGGGTTTTTATTAATCAACATGGGTTTGGTTTTCCAGATGAGGAGGTTTTACCGGGCAAGCGGCTTCCTCCTGAATGTAATGCAGAACTTCATACCGATTATGGTGGTGCTGCAGTTAGGTGGGGTCTTACTCACCCTAAAGAATCTGCATATGAATGTTGTATGGCTTGTCTAGATCAAGCTAAAAATGCAAAGCCAGGTGAAACTAAATGCAACATTTGGGTTTATTGTCCATCCGAGACTGGATGCCATTCCCCAGATATCTATGAACACAAAAATCAAGAATGTTGGCTTAAATATGTAAGTTTTCACACACACCCACACACCCAATCCCCCCTCTCTATTTATTCCCCTGTTATTTCAATAGGACTAAGTGTATTTACTTTTCTCTTTTTTGATGTCAAACAAAGGCGGAGCAACCCAAACAGAGTTTTAAGGATAGATACTCAGATTCATATAGAAGTGCACATCCAAATGCACCATTAATTGTACCATGGGTCTCTGGTGTTGTAAGTGTATGATTTTTTTCCCTCCATCAACATCAAGTCTGCAGCTAAAGATTGGTTCTTTCATGGTCATTATTGTTTCATTATACAAAATCAGAAGACGGGCTGCAACAAAATGTGCGAATCTCCTGATCTTGTTTTGTTTTGGTTGACTGGGAGGAGATTGGAGGATCTGGCAGGGTAATTAATCTTTGTTTTGTATGACTGATGAGTTGTTTAGGGATAGCGCGGTGCTGTTGGCTTCAAAAGTAGTAGAAAGCTCAGTGCTTAATGTAAAGACTTTTAAAACAGCTGATGCATACAAACATTTACTTGGTGTTTAGAACAGCTGATGCTATCATAGAAAACCTTTACATATTTGTGAATGCAATTTGTCTGCAATTTTTCTTTTCTTTCTATTTTCTTTCTTTTTTGGGTTATTGAGTCAAAAGAGTGTATTCTTTGTTCGAAAACAAATGAAGAATGGTTGAAATCATAATCTACACTAAACTCCATCAATTATATTATTACATAATATCCCCTTTGGATGTGCATTGAACAAACACATATATGATGTCTCATTATAACTTTACTAAGAAAAAATTAGTTAAGGGAAAAAAATTAGTTAAGGGAAAAGAGTGATTTACTCATCCTGATGAATTGATTGTTTGATCAGAATAGTGTTATGTATTGGACATATTCAAAGACTTGTCATTCATATTTCGCTTTGGCGTTTTGCCATTTTTTGTTGTCTAATTTTTAGCGATGTTCACATTATCGTCAATTGGAAGGGAAAAGTTACGCTCGAATATCACGCTCGTAAGGATTTCACGCTCATCACCTGAATTTTATCACTCATTTAATTTTAATCCCCTCATATTTTCCTATAAAAAGAAAAAATAAATCATCTCATTTAATCCTTCCCCTTTCTCCATTAAATTGATCCATAGATTGCTTCTAAGCTGCCACATATTTATCTTGAAAAACCCGTCCTAAACAAATTCTCCTCTTAATCCATGAAACCCTTATGAGCGTGATGTTCAAACGCGATTTTTCCGTCCCAATTAACGGGAAATTGACCAAAATGTGTAAAATGGGAAAACCTAGACAACACACGTGGTAAAAACGCCAAAACGAAATATGAATTACATGTCACAACCTTATCTAAAAATCGAGATGTTTTGTGTTATTAACTCACTAGAAAGAAAAAAAATTAGTCACGAACTATAGGGGCTATTAGTGAAACTTTCAATCTATACTAAAAAAAATGTGAAGCGAATTGATCTGACACATGCGACAAACTTATTTACTCCCCTTCAAAGACGTCTTTGGAGAGGCCAACATGGCCATGGCCTAGGGCATCTCCCAATATGTTGATTTTAAGGGCTCCCAATATATATAAGTTGTAGTGTATTATGTATCTAATTTAATTAAGTTTCCTCAACAAAAAAAAAAAACAAAAAAAATTAAGTTAAATGATATTTACGGTACACAATGAGTCTTAAGTCTTAAAATTAGTCATTACAACTGTATCATAATTAATTATTATGTATGGCTCATTGATTCATGCTAATCAACCATAATTAATGTCGATAAAGTGTGTAGTTACTAGATTAGTGTATAGTAGTCCCTATCACTATCGCTAAATTATTAATGTTAAAAAAACATTATGTTACAAATTTTAGACCAAACTATGTTAAAAGAAAAATATTATAACACAAAATCCATAAATTCTTTTTATTGATATTAAATTTTACAGCATTATTACACATTAACATGTTTTTCATCCTCCAAAAAATTTATGAACTCATACTAGGGGACTCACACTCTTCAACGATCATAATCTGTATACCACTTATACCTGGCGACTATTTTGACTTATATAAAAGAGAAAGAATCGCGCCCTATTGATTCGAAAAAAATACTCTAAAATTTGTACTATGCATGTAGTTTGCCCCTTCCTCCCCTTAAATTTTTTATCTGCCTTTAAAAAATTTATTGTCCCCTTATCCGAGATCATGCGTCTGCCCATACCGACGACGGTTGGGCCAAAACGTTAATTTTTTCTTACAATTTTCAGAACAAACACAAATTTCAAATATCAAATTTTACTTATGATATTTATAGTATTTTTGATTGTTTTCATACCAAGAGAGTGTAAGGGTCCTGTAATTTTTTTTTTGAACAAGGGTCCGGTTTACTCAGGGACGGCCCTGCTCCCCTTCTTGTATATTTTATGTAAGAAACAAATTAATTTCAATAAATCGGGTGAAGAATAAAGCTTTATGATTCATAGTTATGAAATTTGTCAAACTGCTTTTTATACCATCATGAATAGGAATTTAGAATTCACTGGTGATGTATGAAATACAAAGTGGATAGAAAAATGAAAGAGAATGATTTAGACACACACTTTATCCATACAAAAGTCACATAAACTAAATCAAAGGCTTGGCGTTATTTGTTTATTTTATTTTTTTTCCATTAAAACCATTGAATGGTTTGGATCATTTGTGTCCACGCTTTTTGTGGACAAATTCTGTGTACAAATATTTCCGTCAATGAATGATTTCTGTCTTAACAATACAAAAACGATTATAATAATCGTCGTTAGAAACTTGTGATTATAATATGTTATAAATCGATAATAAACGCAAAAGAAAATACAAATAGGTGAGGAGATGGGGCATTTCTTGTATTCCATGCTCGTGAGAGGTAGGGAACCTTCTATGCTCCCTGTGATCCCACCCGAGGATGAACCCCCTTCGACTTGGTGTGGTCCTTATTAACGGACATGAATCAGAATCAAACATTCAGACAGCAAATAGAAAATAATTCAGACAGCAGCAAATAATTCAGACAGCAAATGAGTCTTCATCAAAGATGATTCTTGATCCGGATAAATTACAGAAAATGGCACAAAATTATTCAAATAAATACAAAGATAATTCCAAGAACCAAAGGGTTTTTCAAATACAAGATAAATGGGAGATAAGGAAGAAGCCTTACCATTGCAGACTCATTCAAAACAGACGCACTGGAGTTTGTTTGTAGCTGGAGACGATGGTCCTTGTAATCTGACATAGTGATAATCCAATTTATGGGTTTATCCAATAGCTATGAGTTTATCCCTAAAGATTCAAAATTTGAAAAGCACAAACAGATAAACAATATGTTAGGGTTTGTAGAAGAGTCCTTGTGCTATAAAATGAGCTGTGATTGTATCAAGAAAAGTGTGGAGAGTTGTACAAAAAAAATCAACATCAGAATAAAAATCTTTTCCTTTTTTCAGAATTCGTATGCTTATGTTTTTCTACATGGTAGCAGAGCCATTGGTGATTTAACACCATGACAACCTTCTCAATCAATGTAGCAAACTTTATCAGCCTGAAATTAAACTCAAAAAATTATCCTCTATGGCGTGAACAGGTCCTTGCCCTTGCTGAGAGCCAAGACTTAGCAGGGCATCTCACAAATGACACACCAGCACCACCAGAATTTATCACAACAACAGCAGCAGCCACAAATCCAGCAGGCAGTCAAACTTCATCAACAGATACTACTCCACCAGCAGCAGGAGCTTAAACCACCACAGCAACAAAGAATCCAGAATATACCTCATGGAAAAAGGCAGACAGAATGCTAAGAGGATGGCTTATAGGATCTCTATCTGAGGAATCCTTAGGCCTGGTTATTGGACTAAATACTGCACAGGCTGTATGGGAAGCTTTGCAAAACTCCTATGCACAAGACTCACAAGAAAGGGAGTTCAATCTGAGGCGACAAATAACCTACCTCAGGAAGACTGATGATAAAAATATCAGTGACCATGTCAGGTCCTTCAAGGGTTTGTGTGACAGTCTTGCAGCAATTGGAAAGCCAATCACAGATCCGGAAAAGGTTTATTATCTCCTTACAAGCCTAGGACCAGAATATGAGACCTTCACTACTACTATGCTAAAACCCCCAAGGCCTACATACTTTGATTTGGTATCACAATTACAGAGCCTAGATCAGAGAAGGACATGGTTCTCTATGAACAAGGAATCAGAGAACCTACCTCATATGGCCTTTTATGGTCAAAGGACACCACAACAATCCAACAGCAACAACAACACATCCAGGTTCAATTCTGCGGGTAGAGGATTCCAGGCTCAACAAAACTCTACAAGACCTACTGCAAACAACAATCAAAGGCAACATGAAGGACAGGTCTTTAGGAGAATGTCAAAGGCAGAAAGGGACCAGTATAGAGATCATACTTGCCAGTGTTGTGGAGTCAAAGGGCATATTGCAAAGATTTGCTGGTGGAACGCCAAACAGAAAGCTGATAATGATGAACTGCCACAAGCTCTAGCAGCATTAACACTAGACAACACAGTGTCTGAGACAAAGTGGATAATAGACACATGAGCATCCAACCATATGACAGGTAACAAATCCATACTTCATAATCTATCACCTTACTTAGGCTCAGAGTATGTTATCATTGGAGATGGCACTAAACTACCTATTCTAGGTATATGAGAGTTACACTTATTTACAACTACATCACCTATATCTGTCATAAATGTGTTGTATGTACCAAACTTACAAAGAAACTTACTCTCAGTCACACAACTAGCACACCAGCACTCAGCAGAATGTGTTTTTACTAATACTGGTTTTGTGATGAAGGACAAAGCAACAAGACAGGTCCTATTGAGGGGTGCACTTAGGAAGGAACTCTACATACTTTCTAGTACACCAGAAGTATACTTTGCTCACAGGTTCAAGTCAGGTTCAACAGAGCTCTGGCATCAACGTTTAGGGCACATTCAGTTTTCTACAGTTCAGCTTCTTAGGAATAAGGGCCTCATAGAGGTATTAGGGCAAAATAAAATGGAGCATCTATGTGAGAGCTGTCAACTTGGAAAGCTATCAAAACCCCCATTCAATTTTTCAGATCATACTAGTACTTGTTTGTTTGAATTGATACATTTTGACTTGTGGGGCCCTGCCCCTGTTGAATCTATTGGTCATTTTAAATATTATGTTACATTTGTGGATGATTATTCTAAGTATATGTGGTTTGTTCCCCTTAAACAGAAGTCTGATTTTACTGCTGTGTTTTACAACTTTGAGAGTTATATCCTAAGACAGTTTAACACACACATAAAGAGATTTCATTCTGATGGGGGAGGTGAGTTTATCAATAATAAGTTGTCCAATCACTTTCTTACAACAGGCATTACACACCTCATATCATGCCCACACTCACCACAACAAACTGGAATAGTTGAAAGAAGGCATAGGACTATTAGAGAATTAGGACTTACTATGCTCTTCCATAGCAGATTACCTCTGTATTTGTGGGTAGAGGCTTTTTCCACTGCTGTGTTTTTGATAAACAGGTTGCCTACAAATGCCCTTAATATAGCACCCAATACAAAGGTGATAAGTGTTTTCATCCTACCTCCTAAAAGTTTTTCATGAGTAGACATGTCACCTTTGATGAAACACTCCTCCCTTATAAAATCAAAGATTCCTTTAACTCAACCTCTGTCAACACAATCTTTGATTCCTGGTCCTAAACCTTAGACACCTCCACTCCCATATCACCAGACACAGACCATACACCAGCATCAGACCCAATCTATGCCCCTATAACATCCATTATAACTGACAACATCCCTCCAGATCAGACACAAGACACCACTTCCTATGATCAATCAACTCCCCTGTCCCCTTCTATAGTTACTTCTACAGATTCTTTACCTCCTGCATCTCCCTCAGAATCTACTCCTCCTCCACCATTTGATTCCCCTGGAAACAGTGAACACCTTGTCCCTTCCACACCAGAACAATCAGAACCAACAGGACCAGATCACACATAGACACCTCAGATTGTCACTAGAGCTCAGCATGGTATCTTTAAACCTAACCCTAAATATGCCCTTACAGTCACCCTTCCAGATATACCTAAGGAACCCAAATCTGTGAAATCTGCCCTCAAACATGAAGGTTGGAAAGCAGCTATGGAGGAAGAAAGATGCCCTAGCATACAATCACACCTGGCATCTAGTACCAAGGACCCCAGATATGCATATTATTGGGTCTAAGTGGGTCTTTAAGACCAAACTTAAACCAGATGGGACATTAGAAAGACTGAAGGCTAGACTTGTAGCCAAAGGATACAGCCAGATAGATGGAGTTGATTATATATAAACCTATTCTCCAGTAGTCAAACCTAGCACAATCAGGATTGTCCTCAGTTTGGCCCTAAACCAATCCTGGCATGTTAAACAACTTGATGTCAAAAATGCCTTTCTACATGGATTCATCACAGGAGACCTATACATGGCTCAACCTCCAGGTATGGAACATCCTTCCTATCCTAATCATGTGTGCAAACTGGACAGGGCTCTCTATGGGCTGAAACAGGCCCCCAGGGCCTAGTTGGACAGGTTTAGTCAATTTCTAGTTCAATATGGGTTCAAATGCAGTCTTTCTGATCCCTCATTATTTTACTATCATTCTAATCATGGTACTCTAGTACTACTGTTGTATGTGGATGATATTCTGCTCACAGGTTCCAGGGCCACTTTATTGGAGACCTTCATTGGACTCCTCAGTCAAGAATTCAAAATGAAGGATCTAGGACTCATCCATCATTTCCTTGGAGTACAGGTTCACCACACCAACACTGGTTTTCATCTTAGCCAGACACATTATGCTGCTACTATACTAGACAAAGCTCAAATGACAGATTGCAAACCTATGAGGACCCCTATTGCCACCAAGCATAAAGATGACTCCAGCTCAGATCCATTCCTAGACCCCACATATTACAGAAGCCTGATGGGAGCTTTACAATACCTTACATTTACCAGACCAGATTTAGCATTCAGTGTCAACTATGTCTCTCAGTTCATGCAGCAGACTACTGCCTTCCATCTATCTTTGGTTCACAGGATACTTCGTTATGTCAAGGGCACTCTGGGGCATGGCTTGTCCCTCAACAAAGGTCCTACCACAAGCTTATTGGCATTTACTCACACTGATGCAGATTGGCCAACTCTTGTGGCTTTTTTAGATGCAGACTGGGCTGGTTGTGAGTTCACTCGAAGGTCTACAACAGGATACTGCACTTTTCTTGGCCCAAATCTAATCTCATAGTGTGCAAAAAAACAACCTACAGTTTCTCGGTCAAGCTCAGAAGCAGAATACCGGGCCATGGCCCACACTGTAGCAGAAATCACTTGGATATCTTACCTCTTGCAAGAACTACACATATCCCTAACCTCTACACCAATTCTGCTATCAGACAATCTAAGTGCTCTACACATGACTATAAACCCTGTTTTTCATGCCAGGAGTAAACACATTGAATTAGATTATCATTATGTCAGATAACAAGTGGCCAAACATCTCCTAGTTACACAACATGTTCCAGCGTCACAACAGCTAGCCGACATATTTACTAAGGCTTTACCCAAGGTTCCATTTGAGTTTCTTCGACACAAACTCGGCCTCAAGCCCCAGCCTCGTTTGAGGGGGGGTATTAACGGACATGAATCAGAATCAAACATTCAGACAGCAAATAGCAAATAATTCAGACAGCAAATGAGTCTTCATCAAAGATGATTCTTGATCCAGATAAATTACAGAAAATGGCACAAAATTATTCGAATAAATACAAAGATAATTCCAAGAACCAAAGGGTTTTTCAAATACAAGATAAAGGGAGATAAGGAAGAAGCCTTACCATTGCGAGACTCATTCAAAACAGGCCGACCGGAGTTTGTTTGTATTTGGAGACGATGGCCCTTGTAATCGACATAGTGATAATCCAATTTATGTGTTTATCCAATAGCTATGAGTTTATCCCTAAAGATTCAAAATTCGAAAAGCACAAACAGATAAACAATAGGTTAGGGTTTGTAGAAGAGTCTTTGTGCTATAAAAGGAGCTGTGATTGTATCAAGAAAAGTGTGGAGAGTTGTAAAAAAAAAAAAAATCAACATCAGAATAAAGATCTTTTCCTTTTTTCAGAATTCGTATGCTTATGTTTTTCTACAGTCCTTACCGATTAGGCCTTACTAAAATGTATAAGGATAATTATAGCACAATTTGAAACGTGAACACAATAAGTAATGAATTCATAATTTACACAAAATCAATCACCATCAATAGACAATCTATCAATTATATTATTATATAGTAATACATACGGCTCATATGTAAACCATAATTACCAAAATCATATGCAAGGCTAAATGGTCATAGGTCGCTCGGCACGTGCACATCAAACTCAGAATTGAACGGATGGAACAGAAAAAAAAATACTAGAAACCAACCATTACCGCAAATGCGGGTCCTTTCCGTAACGTCTTTAGGTCAAATTCCCATAAATTCATATTTCTAGGACAATCCATAACTGCCATAGAAATTCCTAAATGACTACACAACTTCAATTACACTAAAATAAAAGAAAATACAACTAATTTGCTATTATTTCAAAGGAAAGAAACTGAAAAAACTTAAATGTCGTAGCATTAATTATGAGTACCCAAGAAAATTAAAATAAAAAAGTACAAGAGATACCAAAAAAGCAAAGGAACACCCTAAACATGATAAGCTATGAAGCAGTAGCACAACAAAAGGCTTCTACGAGGTCTGCTCATGTCTCCTCTGTCTCTATCGTATTTTTATCTGAAAATGTTAAGTAAGAGATGAACACGACGACCTAGTAAAGAAAATACATGGTACCATGATACTATGATAGTATTAGGGAAATACATCATAGCTCTTTTTTTAATGCAGAAATACTTCCAAAATAATATATTAATGATTATACCATAATTAATGTGACATATAGGGAATAATGAATCAGAAGATGACATAATTAAATGCATCCTAACATACTAATTCATAACCGTAAATCATCTTACTCACCATATCATATTTACCTTATCGTACTTACCCTATCATATTTGCCACATCAATTTCAGTATCATTATATATTTTCCATTAATTATCTTACCCTACTTTCATTATCATAAATAATTGTCATATTTAAATTACCATACACAACTTACTGTGCATATGTGACGTATGTGAAATAGTGTATCATACACACACTAACTGCACACACACGACTGATTTAACACACACTAATTATGCCCCGGACGGGGCTTGATCCCAGGTCGCATTGTCATTGTATAGCCTAGCTAACCGCTAAGCCGATGTACCAAGTACGAGGTCATCCATATTTTACCATGTTACACCATGATCCAATTAAATATATCATGTTACACCCTGTCCCAAATAATAAATATAAAAGCTAACAGGACTGCTATTTTCATACTCAATTGGACCCGTAGGTGGACACTTATAACCACATCCACCTAAAATTGCATAACCCCCAACCATTGCCACGTTACGGATGTTGATGATTCTCAAGAAATCGGTTAAAATAAGGATCTACCAATAGCTAACCATGACCCATCTGACATGTGTAATCGATATGATTCTAAAGTGCATCCAAAATTACTACATGACATAAAATAAAATAATAATTCATACAATATAAAAATGAATGTTGACTGGACTCTACGTTATAGTGTACTGTGCAATGTATAACAACTGGCAATCTGCAAAAAAAACTAGGAGTTGATCTTGACGTTGAATCGGCGGATGTGCCGCCAGTGACGGACCCAGGAATTTTTTTCAGTGGGGTCAAATTTAAAAAAAAAAAAATGATGCAATCAGGTTTTGAACAAGTGACCTTAAGTATAATAGTAATTCTTCTAACCAATTAAGCTAAATAAGAAATTACATTAGAATTTATCTGAAATAATATACATACATGATCTTTAATACATTAGAGGAGTATTTTAGTAACTTCGAATGAAAAGTTGAGTGGGGGCCGTGCACCCCCCTTTTGTATATTGAGTCCGTCCCTGTGGCCGCTAAGTCGGTGGCGGTGTCTCTGACGTTGACTCGGCAGCCCCGCAGTTGATTCGGCGGTATAAAATTCCAGAATTTCTACGGATTAGAGTAACAAATCAAAAATTCATGAATTAAATAATGGGAATGAGAGAAGACGTAAATATTTCATCAATTGAGTAGAAAGGCAGCTTTTTTAAACTTTTGCATAAAGCGACAAAACTATTTATTCACCTTCATCGAAATTCACTTGTGTTCAAATTCATTCATTTAAATTCATCGCCAAATTCACCGTCGTAAATTCACTAATTTTCAAAATTCATTGTCGAGATTCACCGATTTTAGGATTCACTATCAAAATTCATCGTCGAAATTCACCGATTTTGGGATTCACTAGGAAGATTCATTGATTTTAGGATTCACTGTTTTGTTCTCGCATTATAAAAATTATGCAGTTGTGTGTTTCTCCCTATAAAAAATATGTAGTTGTCCTGTTACTTAAAAATATTCCAGATTGTGTCCTTATCCCTAATTTTCCATTAAATAATTATTTGCATAATTTAAATGTGAAATCAAACCAATTATAAACTTGAAGCAACCTAACCCATCTTTTGTATGACCCTTGCCAAAATTATAAATATTAGGTTATCCTACCAAAATTTTAAATGTAGCCTGAATTACAAAAGTACACCTGACCCTCAATTATATTTTCCTCATCTCGATTGGATGACAACTACGATATAGAATCAAGAAAAACCACTGAAATGAAAGATTGCCAAGATAAAGTAAAGATTTACGATTAGATTAACTAAAAACTACAACTTCTGATGAAAGGAATCACAGATATATACAGTGATTACTGCTCCGGGTTATCTTGGGAAATGTGTAATATGATGTCAGATGTGTAATTTGGAGCTTTTAAAACTATTTAAGGGAACGGGCTACCAAGCCTTCCGTGTCACGGCTGAACTCTCAGCATTAGAGGTTATTATTCTCTCCCATCCCAGAGATCTCACACACACACACAAACACACACACACCCATTCCTCCAAACTCCAAACCAACACCCCCAAACAAAACAAAAAGAAAAAAAGTAGGCGTTATAAAATTGTATAGGTGCACTAAATTCTGCTGAGGGTTAATGTTTTGGCATTACATTTATGAAATGCAGTTTATGCTATCCCTTTTTCAAGAAATGACAAGAATTAGTTCCTTACACTATTTATCTTTTAACATTACAACCTATTCAGTTGAGATTATCATATACTGTATATATGCATAAATGCACAAGACATTTATATTGTGGCTAAAAGTTACAGGTTTAGCAGCAACATTTTAAAAAGTCCAGGTATCAATCAAATTCACACTGGTACATGGGTAAAAGTACAAAAAATCAACCATGACTGAAACGCATCTATATTTCGCTTACAAACTGACCTTTTCCTAACACCATTTGTCACATCCTCTCCTCGTCAAAAGAAAGAAGCAATGCAAAGTATGAGAGACTCCTCTTTCTGCCACCCTAAAACAAAATTTCACATGCATACCGAACCTACCCGACAACAAAGCACTGCTGCCCCACATAAATAAATAATAATAATAATAAAATTGTGTTCATTCTGGATGTTGCCATTTCAATAATGGAATGGATAGGCCATCATCATCCAGAGCTACAGTAAAGGATAGTATGGTGGCCACATCTCATTGTCTTACGGGTGGTGGTTCGATCATGAAGCTGAACTGCCACCAAATATCTGCAAGCCAAAAAAGGTAGATAACATGTGTCATCACCTTCATCTCATTGATATTCATATTTTATGGATGACCCTTCGAAGCAAAATAAGTCTACTTACATCCTGCAAGAAAGACTTGGGCAGTCGATTCTTCTTATCTAACGGGCCATCTGCAATAGGGTTTTTCTGATGAAATTGACGAACCACTTTCTCAGAGTCATCGGACACTTCTCCTGAATCTTGTTGGGCTTTTTGCTTCTGAAAAAGTAAATCAAAGGATTCAAGATAAAACTTGAAACATTCTAATTTTTTTTACACCGATGACGCTATTATGGGAATCATCTGTAACTGCACGTTTTTTCTTTGAAAACACGTCTAATATGTGGAGGAGACCATAATAAATCAGCTAATAATGCAACAACCAGAGCAATCTATTGCACTTTCAAAAACTTGACGTCTTATGTACCTTCTTCATTCGTTCCTTAATATTTTTTAGAGCAATGGACTTATTCAAGTTGTTGATGTAGAATTGCCGCTCTTTCTTAGCAGCTGAAGTTTCCAAAGCCAGTTTCTGCACTTGCGTAGCATTCTTTTCGGCTGGAAAAGAAAAAGAAACACTCAAAAACACTTGGATTAGTTAAATATCCCACAAAAGAACCGAGATCAGCAGTCGATTTATTCACGGGGATTCTGTACCCTTCTCTGCAGTAAGATCGTCCCACTTGAACTTGCTCAGGTACTTTATATTCCAAATATCATAATAAAAGGTTGACCTTTTCCTGCCACCTATAGACAACAACAGATAACAGAGTGAACAAAATAAAACATGACATATAAACACGAGTAATTTAATTTTATCCACAGTCTGCATATACTAAACGGGAAAGCCAGAGAGAGAAAGAGAGAGAGAGAGAGAGAGAGAGAGAGAGAGAGAGAGAGAGCGATTTTGGGAATAAACAAAACCATTATCTTTCTTTCATTCACGAAAAGGAAAGCTTACAAGCTGTAAAAACCAAAAAAACTAGGAGTCATCAGACAAATGCCAATTAGAATAATTAAGAGTAATCATATGAAGCTCTGAGTACAAAAGCTAAAAGACAACCTATTATACAGTAAGAACCACAAAAGAAAATATTTCCCCATATAAAGAAGTCAAAGATTAATTCAGATGATTTTTAAGCACAGTACCCAGTGTCATATATTTATTTGTGACATAAGTTAAAGAAGCTTTAAGATACTGGAAATTTGCCAGACATAAAAGCACTGGACCTTCAACCCACCTATTTGTTCACCATTCAGCATCTTTGCAACACTCTTGGCAGCACTCTTTTTCTTGAATTCCACCCACCTGCACAGAGGTTCTACGAATCTTACAACATCCAAATATATAAATGGTGAATTAATGAATAAACAGAAAAAATCTGGCTGTGATTTGAGTTGCATGAAGCACAAAGTCTTCAGCAGTCCAAACGCCAAATCCAACATACATGTGAAAATTAGATGGGACCCTGCAAGTGAGTATATAAAAGTTCAGAATTAAGATACCCTTCGGAAAATCCTTGTCCTCGAAATCTGCCGGCGCGCTTGCGATGGACTTGAATTGTAGGATCTGTTTAATGAACTTGATGATGAGTAACAGAAGCATAAAAGGTCAAAGATGTCCGCAAGTTCATATTAACAAATCAAACCACATCAACAAAAGCCAAATAGCATAATCATAACACAAGTTGTGCACAGGGATCCATCATCGATAAAAAAACTGGACATGGGTTCCATTTCCAAGGACACTACAACTACTTACTGCTAAGAAACTTGACTAGATGACAAACCTTCAGGTGCAAGATAAATTCTTTCAACTTCTGCATACTGAGAAAGCATCTGACGCAAAATTGAAGGATCCATGTGGGGAGGTATCCTGCTCAAGTAGCAAACGCCACGCTTGTTAGCCTTTTTGGCTTCTAGCAAAAGCCTCTTCCTTTTCAGATTTTTTCTGTTTACGGACGCATCCTCGGTAATTGGATCCCCTTCATCTGGGGAACTTGCGACTTCCCACCCTTGTTCCTCGTTAGCCATCTTATTTGGGGAAAAAACAGCAAAAAGAAGTTCTTAAAAGAGGATGTCGATAGAAGCCTTAACTTGATTTCTATCTACAACAAGAAGCATACATAATGCAATAAATTATAGATGTAGGCCAAATTCGTAGGGACTGCAAGAGTCCCAGTATAGAGAAAATTCAAAATTTCTCTTTCAAAGGGGGAGATTGTACTTTAAGCAGATCAACAGCTACCACCACTGGAGGGTGGACAGCAAACCATTTATTAATCAAAATCCCAATATACTTCAATCCCTTCTAAGAAAGCTCAATTTTTTTGTGATATCCACATGAAGATCAAGCAGAAGCAGAAGCAGAAGCACAAGCAGCAGCAATTAAAAGTTATTCATAACGAGATTAAACAAGTTCCAAGCAATAAAAAAGAGAACAGAAAAACGGACTTCTCGGAAAACCTAATTATTCATGCAATAGCTCTGAAAATAAACAAGGAGAACCGAAATTAGCGTACCTATGATATAATTATCAGATGTCCTATTCATTTCAAGAACCATTAGGATTTGGAAGCTCTATAAGAAGCGTGAATTCATGGAGAATTTCACTTACCATGTTAGCTTGAAATCGGCGAAGAATGACTGGAGCTGAACAGTGAATAGAGGAAGACTGACGAGGGAAAACAATTGAAAAAAAAAAAAAAAAAAAAAAAACTGTTAAATTGATGGGACCAAATTAGGGCGTGAACGATGAGCACTTTGACGTTCGGACTCGTAAATTATTCATTTGAATACAATTTAATCGAATTTGAGCCGAAATTTAAGGTTAACAATTCATCGAACACTTTATCAACATTAGAACATCTTCATTCTTATGATTTCGCCACGTCATTCAGTTTATAAGTATTTTTATTTATAATTATAAAACTTTTCTCACTGTCATGTCATCGTTTTATAAATCATTTTCATAAATCTTTTACAAAAAAAAGAGACGTTGAATGCCGTAGGAAAAAAGAAAAAAAAAAAAAAAAAAAGCAAAATGTGTAAGTGAATCGCTTACGCTTCAAAGTTTTTTTCATGTATAAGACCACTCCAATAGACAAAGTTTTGTGAAAAGCTTTACCAAAATTTATAATCTCCCATTAGAGGTACTCTTAACAAGTTTATGATCCAAACCCGCAAATTGCAAAAATAAAAGTAGCAGGTCTCAGCAAAGGAATACAAAATAGTAGGAAGAGTCTACTTGGAAAGTTCATAACACCAAAAGAAATGCAAGCAAAGAACTACAGAGTTACAATGAAAAAATCATGGGGATTATCTAAGTTCAAAATTGCAAAATTGGACCAAAATTTCTTCTAATTCTTCTTTGAGGAAGATGCAGATATGCTAAAGGTCTTACATGAAGGACCATGGTGCTTCGATAACACACTCCTAGCCCTCAAACTTTGGAGTCCAGCCTTAACAAGTGAAAGCAATGCCTTCTCCTTTGTGGACTTCTGGATTCAGCTCATTAATCTTCCGATGCATGCTCACACTGAAGAGGTGGGGAAAAAGATAGCAGCAAGTCTAACTGACTGTACATTCATGCAAATCAGGGAGGAGGTCAACACCGATCAACTCTTCTTCATATTCAGGGCTTCCATAGATGTCAGCAAACCCATTCCACAGATTCTCAACGTTCACTTAGACGAAGAATGTTCGGTAGGATCCTTCACTGAACCTCTTCTTGGTTTATTTCAATATGATAGGCTCCCCTCCTTTTGCTATAACTGTGGGCTCTGTGGACACATTGCAAAAACCTGTCCACAAGCAACAGAAGAATTTAATACAAGCGATGAAGAGGATTTTATGTTTGGAAGTTGGTTAAATTCCTCTACAAGATCAAAATTGGTCAAAGAATTTAGGATAATAGATATGGAATTACAGCAGATGATACATTCTTCCTCCTCCAGTAGCAACAAACCTCTGGCCATAGATCCTCTACTTAACGACGGAACAGCCTGTAATAAAGGTACTGAAACGACAAATTCAAATGATAAGTCAACCTTGGACAGGCCATTCCCCAAGGCATCTCTCTCATCTCATTTTCCTGACAAAAAGCTAGTACCAGAAACTTTTTCTCCCCAACCCCCATGTCCATCCAAAAAAGCCTCAACCACCTCTGAACCTAATTCAGCACTTGTCCCTTTCAAACCCGATGTGCAAAGGACCGAGACATACCCCAACCCCAATAACTTTGATAAACAAGATCAGGTCACTCTCCCCAAAAAACCTTTGACAATTCAACCCCACTGTCTAACTGACAAAAAGCATCTTACTCCCCAAAGCCCATGTCCTTCCAAAAAGCCTCCAACTACTCCCAAATTCTGCCCATCACCTGTCAACATCACAACCTTAGCACCTATACACAATGACCACCTCCACCCTAATACCTTTGACAACCTATCCACCAACGTAAGCTCCCAAAACTAGATACAAACCTATAACTTGACCCATCCCAATTACTCTAATCCCTGCCCAACACCTGTCACCATCACAACCCTACCACCAAATTTCTTTGAATTTCCCAGCAAACAAATACCAATCCCTGAAAGCAAACAAACTCTGCATAATCCCACACCCTCTACTGCTACCTCTTTGGCGAATAAACAAATATCAATCCCCTTCTCTGAACCTATCCCTAACCCACCCTATTCCCCCCCCCCCCCCCCATTACCTCCCAAACACCGAGATTGCCAAACAACAAGACCCAGCCCGAAATCCTTCGTAAGATTTCCCTCTTTGTAGTAAGACTCCTATATCGATGTCACAAACACACAACCTCATGTTGGAAAAAGAAAGGAAAACGAATGTTCTGATTCTTCCTCTAAGAAAGTCAAAACTGAAACTTCTCCTTGCTTGGTGGAGGCTGCAACGCAGCCCCACCAACAATCATGAATATTTTATGCTGGAACTGCAGGGGCTTAGGCAACCCCAAGGCAGTTCCTAGTCTAAAATGCCTAGTAAAACTCTCTTCTCCTTTCATTCTCCTTCTCTCTGAAACTAAACTCTCAAAGCAAGCTATGAATTCTGTTCAATTACGTCTTGGGTTTGCCTCTGGGTATCATGTTAGTAGTGAGGATACCAGGGGAGGGCTCTCTCTCATGTGGAATGATTCCACTTCTGTTTCAATTCTCGACTCATCTTTGGGTCACATTAACGCTCTTGTCACCTATAAGCAAACCGTCTTTCAGTTCACTGGTTTTTATGGCTGTCCTTACAGGGAATTAAGACCCCACTCTTGGACCTTACTTAGAAGATTGTGTCCTCCAGTAAATCAGCCTTGGATCTGTGTTGGGGACTTTAATGAAATAATGCATCTGGCTGAGAAGTCTAGCTCCTCTACTAGGCCCAGAATTCTCATGGAAAATTTCAGGAACGCAGTTCTGAACTGTCATCTTAATGATCTTGGATTCTCTGGTCCTCCTTTCACTTGGACTGATGGAAGAAACATCAACTCTACTTCTGCAAGGCTGGATAGGGCCTTAGCCAATGTTTCCTGGACAAGCCTTTTTCCCAACTATTCTGTAACCCACCTCTCTGCCTCAAGGTCTGATCACCTCCCAATCTTAATTTCTGATAGCCCTGCTTTTTTACACGATAAGAAAGAAGCCATATCCCTCGTTTTGACCCCTTTTTGGCTCCAAGATTCTGATTGTAGAACCATCACTGAACAGATTTGGAGCCCAAACCAGCATGTTAATGGCAAGGAATGTGCTGATGGTATAAGACGGGTTAGAGACTCTCTAAGATCCTGGAGTAGGAAGAAATTTGGAAAGCTCAGCAAATTGATTGAAAGCACCCAAGATAAACTCTCATCTATCCAGGCAGTTCCTAATCATGACACTCATGAGGAGAAAAGCTTAATGAAGCAATTGGACCAGCTTTTGAATATGAATGAAGACTATTGGAAACAGAGGGGCAGATGTGACTGGCTTCAATTGGGGGATAGGAATACCACATATTTTCACAAAAAGGCCATCAGGAGGAAAGAAAAGAACACAATACATTCCATTGTCACTGATTCTGGGGATCTTCTATCTGATAAAAAAGATATGCTGAAATATGCAAAGGATTTTTACACCAACATGTTTGCTTCTTGTGCAGGTACCACAAATTTTGAGATTCTTGATAACTTACCTATCTCTCAGATTTCTGCTGTTCAACAGAATGCTCTCATGGCACCATACACTACAGAGGAAATTACTACGGCCCTCAAGCAACTTCCTGGGAGGAAAAGCCCTGGACCGGATGGTATGCAGGCTATATTCCTCAAGAAGCACTGGGATGTCTATCAAAGAGACATGATCCCCTTTTTTCTGGATGTTCTCAACAAAGGAGGAGACTTTGCAGCAATTAATGATACCCTCATTTCTTTAATCCCCAAAAGTCCTCAAGCAGCTACACTAAAAGATTATAGACCTATCTCACTTAGTAATACTATTTACAAGGTGATTTCTAAGGTTATTGCTAATAGGCTCAAGAAGACTTTGGATTCTGTTATTGGGGAATCTCAGTCTGCTTTCCTTAAAGGGAGGCTCATTACCGATAATGCCATCTCAGCTTTTGAGGCCTTTCACTCTTTGAATGGCAGCAGTAATATTTGCAGAAATCAAATGGCAATCAAACTGGATATGATGAAGGCTTTTGATAGGGTAGAATGG
The DNA here is from genome assembly GCA_026214975.1 of Gentiana macrophylla. Lineage (NCBI taxonomy): Eukaryota > Viridiplantae > Streptophyta > Magnoliopsida > Gentianales > Gentianaceae > Gentiana > Gentiana macrophylla. The sequence goes on from CM047805.1 coordinate 124,949,247, forward strand.
AGCTACTTGGAAAGGATTCTTACTAAAATGGCTTATCCTCCTGACTTTATCAATCTAATCATGAACTGTGTCACTTCCTGCAGCTTCCAGGTACTGATAAATGGTAACCAATCAGAGGTTTTTTATCTTTCAAGGGGTATTCGACAAGGAGACCCCTTGTCTCCTTTCCTTTTTATTATTTGCTCTGAAGGGTTTTCTGCTTTGATCAATCATGCTATCTTAGAAGGACTCTCACCCCTTATAGATTTGGTAAGTCAAATTTGCCGCTCTCACATCTTTTCTTTGGCACGATAGCATACTTTTTGCCCAAAGCTAGCCAAAGTAATCTTTGAAGAAATACTAAGGATTCTTAATTGTTATGAATATATGTCGTGCCAAAAGGTTAACCTAGAAAAGTCTGACATTTACTTTGGGAAGAACCTGGTTCAGCACCTGAAAATTCATATTCAGAGTACTCTTCATATTCCAATTGGCAACTCAAGAGGGAAGTATCTAGGATTACCTTTCATGGTTGGAAGATCTTGATATGATATCTTTAAATTCATCAAAGACATGATATGGAAGAAACTACATGGCTGGAAGAATTTGTATCTTTATAATGCTGGAAATGAGGTCCTAATTAAAGCAGTTGTACAGGCTATACCAATCTATGTCATGCAGTGTTTTTTGCTCCCAAAGAGGCTTATTAATGACATTCTGAAGATGGTTAGGAACTTTTGGTGGAAAAACTGTCCGGACTGTTTCTATATGGCTTGGCTTTCTTGGGATAAGATTTGTAAACCTAAATGTTAGGAGGGTTGGGCTTTAAGGATCTGCATCTCTTCGATAAAGCCCTTTTGGCCAAGCAATCCTGGAGGCTTATCAGCAAGACACATTCTCTGGTGGCTTATATTCTTAAAGCAAAATACTTTAAGAAATGTGACTTGGCCCATGCCAAGTTAGGATCAAGGCCCTCCTTTGTTTGGAGGCGTATATTATCAGGGAATGAGCTGCTTATGCAAGGGTTAAGGTGGACAGTGGAGGATGGTACTTCAATTGGCATATAGGATCAGCCCTGGATCCCCTTGGGGCCTAGTTTTAGGGTTGCTATAAGAGGTCTAGATGCTAATGTGCAAACTGTTTACCAGCCGATCTGTAACTTTGAGTGGGACATACATAAACTGCAGTCATTCTTCCACCCTCATGAAGTAGAAGCAATACAGTCTATTCCTATTAATAGAAGACCTACTTCTGACCATTTAATATGGCACTATACTAAGCATGGTTGCTACACTGTCAAATCGGGATATGCTTTAGCATATGCTAATTACTGGAAGTCTAATTCTCACGAAGGTCCTTCTAACAGAACATTAAACACAAAAATCTGGAATTACCTCTGGAGTGTTGATATTCCCCCAAAAGTGAAATCATTCTTGTGGAGACTTGCATCCTCTTCTCTTCCAGTGGGCTTTAATATGAAATTAAGAGGGGTCTCGAATGGTGTTTGTGGTCTGTGCACTGAAGCTGAAGAAACGTGGGAACACTGCCTTTTCGGTTGCAACTGGTTGAGTAACTTATGGCCTATTTTCCCACAATTTCGCTCAATTCTCTCCCACACACATTCTTGCTTCTTGGATCTTTGTTACTTAATTCGGGCTGAGATGGTTGCAGACACTGAACTCTTCTTTTTAACCCTCTGGTTCATCTGGTTGGCCAGTAATAAGTATGTTTTCAATAGTGAGAAGCCCTCTGCACAGCGAATCTATTACCAAGCCAGCATATTTCTAGATGCTTATCGTGCTGCTGCAAAAATCGATGATACCATGGAAGTTTTGGCACCTATCTCTTCGAAGTGGTCTCGTCCAAAGAAAGGAACGATAAAAGTTGATGTGGACGCGGGTTATCGGGATGGAATTGGCACTGCTGGTGTGATGATAAGGGATCACTCTGTCAATTTGATGGCGGCGTTATCTTTTCACCTGGGATCTTCAACATCCATTGAACATGCAGAACTTACGGCCATTCTTGAAGGAGTTATGGAAGCTGCACACATTTGGAGCGGAGCGATTGTCGTCGAATCTGATTCCCTTGTGGGTATCAGTCGGATCAACAGTGAAGAAGAAGACTTATCTTCCCTGGGCACGCTTGTTGAAAGAATACAATATGCGTGTCGCTTTCTTTCATGCTGTCGATTTAATTTCATTCGGTGTAATTGTAATCAGTTGCGCATGCAGTTTGGCTAAACTAGGTCTACTCTTTCGCTTCTCTATCTCGTCGTTGTAATTGGGGTCGAGCCCTCCACCTTTCAGACTCTCAAAGATTAATTGTCGACAACATTTAGTTTCATAATGATATTTTAACTTCAAAAAATAAAAATAAAAAACTAAAAAATAAGTGTATGTAGAACACTTTAAAACTTGAGTAAATTTTTTTTTTTTAAACAAAAAAAATGTATTAATTAACGTCCGTCAAGTAAGCAGCCAAAACATCAGCAGGGGCGATGCATCCAGGAAGTTACCGTAGAAATGGACAAAGCATGTGATGTGATATTTCTCACACGCCTAATGAAATCAAAGGAAACAAAAATAAACTTTGGAAGGAATGCCAAAAAAATCCTGGGCCAGACAACCTAACGCGGTAAGATCTTCCTTTGGTCGCGAAGGCGGTGGACACAAGCCAGGAAATCACTCTCCACCACCAGCATATGCACCTCCAAACGATGTGCCTCCCTCAGTGTCAAGAAAATAGCCTTAAGCTCAATATATTCCCCTATCCCGCCCGGGTCAAAGTGATAAGCTAATGAAGCAACAAATATGCCATGAGTCGTGGAAGAGAATACCAATGCCCGCACCTGCCTCCGTAACCTAAGTGTGCACATTACACCTAACCACCCCTGCCGGCGGTTTACTCCACGCATCCGCCAGATGCGCTGATGCGCTGAAGTGGTTTGCACCTGATAGGCTTCCAGTGCCGCCACATACTCTGCCGATTCTACCAAAGAGAGTGCACACACTACTGAAACATGAATTGCCTGACCATCAAACACTGTCGAGCAACGAGCTTTCCAAATATCTCACATAAGCCACACAAATATCGCTGCCTTTTGAAACCCCTGCTTCTCCATCAGACGCATAAAGAAGTCCGCAAATGAGGAAGAGCGCAGATGCTTCATGGTCTCCTGAATGGGAGATATCCTCGAAACACGGTCATCTAGCTAGCATCCAAACAACACGTGCCACGGCTTTTCAACAGTGTCCCCACATGCCAAGTTTATACCATCCCCCATATGCCGCCTCAATAATGATCCAAGAGTCAATGAAAAGCCAAAACTTCCACTTGGTTGATCAAGTACACGTGTCTTGTCAAGATTAATTTATCTCTAATCACCACCTTCTCCCAACGTAATGGAATGGAATGAAAATACAATAGAACAGAATGGAATGAAGGTGATTCTATTCATGCGATTGGCACGTAATGAAATGAAATTGACGATGTTCGATATGAGATGACAAGTGACATGGTGGTGGTGGTGAGATGTGCACATCGGCAGTGGGTGTTGATGGTAGTGACGGAATTATTACTGGAGGATGGTGGTGGTGGGGTGGATAAATGTGAGGTATGGTGTGGTGAGTGATGGTGGGGTGTGCGGTGGAGGGTGGTGGTGCGTTGGCATGTTGGTGGTAGGGTGGTGGTGGTTGGTGGGTGATTGTGGGCGGTAATAATAAGGTGGATGGTGGTAGGGCATGGGGTGGTAGACTCAAAGCCTCTTCCAATATCCCTTAGATGGTTCAATCTTAAAGGATAAGTTGTGACATACTTTTTTCACTTGGCTCCTAGACCCTTTCACTAGTAACTCGAGGCCTTAGACCAAGTTCATGTTAATGGTGACATTAGTTACAGGTTTGAGGGTGCACCTAGGGCCAAGACACATGGCGAGTCCTTAACCCCTTGCTAAACAGATGCAAAGGGGTCCACTTTGCGGTCTCTGTAAGAGGGCTCACTTTGAGGTCTCTATAAGAGGCTCATGTGTGGACAACCTCAAAGCCCCAAGGCCTCAAGCGCTCTATTTTTTGTTGCGGGAAGGGTACCACTAACCTAATACACGATCCACTGAGAAATTTGCAGAGATATTCATCATAAGGTTGCTAGAATATGTTAATTTTATTACGATATTTCTCTTCACGCACTCACACTTGCTATATAAATAGTCATCATCTTTTACAAGGTACACTCACACTAATTGTGAGCAACTGCAACTTGATCTCTCTAACGGGTAGGTTGACTTTCCTAAGGGTGGTGTAGTTGTTCCATATACATCTCCTTCCATGCTTCCTAAACTTTGTAGGTGGCTTGAAGTCTCAAAGGTTCCTTCGAGACCTTAAAATGCTCATCCTCCGCCACCGGACATCCACTGGACCAATCAGAATCATTTTGGTGATACCTAGGTATCATCAACACCAGAATGATGGAATGAAATGGAAGACCATTCCATCCCATCAATCCAAATAGGGTTTTAGATTTATGAAGAGGCTCCACAATAATTAAGTAAAAGTGATGGTTTTTTTCGGTTACAAAATTTCAGTTTGGGTTTTATTGCGTTAAAACAACTCAATTATATTGGTTCATATAATAGTTCGATTTTTGGTTTGAATACGGCTAGCTAACCCTAACCAGATTACATTTTTTGGTCTCTTTACAATACAAATTGAAACCGAACCGTGGGTATTCAAATATGATTTGAATCAAACCAGAATAACTACGATTCGGTTCAGGTTTCAAATAATCCGTATGTATTGTGCACCTCTATTGAGATGATACTAGATTTTGGGTTGTGACTATTTCTTTTTTATTTTTTTACTAATGAAAAACGTACAGTAAGATGATACATTGTATGTGCTCTTTATGTGCACCTATCATTCTTGTAATCCGCAAAATCAAGAAGGCAACAAGATGGATCGGGGACAAAGAAATCTAGAGTATATTTGGACTGGAAATTCCGATTCCGATTTAGTAACTCCATTAAATGTAAGCGTTACGTATGGAAGAATCCAAACCACAATTTCAATCAAGAAAGAAATTGTGGTCTAGATTCAACCACATAGTAACTCCACATTTGTGGGGTTACAACCCGAAGACTCACCCTATTTGGACAGAGTCTATTTCATTACTCCATTGAGATTAGAATGGCTCGCCCATTTTGGACACATTCTATTTCACCATTATTACTCCATTGGGATTTGAATAAAACTACATTTCCTTTAACAATGCACAAGACACTTTATCAACAATGAGATTTTCGATACAATCGAACCAACATCTTAATCAAAGATGAGTAGATGAATACGAATAAGAACAAATAATAAAATCACGACAAAAGCGAATCTACGATTAATTACAGAGGATATGGAAGACAAGGAATGCATATAATATAACTGATCCCAAATGTGCTTTTAATGTTGCTGTTTTCTTTATATAGCATAATAATAATTTTGTGCAGTGGCCTCATTACTTTGATTCGATTTCTCAAGGTTCTGCATGCAGTACATATACATAGCTGAGAATGATCGATTCCAGTCAAAGCTGCGGGATCTATTCTAGTCAAACATTGCAACTTATACAAGTTAGGAATCCTCAATCTAAGATGATCAGTGGAAACTGGATCCAGCCTAGCCTAGTGGTATATGTCATTGCACTTCCTGATGAAAACCGGGGTTCGATTTTCATCTCCGTCCCGAAGACAGAAAAAAAAAATATGAAGTGTTTAAATCTATTGTAAATAAACATGGCTTTACAGTAGAGCATCAACACAGTATAAAAGAAAATTTAAGGAAATAACAGGAAGCCGATTTTAAAATAATAATTAAAATTTTTTTTACTGAAAGAGGTCCTAAATTTCCTGATCAACAAATAGAGAGCGGGTCCTTAAATTCAGTTACATTACAGAAAAATAAGAACATGGAAGTGGATTAAAAAAAAGGTTAAAGTAACAGTGGATAAAAAAAGAAGGGTCTTTTACAATTCCATTAAACTCACCCAACCCAGAAAACAGACATTAAAAGACAACGGTGTCGAGCATTGTTCCCAGTGTCTGAATAATGTTTGATGACATCAGATTGGATACATTCTCTTCCAGATGCTTCTTGGCGTCTTGCCTTCCCACGCTTGCAATTGCTAGCTTCTCTGGCGACAACTCATCCTCCTCTTGAACTGCTTTGTTGTATTTTATGGCCAGATTTAGCATTTCCTGCAAACAAGACCGAGATTCCTTCGGTTAGTAAAAATGAAAGAAAGAATGATGATTTGCATATTCAATAACCAACACCCAACTGCATAAACTGATACCGCCACTACACATTTGCGGATCATTGATCATGGGGGGACCCGTTGATAGATATTGGTCCCACTCATTGATCAATGGCCGCCTAATGGTCCACAAGTGTCTAGTGACACAATGATACGGACGTATATCAGAAACAGCAAGCAGTTCAAAAACATTCCCATGTCTTTAACGTATGCTATCTTAATTTTACTAAAATATTCACACAGATGCTTTCAAATTCTAGGAAAAATCCCGGAAAACCTTCACCCAACCTGAACTGTCTGCTCATTGGTTTTAGAATGGGAATCAAATCGTTGAAGTGACAATCCATCTGTCCATTTTTTTCTTATGAAGATTCAGTAGCATTTTTCCTCCAGTTCATTCTTTCGGTAGTTGATTGCAATTGAGTAATAATGTCGGTTCAAACCGTGGATCAATGCCTGTGAAAAATGAAAATAACAACTCTTGGTGAGTTCAAACTTGAAAATATACATTAAAACTACCTTGAAAGGTCGGTCCATTTACATACTTGAATCGACGGTTTATTGAGATGCCCAAGGTTGGATGTTGTCTGACGTGGCTCTTGACCCAACATCATAGTCTGTGGATTGATAAGGCGGAATGCATCAATTACCACTTTCCCTTTAACACTCTGAATGGGATCCACCACAACAGCTACGGCTCTCTGGTTAAGAGCTTCAAAACTCTGCACAGTAACAAGAAAATTTCATGAAAATCCATCTAATAAAAGATAAAAGAAAAAGTTTTGCTGGAATTATGGTGTAATAATGCAACTCTAATGTTAAGACGTTAGCTCCTTTTTCCTGTTTATTTACTTGAAGAACAGCCATGTGAGATGATGTTACTAAGGATTAGATACTGGAATCCAAAAGATGTCATTCTACCATGCAAAGAGTAAATATAAAAGGGGCTAGAACTAGCTTAGTACGAACACAAAAAAACATGCAATCTGTGAAGATTCAAGTTGCAACTTTCCATTATAGTACTGGATATTATAATAGTATTAGCATGGTACTGCTGAAATGAGGAAGTGGTCGACGGTTATTACATATATTGATATGTAACATTTTATTTTAGTTCTATTTATTAATTACTTCTAGCCTCCAACAGTTTTTATGTTGGCTAATAATGTATTGCTGGCTGCTTAAATAAACTAAATACAGCTGTAATAACTCCTAGATATAGCTAATAGTTCTTTCTCCTATTGTACTATGGATCTGAGTTTTATCTCAGTTGTTCAATAAGAAAGAAATACTTTACATCTGTTTTACTATAACATAATTGCTAAAAGTTGAAAGAGGAGAGACCGACGGACAACCTATATTTCTGGACTCTTATTCCACGTTAGGAAGTGCTCATGATGGCTAGCACAACATAAATGTTGGGTGTGATAAACATCAGTCATTGACAAATTCGTTGGGTGAAATGGCTAACGAGAACCCAATAGCGCTTCGTGGAGAAGTCCATATGTAAAGGATGAGGGAAGGGAGGGTGTAGGGTGTAAGGGAGATAGTAGAATACAATGGAAGATGATTAGCTACATGCTAAGATGATTGAAAGGAAATTTAAATTTACAAATAATAATAAATATAAAAATAATAAAATAAAATAAAACACTCATAGGGCACTATGTGGAAGGACCAATAAACATGTAGGGTTAAGGATAAAGAATTCAAACTTGACGGAACAAATTTAAGAATCATGAAGGTAGATTGTTTTTTTTTTTTTTTTTTTTGAGGGAAGTGGATAGTTTATATTTGAAAGCCAAGAGTCCTCATGAAGGTAGATAGTTTATATTTGAAAGCCATGAGTCCCCAAGAAGATTATAATGGAGGACTAGTCAGGTGTGCAGCCATGCAGGAAGAAAAGGTTGACAAGTATTAAGATAAAAGTAAAGCTACATTGACAAATATATCAAAGAAACAAACAGGAAAACAGAGAAAAGATATGAACCTGTTGAGTATTGATGTCTACACGGACAACCAACAGCCGAATCCTGGATGTGAATGGTACCAACCCACCACCATTTCTGGCCTGCAAAAGTAATGTGAAAGTGAAAGAACACAACATCACCCATTAAGGAGAATTGCAAACATGCACGATATTAGGAATAGTATGTCGGTAGACAATGATTAAGAGGTAAGGAGTAAAGAACTTGTCATGATTTACATCCTTATCAATAGAAATATGAATTCAGATAACATGACTCATCAAACAAAAGTACAGCAAACAATCAACGATCAGAGGCGTATTAGATGTCCAAAGATATGCAGATGAAATCACAAACAAACAAACAAACTCTTAAGAAAATATAAAAAAAAAACAAAAATAACTTAAAGCCTAAGTTTTCGACATCCGCAAAGCATGCTTGTAATAATTTATAATTAAGGGACTAAAAAGATGCTTCAATGAGACTCCTGTGGCCAACATAAACAGGGTAAGTACTAAAATTACCATCGAAATTCTACTGTCAAAGGAGTTTCCACCATCATCATAATGAGGGTAAAAGATAGAATCTTTACATAACAGCTTCCAAAAACAGTTTACATGAACTTGTTCAGCTGTGATTGGTTCCAAGAGAATAGAAATTGTACATTACATAGGCATGGGTGAACAATCCAAATTCTGCTTTTTTTCTAGCTAGTCACGACGTTCAGGGTATAGGTGGTCAAGTAGAAAGTTTATCTTTCATAAAGCTCCTTTCTGGAGGACCTCTCTAGGTTGTTTATTCATGATGATCCTTATCTTGAATCCAAAGCTAGAGTACCCTATTGAGCTAGAGGGAGGAACGTCGGCACATAAAACATCATAATGGTACATTAAAGAAGCAATTTTTCATTCACTACGACGAAAAAGAAATCAGGTACGGCATTTGTATTCAAAGGTTCCTAGGAGGGCAAATTGAAATTCCGTTGTACATAAAGTGCAATTTTAGAAGGCTTATCATTTACCATGACCTGCAGAGATAGAGGCAACAATTATAGCTTCCTAATGCATGGCGTAGGAATAGACATGGTATCTACAGTAAGTCATGGAACCTAACATTACATTTATGTGTGTAAAAGTAGGCACAGATCCTCGCTGCTCTACATGGCAATGTTTCCAACCAAAATCGAATTTGGAATAAATACAATCATCTTTTTTGTGGGTGTGAACAACTTCAAACATCGAATTCAAGTACAACCACAAGGTCCACTACCTAAAACCCCGTAATTTTGTCTAAAGCACAAATGTTCCAATAATGGGTTTCTGCAAGCTATCTAACCTAACAAAATTAACATACCTGCCAGTAAAAAAATAAAGCCTATCAATAGTCTAGTCATACCTGCCAGTTTGCTTGAGCATATCAAGCATATTGGTTTGGAAAACATGATCCACAGCTTCAACACTTACTCCTGTACCACTCTGGGGCATCGCAAACACATCCACAACACGCACAGTGTACTCATCAACAAAATCCCCCAACATCAGTCCCATAACTTCCATCGGTACACCAGCTCTCCCTAATTGTGCAATAAAGTGATGAATTCACCATTATGAAAACCCATATGTAGCATTAACAAAAGCCCTAATTCACCTCATACATACGAATCGAGAAGAAAAATACGAAATTAGTTACCGTGTTTGAGCATCTTGAGTAGTGCGAGAGAGGAGATGTAAACTTGTTCTGACGAATCCAGGGTAGGAGAATCCGGCGGAGGATGGCCTAAAGCACTGCCGGCGCCAGCGAACATTCTTTGCAGTCTTTCCATCTCAGTCAGATTCCTTTCGCGTGCCAATTGTTTGGGGAAAAAACTTCTAAAGGAAAATGAGAAACAATTAACCTTTTTTTTAACGTTCGACCACAACTATTTATAAAGTAATTTCCAGAGGGAGGACGTGCCAATTTGTGGACAAGACTCCTAATCCTCAAGGAATACGTGAAATAATTAACCTCATTTTTTTTTCTGACTTTCAACCTAAAGTACTTACTAAACTAACACTAATTTTTAGGGCAAAGACATAGGAATAGCATACAGATTTTTTTAAGAGCCACTATGTAGGGTGGAATAGGGTCGGGACCCGATCTCGTCTCGACAAGATTCGGGATTCTATTTTCTTCCCGAACCCGTACCTAACAAGTGTTGGGACCCGACGATCGGGATACCCGAATGTTCGGGAAAGGATATCCCGAAATTTACATGGCTGGCTCATGAAATCAAAAAAACAAAGAAAATAGATAATATCACAGCCACATTTGATATGCAGATACATGGAGGACAAGTTTAAACCACTGGCTCTTAAAAAACATATATCACCAGCTCGGCGAATCAGTATATTGCATCAATAAAGAAGCACCTTCATCAATTAAACAGACCATCTGCTTAGTAACTTTAATTATTTCTTAACTACGTTCAATGCTGCAGACCCTACAAATATTCCCAAAAGAAGTTGAGAAACACAAGTTTAATTAAGCATATGGTATGCAGTACACTTTGAAATTCATAATTTCTCTAAACTAAAACGGCACGCATCCCTAAATAAAAAATGCATCCAGAAGCAAAGCAAAAATATGTTGAACAAAGGCTCTAACGAAAGACATGAACAAAATCGAACCCTTTAATGCGCAACCGTCACTTAACATTAACAACAATCATATCTATTTAACATTTGCAAGCCTATCCCTTGTGTTGTTCTGATCAAACCTAGACTTGATCATAATCGTTATCGAACCAAATCATAATCATAACCCTTTAATTCAAAATACATAATCCAACCCCGCTATTTCCTTCTTTCGACTCCGTTCATTTTTTTCCTCTTCTAATTTTCAAAACCCATAAACTAAGAGGGAGGAACGGTGGTAGGAGAAGGAGGACATCGGATTTGGCAGGCTGTGTGGAGGTAACACTAACAATAGATGAAGAAATCGCTTCTTACCTGGTTGTAGAACACGAACGGAGAGCTACGAGAACGAGAACGAGCTGCGGCTGTGGAACTCTGATGAACTGAAGCGGCAGCAGATTGGGCGGAACTTTGCTCTGACCTTCACCTACGAGATGCCGGATGGAACGGAAAGTCGGAAACGACTAAAGTACATAACTCTAAAAAGATTAAAAGAAAGAAATAAGGCAGAATGGCGTGAATAATCCGTTTCACTAAGTGTTTGGCAAAAATAACGCTGTATATTTTTTGACGGGATTTTCTCTCATTTTTTTATAAACGCCAGACGATCTTAAGTCGCCTCAAATCCCTATTGGGTTCTTCCCAATTAGGGTTTAGTTTGCCCAAAACACCTAAAACACTAAAATTTGATGTGAAGCAAAATGGTCTAAAAGCAGCGAAAATGGGTCGTTTTTTTGCTAAACCTGGAGACAACAAAGTTATCTCAACCATAAACTTGGTCAAACGTAAGAAATAAACCTTTCAAAAAAAAAAGAATAATACGCTATTTTTATCGGGAACTTATATTTAAAAATATAAAAAAATATCGAATCGGAACCGTCGGGTTTATGGTTCCTACTGGGCCAGCAAAGTTTCAAAATCCCGACCCTACCTGATTCTCATGCCGTCCTCATCTGGTAATTTTTTCATTTCGAACTTTTCTCGACCTGAATTTTTTGGAAATCGTCTCATCCCGACTATAATCATATTCGTATACAAATTTAAACTCAACTAGAATCCGACCCGTCCCGAATCAAATAATTGTAAATTTCCTAATTTTTATTTAATGAATAATGTATCATTATCATTAATATTACTTGTTATTATTTTCTTTTTGTAACCAACCAGTTATTATTTTCTTTTTTCAATTTAACAACTATATTTTCCACATATACCATATTTTTCTTAACTTTGGAGGGTTTTTTTCGTTTTTTTTTTTCGCATTCAAAATTTTCAACTTTTGTGTCAAACTCAATCATTTTTTTTAGACTAACCAAACTCAATGATGAGCCTATATTTTGTAAACATTACAAATAAATTGTGTAGCTACCCATTTTTTAACATAATATTGTAGACCTCACCATTATTTATTTATTTCAAATCGCTTATGTTTATTGTTGTAATAAATTTCACAATTAATTCTTTGTTTTACTTATAAGAATTCGAATAAGTCCCGAGGATGAAGCGATGTAAGTTTTGAGAATTCAAGAGAAGGTCACAATGAGACGAACCGTTCGTTTTGTACGACGCATATTATTTAGAAGGTTTTAGAAAGTTATGTAGATAGGAATGAATAAATAAAATATGCATTTAACCAGCCGGACAACCAGATGCTTCGACCCGCATTGAATGCAGATCCACTTGTTGAAGATAAAAGTACATCGAACCAATTATTAGAAAAAGTGACGCGTTGCTTCCTTGGGAAGCAAATTAGACCGTAGCTTGTCTTTGAAAAACGTTGCACAATCTTTATGTATTTTTATAGGTTGAGTTTGATTTCAACAAAATCATAAATCGAGTAAAATCCGGTTGTTGTTTTCACCTTCAAAACGAGTGTCCAGGTTGAAGAAAAAAAGTTTTGTTTAATAAATTTGATGAAAGAAATAAAATAACGTTTTTTGGGATATCTTCTCCCGACCTGACGGGATCCCGAATATTCGGGTATCCCGATTGTCGGGTCCCAACACTTTTCGGAAGGTTAAAAAATTGATCACGAATCCTATCGGAATGAGAATCGGGTAAGAGAGTTACGGGACGGATCCCGATCCGACTCCACCCCTAGTTCATACCCAATATATATTCTGAAGTTAACTAATCAGAAAAAAACCGACACTTCGGGTTGGGAAAATTCGGGACAGAATGTATTTAGAGAACTACTATGAGTATTTTTATCTTTATTTTTCTTAAAGGATCTCTGTCTCTATTTATCTATATATTTATTATCTTTTATACCAAAAATGAGATCGTACTACTATTTTTCAAGAAAAATGTGTACAAAAAAAAAAAATTGTTACGCCGTTTTAAATTATGTAATTAAACATACAACTATTATTTTTTTCAAAGCATTTTATTTTGATTAATTATATTGTCCGATTTAATTCACATGTAATAAATTTTACCCTGTTCTGGTAGATTTTTGTATTTTTCTCATGGAACTACTCCCTCCGTCTTAAAATATACGAGTAAGTTCCAATGGATTTTTCACACACTTTTATGAAGTTGGATAAGTTCATTATGTGTTACTCTCTCCGTTTCAAAATAACTAGGCAGTTGTCAAAAACACATATATTAATGATGTGAGTTAATGTTTTTAACTTGAACGCCATAAAAACTTAGTCTATAATTAATACAACGTTTGACTCCCTCCGTTTCTTATTATTTGTCGATTTGAGAAAAAACACACAAATTAAGAAAATGAGTAATTGCATTGACTTTCATTATAAAATGCTAAATGATCTTGAAAAGTGTAGTGGTGTATTGAATATGAAAGATTGATTGGTTGAATGAGGCTAGAAAGTAGAAAAGTAATATTGAAAATTGGAAAGAGTATTAAAATATGTATTGGAAATATAACTACGACGGATAAAAAAGAAATTTTGATTTTGACAACTGCGACAGTTAAATAGGGTCGGAGTGAGTATTTATTCTCTCACTCCTTAATAAATAAGGGTAGATGTAGGAAAAACACATAAATATTGCATTAAAAATGTAATTGTCTCAGTTATTTTGGAACAAATCTTTTTGACAACTCTCTCAGTTTAGGAACAGAGGAAAGATTAATTTTAATTATAGAAGTCTAAAATAAATTTAAAGTGCAATTAATGCAATAGTTATAAAGTTAGGTGAATACTGAATAAATGAGGGATGGAGAAGAAATATGTAATAAATGATTTATTAGTATTCTAAATGAGACGTATATTTTGGGACTAACGGAGTATGTTGTATTCCTCAAAAAAAAGAAAAAAAGAGAGTATGTTGTAAGAATAAACTGGACACAGACAACATATCACATTTGTAAAATCATGGTCTAGGACATACTATCTCTTCAGTGAGGTTTTCGAGTAATTGCATTTAAAATAACTGAACTCTTTGTAGGAGTATTTTCATCCTTTCAAAATTAAGGTTTATTTTCCTTTTCTTTTAAAATTTTGAAGCTTTTCTTTGGCTTTAAGAAATGGGAACCGACTTAGTGGCTGCTGAAAAGTCTATCAAAAGACTCAAAGAAATCCTAGACTGTAGAATTTCGTGAATATGTGTCTAGCCAGGTAAGTCGGGTCGGCTCCACAACCTTTGTAGTCGAATAAGCGACCTAGTCATGGCCCACAACTCTGATTGATCGTTTTTGTGTTCGAACCTGATCAAGTTGAAGAAGGTATTTCAAGTCCATATTCAGAAGGTAAAAGTATAATTTTTTTTGTAATAGTTCTCATTTTTTTTTTATCTTGGATAGGTTAGGTTTTCATAGAATTCAAGTTGGTTTTCGTTTCTTGTTCGTAGATTTGCGTAGAAACGAAGTTTGATCGCATTTTTCTTGTAGGAAGTGTTGTTTGATAAGGTAAGGAGGTCTTCTTATAAAAAAAACTTGTTTTTATTTTAAAGATCATGTTTTCTGTATATGTATTGTTTTCTAGTAAATTGCATGGCACTTGACATAATTATATATGCAAAATAGCTGTCAGGTAGTTGTAGCTCAGAAAACGAGCCTAAGAGCTTGAGTAGGTCGGCTCCACTACCTATTTTGTGGTGGAAAAGCGACTTGGTTGTTGACCTATCGTGGTGCAGTATTCATCATTTCTATGCCTATATGAAGTATTTTCAAGTAATGTATATAATCTGGTAATTTCTACAAATCATTTTTATGTATAATGATAAGAGTAGTGGAGATAGGTCTGTAGTATGGTGTTGCCATGGACCTTTTTGTATGATATGATATAAATGGAACATGATGTCACGTGCTCCTTACTTTCTCCAATATTTGCCCAAATAATCATGGTAAGATACATTTCTTAACCAAACAATGTACTGAACTAAGTACCATGATTAGATACCATGTCGGATGTATTCCTCATGTTGTATTAAGACAATGTATCGAACGGGGTACCGTGATCTTACTTGTCACGTTGGATGTATGGCCAGTCGTATTCCTCATGTTCCAACATGCCCTCATGTTAGGTGGTAACATGTGTTGTACCCTTGACTATTTGGTATTGTTTGTATAGACATAATTTGAAATATGAACAAGATAGATAAAACAAGAACATGAACATGCTAGTAAGTAAGGTCATGAAACCAAACTTGTACGTGCATGGTGAAATGAAATAGTTAGTAGAGGATGTTTTAATGCACTGTTAATTGTATGTTTTTAAAGTGGTTTCCTTACTCTGTGCATTTACTTAGTGGGCATATAAGTAGTGCTCACTCATTTCTTTTGGAATAAGAAGATATGCATGTAGGATGAATTTCGTCGAGTTTAAATATGTTTATATAGTTCTTTAGTTTGTTTCCTTTGAATTCGGCACGTGCGACAAGTAGTTATTGTAGTTCTTCCTTTAGTCATGTTTGTTGCTATGATTTTAGTGGTTGTATTGGTTATTTATGATTTTAGTCTTGACAATAGTGATATTCTGGTATGTTGTGTTTTTATGGAAGACCATGACCTTTCTTTATTACTCTGATATTACGTAAGACTTACGTGAATTGTTGGGTTTTCTTTAAAAGACAAATGACAAACATTCCATTTTCAGATAAAAACTCAGATCGGGAGGCGGTGTGTACTACATTGGTATCGAGCCTAAGTGCACAAACTTGGACATAAACATTGCTATCTAAGATGTTAATATTTAGGTCATGATCCTAGTATGTAAATGGTTCTAACTTTTCTTCTTGATGACATGCGGTAGACGTAAAACTCGTTCTTCAGCTAATCAGTCTGAGCAAGTTCCTCTTGTGAATTCTGGTCCAGTCCGTCTAGCTGCTTTGCCTTATCCCTCTTTGAGGACTCAAGGATAGCCAATCAGTCTGAGCAACATTTATTACCATTTTCTCTATTTTACCCTTAATTTATTATCAATCCAACTACTTTTCATTACTTAACAACTATTGCATTAATGATAGACAAGAGGAATTTTAGACATTAGCATTTAAATTTATGACATTCAACCATTTTCTTAATCTGTGTGAATACCTCTAGAATGACTTATATTTTGGGATGACGGTGATATTATATACAATAGAGAATCTGATATATTTCCTCTTGGATATAGAATTCGTAAACTAGAAAAACATTTATTTAAAACTGTAAAATTAATAATTCGTTAAAAGAATCTGATGCAATTGCTCTAACATGACCCGATTCTCAAATTTCCCACAAATGTAAAGACCTTTTACATACATTTAGCCAACTTTAATAGATCTGTTTTTTTTTTTTTTTCCCGCTTCAAGCCAACTATAAATGTTGAGTCAGTCTTCAAACCAGCTGGAAGAGGATCTAGAATGAATTGATTTCATTGAAAACATTCCCATTCCTTAATTTATTTTCACACGGACAATCATACTTTAATAAAAAATTTCTAAAATATTGTGCTTATGGGTTGTATTTCTTTTTTCTTAGAAATCCTCGTGGTAATTATCAAAATAAAAAAAATAAAAAAAAATCCTCGTGGTATATAGGGAGTCGTTTTATGTGTGCGGCAAGTGATTAATTTGAAACCGGTTTTAACCTACCCTGAATGATTTGCATCTACACTAATTTCAAACGAACCATTCCCCCGAATTCTTTATTTACACTGCAATAACTTCAAACAACCAATTTCTTGGCTTCTAATCCTACGTTTTTTTTAATGATACGTGTTTATCATATACAAGATAGAAAAATTAGCATGAATGCATGGAGTAAAACGACATCTGATCACTGAAAATAAATAATAAATAAAACATTTCAAGAATATATTATTTAGATTTTAGATACATGGATCTTTCAACGCTCAAATTCTTTACTTTTCTATGTAATACAACGTAGGTGAGGGCACATACAACAAAATGGGTCAACTGAACCCCAATGAAAAATCTTTGTTTTCACAATGGAAAACTGTATACAGTAATATCTACTAATTGATCCCCGTATATATATATTTCGATATTTAAAGTTGATGCATTAAGAACATTAGAAATATGATGTGTTACTCTCGATTTCTGAATTCTGACCCGTATCACAAAAATTCTACAGCCGCTGTTAAGTCGAGGTAATATGTGATACATAAAAAGTATTACATTGAGATATGACCCGAAAGATAAATATTGAGTTTATGACACTCATGAATGAGTATAGTCTAGAAATAAGCAATGTATCATAATTCATACACTTAGGCAAAATTTTGATGCAGCATTTGATTGTTCCAAATGCTCCTAAACTCCAGCAGGGATAGTGAAGTTTACTTGACACTGCCCTGTTTTATTTGAGGGAATCTGTGATGGCATTCTAGCTGAAACCTGAACTTTTGCATCATATCCTGCACCAATTGTAGGCCTTAGTATACTCTTTCTTTCCTCGGGATTCAACGATTCAAACTCACCTTCAAAGTCGTCTTCAAACTCCTCTTCTGAATAATAACTAAAGTAGTCATCTTCAAATGTAGAGCTCCATTCGTCTTCAGACACCAAAAGAATAGAGTCGATATCATTTACATCTTCTTCATCAACCTCCTCAAATTCTTCATCAACGTCAGTATCATATACTGAGTTCTGAACCTTCCACAAATGCATGGCATTAGAGAAATTTTATGAGAAAGAAACACAACCCCTTACCATACTTCCAACAAAAACAAATAATAAGCAAAGACTTTGCTCTACTCTATACAACACAGTTCGAAGTTCAAACATGTTAATAAAAGTACCTACCATAACTTTTTTGTTCTCAAGCGAGGGCTACACATCATCTGTTCTTGCTCATTGTCTTGCTGGTCAACATCTCTACTCGCTCTCCAGCCTCCAAGCGTCGCCTTTATGTCATTTTCAGAATGTTAGAGGCATAAAGAGTTTTTTGGCCCATCGAAAAGCTTATTGAAAAGTACACATACCTGAAGCAGCAGGACACAGAAACCAGCTCAAATATCCAACTGAATTGTAAGCTTCTGGCTTCATATCAGAACTTGCTGTGAAAATGGACATTTCCTGCAATAAATTCAACTAAAACTCTTTACGAATCTTTTGGCAGCGTCAACTTCCTGAAATGTTGGTGTAACATTGCACCAAATCTTAGTGGTATCTTCAACTTCCTAAATTGTTTTCTAAATTCAACTAAAACTCTTTACATTATACACCCATATCTCCATCATGTGTCTCTCATACTCGGTGTCTTTTTTCTCTGATAAACTTGCTTTATAATCCAGAGAGTACAGAGCATATGAGAAGTTAAAACATGGTTGGTTTGCCCCTTTATCATAACATCTTTTTCTTTAGTGAATACCAAGAGTTCAACTTATCATTGAGGAATACAGAAAAAGTCAAAACCTAAACACATATAACTGCATACAACTACAACAACTACCAAAAATATGTGTAGAAATCATTCCTACATATTGTGGTTTTCATGAAACCAACAAACAACCCTGTTAATGATAAAAAGAAGCGATAAAAGAAACATACATATTGATATTGTGCTTATGGATTGAAAGAGTCTTGAACAACCAAATGAGTAGTTGTTTAGGATGCAAAGTTTCTCTGACAAATAATTACCTTCTTGCCGGCATCTGATAGTTGTTTTCCACATTGTTCTTAATCGTATCTTCTTGATAACAGTTCTATATTGACCGAGATATAAAGACTTCAGGCTGATATGTATAATTCTTTGAGAACCGCAATCTCGCTTCGGCCAGGAGGGATCATGTATCTATTTAAGAAAATGTGGAGGAAGAAATATATATTTGTGATGTCTGAACATATGATAAAGCACAACATTCAACTTCTCGTTGCAAAAAGTTATAGTTACTAAGTATTTGAAGTGACTAAATAGCTGCACAAAAAAAACTCGCTAAAGTGTAATAAAATGCGGCACAAAATATCAAATCCATTAAAGAAAGGTTAAAACCGCAGCTTATACTACTTGAAACGTGTAACAGTGGGCGCAGGAAACATTCAATCACTATAAAGGCTCTGTTTTTTTTTTTTATTGGAATGAAAGACATAGTTGAAGATAATAAACATGTTAATCCATGGATAGTACTTTCTGAAAAAGACGTTTATTTAATGTTCTCCAAGCTGTGTGAAATTCTGGAAAGTATAGGGATCATCAGAAGGTTTTCTCCATATTGTACGCAATTAGTTGCAATCTGGCCCAAAGAAAATTACTATTGATATGACCAGATGATCACTTCTGCAAAATATAAGTTATTTGCACAAACACATGACATACAATTTATATGAAGCTTACCTCCTGGATTAACGTCATCAATGTATCGTCAATGAAGATTTTCAATTCCTCAACCTGCAGCAAAGTGAATAGTTCCAAAAAAAGTCAAAAAAAGGCAATATAGTGTCATGGTAAAAAAGGCAATTCAGGAACCATGAAATGACCTTTTGAAATTTTAAATGAAATGATATCTATTGCAAGTTGAAAGAAACTCACCTTACTTTAAAACTGTGTAGTGAACTTCCTGAAAGAAATGACATATATGCCGATGAAAATCGAATCGGGTTATCTTCCTAAAAGAAATGACATATATGCCGATGAAGGCTATACTACCAGTCCCAGATGTTGAGATGTTGTGTGACGATGCTGGATTTCGTCTATGAATAAATCCGGGCCATTTAATCTAGGGGTAATTGAACGAAGATGGTTTTTGGGTGATTTTTAGACTGAGCTTGAGAGTCTCTCTCAAGTTGCCTACGTATCCTTTCAGGAATCAAGTCGGCCGTAGTTCTTGTAGAGGGTTTATATAAGGAGCATAACCCTAATCCTGCCCTTTTCTTCAAGGATTCGGTTACCTTATCATTAAATGGGATTCATTTAAATCCCTAATTCTTAGGAGATAATTTCTCCTTTGCCTTTAATGTTGTGTATCAAGGCCTTAAAGAGGCCGATTCTTCTCCCACGTTTATTTATAAAAACATGCATATAATCGCTCGGCGTTCGGGCGGCTCCACCGAGTCTCAATGGTCGCGCTACGCGCTCGCTAACCGGACCGACTGCGGTGGTAAGTTAAGAAGAGGCCAAAATTGTCCTCACACTGGGGTTCAGTCGCTTTCTTAGTTAAACTCTAGGGCTCTGGCTTTTATTAGCTATTAATTCTCTGTCTTGATTAATGATTAGCCAATATAAAGATGACACGTGGTGAGGCTAGTCCGACTCGTCATTGTGTTTCATTTCATTTGTCAGAATCGCCGTTGTATCTTTTTCACCAATCTAATTAGCAGTTTTACGCATCAAAAGACCTTGACTAAAATTTGTTATTACCATACATAGCAAAGATAAAAAGTATTTTCCAACAATGGACGACCCACAAAACAATCTTGATACCTTGTGTTGATTAGCGGAACATGATCTTTGTATTGATTAATCAACCAATATATACGACAACTTGCATGAAAAGTAACATGATTGGAAAGTAAAACATGTTTGTTGATCTATTTTTCTCTATCCGGGTAAATGGGTGATTATATGTCGGGTCAATTATGCATGTTCTAATTTTTTGACATTGATTACGAAGGTTACCAAACCTAAAATAGCCAAAACTCAACCTAAAATAGCTGATAAACGCAAAACTACAAACATATCGGCATTTTTTTACAATTGTGGGTTTGAGGATCTGTCGACCTAGCGGCATAAATAGATAGATTAATAAAAAAAAACCCATAACTGTGAAAACTGAGAATTTTGAAGCGATAAATGATAAAAAAAAAATCAGATTCCTAAAGCCATCAAACACTACGAAACTCAACAGATTTGAAGAAAGGTGAAGATTACCATGTACATTCATGTCTTGATGTCTCTCATTGGATATGCCAAAAACTTGTCACGGATTTTTGAAATGAAAATAAACAAGTAATAAATTTATAAATCCAGTATACCCCAAGTGTAGGGATCGTAGTATAGAGGTTGATACCGGGTCGATCTTACGGGGAATCGGGGTTGCTTAATCTAGTTTTTATTATCTAACCTAACTATGTCACTTCTACTACTAAAAAGATGCGAAAATAAAACAGTGAAGAACTAAAACGAAAAACGAAACTAACAATAACAATAAACTGGACAGAGTGTTGTCAATCCAAAGCCATGAAATATGATTACGAACCTAAAATAACTAATTCTATTCTATAACCTAAAACGAAAATAAAATTCTAAGCTAGCAACGAAGAACAAGGCACAATGATTCTTTCAATTAAGTTAACGAGGAACAAGCAATGATCCACCTATCTCGCAACTCTCAATTTCTACCCTAGATCGTTTAGTGAAGATTTAATAAAGATGTGGTTCACCTATCAAAGGTATGAATTCCTACTCTCGTAGATAATTCGCCTATTAATCTCTCATCTCTCGATCTTAAAGATTAACGCTTCCATAACAAGGTGTAAGATTTCTCAATCTAGCAACCTAGAAATTTAACCTAGCAACTCTCGTTATTTTTAGGTTAAAAATCCCATCTTTACTACGGTGATCTAGGTCTAACAACGATTTTCATCAAACGTTAAACATCACAAAGCAACCATCTCTCGATATAAATTGCAAAATCAATATAAAACGTAATAAATAAACAACTTTAAATAAAAACTCACAAAACCAAATCCAAAGTCGAAATCAAAACGCTGCTGAGAATTGGCTTCACAAAGCTCATTCTAGGCTTAGCCTTAGCTCATCGTTGGAATACAAATCATATAAATAAAAAGAAGATAAAAAGATGTTTATAATGGTGGGAAAACGCAGCTAGGGCGCCCCCAGGGTTTAGGGTTCGAATAATGATGTCTAGGGTTGAAAATACGCAGCTATATATAGAATTTTAAGGCGGCTGCTGGTATGTCTGCCAATGGACGCCCGTCCTCTATGCTGGACGTCCGTCCAGCCTTCATAAAAATCTTCGAGTCGGGCCGAGCTGGATCAGACGCCCGTCCTTCATTAAATCAGACGCTCGTCCATCAATTTTGGGAGAACTCTGAATCCAATATTCCAGCCTGGACGCCCGTCCAAGAAGGTGGACGCCCGTCCACTGGACGGAGAATTGAACGCACGTTCAGGTTACTTCAAATCTGATTTTTCCATCTCTATCTTCAATCAACTTCATCTCTATCTCTTTTTCTTCATATAACTCCGATCCTTAACATCTTTTAATCCTCTTTTGAACCAATTTCGTGTATCTACAAGATAATAAAACATTGCAAAATGTAATATCATCCAAATCAATGTAACATCATCAATAAAACCCCATAAATCCACTAACTTTGCGATTAAACCGTTTAACAACTCATTTGCTCAATAAATCAATTAAACACTTAATTTCTATGCGAATTATCACGAATATGGAGAGAATTGTTACAAAATATAACGATATAAATCATATAAAATCTCCTTAACAAAAAACTTGTCTCGGATTTTATCTAAGCAAAATAAACAAGTAATAAATTTATAAATCCGGTATACCCCAAGTGCGAGGATCGTAGTATAGAGGTTAATACCGGTCGATCTCACAGGAATCGAGGTTGTTTATCTAGTTTATTAATCTTTCTAAAGATTTGTCACGAAAAACACAAAACAAAACTAAAACGAATACAATAAACCCGGATGGAGGTTGTCAATCCAAAGCCAGGAAAGATAATTGCGAACGAAAATAACTCTAATCTATAAACTAAAAAGAAAATAAACTTCTAAGCTAGCAACGAAGAACAAGGCACAATGATTCTTTCAATTAAGTTAACGAGGAACAAGCAATGATCCACCTATCTCGCAACTCTCAATTTCTACCCTAGATCGTTTAGTGAAGATTTAATAAAGATGTGGTTCACCTATCAAAGGTATGAATTTCTACTCTCGTAGATAATTCGCCTATTAATCTTTCATCTCTCGATCTTAAAGATTAACGCTTCCATAACAAAGGTGTAAGATTTCTCAATCTAGCAACCTAGAAATTTAACCTAGCAACTCTCGTTATTTTTAGGTTAAAAATGTAATCTTTACTACGGTGATCTAGGTCTAGCAACGATTTTCATCAAACGTTAAACATCACAAAGCAACCATCTCTCGATATAAATTGTAAAATCAATACAAAACGTAATAAAGAAACAACTTTAAATAAAAACTCACAAAACCAAATCCAAAGTCGAAATCAAAACGCTGCTGAGAATTGGCTTCACAAAACTCGTTCTAGGCTTAGCCTTAGCTCATCGTTGGAATACAAATCATATAAATAAAAAGAAGATAAAAAGATGTTTATGATGGTGGGAAAACGCAGCTAGGGCGCCCCCAAGGGGCCTGGGGCGGCTAGGGATCGAATTGTGTTGTTTAGGGTTGGAAAAAACGCGACTATAAATAGGTTTTTAGGTCGGTTTCAGCAAAGGTGGTGGCTGGACGCCCGTCTGGATTGCTGGATTTCTTCGAGTCGGGCCGAGCTGGATCAGACGCCCGTCCTATATGTTTTTGGACGCTCGTTCGCTAAAAATCTGAACATCCTGATCCAACTTCTCCTCACGGGCGCTTGATCCACTCTTCAGACGCCCGTTTGGGTAAAAATCATGCTTTCTCGAATTGAGTAGCTCCGGTGGGCGCTTGATCCATGCTTCAACGCTTGACCCAGGTTGGACGGATGGCAAACGCACGTTCAGCTCATCATATCTTCATCCTACCTTCGACTTGCATCTCCTTCCTTCCATTTAATCTTCAATCAAACATCTTTTCAGCTCATTCCTTGCCATGCAAATTGTACCTACAAGATAATAGAAACGTGCAAAATGTAGAACCATATATATTGATGAAAAATCACTAATAAAATCACGTAATAAGCTCGAGTTTGCACTTTAACCGTTTCAATACGCATTCTTGCAATATTTCACTTAAACACCTAATTTTCTATAAAAATTAGTAAAACACGAAGGAAATTGTTACGAAAGAAAGTCATATAAACCGTAAAAATCACCGTTAACAATATGCTCAAATCCAAAAATCTTGTTTCTGCAAAGATTACGAGTAAAATGGACGTAGAAAAGAGCAACACAACTAAAGAAACAATTATTCTCTTTTGAAATACTGAAACCGCCAAACAAATGAACGCAAAAAACAGAGCAATAAATATTTTGAAATACAAAGCGCCAAGCAATGAGCGCCAAAATCTGGTGGAAATCAAAAATAAAAGATGCTTCGTGCCGTAGAAGATGGCGGTGGGTTTATTGATTAGGGTAACCGTGCGGAGAAGATGCTTCCTTCTCTACCCACCGCTCTTTATTCCACCTCCGGATGCTCCTTCTCTACCCATCGCTCTCGTGTTCCACCTTCGACGTAAGTTCTTTGATAGGTAGGTATTACGTTATATTATGATATTTTACGGATATGGAAAATATTGATTTGTGTAGTGATTTAGTAAGGATAGTTTTGGTATTTTGTAGATGGTAGAAGCCCTACTAGTGGTTATAAATATTGTAACCTATGATTGATGGCCGTTTTATAGTATACCAACTTTGACCGGCAGAGTACCGAGTCGGTTGTAGTATAAAACCAATGAGCAAGGTCGTAATCCCGTGGGGAATCTAGTTACGTACCAAAGCTAGTGTCTTCTCGAGTTTAGATCAACAAGATTATGAAAGATTATCACAATGTCACGTGCTATGTTTACAAATACTAACTTAAAATGAAGGTTTTAAGCGGTTAAAAGCGATAGCCGAGCTATGATCCAATCAACTACTTACCAAACCCTAGCTATGCCCGGTGGTATTCTTGATTTACCTAAACGGTCTTGATGTCATGTAGGGTGTCGTTTACTGGCTCTGAGAATATGCATTATTTCAATAACCTACCCTCTTATGTCAGTTTCAACAGTCCGCTCAACGGATTTAACTGACCTCACACGGTCTGCGATTCATGAAACGCTCGACAAGTCGATACAAAACCTCACAACGAAACCGAGTCTGAACAACTTAGTCGGTTTTACACAGTGATCCTAGAACCCCAGCTCCCGTACCCTCTCGCAAAATACATATGTAAAGACGATACATGAAATACGATTATCAAGTCGCGAGTTCAATAAAGGTCATTAAGAATAAGTTCTAGGACTACAAACATATCAAGAATAAACAAATCAAACATCATGAATAACACGTGGACAAGATAGGTTCCAGTTTCGGTGATTATCGCATAACTCGGCTATAAGACGATTAGCTACTCATATTAACTATCAGAACAAAAGATTTCATCATATAATAAGAACAATCAAACAAAAAACTAAAGATTAGATTTTCTTACCAAAAGCTGAAAACTGATAGAAATCTGAAAATGAAGAAACTGAATATAAAGCTATGCAATCCAAGACGATCCAAGTGTTTGTTACAAAGGATTAGGCTAAGAAAGCTTGAAAAACTAATCTATGGTGTTCTTGGAGAAGAAATCGCCTAAAAATGCTGTAAAAAGTAGTCTCCCTCTATCCAAAGCTCAAAATTGAGCTTTTATATTTGCCAAAATAGACAGCTAGGCGTGTGCCTAGGTAAAGTCAGGCGCACGCCTGACAACATTTACAAAATATCCCATATGCAGAGCCCTTGCTAGGCGTGCACCTATCCTTTCTTAGGCGTGCGCTTAGGTTTTGTTGAGCCTGGAAATCACCTACTGAAACATTGGCCTATTTCAAGGTCTTAGGCGTGCGCCTAAGTAATGCTAGGCACACGCCTAGCATGTTTTTCCCAAAGTGAGCCTCTTTGCATCCCGAAGCTCCGTGTCATGTTTTCAGGCATTCTCGAGTACCTAGTTCCTGAAAAACATCAAAGTACATACCAAATGCAACCCCTACAGGACACTAGGGTGACCGAGAATGAATGAAAAACACATAAAAATGCCGAGATTCATGGATTATATACCTGAGTCCCGGAATGAGCAAAATGGTGTAAAATGCACCAAAACTTAGCCGAATACTCCCGGAATTACACAAACGAGTCGTTACGGGGCACAAAATAAGTAGAAAAATAGAGTCGAATTGACTCCCATCAACTACCCCTATTTAGCGTTTGCTGCGCCCGAGCAAAACAGAAGCGTTCAAAAAGAAATAGAGTCAACACTGTTATTGTATGACAAAACCAATAAAACCGAATCGTAAAAACACGAATACACAAAACGTTGGTTCTACCTTGTGTTGAATATTGAAAGTGTGTGTGTGAAAATAGCTTATTCGACATTAATTACCACGACCAGTTCGGTTTATAGACGCGTACGCACTAAGGTTACTCCATAGGCTTATATTTCATAAACATCTCCACTAATCGAGGTCTAACGTCGTCTAGTACGGTCGAGCAGGACTTGAAGGTTATATCGTTAGGCTAGGGTTCGGGCTTCAAAAAGGATATTTACGATGAAATAGAAGAAAGAAGGTGCAAAAGAGCTTTAATCAAGTCAAATATAAGCACGAAACTTGGTATCAACTTTGTCTTCAAATTTCCAAGTATTTACACTCTCGAGACCAACACGAACTCCAACTTCTCTCTTTTTTTTTCTTTTTCTTTCACTTTACACAAATTTAGCCTAAATTTGGACTCAAAACAAACTATATTTTTTTCCTTTTTTTTTGTTAAATCTGAAAACGAAGATAATACTGTACACAAACATTTTTACCGAGAGTCACAACCGGCACATAGTTACACTCCTCATTCCAACCAACTCGTAACTTACTACGCCAAAACAAAATTCAAGTCTTCATGATATCTCGCAACATCGTATAAGAAATGTGCGGAACTTAAAAGCTCATTTGCAAGGTGATCAACGATATGTAGACCGAAATAAAGCTCAGGGTATCGGTAATTACGTGTTAGTAACAAAAAAAGGTCAGTTCGGGTGGCGGTCTGGCCACCCTACAAAGGCTGAGAGGGGTAACTGTGGAAAAATGTATAAGGATGGCTTTTGGCTCTGGTTGAATCAAAATAAATGTCAAAACCGTCATCCCATTAACAACAACGACGACCTTTCTATTTAGCCTCAAAGTTACTAATATAAGTTCTAGGTACCGGGTCGTAACACAACTATAATCGTTCACTAGTCGAGTGTTAATGATGTCGAAGCATATTACGTGAGGTTATTTCAATTTTTCAACACACGATAAACACTACAAAGTAATATGTATTCGAGTAACTACACATGCCTCACTACGGGATATGGAAACTCGTGCTACAATAAACAACGTCAAAACTATAAAAATTTGAAAAAGTTCGCCCAAAATTTCACAAAAAAGGCGATAACCACTAAGTCATGACTTGACAGAAACAAAACCAATAAAACCGGCTACTAGCCTCCACCCCCTACTTAAAATCGAGCACCGTCCTCGGTGGGGGATAAATAAAAACGAGGGATAAAATGCTTAGCTTAAACCCGGCAAAAGGCGGAATTTTGGCATGAAGTGTCCGCAATGTGGATATCCGGGGTACCTGTACAATGAACAAAACATCCTACCAACACAGGTAGACACGGAGGGGTATATGTACACATATCCACAATTTACCGGGGATGCTACACAAAAAAAAATGCAAAATTGTGCAAAGAGCATCACTGAAAAAGAAAAAAAAAATCTTACGCCGTGCATACAAACAAAAAGAATACACACCATGGAAGAAACAAAAATATGTAAATAAATTTAAAGAGGCCAAGAATGGCCTACCCAAAAGTAGACAAGAGTAACAAGTCGTTGCCCCACGGGCTTACAAAATAGTCTTTTAAATAAAAAAACAAAATAAAAAGTGCAAAAGTCACAAAGGAAGTTCTCCAAAATGAAGTAAAGCTAGCATCTCCAACCTACTCTTCATCGGTCTCAGAATCACGCCTCTCCGCTCCAAGCCCCTGTTGAGCGCCGACGTCCTAACCAAAAAAGTCGCCTGTGTCCATTCCCAAATCCGATCCCAATGTAGCCGCCAAACCAAAATCACCGAAACCACCGCCACTCGAGCTAGCACCTCCAAAAGCACCACCACTCGAACCACCAACACCCCAAAGGCAGCCCCACTAGACTCACCACCTTGTTTAGGCTCCCCACCCTCAGAAGGTTGGTCAAAATCCTCAAAACTCTGATGTGAAAAGGGGGGTACAAACTCTTGAACAAAAGAGGGGTATTGATACGGAGTCTAGGAAACATTAGGGAGGTGTGAGGTTGCAAAGTTATTCTGTTTGGAAATTGCATCACTGATGGTGCGTAAGGACAACATGGCTAGGCGGTTGTCATTGAACCAATCACGTTGGGCTCCTAGGGCGGCATAGGTGACTTGTTCAAGAGTAGAACGGGCGGCCCTAGTTGGTTGGAGGGGGAGTGGTTGAGGTTGGTGCTGGACTCCATGCCTCGCTAAGTTGGACTTTTCGACTATGGGGGGAAACTTCCTATGAATCAACATATCACCGGGCAAGTGCTCCAACCCCAAAGAAACAGCCATATCCGTGATTAAACGGGGAAAAATCATGTCGGGAGTTTGCTTCCTAACATAAGAGGAAAGCTTATCCTTAATGATCCATGCCGCGTCAACCAGAATACCGTGAAGGATGGCATAAACAATCTTGAGAGTCTCAACACTAATCGTGGTGGATTGAGAGGTAGGATAGAGACAGTTTGTGACAAATTTCACCACAAGCTTCTCCGGTGGATTCCAGTCTTTGGTGTTAATGGAATGTCTCGGGTCGGTTTGACTCGGAATCCACGGACAGTTAGGACAAACGGCCTCTCTCACCATCTAGAGAACATCTACCAGGGGTTGTCCGGAGGAAAGCCTAGCGAAGACCTGGGTGCACTCGTCATCAAAGGGGACACTCAGAATGTGGAAGTGACGAGCTATTCCCTCACGACTGATATTTAACTTCTGACCCCTCAATATATAGGATGTAATTCACAGCCTCCCCTGCGGCCTTAGCATTGGAAAAGAATTCCCTAACCATTGACAGATATATTGGTTCGTTCTTAACGGTTAGAAGATTCCCCCACCCCCGGGTTTGCATGCAAAGCCAAAAACTCTCACTCACATCACCCCTGTTTATCTCTCTCTCAATAAGCGTAGTTTTTGACCTAAATTTTCCATTGAAAAACTCTAGGGCTTTATCATCTATGAAACGGTTCAACTCGTCTCGGTTATGCGGCTGCCTAGGTTGGTCGGCCCTCTGCTCTCCCGTAGGGTCGTTCTCAGGCAATACAACAATTTCAACAGGCTCAGCCTCACTGGCCGGTGCAGCCCCACCGCGGCTGCCACCGCCTCTCTTCCTACCACCACCACTTCCACTACCCTTCCTACCACCCGGCACAAACGGAGTCTTCTTTTTCGTATTAGCGCCAGTCATTGTTCTACACCAAAACAAAAATTATGTACGCGCCCCTATAAAGATTAAACAAAAGAATAGACTATAAAATAATAATAAAAGAAAACAAAAATTATTCTAAGTTAATCTAAGAGGGGGAATTGAGTGTGCAAAACACAAAACGAAAAAGGAAGCCATTCTTACCCAAAATTAATGCTTGCCGGAATTGATGGAAGTCACCGAAAAGCTTGACAAAAACCGTCAAAAAAATCGCCCCAAACTTGCTCTAATGAGAGTGGGTTTGGTGATTTGTGTGAGGAATTAAAGAGAGGTGAGGAGTGGAAGTGATTTGGTGGAAGAAAAAATGGATTTTGTGTTGAATTGCTGTTATTTTAGGTCGGAAAAAAGGGCGAAAACGGGGAGGGGGCGGTAGTTAGGTTGAAGAGGGAGGGAGGAAGAATGGGGAAGAAAAACTAGTTTTTTTTATAAAAAAAAGGCCCGTAGGCGTGCGCCTATTAAATGCCCGGCACACGCCTGGCATGAAAAAGACGGATGCCAAGTTTTCGATTGACGTACTAAAACATTGGCACTAAAAACACCCCTCAGGCATGCGCCTAGGAAATTCCAGGCGCACGCCTAGCATGAAAACTGGCTAGGGTGTTCAAAAAACGGCTTTTCGGGGGTACTTTGACTTAATAGACTTCCCCGAAACTCCCAAAACTTCAAATAAACATGGGTTGCCTCCCACGAAGCGCTGTTGTTTAACGTCATTAGCTCGACGTGATGATTTGATAGAAATAAAGATGGAAAATATGGATTAAACGAACGTCAACGGAAGTTTATTCGTTGGACGTTAAGCGAGGAAAATTTGGACTAAGCGGGGAACCAAAGACCGACACGAGAGAATAACGACGGGAAGAGTCATCTACACGACTCACAACCCGGGATGAGACATGAGGGTCTTCCAAGTTGACGATCACGATATTGGCCTCGACGTAAGATTTCTCATATCTTTTTAACCGAAGGGTGTTTGTAAAAAATGTCCCCTTGGTGTCATGAGTTACTTCGACGGCTCCGGAAGGAAAAAATTTGGAGACTCTATAAGGCCCGGTCCACCGAGACTTCAACTTACCCTGAAAGAAATGCAACGAGTGTTTTAAAGCAAGACCTCATCGCCTCTTTTGAACTCGCGCTTCTTTATCTTCGAGTCATGAAGAAGTTTGGCCTTTTCTTTATAGTTATGAGCACACTCATAAGATTGCAAAACAATTCATCGAGTTCGCCAATTGTGCCAACCGTCTCTCACCTACAATTTGTCTCGTCAAAATTTAGGAACCGAGTCGCCCAATAGGCTCGATGTTCCAACTCAACGGGCAAATGAGTATGAAGACATCCCTATCGGGGTCTTAAAAGCAGTCCACTCGTTTGGGGGTGATAGGCGGTTCCCAACTTGTGTCGAACCCCATATCTAGTCGGAAGCTTATTGAAAAGCCGATTTTGGAAGTGACTACCATTGTCACTAATCATTGCTCGAGGAACTCCGAATCTCGTGAAAATGTTCTTTTTCAAGAAACGAATGACGACGTTACGGTCATTAGTAGGCAAAGCCATTGCTTCGACCCACTTCGAGACGTAATCAACCGCGACTAGAATGTACTTGTTATTGTAGGAAGATAGGAAGGGTCCCATAAAGTCGATTCCCCATACATCGAATATTTCACACTCGAGAATCGGTTGCATAGGCATTTCAAACCGTTTCGAAGTTCTCCCCGATCTTTGACACGCATCACACACACTCACGTACTTGTGTGAATCACGGAAGATTGATGACCAAAATAGTAACGACCAACCTTAACCGGCAGAGTACCGGGTCGGAAGTACTATAGAGGTGAGCAAGGTTGTATCCCACGAGGAATCAATCAACTACCAAAGTCGTTTTTCAACTTAGTTTAGGTTAATCAAAGGTGGTTCATGTTCTAATTACACTAATGATGTGATAAAACTAACAATAATAAGGAAGAAGGCATAGCCAAACCATGATCCAATTGATTAGTTTCACCCTCTAATCGACTCATTGGGAATGGAAACTACCAACCAACTGATGACGGTCAAATTATACCCGTAAAAGTCATCAACGTTGACCTTAAATTGAGATTAATAATGTATATTTCATATTAAATCACTCGTTTATATTTATTATTTAATGTTAAGTGATTATTAATATGATATTGGGTATTTAACTGTTTTTATTATTAAAAGGCCGATTTATTGTGCTATAAATGTTTATTTTGCAGATCACAACAAATCGGGAGGATTAATGTTAATTAATCAATGGTCTCAAGATAATAGAGAAAGAAAATCGGAGTATTAAACGAAAGGTTAATCAGATCAACACGAAGCGTGCAGTGGGGAGCAAGACAGACGAAGAAAATATTTAAAATGTGCCAAAAATAGGTTCGGTCGACCGAGCCTATAGCTTCGGTCGATCGAGTGTGTCATCTCGGTCACTTATCGGATTTTTTCGTATTTACCTTCTAGATCCTTCATAAGTCGGCAGAAACTCTATATAATAAAAGACTACGAGAAATTGTAAATCATCCCTTCATTCTTTCTTCAATCTTACAATTCATAATATAACTTTGATACAATGTAGAATAATTTGAGGGTTTCCAGCAATTTAAGGGCTGCAATATGTAAGCCTTTATTTTCTATTTCTTTCTTTTAAGTAATTAATCCCTCCCAATTATGCTTTATCGTTTGAATTAGTTAATCATATCTAGATGATGTAGATCTAGGCTATGACGTTAGGGATGTGGCGACTCTTGTCTACATGGGGATCCCATAACCTACGTCATACACTTAGTATTTATTCATGAATCTACTTGATTTAATTAATGCGTATCTATGTTAGTTTATATGAATATTGTGCGAATTCTTGTTTAACTGCATTACGTATGATGAAACGCCGAGAGATATATTCTAAGATGTATGCAGGTTGAAATCGTTCGGGTGACCGAAAGGTGTCATTCGGTCGATCGAGGCCTTACACTCGGTCGACCGAGCCTGTTTCATCGATTATTTACGCCTTGCGTCTTTATGGTAGGTTTAGCCTAGTTGAATTTATTATCTCGGTAGGTATGGCTATGGCTACGTTACTCGCTTAGTTTAATTAAAGCGTGTAAAAAGGAAATACCAATATAAAACTCTTAGGTAGGCTTATGAATTGCTCTTCACGGACGCTCAAAGAATATCAGGTAGGTTTATATTTGGGAATTGCATGCACCTGATTATACATACGTCGTAGATTAGCATGAGACTATAACTTGGTAATTGCTAGTTGGACGAGAGCTTGAGTAATCGCTTAGAAATACGCCTAATCATAGGAATGTTGCCTGCAGACGAGGTGTACGATTAATATCGGCATCCTTAGTATCGTAAGCGTGCAAGTTATATGAGATGGATACCCAAAAGGTGAAGTCACGTAATGTAGTTACACGTTGATTCAGCAACCTAACCGGTGCTAAGTCAAGTTTAAGAGGATGACTCCGTAGCCAATTCAAAAGAGATACAAACGGATTGACAGTTAATAAGTTCAGTTTATTATATAAATTATCTAGGTCCAAACGATAAAGACTATAATTGAGGAGGTTAATTACGTTGTGTCGCGTCAAGTCCTTTACCTTTCCTTGTCCTATGTTGGTCGTAGATCGCCTTTATGTCATTGACATGTATAATTAATTGTTTATATATGAAATGACCCACAATTGGTTCCCTGTGGGATCGACCTTGATTCACTATAGCTATACTACGATGGGCCTAGTCCTCTTGCTAGTATTGGTTTATGGTGGTCAAGTATATTATAACCTGATTGACCCCGATCACCAACCATCATAATGCTTATATCGACTCGTTCATGGGTGCAAACTCCTAAGATAGTACTAGACGCCATGCAACAACCTAGTACCCTTTGCCCGGTTCAACAAATCCGCGCTTTAAGGATTTAATCGACCGAAACAAGATTAAGAACTAGAGCCGCTCGATTTACACCGACAAACCTCGTTACCCAATTGATCTAAACAACTCAGTCAATTGTAAATAACGATCTTAAAACCCCTTTTCCCACACCCCTTCGCAACATACATTTATAAAAGTGGTGTGTGAGTTCATGAACTAGGTGTACAAGCTAATTCAAGCATTAAGAACAAGTTTTAAGACATGAATTCATCAAAATAACAACAATTAAACACTACCCATTCTCAATTTCATCAATTAGAGGGTGATTTCTTCAATTTTCACATAATTTGGCTATGAAAAGTTTAGCTACTCATCATAAAGCAAGAAATAACAATCAAAGAAAGGATTAAAGCCATTAATCAAGAGAAGAAATGAAGTTAATTACCAAAAACGCAGATAAGTTGTGGTTACATCAATCTTAATCCAAACCCATTGTCACTTGGGGAAGAAGACCTCAAAACACCAACAAGAAAGAGGGAAATCTATGCTAAATTGTTTTTAATCTAAGAGAAAGAGTGAAAGAAGAGCTAATCTCAGGGAGAAAAGGGAAGAAAATCGACCTAAGGGTGTCCTAATTAAGTCTAGGTATGAGTTCTTATGAAATGGGGGTGAAAAAATCTATTTATAAGCGCCCAAAATGTGCAGAAAAAGTGATTTTGGCACGCGCCAAAGCCTTTGGCGCGCCCCAAAACTGGTTCTGTGATTCTAGGAGCTCTCTATTCTACTTTGGCCCGCCCCAAAGTCTTGGTAGCGCCAAAAATCTGGGTGATACACCTTCGATGAATCTCGGCAATATCTTTGCGTGCGTAGAGCTCGATTTGAGTGATTCAAAATGCGTTGGAAAGCTCATTGTCGATTGACTAAGATGACAAAGTGAATGGATTGTGGTTTTAACTGATTAAAAGGCGATGTAGGACTTACAGATCGAAGAGGAGAAACAAGAGATGACTCAGGTCTGGAGAACAATGATGACTGCATGAAAGGAGGAAGAGTGGATCCAAGACTCAAACCGGGCAAGGATGTTCTTGCAGGGAAGGTGTGAGCTCCGGCGAGGTGTGAAGTGCTCCCGGAGAAGAAGGGTGCTGATGACGGAAACCCAGACACAAGTATTCCAGTGACTACATCTGAAGTAAGAGATGATGAAAGTAACCCAGTGCTGGTAATTTGTGAACTAGAACCTCATCCACCTCCGGCTTCGGTGAGAGGAGTGGATCGAACCAGCGGTGGCTCCGCCATTCATTCTCTGATACCAAGTAAAGAAATTAGACTGAAGATAATTTCATTGACAATTATGATTTGTGTATATTACACCCTTATATCAACCACATTGTTATAACTAACTACACAAACTCCAACACACAGAATCTAATAAAGGATAATATCAAATCTAGATAGGGCACTTGTCCTTATCTTATCCTATATCTTTTCAAAAACCCATATGTCGGTTGTTTTAGGACTAGCTGACAACATAGGGTTGAATCATTGCAAGTTCACAAAGGGACTACGTTGCCTATGTATGTTCTATGACGCTGGCGGCACACTATGATCTTCAAATTAAGGTTGGTTACTTATTTTGAAACTCTTTGAAAGTCCCTAACTGGACCGACTTACGAATGGTGAGAGTTCAGACAAGTGGTGATTAAGGAGATATGCATACTTAATGTCTATATACATGCATCATGTCCTGGTTGCACAAAGCAGTAAAGGTGTTGTGCGTTCTTGCCTTGAGCTTATGTGATTGGCTTTGGTGGCCTTCCTGGCGTATCTATAACTAATAAGGTTTTCACTTTTGTTGCACCTTTTGTTGCTGTCAGCAGGGTTCTGACTGTATTGCTCTTTATAATTGGTGAGAAGATCTCTTGATAATCAATGCCATATGTTTGAATATAACATTTTGCTACTATTTTGGCCTTATATATTTCTACGGATCATCAAGGTTAAAGTTAATCTTGCATACCCACTTGCATTCAATAAGTTTCTTGCCAGGTGGCAAATCAACAATATCCCATGCGTGACTGTTCTTAATGCTTCAATCTCTTTCTACATTGCTTCTTTCCACTCATCACGCTTGATTGTTTGATTGTATGTCTTTGATTCTGTAACAACATCAATGGCACAAACATATTTAGCATACTTAACTGACATTTTGTCTAGACTCATTACTTCACTCAGCAGATGTGGAGTCTACTGGACTGTGTTGACACCTCCTTGGTAAAAGTTTGGTGCCTTTCTGGATCTTGTTGATCTCCTCGGCTGAACAAGCTCAGTGTCCGGCGCGAATGGGACTATTCTCCATTGGAAGCCTCGATTGCATATGGATTTCTGCTGGATTGGCCACATGAGTCACTCAGCTGATCATCAAAATTCTCCACAACAGGCAATGGTATATCACAAGTGTACTTGGCTTTGGCTAAGACCTATTGAAATAATGGAAAGTAGGTCTCATAAAATCGAGTATTCCTAGCAATAAAGATATCTTTGTTGGTGATATTCAAAGGTATTGCACCATTGGAAGTGTTTAAATTCCCAAGATAGACACATGTCATGCATCTGGAATCATACTTTGTTATATACTGCTGAAGAGTACAAGAAAAGCAAGCATCAAAACACCCTGAACACAGAATAATCAGGTTTAGAACCATAAATGATTTCATGTGAGGTACTTTCTATTAACAAAGGTGTTGGTGTGACATTAATTAACTTCATAACATGTAACAAACAGAATCCCTAATATTCAATTGCAAGATTGTTCTGAAATTTAATTCTCTAACAACATTGAGTGGATGTTAAAACTCAAAAGACATTTAGTAGATGTTGATGTTTTTTTTCAACAATGTCATTCTACTCAGGTGTACCAACACATAAGGTCTTATAGATAATGTCATTCTGCTCATAGAATGACTTCAGCTGAAACTCCGCACCATTATTGGACCAAATTACTCTGATCATTTTATAGTTGCTAATTAACAGTTGCAATATACATGAACAACAAAAAAAAACAGTTGCAATATACTCAAAAGATGGAAAAACCCTTTCGAAAACCCTTTTGTTCAAAATTATGCGTCACTTTAAAACGTCTATCATTTATTATTATTTTTCACGTCACCACAAGATTAATTACAATATTTAAACATATTACTTACATTTTCCCACGTTTACAAAGAATGAACTGAAAATGCTACATTTCACCACGTCACGAATATACCAAGAGTCATCAAAAGTAAATCCTTATTAAGGGGCCGTTTGTTAAATTTGAAGTCTGAAGTCTGAAATCTGAAATCTGAAATCCGAAATTTGAAATCTGAATTCTGAAAATAACTGAACGATTTAAGTGCTGAAATTAAATAGATGGTTTGTTAACATCGTCCATGTTAAATCTAAAATAGATTTAATTTACAATTTTATCCCAAAATATTTCCAAGTATTAAAATAAACATTTTCACAAATGTTTTTACAATGTTATTAAAACGATAGGAAACACTTTATTCTAATTATACAATTTGTTTTTGGAAGGAGTAATGATATAATTAATTAAACTAAAAAGATAAGACAATAACCTAATAATAAAATACATTAGATGGTTCATCCGAAAGGAAAGAAGGAAAAGAAAAACGGCAAAAACGTGTTGAGTTTTTAATTAAAAAAAGTATCAAATTTTGATGTTTTGTTGTTTATATGCTGTTATAAAAATGGATGTCTTATCAAAATAGTATATGAAGTAAAGATATTAAGGTTTCATTAAAAATAATAAAAATATATACATATGAGTAAACGTGAAAATTATTTGAAAGGAAATGTAATAACTGCTGAACGTGGACGGCACCTGATGCGGAGGTGAGCTTTTCAGACTTAAGCAAACGTTGCCTCGCTGAAAATTCCCAATACAAATTAAGATGTCCTTAATTAATTAAGATGTGATATAAATTGTTATCAAACATCACTTATTCTAACCACCACTTAACTATTTAAGAATAAGTACTTAATTAGGTTAACAAACAGCCCCTAAATCACAATAATGAAGTTCAACGTACTAACAACGGAATCATGAATTAATGTTTGTGTAAATTAGTGGAATATTTTTATATGGTCGAATGAGCTGAATTAAAATAATTAACTGTGTTAGACTGAATTATGTAAGTTTTTTATGTATCGAAAATAAAAACTGAGTACGTCTTTGAATGTCTTAAAGTTAAAGGTAAGAAATGTATAGAATTAATCTTCTTCCAAACTCCATTTAATTGGTGAGTGAATAGTTAATTTACTAACTATATTGATATAATAGACCTCATTATTCCGTGTATTATCATAATATCATACTCCTTCCGTTTTTTATCCGTTATATTTCAGAATTTGTTATGTTTTTATTTTTATATCATTTTACATTTTTAATGCATCATTTATTATTTTCTTTTCTCATTTACTAAGATAATATTTACATCTCTAATAAAAAAATAAATTTCCAATACTAAAAACTCTAAAAGTCAATTTGACTCACTATCATCCATACATATATTCATCAAAAAAATAAAAAGACATCATTTTATATTATATTTTAGACATATTAATTACATTCTTTATCTGTGTGATTCTTCTTTCACCGACATATAAATAAACCAGAAGGAGTATCATGTTCTAAAACCAAGGACGGAGCTATGTATATTTACAGGGGGAGTAAGCTCACCCGAAAAAAAAAATTATATTAAAAAAGTTATATAGTCTAGTTTAATCCGTAAAACATTTTTAATCCAGCCTATCCAACAAACTCGACACAATCCACTAACCTACCCAAAGTTCAAATCTTGGTTTGTCTAAAACATTTCACATTCTATATGTTAATGTTCGTGTGAATTCTAACGGATTCATTTGCCGTAACCATAAATAAAGATATTTATTAACGAGGGAAGCAGTTACACATGGCCTTCCATGTATACGACACGATCTAAAGTCATGGTAGGGCTTTCAAAGTCAAGGAAAATGGACACCATTAGGTGGTCCCACATGATTGCATATGCATCCATGTATTTCTTTCTTTTTCATCAAAACAAGATCAGAGCAGAAGACACCCCGGTTCAAGAAGTTTCGGGTTCGAACTCTTATAAATGCGACGAATCTTATTCGAAGAGAACCCTATTTTTAATGTCCGACAACAAGGTTGGTTCTGATATTTTTTAGGTTTAAGGTCAAATTCCTGAATTGAACATTTTAGTTGAAATAATTTTTTTTTGAAAACATATTTATCGTATTTTTAACATCCGTAATTAATAAAACTTGTTTGTATGTCTAATTTCTTTTTAGCCAAGTAAATTTTTTATTGGGATTTTTATCGATTGGAGTAAAAAAAATTTAGGTCTTTATAATATAAAAAAACATATTATATTAAGTTGGATATGATTGAATTTACACGATTTTTTTTTTTTATTTTAACGAAACATATACCATTAGACCTTCTCAACACCGTTGGCCTCACATGAAGACCGGCCTTGTCCGACAATATTAAAAAAATTAATCTCAGACAATTGTTCGAGCATAAGTCGTAAAACCAAAACAATCAGACAACAAGTAAAATAGCTGCCATAGGAAAGTCCATAAAAAGTAATAAAAGGCGGCTTGTCTTGCCTCATGTTTCTAATTAATACTCTTGACTCTTTGCTTTCAAAACCAACCCCATCTTTCCATTCATCTCTCTTTACCACCATATCTTTTTTGTTGCTTGCCATGATTTTTTCAGTCTCATAATAATATCTTTATTAAAATTCCATTTCCAAGCTTTTTGGATCCAAATTTACATGCAAAATTAATGGAAATGTTCATCAGACCCAACAGTATTACTGCTCCTTCTTCTCCGGTGCATTACAGTGTTCCTTCTACCCCAGATCCTTATGGAGGAGATCAGTATTACATTAGTGCACCCTCCAGCCCATCTCAGCTTTCTCACTTTTACCGCGATTTCAATGATTTGTTGCTTAGCCCTTCTGATCAAAGAAAGTCTGCAGGAAATCATGAGGCTGAATTTGCTTTTGATGTTAATGTTAATGATGATTTTAGCAACCATTCTGTTTCATCAGCTGATGAACTCTTCCATGGTGGGGTAATTAAGCCTATGCAAATTCCTTCAAGGGAACATAGATCAACAGTTTCAAAAGGTAAAGATTTCTTGGCGGGTGCTTTGTCTCCAAGAAACAAGAAAGATTCCACCTCATTGATGAGGTAATTAATCTCAACCATTTTTTTCGGGTCAATGTTTGTACTGTTTATAAACATATTATATGAGATCATCTGTCTAGTTCAATTAGTTATGGCCTGAAGTCAACTAAAAAAGGAGATAAATTTACAGGCAAAATTGGGCAAAGACTAATATGTATTTCCACTTGTGCGTACAGAGAAAAATCAAGAAACAAGGATAAACGATCGCCGGAGCATGATCGGCGGGGTAGAGAAAGAATTCCGTTGATCTCTTCATCAAGCCGGAGATCGGCGGCTCGGTCACTCTCTCCGGTGAGGGTTTCCCAATATCCATGGGAGGAGGAGCGCCACCAACACCACCAGCACCAGCACCAAGAACAACAACAATCATCAGCCAATACAAAACCAACAACATCATCATCAATTAGTAATAATAAATCATCTCAATTGTCCAATTCAGGATCCAAAGGTTTGAGAAAATGGAGACTCAAAGACTTTTTCTTGTTCCGAAGCGCATCAGAAGGGCGATCGTATAATAAAGATCCGCTCAGGAAATACACTTTTGCATTCAGGAAATGTGAAGAGGTGAAGGGCTCGAGTTCGAAGATTAATGTAGCAGAGAGTCCTGGATCAGGATCAGGATCAGTGTCGAAAAGGAAAGGAAAAGTTTCTGCTCATGAATTGCATTACACCGCGAATCGGGCTGTTTCAGAAGATTTAAAGAAGAAGACATTCTTGCCTTACAAACAGGGAATTTTGGGGAGACTTGCAATTAATCCTGCTGTTCATGGAGTTGGTAATGGTTTTGGATTCACCAAGAAATGATTTTGAAGAAAATTATTGATTATCTTCATCATCTTGTATAGAATATTACTAATATATATACTCTTATATAATCCAATCAAGAACTACATAATTGCTTAGGCAATTGAGTTAAGTACTTTTAAGTACATAGAATAATGGAGCAGTAACAGTAATCAGCTGAAAATAGTGCTGATAAGTTGGTTTATTTGTAATCTTTCATTCAATTCATAAGTTCAAAGTTTTTCTGGCTGGTTAGATACCATATCTCCAAAGCTATATACAATAACACAAAATATCGATACATACCTTAGTCACTCTTTTGTGTGAAAGATGGGAAAGAAATTGCAGTTTGAAAATCAAATGCATATCAATTCCTTCAATGCTTGTAAACTTATCAATTTATTGATTAAATAGCTTATCAAGTTGGACATGCAACTCTTTCCTTATAATGTTGAGAATGGATAAAAGTTGAAGAATTTGCTAATGGGGAATAAAGAAAAATGATAATGTTTAATTAGTTGCAAAATATCTCATGGGTTCAGATTCATTTGAAACAGTCTGACTGCTATCTTGTAACAAAGTGTCTAATCTGGATAAGGTTTTTCAATTTGCCCATAGAATATGAAGATACCATTGGAATTTGTACCAGAAATTACGTCAGACGTGATAAAAACTGTCGTAATCTGTGTTATACTCAAAAAATTCATGTAGAAGATGATGGATCCATTGTATTTCAGCGCTTAGATTGGCCAATCATCTATATACAGATGCAATATTGGATCTAGAAAATACACTTTGTGTAATATTTATAGACCAGGAGTGCAGATTGCAGCATTAGACATATTCGTTTAAGTGTTCCAGACCAAATATCTAACCAAATGCTTTTGTAGCCATTCGGTCGAAAACTTTTTCCAAAAGTCTCTTAGAGGTTGTTAGGCAGTTATAACAGATTCAAGGAGTTAATTGGATCAATTGGTGGTTCCTACACCTATTCATAGTTGCTAATTAACGGTTGTAATCATCAATTGAAACATCTAATTAGAATTACTTCGTTTCTAGTCTTTCCAATTTTCTCGTGTGTTCTTCGTTTGAATGTTTCTAGTTTTCTTCGAGTTCTGTAGTTTATGACTTGAATTTCTACATGGTATCAAAGCTTAATACCACGGTCTGCGTTTAATTCTTTGTTTCTTAGAAGAATATATTGAGAGCATATTCATCTTTGGGCTATATTTCATAGAATCCCGAGAGAATTATGTGATCAATCTTCTTTGAAGTTTAGAAATGGCTGGTGCAAGTGGAAATCAGAGGCAGAGAATTAATGCATTAATTATCAACGAGGCTAGAGGTCCAGAGATCAACCCCTCAAGCTAGTTTTACCTTCATCCAAACGAGAATCCTGTAATCATATTAGTTTTTCCTCCACTAGAAGGTAAGAATTACCATTCTTTGTGTTATAACAGGATAGAGAGAACTTTCGCAATAATATAAATACAAAAGCAATCTAACATAAACAATCACACAGATGAACAGAAACAAGAAGAACACAAGATTTAATGTGGTTTTCGGCGTTGTGCCGACTACTCCAT
Source organism: Gentiana macrophylla (assembly GCA_026214975.1). Taxonomy (NCBI): domain Eukaryota; kingdom Viridiplantae; phylum Streptophyta; class Magnoliopsida; order Gentianales; family Gentianaceae; genus Gentiana; species Gentiana macrophylla. Next base: position 124,991,515 of record CM047805.1, read on the forward strand.
GGACAGAAAAGAGATATTTTATTATGCACTGAATTTCAAACGGATTACACACGCTTTACAATGATCAATACAATTGGTATTTATAGGCACATATTCTTAAACCCTAACTGCCAAGAATCTTTGTCGGATTGCCATTAGTGCCCTAGACGTTGGATCACTCAGCTGATCCCACTCAGCTGATCATTGCCCAGGTGTACAACTCAGCTGTATCCAAAACACTCAGCTGACCCCCAGCAAACTGTCCTCCAGCAGACTGATCTTCAGTAGACTTCCCAACTGACTTTCACAGACTTTGATACACTTATCAGCTGGCCATCACTCAGCTGATTACCAGATTTGTTCCACCAGATATAGAGTTTAAGTCACTTTGCTGACAAATCTCCACCTTGACTTGAACTCTCATTCACAGTCAACCAGATTGCATAAACAGATGTACTTGTACCAGATGCATTCGTCAATGCCAGATGTATTGTACCAGATTACTCCACAGAATCCACTCAACTGACCTGCCCTCAGCTGAGTTTCCAGATTTCCAAATTATAAGCTTTGAATATTCAGCAAGTCCAGACACAACTGAAACTTGCTCTGCTGAACTGGTTTAGTGAATATATCAGCAGGGTTCTCCTTGGCCCTGATCTTTTTCATTCCTTAGAAAATGATACCTCACATCAATATGCTTGGTTCTCTCATGATGAACTTGATCCTTAGCTAGACAAATTGCACTCAAACTGTCACAATAATTCTGCTTGATCCTGATGTAGCCCCAAATCACTGACTAGCCCTTTCAACCAGATACCCTCCTTGGCTGCTTCAGTAAGAGCCATAAATTCTGCTTCAGTAGTTGATAAAGACACTGTTGCCTAAAGAGTTGCTCTCCAGCTGACAACTGAATTCTCCAATGTGAAAACATAACCAGTCATTGATTTCCTACTGTCCACATCACATGCATAATCAGCATCACAGTACCCTGTGACCAGACCTTGATTATCACCTCCATAAATGAGACCAACATCAGCTGTACCCCTAAGATACCTGAACATTCTTTTCACAGCTTTCCTGTGTTCCTTTCCAGGTTGAGCCATAAACTTGCTGACAACACTGACTGCCTGAGCCAAATCAGGCCTAGTGCACACCATGGAATACATCAGACTGCCAACTGCACTAGCATAGGGAACTTTTGACATATACTCCGTCTCCTCTGCTAATTGTGAAGCATAAACAGACAAATGAACATTAGATGCCATCGGAGTATCTATTGGTTTTGCAGCAGACATGCCAAATCTAGCCAATATCTTCTGTATACAACCCTACTGAGACAAGAACAACTTCTTTTGACTTCTATCTCTCCAGATATCCATCTCCAAAATCTTTTCGGCTGCACCCAAATCTTTCATTTCAAACTCGGCACTGAGAAGGTTCTTCAGATTTTGAACATCAAACTTCTTTTCAGCAGCCATCAACATATCACCCACATACAGGACGAGATATATATGTGATCCATCTTTCAGCTGACTGTGATACACACAACAGTCATATGGACACCTGATATAACCCAGCTGGATCATGTAACTATCAAACCTTTTATACCACTGCCTAGGAGCCTGCTTCAGTCCATAACAGGACCTTTTCAACTTGCACACAAAATCTTCCTTGCCAGGAACTTGAAATCCCTCTGGCTGAGTCATGTATATCTCCTTATCTACCCACCATGTAGAAAGGCTATCTTCACATCAAACTACTCAAGTTCAAGATCCTGCAATGCCACAATTGCTAGTAACACTCTGATTGAAGTGTGTCTAACCACTGGTGAGAATATCACATCAAAGTCTACCCCTTCTTTTTTACAGAACCCTCTTGCAACCAAACGTGCCTTATACTTGACCCCTTCTGCCTTAGTCATTCATTCCTTCTTTTTGAAGATCCACTTGCAAGTAACCACTCTCCTATCAGCTGGATGTTTAACTAGATCCTAAGTCTGATTCTTCAATAATGACTCCATTTCATCTCCCATGGCAGCATGCCATTGAGATTCTTCAGAAAATGTCACTGCTTCCATGTAAGTAGAAGGTTCAAAACCATCCACTTCTTCTGCAACTTGAAGTGCTTATACAACCATATCATCAAAATCATACCTCCTGGGAGGTATCCCAACATTTGATCTTCTAGCCCTGCTGACAGCTATACTCTGCTGACCAATGTTCCTTGTTTGATGCTCTACTAATCTTTGTTTAGCAGACTGGCTTGGATCAGACTCTGGTTCGGCAACCAGATCAGATGAGTGCTGACTTGGATCGGCTGATTGTTGCATATCAGCTGACTCCACTTAAAGCTCCACCTGTTTCTCAGCCCTCTCAGATTCAACATGGGTTTCAGATTCAGAAGACCTCCCCACTGATGAGTTTATCATAGAATATTCATCAAAGACCATATCTCTACTGAGTATGACCCTGGACTCTGCTGATGACCAAATTCTATAACCCTTAACTCCATCACCATATCCCACAAACACTCTCTTCTTGGCCCTTGGTTCCAGCTTCCCTTCATTCACATGATAGTAGACTATGCTTCCAGAAACCCGTAGAACTGAGTAGTCAGCAGGCTTGCCTAACCATATCTTAAATGGTGTCTTAAGATTGATCTCTGTGTGAGGACTTCTGTTTATTAAGTAGCATGCTGTGGTTACAGCCTCTGCCCAGAATCTCTTTGATAAACCAGCATTAAAGAGCATACATCTTGCCCTCTCCAGAAGAGTTTGATTCATCCTCTCAGCTACACCATTATGCTGAGGTGTATTCCTGACTATACAATGTCTGGCAATACCCTCATCCTTGCATAATGTATCAAACTCGACTGACAGTAATTCAGACCATTATCATGCTCTGAGCCTTTTGATTTTCTTGCCTGTCTGATTTTCCACTAGAGCCTTCCACTGCTTGAAACTGTTGAATGCCTCACTTTTGTGTTTCATCATCACCACCCAAGTCATTCTTGAATAGTCATCTATGAGTGACACAAAATATCTGTGACCACCCAATGATTCCACCTTTGACGGACCCTAGAAATCAGAATGGATATAATCAAGGATGCTTTTGTACTGTGAATGCCTGCTGAGAACTTGCTTCTATGTAGCTTCCCAAACACACAGCTCTCACAAAAGTCAAAATTCTTGACCTTATATCCCCCAAGACAACCTTCTGAAGAAAGGACTTGAATTTCTCTTTCACCGATGTGACCAAGTCTCATGTGCCACAACTGAGTCTGCTGTGACTGATGAACTGCTGAGGATGCCACAACAGCAGAGCCAGATACTGTAGAGCCTTGTAATATATACAAGGTTCCCTTCTTGATGCCTTTAAGGACCACAACTGAATCTTTGTAGACATTCAGCTCTACACCTTCTCCCTTGAAATTGAACCCCTTGCTGTCCAGTAGACTAAGAGATACCAAATTCTTGGTCATCTGTGGAACATGTCTAACATCTTTCAGTGTGTAGAATCTATCATCCTCTGTCCTCAACTTAACTGAGCCAATTCCCACTATCTTGCAGACCTTGCTGTTTGCCATAGAAATATGACCACCATCTATCTGCTCATAAGTAGAAAACCACTCCCTGTGGGGACAAATATGATAGGATGCTCCAGAATCTAAGATCCAAACATCAGCATGATGTGTTGAATCCCTAGCAACTATAACCAGATCCTCATCAGAATGCTCAGCAGCCACAACTGTTGTACCAGAATTGCTCTCCTGCTGGCTTTTCTTCTTTGGACAGTTGGACTTCCAATGCCCCTGCTCTTTACAGTAATTACAGACATCTATGGCTTTAGGACCTTTGGAACTACCCTTCTTGGATTTCTTTTTCCCAGACTGCTGTCCATATCCTTTCCCACTGCTGCTGACTACTAGTCTAGTAGCCTGCTTGTCTGTCCCTGCAGCCTTGTGTCTCAATTCCCTAGCATGTAAGGCTACCCATACATCCTCTAAAGCCACTGTATCTTTCCTAACTATGAAAGACTGCACAAAGTTTTCATATGAACTTGGTAATGACACCAACAGGATTAGGGCAGCATCTTCATCTTCAATTTTAACATCAATATTCCTGAGATCAAGTAATATTGTGTTCAGTTGATCCAGATGTTCCCTTAGCAGACCTCATTCATGCATCCTCAGACTAAACAGTCTCTGCTTCAACAGCAACTTGTTGGTTAATGACTTAGTCATATACAGGCTTTCAAGCTTTGCCCACAACTTGGCAGCTGTGTCTTCCTCAACAACTTCAGTGATAACATCATCAGATAAGCACAACATGATAGTTGAATATGCTTTCTCTTCCAGATTGGCAGAATCTGCTGAACTGGCATCTTCTTTACCGGATAAAGGAGTCCATAATCCTTGTTGTTTCAACAAGGTCCGCATCTTGATTTGCCACAGACTAAAACTGTTTCTTCCTGTAAATTTGTTGATTTTTACGTTAACTGCAGACATCTTTCTTGCCAAAGATCACAACTTTTATCACAGAGTCCTAGCACCGGTGAAGGTCTTGGTGAAGATAAGGTTGTCCGTACAGATGATTCGCTCAGAACCTACGCTCTGATACCAGTTTGTTATAGTAGGATAGAGAGAACCCATATGCAATAAGATAAATATACAGAAGCAATCTAACATAAACAATCACACGGATTAACAGAAACAAGAAGAACACAAGATTTAACGTGGTTTCCGGCGTTGTGCCGACTACTCCACGGACAAAAAAGAGATATTTTATTATGCACTGAATTTCAGACGGATTACACACTCTTTACAATGATCAATATAGTTGGTATTTATAGGCACATATCCATAAACCCTAACTGCCAAGAATCTTTATCGGATTGCCATAAGTGCCCCAGACGATGCATCACTCTGTTGATCCCACTCAACTGATCATTGCCCAGATGTAGAACTCAGCTGTATCCAAAACACTCTGTTGACCCCAAACAGATCGTCTCTCCTCAGATCGATCTTGATGAGCTAGCTGACCCTGAAGAAGAGAGCTCGTGAGACTTCCCGGTGGCTTTCACAAACTTGGATACACTTATCAGCTGGCCATCACTCAGCTGATTACCAGATTAGTTCCACCAGATGTAGAGTTTAAGTCACTTTGCTGACACTTTGTCAAGATCTATGTTTATGATGTAAGTTGGGTTTTATGAAGTAAGCTGGGTTTTATTAATGGATATATGTTTATGTTAGAAAATCCACGCGGGAACGCAGCGGAATTCAAAATTTATTTCCTTTGACCAAGATCGACTTCGTTTAAGCAACTAACACATAAAGCTAGTAGACGGTGATTACCTTGCTAGATCTAAAAGATCGACGCTTTGATCGTCTAAGGAGAGTAGTGGTGCATGGAGCCGTCCAAGCGTTCGGCCTCTACCGCTAGTCCACATGAACAACCCACCGGAATCCACCATTGGATTGCTACAAAAAAAACACGGTTGCTAGACTGACCTTTTCTCTCTCTCAAATCTCTTCCTAAGAAGCTCTCTACTTTTCACAAGAAACTATTAGTCTCTTGGAATTGTGATGTACAAAAGAGCTAGCCAATCCCTCCTTTATATAGAGTATATAGCGCCTCAGATGAATCTCAATTTGATTGGGAGAAGCTTCCTAGTAGATTGTGGAGAAAGAAAATATTTTCCTAATAAAATAAGAAAAATCCATTTGACTGATTTATCTCATTTAATATTCAATATCTTATATTAAATATATTTCCAAGATATATATTGACAATATCTTATATTGAATATATCTTTATCTTATGACCATAAATCTATCTTTTTCAAAATCAATTAATATCTAATATTAATATTATGGTAATCTTATTAATTAAATTACAAAATCCAAATGTATCCAATACACTTTAAAATGGTGCCCCCTTCCCCACTAATTTGGGAATTGAGATTTTCTTTAACTAATATAATACTATGATTAATTAATTCACAAAATACATGTATATATATATATATATATATATATATATATATATATATATATATATATATATATACATATATATATATATATTGAAATATATGTATCTATATACATATTTAATTAATCAACATAATTAATATCTTGTATTATATTTATTCATAATACAATAAATACCACCATATTAATTTACCACTATAACCTTTATAGTATGAGATAAATTCTTTCCTTATTTGGTTATCAACTATAACCGTATTTTAATCCGACTTGATGTTCATATGTGTGTGACCCGATAGGCTTCCGAATATGTTGGCCGTAAACATGAAGTGCAAATTACGAAATGCCCTTCATACCTAACGATCACGGGATAACATCTAGCAACACACCGTGACCCCCAATCATCGAAAGAGTCAAATGCAACGACTATTACCTTTCATGTGAAACAGTTACTGTGTAAATAGAATCCTATCGCTGTAATAATATCCATACGGTCGTACGTCGAGTGTCCAACATCAACGACCGTATCTTATAATCTGGATATCATGCTCTCTTGAAGTAACTCATTTACTCCCACTTGCAAATATTCACGAGAGTAAGACATTCCTTATAAGAAGGCCTTTTCGGATATTCACCCCTACTATCAGGGTACGCGATTTTCGGACGACCAAACATGTATACTCCGCATGCTTCAGTATCACACCCAATCACTAACGCATGATCGCCCCATGGCTAGGGAAAACCTCAATAGTGTCAAAGCATGACAATTCACACCGTGATGCCATGTAGACTCCGGTCCTAAGGATAATTACATAACCACAACATAGTGTGACACTTAACAGTGTAAGTGGGTCAGTCTAATGTACGCATTCTCTAATACACGTCCACGTACAATCCAAGTGTCTCTAGATTTCGATAGACGAGATCTATCCCTACCCTTAAAGACAGAAGACATCTAATACGTGCTAGTCTGTTTGTACTATCAATGCCCTGTTTAATAGTACATAAGCCCAGAGACTTTTAAGTATCAAACTTATTAAAGTGATTAGAGATCTCATCAACCATAATCTCCAATCATGGTTTCTTTATCACAGTTTGATACTAAGGACGTTATCATATAACAATTCATAATAGGTTCGTTAAAAGAACAAATATATGACTAAGATAGGCCATTTAATATATGTATAAACATAAAGAAATAGTAGAAATGATCCGACCCGGTCGGATCCGGTCCAACCCGATTGGGTTTAGGATACTATTTCAACAGTTTAAACATCAACAACATAGTTTGATACAACATAAATTAAAAGTGAAATGAAAACAACATGCATAACATCATCAAACGTCGTCCTCGAGATCCTCGTCGAACTCAAATTCAACATGTTCATCTTCTCATCCCCAAACACAAACAAACATGCATTTGAGGTAAGTATAAGGGTACTTAGTAAAATATAGAAGCTATGGCTTGATTAAGATCTATAACGAAAGGTTCATTATTATTAAATTATCTTTATGTGTCCGACACAACTCTAAAGTTCACTTCATGCTCATCAACATGTCGTGCCTATTTGTTTCTAACTTAGCTTATCTTTTTTACATCATCATTCAAGGGAACTACGCATGGTGCTACTCACCACGAAGCAACAAGTGCAACCTATTAGTGGATCACACCAATAGCCACGGGCTAGCCCCGATAGTGTACATCTTCGGCGAAGTCCCTCCGTACTTGGGGTCTTATAAACCTATGGAGTTATTCATTTTTACTGACCACCCACATATCGCGATATAAAATTGTGTCTTACCAAGAATGACATGATGTTTGGTATTTTACTACACAAGTATGTATTTTATTAATCATTAACTAGTCACCTAAGTGTTTTCAAGGCAAAACTCACTTAACAGCCCTACGTCCTCACTTGGATAACTAGACACGATGTCCTAACCACGTACACAGAAATTGATGAATGTTAATTCATCAAATCACAAGCCAATCATACTCTTCCGACGGTCCCGAACTTCAACTCTTATGAAGAATCCATTCGGTGCCGGAACTAAATGTATCATAAGCTTAATCATGGCTTGTTCATATTCAAATAATGTTATTAGATCAAGAAACAACATTTATAACTGGTCTTGGGGCTCCAAAATCATCATTTTAACAAAAAGAGGTTTGACGTGCGCATTGCCTCCAATGCGTGCGCTTTGGCTTTTGGGACGCTTAATGCGCGCGATAAAAGCTCCCAGTAAATCTGGATATTTTCTGGTCCGCCGATGCGCACGCTACACGCTTCAATGTGCGTGAAAAAACGTCTCTGAATCCGTTCCCCCACTTGCTGAACCAGTAATGCGCGCACATTAAATCTATTTTAACCCTAGACATCAGTTTTCTGCACTTTAACGATTTTCATCCCTTTCCCAACATGATCATAATCAATTTGACATAATAAAACACAGAAAAACACAACTTTTACAAACCATAGCATCACATACTTCCATACAAACACAAAACTTAATCTTATAAAGCATAATTAAACCGTAGTAAGAGCTTCTTACTTGTTAGCAAGCAAATCCAACACCAAACTTCAAGAAATCCTGCAGCCTTCTCTAAACTGAACCAAAATCCTATTTGATCCACAATCAATTCAAGAACCAATTAGGATCAACGTTTCTAACAACTAGGGCTACAGATTATACCGAGAAAAACATTAAAACTTGATCTTATCCAGTGATCCTCAAAGTAGGGCAACTTTCGTACCTTGATGAAACTTGAAGAACTTGCTATCAAACGATCCTCGTCTCTTCACGATTCTCCTGCTCTACTTGTATCTGAAAACAGTCAAAATTTCACTTAGAATTTTGAAGAACTAGCTTTTGCCTTTCTTTTTCAATTGAGAGAAAAACTGAAAGTTCAAACTCTGTTGGTTTGATTTCCTGACAAAGTAACTCCTCCCATAATGGGGAGTTATTCTCAAATAAAACCTCCTCATTTCCTTCCTTTTTTAAAAAAATTAATTCCATATTAATTCCCCATTAGTATATGAAATTAATATTCCATTAATCATAATTAATTCCCATTTAATATATACACATATATATTCAAAATATATATATATATATATATATATATATATATATATATATATATATATATATATATATATATATATATATATATATATATGTGATATATACTTTAATCCAAAGTATAATAAATATAATATTAAGTTTTTACAAAATGACACGTCTGCCATTTTCCAAAAATCAGAATATTACATAAAATTTGTAGTTGAAATACGTGACCCAAATCGAAAGGGGGCAGAATTTGCAGCCATGGTTGGGCGCGTTTGACATGGTGGAGACGACGTTAAATAGGGAAAGGGGACTAGAGCATTTTTATCGGTTACTCTATCTCTATCTGCAAAAATACTATTAAAAAATACATGTCCCTACTTTATGGCAATTAATTTCAGAAAACTTTACATCAGCATCATATCCCTATCTCTATCCCTACAACATTAAAATATCATTGTTTAACTATAAACAATTTTATCCAAAACATATTTTCAACTTTTAAACATTTTGGCATGAGGGAAGGAAGTGAAACAATAATAAAATAATCGTAGGGATTGCTACAGTTGCACCTTACATTTGGGGTGACACTGTTCATGTTCCACAATGTAGGGTGGGGATAAGGAGGCTGATGCGGCTCATTTTTTCCTCCGTCCCTAATTTTCAGCTGTAATGTAGAGATACAGTATGATATAATAAAGCTGATGCTAATACTCTAAGGAGGAACCGACTGCTGGATACTTGTCTGCACACGTTACTAGAAAGAAAAGAAGGTGAAGAGGCCGGGGTGCAGAAGCAAAAGAAGCTCTGTGGGACCAAAAATATTAAATCTCAAGGCATTTTTGTCATCTCAATTAAAATTGTAAAATTTGCTCTCGATCTACCAATATTAGACCCCGTAATGGTCAATTCCATCGTTGAGACTCTTTAGTAGAAAGTTCCACTTGTATTCAATGAAAGTTACGAAACATGACATGTGGTGTGTAATTAATTTGTTTCTTGTTGTCTATTTAGTTTCTGATTTTATTTCTAATGTATTCAACAACACGTGTTTCAATCAATTGAATACAAATGAAATTCTAGAATTTCCGGCAATACCAGCCATTCTTTCAGTCTTTGTCATTTCACTTCTCACTCATCAAAATGTCCAAAATTAGCAGAAACAGATTACATGTTGTCAATTCACGGGGCTTTCAATCCTTTCAGGTTTTTATTTTAATTTTTATGCTTTTGAAATCGTTAACTTATATGTTTTATATTGTTTACCGGAATCAGATTAAGAAACATGATTTTGTTACATTTTTAATTTGTGGTTTGTGAAGGCTCAGTTTAATCGCATTACGGGTATATATTAATTGCACGTCTGGATTGAAAATTTTAATATGGATTTCTGCATTCTCTTGCTGCGCTTACTCGTGATCGCCTCATTTTAAGGCATATATGCTACTATCACACTGTCTTGTTGATATTTATGTGAAAAATAATTCTGTTTAGAAAAAAAAACCTTAGATTTATTTGATTTTGAGTTTCTTGATTCAGAATTTGTGAAAATAGTTTGTTTGATATTGAATGAAGACCTGTCGAAATTGATTGGATCAGAAGCAAAAGTTGTGGAAAAACAAATTAACCGGTGTTGGGGCGGACTGTTTGTACTGTGCACTTTTTTGGGGAAATCGCGGTTTTTCTTCACAGGTTGGCACGGAGCTTGAAGATTCAGCTGCTTCGGGTAAAATTCTGGGAAATATAGCTGTTGATTACAGTGACAACGAATTAATTTCAGGGCCCGAGCTTTCTGAAGATGATACAATTGAGAGTGATGAGACTCGAGAATTGCTGGATGTATCAGATGCTAAGTATGATGTTGTAAAGAAGCTAGAGGGAAATAGAAAATCTTCAGGGTTTTTAATTAGATAACGCGGTTAGTGTATTGCACAAGGCTGCAGAACAGTCACGCCGAAAACCGATGTTTACTTCTTATATGGCGATTATGGATGAATATGCAAAGAAAGGCGACGTCCACAGTACTGAAAGAGTAAAACATATGATGAGAGTCATGAGACGACCAGTGTATTTAAGCCACTCACGTACTTACCTGACACTTGTTCAGGCATACATTAATGGCAATGCCTTTGCATACGGGATCGATGAAAGAATGAAGGCTTAAGGTAGATCCATTTACCAGACAATTTTTTTTTTTTACGTTTTTTATTACTCAATATCCACTAAAGGAGCACCGATTACAAGCTACATTATCAACAAGTTTAAGCGGGTCCAAGTTAATGCCAGATAAAAAGGATTTCGGTTACAGTCCTCCGGGAAGAGGTGGTACTTGCGACAATCTTTAGCTAAAAGATGAGCATGAAAGTTACCTCCTCACTTAACAAAAGAGAATTTAGCTAAGGAAAAACAATTTTACAGTGATCGAAAAATTGAGTACGGTGGTATTTATATGTGCTTCACCTTGGTTATGGTGATTATATGCTTCACCTTGGTGTACTTACAAAAGACAAAGGAGTTTTTAATGACATTATCGCCTTACATTTCAGGTTTTTACAAGATTCATAAATAAAGTATGAGATTAATACTTCTGTTGGTAATATTATTTTTGAGATTAAACGATGTCCGAATTACAAGCGAAAAAAACGTGGAAGAGAGGAGAAGATCTCATTGTACACACCCAACTAGTTTAATACCTTAGCTAAAAAACGTGCATGAACATTTCCCTCTTTTTTAAAAACAGAAAAAGAAACTGAAACAAAGCAAAACGGTAAGGTACGACAATCGTCTATAATGCTGCTCACTGAAGAAAGATCTTCTACTTGACCTAGGACCCTCTTATAGATAGTAAGAGAGTCTCCTTCAAATATTACCATGAAAAAGCCCCTTGTAATCATGAAATAAATTGCATTATACATGGCGAAAGTGTCTCCAGCCTGCACGTCATAAGCTCCATCCAGATTTAAAGAAAAGTTGTTGAAGATCCTGCCTTCCGAATTCAGTATGATACCTCCTACTGCTGCAACCTCTTTTGTAGCAGCTTTAGAAGCCGCAATAAATTTGGTCTCCATGGTCAAATCAACCTGATCGCTTAATGCTTCTCAAGACTATGGCTCCGCCACCAAAAGTAAACACGAACCCAGATACCGAATTTTCGATCATGTTTATGAGACTGGAAATCAGAATAAAATTATTCATCCACCTTCAGGTCAGTGCTGGAATAAACTAGCATATAATCTCTAATTTCTTAGATTCTTAAGAATATTCTTCACTGCTTGATTCATTCAAATTCTCCAACAACCCCTCAAATGAATGAAAATTAATACTGATACAATGCAGAGTCTGAAGAGAAAACAAGCGGAAATTTGTTGCATCGAGATAGGTGGTTTACAGCCTTGAACCTTCGGTAGTAGAGTACAGTCAGACATACTCGAATAAGCAGTTAACTAGTTCTTGACCTGCCCATGATTTGGTGTTTGCCTTGACAATGATACCAACACAAAAATGCCTAATATTTTCGAGGTTCACATGGTTGTGTCCATTATGGCCGTGGACAATTCTTGGCTTCAGAAAGTGCTTTAGAGAATTCAAGTTAACCAAGATTCTGTCATGTTTTTTGTTCTAATGTTAATTTTTTTCAGCTTCAATCATATAGCTTTCTCAATGGTGGATGGTGAAGGTGATTATAATGAGTGTGATTATGCCACTCACGTTGATTTGATTGCCATATTGTGTGGACTTCATAAGGCAGAAGATTTTATCGGGAAAATCCCTGAAGGTTTCAGAACCGAAACAGTTCACCAATACTCTTGGCTAATTCTGTTTCTCAGTGTAACCTCAAGAAAGAAATATGAGGAGGTTCTTAACAAGATGAAATTTTGCGAACAGTTTCTTCTCATGTACAAGAGGCTTAACAAGAAGAAAATAGTTGATGTCCTACTGGTAATGCATCAGGATAAAGTAAAGCCATTACCCTTTGCATATAGGCTCTTAATAGATGCCATAGAACAATCTAATGACATAACTGGGATAGATAAAGTTGTGGAGATGATGAAGAATGATGATATATATAGAACCAAACCTTCGCACACAGGCCAAAATGGCTCAACATTATTGATATGCATGAACTGTAAATTAGGCCCGTGGACCCTTATTCGGGTCCATCTGGCCGCCAAATTAATGGACAAGGCCGTCGGCCACTTTAGTCCGCATGCATACAAGCCAAATTGGGACCGTGGACCCAGGGCCCCGCCATAGGCCTTCTAAACGTCTTCTGCGACGCGAAGAAAGGCTATGGGGCAGGCCTGCAAATCCCTCAAGGCATTAGGTCCGCCAGTGACCAGAGCCTGCAATACAAAGAAGAGCAAGCTACAATCCAAGGGTAAGAAGGCAAAGACAAAAGACAATGAATTGCTAACTGTTGGGTCCGCCCTACATTGGCCCGCAAAATAGCTGTTAGCTTAGTCGGCACTGCATTGTACTTAATTATATCTAATTATTGTAAATTGAATCAAGTAATTTCCATTGAATAATAATGTGTATACATCGAGATATATATAGTCACACATAAATTGGCCAACAAGTATATGATAAATATCAAAATATAGAATACTAAAAATACAAATGTTTAAATTAATTAATCCTTAACTATAATATTTTCAACACGCTCCCGTAATCCCGTGGGAAGTGGCTGAACACGAAGATTGGTCTGTTAGGAAATCTACGCGGGAACGCAGCAGAATTCAAAATTTTGATTTCCTTTTACCCAAAATCGACTTCGTTTAAGCAATAAACAAATAAGCTTAAGACGGTGTTACCTTGCTTGATCTAAAAGATCGACGCTTTGACCGTCTAAGGAGAGTAGTTCTGCATAGAGCCGCCCAAGTGTTCGGCCTCTACCGCTAGTCCACACGAACAGCCCGCCGGAATCCCATCATGGATTGCAATTGGAAAACTCCGATTGCTAGACCGGCTTTTTTCCCCTCTCTCCAACTCTCTATAGGATGCTCTCTATCTTACACAAGAACTATTAGCTCTTAGAATTGTGATGTACAAAAGAGCTTTATATAGAAGAAGTGGCGCCCCAAGAGGTGTGTAGGAGAAGAAAACATTTTTCCAATAAAATAAGGAAAATATATTTGATTGATTTATCTCATTTAAATTAATATCCCATATTAAATATTTCCAAGATATTGTCAATATCTTATATTGACTATATTTATCTTATTACCATAAATCAATTTACACATGTGTGTAAATCTATAGTCATTAATATCTAATATTAATATATGATAATCTTATTAATTAAATTGCACAATCCAAATGTATCTTATATACTTCAATGTGGCGCCCCATATAGCCAAATATTGGCTTCCGGAATATTCTTTAATTAATATAATACTATGATTAATTAATTTGGAAAATACATGTATATCAAATATATACATAATTTTGAAATTTATATGTATCAATATACATATTTAATTAATCATCATAATTAATATCTTGTATTATATTTATTCATAATAAATAAATACCACCATATTAATTTACCATCATAACCTTTATAGTACGAGATAAACTTTCCTTATTCGGTTATCATCTATAACCACATTTTAATCCGGCTAGATGTTCATATGTGTGTGACCCGATAGACTTCCAAATATGTTGGCCGTAGACACAAAGTGCAAATTACGAAAATGTCCTTCATGCCTAACGATCGCAGGATAGCGTCTATCAACACACCGTGACCCCCAATCATCGGAAGAGTCAAATGCAATGACTACTACCTTTCATGTGAAATGGTTACCGTGTAACTTGCAATCCTATTGCTATAATAATATCCCTACGGTCGTTAGTCGAGTGTCAAAACATCAACGACCGTATCTTATAATCTGGATATCATGCTCTCTCGAAGTAACTCATTTACTCCCACTTTGCAAAGATTCACGAGAGTAAGACATTCCTTATAAGAAGGCCCTTTCGGATATTCACCTCTACTGATAGGGTACGCGATTTCCAGACAACCAAACATGTGTATACTCCGCATGCTTCAGTATCACACACAATCACTACCGCATGATCGCCCCGTGGCTAGGGGAAACCTCAATAGTGTCAAAGCATGACAATCCACACCATGATGCCATGTAGACTCCGGTCCTAAGGATAATTACACAACCGCCACATAGTGTGACACTTAACCATGTAAGTGGGTCAGTCGAAAGTACGCATTCTCTAATACACGTCCACGTACAGTTCAAGTGTCTCTACACTTCGATAGACGAGATCTATCCCTGCCTTTAAAGACAGAAGACATCTAATATGTGCTAGTCTGTTTATACTATCAATGTCCTGTTTAATAGTACATCAGCCTAGAGACATTTAAGTATCAAACTTATTAAAGAGATTAGAGATCTCATCAACCATAATCGCCTATCATGGTTTCTCTACCACAGTTTAATACTAAGGACATTATCATATAACAATTCATAAATGGTTCTTTAAAAGAACATATATATGACAACAGAAAAACCATTTAATATATGTATAAACATAAAGTAATAGTAGAAACGATCCGACCCGGTCGGATCCGGTCCAACCCGATTGGGTTTAGGACACTATTTCAACATGGTCTTGAGTAAGTCAAAGCGTGGATGGGCAAGCGGCTTCGTGAGTAGGTCAGCGAGCTGATCCTTCAAACTTAGAAACGAGATGGAGAGACGCTTGGAGGCAACTAATTCACGAACATGATGAAAATCAATCTCTATATGTTTAGTCCGGGCATGGAAAACCGGATTGTGCGCAAGGTACGTGGCGCCAATATTGTCGCACCATAAGGTCGGCGGAGAGGGAAGAGTGATGTGCATTTCAGCTAAGAGGTTGGACAACCATTGAACTTCAACAACAGTATTAGAAAGAGTCTTATATTCGGCTTTCGTACTACTTTTAAAGACGGTGAGATGTTGTTTGGAGTGCCAACTAATGAGATTATTGCCGAGAAAAACCCAATAGGCACCGACAGAGCGTCGATTATCTGGATCCGCAGCCCAGTCCGAGTCAGAATAGGCTTGGAGGAGTGGCGGTGAATGACGTGAAAGAAATAAACCTTCAGAAATAGTATGTTTGAGGTAGCGCAATATCCGTTTGACGGCATTCCAGTGATCATCAGTTGCCGATGGCATGAACTTACTAATCTTATGGACTGCAAAGGCAATGTCAGGGCGTGTGAAGCTGAGATACTGTAAGCCGCCGACCACTATACGGTAGAGAGAGGAGTCGGTAAAAGGAGATCCCGAGGCGGCAGTTAGACGAGTGGAAGCAGACATGGGAGTAGGACATGGTTTGCATTTATCCATGCCTGCCCGCTGAAGAAGCTGAAGTATATATTTCCTCTGAGTAAGATAAAAGCCATCAGAAGTGGAGAGAGCCTCAATGCCCAAGAAATAAGATAAGGTGCCGAGATCTTTGATGGGGAACTGCGAGCTGAGATAAGTAATAACCTGCGTAATAAGAGAGGAGAGGTACCTGTAATAATCACATCATCAACATATATAAGTAAATAAACACAGTGACCACCGCGTGAGTATATGAACAAAGATGTGTCGGCTCTAGACGCCGAGAAGCCGAACTGAGATAAAACATCAGAGAGACGGGAAAACCAGGCACGTGGTGCCTAACGGAGACCATAGAGACTTCGCTTGAGGCGGTAGACATAGTCTGGATAATCCGGATGAACAAAACCCTGTGGTTGTTGCATGTAGACAGGTTAGTTCAGATGACCATGAAGAAAAGTATTATGGATGTCAACTTGATGAGAGACCATCTCTGAGAGACAGCAAGAGAAAGCAATAGACGGATCGTGACCGGCTTAACAACCGGGCTAAAAGTGTCGGTGAAGTCAACACCTTCTGCCTGGTGAAATCCTTTTGCTACTAGCCGAGCTTTATGACGTTCAAAGCTACCATCAACATGATGTTTCGTACGATAGACCCACTTGTTACCTACAACATTCATATGAGACTGAAAGGGGATAAGATCCCAAGTATATATTAGTATGTAAAAGAGCATTGATTTCCTCTCTCATAACATTACTCCAAATACGGTGTTTGGAGGCTTCAGTATAGGAGGTCGGGTCGGATGAGGTAGTGGAGTTAAGGAGAGCGCGGGGAAGCGGATATCGAATATAATCAGACATTTGAGTTGATTTAAGGGAGCTGGCTTTGGTGCGGGTAACCATAGGATGTGTCAGAGGAGGAGCACGAGGTGGAGATGGAGGGGCACTGGGCGGAGTGGGTGGGGCCGTAAATGGTGGAGGAGAGGGGTCCGGGGGAGATGGTGGAGGAGAGAGGGCCAAGGGAGATTGTGAGTCGGCCTGAGGTGGTGAAGGAGCAGGAGGAGGCGGGTTTGAGAGAATTGTGGCCGGTAAGGGAACAATGATAAGATTCGGGACTATAGGGGTGCTCGAGGGAGTGTAAGGAAAGGTGGTTTCGTCAAAGACGACATGACGAGCAACGTAAACGCGACCGGATGAGAGATCAAAGGCATTTGTAGCCGTGATGGTGTGGTCTGTAGCCAAGGAAGATGCAGGATTTCGATCGAAAGTCGGTCTTATGAGTACTATATGGGCGAAGATGAGGCTAACATGCACAACCGAACACTCGACGGAAGGATTAATCAGGCACGCGTCCAAAGACCATCTCATATTGGGATTTGTCATGTAAGACTCGGGTAAAAAGACGATTGATGATGTAAACAGCAGAGACAAAAGCATATTCCCAGTAGGGAAGAGGAAGATTGGACTGAGCGAGAAGGGAGATACCGACTTTGACGATTTGGCGGTGACGCCTTTCAGTGGCGCCGGCTTGTTCGTGAGTGTGTGGACATGAGCGACGATGGATGATACCAAGAGAGGTGAGATAGTGTGTGAGATGGCAGTATTCACCACCCCAGTCAGTTTGCAAGCTTTTAAGTTTAGTATTAAATTGCCGCTCAATCATAGTAAGAAAGTCACGAAACACAGGTTCAACATCAGATTTACGCTTTAAGGGAATAATCCATAAAAACTTCGTAAAATCATCCATAAAACTAACATAGTAACGAGATCGATAATAGAAGATTCAGTACATGGGCCCCAAACATCGGAATAGATCAAATCAAGCGGTGCAGAAGAAGTAAATGCAGACACATATAAAGGTTGACGATGACTTTTAGCTAACCGACACGGTGCACACACAACATATGGTGCTTTATTAGATAGACTAATAGATAAATGACCTAAAACTTGACGGAGAACAAGAAAGGAACAATGTCCGAGACGTTGATGCCAGGTGGAGGAAGAGCTGGAGGTGGCAGTAAGGGCATGAACTAGAGTGTTACAGAAGGTGGGAGAGAAGCGGTAGAGACCATCTTTGACAAATCCCCTATAATGGATGCGGCCCCAGTAGTCCTTCACAAGAAAATAATTGTTATGATTTGAGAGAGAGAAGACCTAGCTCTGATACCATATTGTAAATTGAATCAAGTAATTTCCATTGAATAATAATGTGTATACATCGAGATATATATAGCCACACATAACTTGGCCAACAAGTATATGATAAATATCAAAATATAGAATACTAAAAATACAAATGTTTAAATTAATTAATCCTTATCTATAATATCTTCAACACTAATAGTCATTAGTTAAACCCTAATAAGTAGATTGCCTATAAATAGAGGCTCAATGTAACCATTTACACACACAAAATATTATAAGGAGTAGGCAAACTCTGCCATTGTCTCTCTAGCATTTGCACCACCACTTTCATACTTTTCCGACCACCGCGTTTTCTTTACTTCCTCCGTGCACCACTGGCTTTTACACAAATACACTGCCGGATATCCACCACTAAACACCGCTGGATACACCGTGATAATTTCGACTGTATCAATTATATCTCTGCTGGCTTTCAGGACAAGGCTGGGGATGTGTTAAAACATATGGAAGAGAGCAATGATAAGGAAAAACATTGGTTCATACTTCCCATTTATGTTGCCCATGGAAGGCCGATGATGTGAAAAGAATGTGGAGCAAGTGTGAATCAAATCCAAGTCGTGGAGATTGCATAGATGTAACTAAAGCTTGGGGTAAGCTGCAAAGAATTGATGAAGCAGAAGTATTGTTTGATACAACTTCCAATAAGTTTAAACTATCAGTATCTGCCCTAAACAATTTATGCAGTCATGCTGACAGTGTATGCAGATAATAAGATGTTGAGCAAAGGAAAAGACCATGTAAAGCGAATGGCTGACAACGGTCACCAAATTCTTAGACCGTTTGATTTTGGATTAATTCTCTTGTTAAGCTCTGTATTGAAGCTGGAGAATTAGATGAAGCCGTTAATGTATTGCAGAAGGCTGCAGGACGGTTACGCATAAAAGCGAAGTTTAGTTCTTATATGGAGGTTATGGATGAATATGCAACGAAAGGCGACGTCCACAATACTGAAAAAGTATTTCACATCAGAAGACGAGCAGGGTATTTATGCCACTTACTTCCTTATCAGACACTTGTTCATGCAAAATCGGAGTCCTAATCAATAAAGGTTGCAGCTTTAACGCTTGGCTTGGCTAGGAAACCCTACACATGCCGATTCAGAGCCTTCAAGTCCAAAGATTTGCGATTTGCAGCCTTAATTGCGATTTTGGCGTGGCAAATCCCCTTCACATTTCTGAGAGGCTACAACTCGAGGTCTAAGCCGAGTTGCTCTAGTATATTTGCTAACCCTAGTTGCTCCTTCGAGTCAACCATAGGCAGAGGGTCAATACCCTGTGAAGTCTTCGGTTCTGAGTCTGCTGAGAACCATTGTTGGTTCAATGATGGTTTAATCCACACAAGTTCGGTCTAAACGAGTCCATGGTATAACTTGTGTTGATTAGTCAGGTTGTTCAGTGTTGACCTCGGTTCCTAGGTTAGGAACAACTTAAGCAGCATCTCTCCATTTGATCACTAATATTTCAAGTGTTTTGTTTCTGCTTTGTTTGTGGTAGTTTGTGTGGTCTATTTGGTAGTAATACTTGTGTTTAAGTGTTTACCAAGTCAAGCTATTTGTATCACTGTGTATAGTAAATCCAATATGGTTTTATTCAGTGTCTAAAATCACTTGTATCTGAAGCTTTTGAGTTTGAATGTGCCTGGTGACGATAACGGCTAAAAGTCAAGAAGTTCAGTACTTTTGATTTTGTGTCAATCTGAACATCAAGTTGTATTTGACTCCCAATTGCTGTTAGAAATCAACTGAATTGACTTGCTTGATATCTAAGATCAAGGATTATCTGATATCCTAAGTTGACCATGTGCCTATAACATAATAAAGCTCCAAAAAAATACGAGACTACACTCTTCCGGATATAAAATGTTTTACTCTGCTATGCACATAATTACCGAGTGTCCACTAATATAACAATTACATATGGATAACCCTACATGGACGATTCATATATGAAACAAGACATTGTACGTACAACCTCGTCATAAAATCTTATCATCGTCTACCATTAATTAATAACTAATGATCGATATTCTTGATCATTAAATAAATTCGGCTAAACGGTAAGTTCTAGAAATAAAAACAGAGGGAATTGTCTCTCTGCTTCCTGTAAAAAACGATAAGCTCCGTTTTTACGACTTACATTCCCAGCTACCGACTCTAAATGATACCAATGTGGACGTGTTTGAGAAAGCTTAACTAAACTAGCTTTAACATCTCATTAAACACCGCCCCGTGAAATTGGAAGACTCTATAATCACATCAGGGTTAATATTAAATTCATAAATGATCATCTTGTAATTTAATTAGATTCTCTCATCACCAAATTACTACGAGATAATCATATTAAATCGGTCCAAGTCCTATATGATCATATCACATATAATGCTTCCACTAAGATGTCCACCATCGACGGCCCAGATAAGACGATCACACTTTAATTGTTCTGAGACACTAATGGTAGTTTGACTATATGATTCCAAACTTTAGTCCATTTCACCACGGACTTATTATTTATGGAAAACTACCATAAACTTAATACTCTCATACATAACCCTTATGCAATGGGTATTATGGTCATATAATAAACTCCTTACGATTTTCTGTGACGTTCATTTCAATGCATACTACTAGTCCTCTATGCAAATAAATGGATTGAATGACTAGTCAAATTGTTTAATTGATACAATACATTATTGTTTTCCTGTGCACCTTGCTTAACGATTACTCCGTCCGTCTCAATTTATTTAGGACATTTTGAAACTCTTGAAATTTAAAAAAACATCATTTATTACATTGTCTAGTCATTAAATACATGACTAATTTACAATTACACCCCTATTATATTGTCCTTACATTTTTCAATAATGTTGATGTGTGGGCATTTTAGAAATTTAAGAAACAACTTTAAATCTAAACATTAGTAATGAGACTTATTTTGGGACACCCATAAAAAAAATATGTCTCAAACAAATTGGGACGGAGGGAGTACATCTTAAAGTAAATAGGTATTGATCTCCTCACAATAAATAAACAAATATGTTGGAGAGAAATGACTTTTGTTTTAAGAGAAATGCTACTATACCACAATGGTTGTGTCACTACGATTGACCAAGTCATTTTTTACAATTGATCATAATTTATGACCCGTTGTTCATGATATAGGTCCATCATAATCAAGAATGCAAGAATATATTGTGTCATTAGTTCTGACATAACCACTGAGATGCTAACATAACCCCTGGTTACTTGACTCTCGGTTGATTGATTTCAGATTTTAGACATATAACCTCTAGCCTCTAGGTGGTCGATTTTAAATGAAATCTTTTATGTAAGTTTCCATAGATTTTATTAAATAAGTTATAAATCCAAAATATGATCACTTTAGGACAACTATTAAGAAAATGGTAACACCCAAAAATGGTTATATGTTCGAGTGTACTTTAAATTTTATGAACTCAAGTCTGAACATGAATTTGATAGGACTATAAAACTCAAAATCAATAACAAGCACCTTCGAACTTGAGCTAAACTCAAGCTGAATTCGAGTTTGTTTTGATTAAACAAAATATTTGCTTTTGTTTCAAAAGTGTACTACAAACATAAAATAATCTTTATATATATATATATATATTGAGGAAATATATATATTTCATTTTAAGCTAACATTACAAAAGAAAATTCATTTCTTAAAAGAATTGAAACATCCAAATCATCGATTTAACTCACAAATAGGAGCAATAAAACATAAATGTAATGAATTTTAATCCAATTTATACATATATTTTTACAAGTATTTTTAATTCGAGAATGCTAACCAGCTAACGAGTCGAGCATTGAGATTGACTTGTTATGTATACGACCAGTATTGGGGATGATCGCATATTTGATCTCGAACTACATCGAACCGAACTATTCGAGTAAAATGTCAAACCCGACTCGAATTGCTAACAAATCGCTCGACTAGTCTACGCACTTGATCTAAATAGTTATTTCTTATATCAACAAGAAACTTCTCAGAACGTAAGGATAATGGGATGGATTAAAATACAGAAACCATGTGGAATTGATAGGAATATAACAATATTTAGGAGACAAGGAACATATTATTTAATCCAACAACAACACCAAATCTAAATCATCAGGTTTGTGCTCTTTCTTCTTTGTTCCTGTTTCAAGGGACAATCAACAAATAGGGAAAACCAATAGCTAAACTAACAGGATGATGGAGAAAAATCATAGTTTGTGCATTAATTATGTTGACTTGATGCATTTCTTATCCTCTTTTATGGTCTCATACCAATTGCAGCAAGAAGAATTCCAGCATTATATAAATAAGAAAAAAAAAAAAAAAAAAAAAGTGCTAGTAGTATTATCATTTTGCACTATAAGGATTAAGGGGCAATTGTGATTCTAGCATCCACCGTAAAGCATCAATAATTTTAATTTACACCTATAAAGGAGGTACAATGTCTGTTGAAATCTAAAAAGATTTTTTTTTTTACTAAAACAATGCAGTTTTATTGGTAAAGTATGTTCACTGAAACTTCAATTTTGCTTCGTGTCGTTGCTTCCACCGAAAAATTTATCCGGGTGTGCCACCGTAACATCATTATTATTATTATTATTATTATTATTATTATTATTATTATTATAAAAAGTCGGTGTGTTTCTCCCATCAAGTGTTTTCCTCTTTGAAAATTGCTATAAATTTAATTTAGTATTGCATATATACATCTAATCTAATCTAATCAATCATAAACATTAATTAAATTCCATATATCTATCCAATCAATAATAAACTTAACCATAAAAGGTATGATTATTAGATGAAACACTATAAATTCAATCAACCCGTTTTTTTAACGACATTCTGTCAATCAACCCATTTTTTTTTTACGACATTCAATCAATGATTTCTTTATTAATTTATTATTAATGAATAAAATAATTAACTTATTACCTACATCAAATAAAAAAATATAAACATACCATTAAAAAATAAAATAAGATGATAAACTTAGAAAAGGATAGTGATCTATCTAATTAAAATGAGTATTCAACAAAACAAAATTAATTTTATATAAAAAATGCACATTAAACTCTATAAAAAAGGAAAAATTAGTTTATAGTCCAACTTTTCCCTCTTAATTAAGTGCTAATCCAGCTTCAATTTTTTAGTTGCAATAAGGACAAAAAAATTGCCTGCGACGACGACTATACCCTCTGTTTATTTGTTAACCGGCTCACATTCGCTAAACAAGAAAACCCATTTTCTTCCATTTCAATTTCTACCGTCCGGAACCATTCTCGACGCAAAAGAATATGGATTCCGCCGCTAAATTATGAATCAAAAGTTCATTTTTGACTGGTCACGGATAAGTTGCCGTTTATTTTTATTGGCTTGAAAAGTTTGCAGCAAAATTGAATTTCTTCCATCAAGCTCAGCAGATGAGTTACATTACAAGCCCATGTGATTAAGTCGGTAATCATGTTAAATTTACCTTTTGAATTTTTATGCTAAATTCAAGAGAGTTCCCGATGCTTTCAACTGTTTGATGAAATGATTGTTAGGATGTCGTTTTATTTTATTTTTCGGAATACTTTAATTTGTGGATTGTTTTTAGTGTTTTAAGATTGTGTTGATGAAATCTTCAAGACCGGTTTGGATCAGATTTACGTGTTTGCTTCGCTTATGTATTGATACCAATGAAACCGAAATGATTGTAGTGTTGCATTGTTTTGCAATCCGATTGCTTAAATGTTGTGCTTGCTTTGGATATAGTCCTGTGGTGAAAAGATTCTTGAAATTTTCTTTACTTTAGAGTTTGCTTTTAACAGGATCGTGTATAGCATTGTTAGTTCATTTGCTAGTTTAGCTTTTGCTTGGTGAAATCTCACAAGTACATGATATGCTTATGCTTTCAAGAATTGTCATTTTCCTTCACAATTATTGTCTCTTGCTAATACAGGATCTTACGCCAAGTTGGTTATCTATCAATCAGGGAATAAGAATTGGTAGTCATGTGTTCGTTGAAACTTGAACATTTGGGAGATACCCGACACGTGTTCGATTTAAATGCCATTTGAACCAAACATAGAATCGGTAGTCATGAAGCATTGGTGCTTCCGGTTGTTGGTATGCCGAGATTATTTGGTCGTGAAAATGAGGCAAAAAGGTTAGCTTAATCATCGATTCATCCAAGCCACGGATTGAGGAGTAAATGAGTTTGTAAATACGGAAAAGTATGAAATGACTACTTCACATGTCATTCTTGTTTCCAAGCTTGATATTGCATTTTTGTTCGGAAAGATGTCGATGCTTATATTCGATCCGTGGGTAGATCCTTATACCGTATGGGCCGTCATTCGCTCAAGATTAGTGGTTATAAGCAAGATTTTGATTTTTGGGCTAATATGCTTCATGTTGGTTCTACTTTATGCTATTGGCGTTGTTAGATTTGGGGACATAGACCTTGCAACAAAAACCGAATGGAGAGTCCTTTTGAGCCTGGACATCTGCGATACTAATATCGAGCATCGACATCGAGCATCGCCGACATCGACATCGATGTCGCTGACATCGATACATTTATATTGTGTGCCTTAATGCAATAGATAGGCCTAGTTCAAAGGCTTACTATGTGCCTTGGCGTGCTGAAGTTTTTGATCTACATTGTATCATCATGTAATAGATAGGCCTAGTTCATAGGCTTACTAAACTTGTAATTCAGCACCTTGTGAATTCCGGGCATGATAATTTAGTTCTTTGAACTAGAATATCCTTCTTATAATTTGGCTGATAGTTCAGACTGTTGCAGACTTGTATTGATCTTCTATGTATTACCTTTTAGTCTGATGTACCTATTGTATTAAACTAAAGTCTGTTGTACTGATCTTCTATGTATTACCTTTTAGTCTGATGTACTTTTTAGGCTTAATTCAAGTGATTAACTACTGAACCTGCATGTTATAAACACCACACCTTAATCAAGTTATCTGTTAATGATTCTATCTCTTCTGAATTGTATCATATAAACCAATTTAACACGGTGTGTTAGTGTATCTGGATTTTGCATTTGGAGAATGATCTTTATCTCCGGATAAAGACGTTACAAAGAAATTCAGGTGATTAAATAGCTTTGATGATGGTAAATAGAGACTAAACAAGCGAGTAAATCTGTTTTTATCTTTATTTTTCATGTTGTTAATCGATGTACATATTGTACTAAATCTATAGTTTGTTGTACTTGCTATTAATCATTGAGTTTGTTAACGATCACGGTGGAATGTTCTCCTCGCATATTCTTGTATAACTCGACATCGTCATCGATACTATCGACATCGAGCATCGATACTATCGATCATCGATACTCATCGATCATCGACATCGAGCATCGTGTTAGTGTAAATGCTGCGATTAAATTCGGCTTTCAAATACTACGTCGAAAAGGTATCAAACGCGGTCTCAAAATGAAGATAAAAAAAAAATATGAGCTTTGGTGAAACAATTTTGATGATCGGTGTTCTAAATCAAAAGTTACGGTCGTTTATAAGAAAAAGCGCTCCGGTTAATAAAAATATTTTTTCGTATTTCAAAATATACGTCGGAAGGGTATCGTATTTGGGCTCAAATTGAAGAGCAAAAAAAAACATGAATTTTGGTGAAAAAATTTCGATGATCGGAGTTGTAAATCAAAAGTTACGGATGTTTGAAAAAAAAAAAAAAAGAAAACAGAAACAAAACAGATCAAACTGATCAATGTACTAATGTATCATGTAGCTGAGGACGCACGCGAGGGTTATATTTGTCCTTCTGAAAATGTTTGTCCTTTTTGCAACTAAAAAAATATGTGTGTCCTATTTATTTATTTTGTGCCAAAAAAAGGACTTTTGGCTCTTTATCTCTAAAAAAAATCAATATATCCAATCTAATCATATACATAATCATCTCGACCTCTACCATCTATTATTTTTTTAATTAAAAAAAGGCTTACAAGTCTGCTGAGTCTGCTGAGCAAAACCGATAAACAATCGGTGAAATTAATCTCTAGGGGAGGGGAATAACATAAAACTGAATTAGCAAAATAAAGTTTGTGACTTTTATTGTCTAGTTAGACAAGCAAAACAATGGGAATAAACAGTCGTGGTGGCCACACTTAGATCATTTTGACAAAAAATATCTTGAAAATGGGGGTAGTTGTGTGACCAAGATGATGCCAATCACTTTTTGATATTTTATTCACTGTGAAAAGCTGGAAAATGGGAGTTTGGTCATTCATACAATCCCTTTTTAACATTCATTGAATCATAGGAGTACTGGTTTGAAGATCCCTCAAACAAATTTAGAGGGTAAGAATTCAAAAAAAATATGGCATTGATAAAGCTAAGAGATAGATAAAAAATTACGAGACATGTTAGGAACACTACGAACATTGAAATGAGTGAGATCGGTCACCCTACATGTAGTACTCCTTAGACTCACATAGAGTGATAAATGTCATATCAACATTTGGGCCGACACGGGATCAACTCGATATCGGGCCTCAACCAGCAAGGTCCATCCTTAGTACAACGCATGCCGCCCTTATATCTTCAAGTGATATGACGCATGTTGTCCTCTGTCCGACATGGTTTATGTTTTCTTCTGTCCTTCATAACCGGTAAGATACAAGTCGCTTACATTATCTTATTGCCGACGTTGTGTAGGTCACCTCGGTCATTTATGCTCAATACAATACATGTCATCCTCGACCTCAAGCAACAATTACATTCTCTTCAATGATCGTTCCAAACTTCATATAGACATTACTCCATGAGAGTAGCTACTATAGCAGTGGCTCTAAAATATATGTCCCATTATAACTTGAGCCATAACTGCTCCATAACATGCTCCATTACATCAATATGTGGTAAATTCCCTTAATTACGACTTCAATGCATCATAATCTACTCCCTCAGAAGCTTAGGGAGAGGTATATAAATGATCATCATCCTTAATCTACTCCCTCACATAACGCTTGATATACATTCTCACTTACTATCTTAACATAAATTCCACTATTCAAATATTGCCTTGCACGTGAGAGTGTCCTCCGGAGAAAGCTCCAGCACCCTTCACGTTTTTTTGTGTTTTGTAGGCCCACTCTCAAATCCACTCGAAAAAATTATTTGGATCATCACTCAGAGGACCCGTATATCAACTCAATTGTAACCCGGGCGATTTCAGACATTGTCATGCATCATTCAATGTAAAATATTTCGAAGGAGAAGAGAAACAGAACCTATATGTGTGATGACAAGATTATTACCATCACCAACCATGATGTCTTCATTGGCAATATAGGGCGTGTGTAATGCCAAATTATGGAGCATCCAAAGGTGCTTAAGAGGATGCCATGTTCAAGTGTTGGACCGAATGAGAAAAAGTTGTAATATGTTGAACCTGGTAAAAATTACATCATTTCTCTGAATGTCCTTGCAATTTTCACACTGAAAAAAAACCAAGTAAGGTTTTTAGGGCAAAAAAATCGGACCTACTGCATGCGAGAAAGTATTTTGTGTCTGTTTCCAAGAATTAGGAATATTAAGACGTGTAAATGAACCAGCACTCTAAAAGGGATATCATACAGCTGAATGACCTGTAGCAAGACCAGCAAAACCTACTGGCTGCAATTTTTACAGAAGATTCTCATAATTAAGTAGTTTTTCATGGATCTCTTCAAAATCAA
Source organism: Gentiana macrophylla (assembly GCA_026214975.1). Taxonomy (NCBI): domain Eukaryota; kingdom Viridiplantae; phylum Streptophyta; class Magnoliopsida; order Gentianales; family Gentianaceae; genus Gentiana; species Gentiana macrophylla. The sequence goes on from CM047805.1 coordinate 125,019,812, forward strand.
TGAGGGTGTCACATGCTTGAACAATCCTAGCCAACTCTTTATAGTCATCTTTCAAATTGTCCGAAATAAGTTTCACAAGATCATATGGATCCGTAGACTAATTCATCAGCTTTTGTTTTCACAACATAAAGATAATTAGAGACTGTTTAAGTATATTTTTGCACAGATTTGAGGTACTGTTTAATTTGTTTGATTCATCCACGGGAGGGCTTTGCATATGTATCATAGAAAGTAGTCCATGCCTCATGAAGAATTCTTTGCTTGAGTGATAAACAAAACGATATTTTGAGAAGGAGGAGAAATAAGATAAGTTGATCATGTCTAATCCAAAGATAGTATGACATATCAGATTGCAGATAGAGTAATTCCAGGTTGCATAACCCATCCGGCAAATATGAATGCATTCATTATGCATGGAGCTATGTTGGATTGATATGCATGACTTGGCAATTTAAACAATTAAATAGGAACGCTAAAATATAATTTAGAAAACAATTAAATGATTAAAGTATATGTTTAACCTTTTACAACCTACAATAAAATTATATGGTTTCACCATTCTTCATATTATACTAATTAAATTGAATCTTAGATCCCTTCATCAAATTTATTTAATAAACTGGTCATTATTTCAAATGTTACTTTGTTTAAATATACTGATCATTATCTCAAATGTTACTTTATTTAATAAGAATCATTAAATTACATTAATAAGTAAAATATAATAAGCATATAAAATAATATGTACATGAAACCCACGTGCTCTACTTTTTTACAACTCTATCAAAATGAGTCGTTTATGTTTAGGGTAAGAACTTTGAAAAAATTACTTAAAAAATATTGTAAATGTCTACAGGGTTACTACATAATTATGAAGAACATGTTTTTGATATATATTAGATACATATATTCGTAAATTCAGAATACTTATTATCCTTAAAATGATGATAAATGTATCAATTACATGGATTTATAAATTCAAAATACTAACAAAACAAATAAAAACACAAGATTGGTCAAAAAGAAAAAGAAAAACATAAGATCATTTCGTATACTTATCATTAATAAAATACTTATATTTTATAAGAAAGAAATACTTAATATATAAGTTGATGGCTTGGCCCGATAAGGCCCCATAGTGGGCGAAGTGATCCGCCAAAGTCTCCTATACCCCATCCATGATCTCAAAAAAGAGCATGCTATCATCTGTATCATCTGCAAAAAGCAAGTCCGATACCTGGACCTTCACATGGCTCCCAAAAGTAATCCCACAGAGCGATCCCATTCTAGTACATACACTAAAGGTACCATCATCACAGGGCGTGATACTGGCCTCAGCCAAATGACTTCAATGTCATGTAAGTAATAACATGAGTTGGATCGTGAAATTGAGAGACGTGTGGAGGTTCGAATTCCGTAAAGTGAGGCGCTTTGATCTCTTGGAATAATAGAAATTTTACGACTCTGCCTAAGAGGGTTACCTAATTAACCTCTCTATTCATTCCATAGGATTTCGGTTAGGGTTTAACTGTTTTTTTAACTAAAGGCAACCTGTTTTTGGCACCAAGTCTGTCAAAAAAAAAAAAAAAAAAACAGCTCATGTTTATAACGAGGATATATTAGATAGTGCATGGAGGAGACCTTGAGACAAAACAAAATGTAGCTCAACAGTAATGACAGTTGATAAATACAGACATAAAACCATTATTATATAAACCCCAACAACTATGAATTAACCCCGCAACCGATTTATTTATTTATTTTTATTTTTATTTTTTGGGGGGGGGGAGGGGAGGGGGCGGGGGCCTGCAACCGATTTTGTTGACCAGTTTGCACAGAGAGAGGGGAGAAGCATTTCAACGGTACAGAGTGAGACACAGCTGTGCAATGGACTTTGTTGTTAAAATAATGGTTTTTTTTTTCTTGGAACAGAGACAAATTGGTCGGAGAGGAAACTCAGTGGTCCCTTCGATCTCTCCATATCAATTGGCCCAGTGAAAACTTTATCAAGCGATTTTCTTATTCAGTTACTACTACTATAATAGTGTCTTCCGAGTAATATAATTGAACAAAAAAGCAATAATTATTTAAATAGTTTTATATTAAACAACAAACAAAGTTTACAACCTGACTGACGATACAGGGTTTCACCCCTCCATATGTCGTCTATCGGTTGGTCCTCACATTATGAATAAGTATCAAGGTATGCATGTCGAGAGACGAGGTAGTCTACGGCGACCGGCCTTCGGGCAGTGTAAGTCGATGGTCGGGTCGATTTAAGCGCAGCAAGTCGACTAGGTCATTCTCGGGACAGAGTCGCGACTGGCCCATGAAGGCCCATTATCAGCATGATAACTTGGGCAATGAGCAAGGCCCATGAGGGGTAAATGTGACAATAGCTAAGACTGACATAATATTAGGGTTAGGGCATGCATTATCACTATAAATACAACGATCCAGGAACTACGTAAGGTTTGATTCCTGGACAATTACAGGATACGTAGGCAATTTAAGAAAAAGCTCTTAGACTCAGCCGCAAATAACGCAAACAACCACCACGTTCATAGTGCATCACCGTCTTAGGTATTCAACACTAGATTAATAGGAGCCCGGATTAGTTAGGTGTCATAATTTGGCATCGTCATTGCCACTAGAAGGAGGGCCTTCTACTGTTGAGCACACCAGGATCACGATGCCGCCCAAGGACAAGACTGCAAGCTAACTCCAAGGCCACAGATCAACAAGGCTCGCAACTCCATGAGCAAGTGGATCTGGATCCATAAGGAGCAAAGGATCCGGCGATGGATCCTATCCGTGAAAATCCCCAAACCAAGACGCAAGGTCTAGCTCCGGAACACCAAATTATTGTGGATCAATTAGCAGAGGCCGATCGCGAAATGATGTCCAGGATCATAGCAGAGGCGTTCATGGCCCAGAAGCAAGCAGATGGCGGCAAGAAAGATGCTGTGGAAAAGCCCAAACGAGTTCCTGAGGATGAAGCCAACGCGTCTTCTAGCTCCGTGGAGAGGAAGAGACATGAGATCCAACAGAAACATCAAAGAATGGATGAGGACAGCGTCAGGCAAGAGCTGGATGTTATTCTAGGAAAAAACCAGGTCTCGCTGTGGTTGCAATCGCCCTTCACCAAAGAGATAGAAGAGTTCCCAAAACCAAAGGGATTCGAAATACCAAAGATAGAACCCTATGATGGCACCACTGACCCCAAGGATTATCTGCATAGGTATCTATCCCAGATGAGGTTGGACGGCGTGCCCGATGCGATGCGATGTCGGGCTTTCGAGACGTTACTCGTTGGCCGAGCCCGAGAATGGTTCAACAAGCTACGACCCGGGTCGATCTCTAGTTTTACCATGTTAGCTCGCAAGTTTCAAGATGCGTTTATTGTAAACAAGAAATTTCACTTAAGCGCTATGCATCTCATGAACATGAAGCAGCAAAAAAGACGAAACAGTGCTTGAATATCTGAAGAGGTTCAATCTCGAGGCCATGCAGGTCAAGGACGCAGATGACCGACTTCTGATCACGTCATTTGTGGGAGGGTTGCGTAATACCAAGTTATACATGAAGTTGAGCAGGGATGTCCCTCATACCATGGACGAATGTGTTAATGTGGTGCACAGGTTCTGTCAAGGGGAAGAGGCAGTGCATAGACACACTCAATCCGACTGGATGGATTCGAAGAAGGACAATCGAGGTCCGAATAAGAATCAGTCCAAAGGACAGAACACTGAGAACAAGCCAACAGTCTGGGACCGCATTACAACACCTATCTCGGACCGTCTGGGGAAGAAAAGACCTCCGCGTGATAAAGATCTCGTCCCACTCAATCGGACGCACGGAGAAGTTTTGGCCATTATGATTTCGAAGGGCATAGCAAAGAAACCGAGTCCACTGAAGAAACCTCGAGAAAAGAGAAACCCCAAAAAATATTGTGATTTCCATGAGGATATAGGTCACGAGACGGAGGAATGCTCTGACCTGAAGAGAGATATCGACGCTTGCATTCAAGAAGGCAAGCTAGATGAAGTGGTGGACCGATCTCAGTTCAAAGAGCCCAGAGGGCGCAGAGGATACAAGAGGAAGAGTTCTGATCAAGGTCGAGAGAGAGGTCGAGACGTTCAGAGGCGCAGAGATCGGTCACCACATTGGGATCGATCTCCTGGTCAGGAAAGAGACAACATGGGCGACCATGATCGGGATAGGTACGAGGATAATCGACCAATAACTACGTCAACATGATCTTTGGGCCGATGGAGAGCGAGAAAGACCGAGCCAGTCGAGATCTAAATGACAGCTCGACGGAAAATAAGAGACTGAGATTTACTACGAAAGTCGGGTATGGGCCCAGAGATGACATTCCTAAGTCTCAGAGATGCAATGAAGGATTGGTAATTGAAGCAGTGATTAGCCGAGCTTGGGTATCGAGAGTGTGTGTCGATAATGGTAGCACGGTAAACATCTTGTATTACTCGGTGTTTCAAGCAATGAAACTGAAAGAGAAGGACATAGCTCCTCTAGCGTCTCCTTTGTTTGGGTTCACAGAATAGGCGGTCCATCCCATGGGATCGATAAGGTTGCTAACGACGGTTGGGGATGGCGAGAATGGAAGGACCCTCGAATTAAACTATGTAGTAGTTAAGGCTCTTTCGGCATACAACGTTATCTTGGGACGACCTGCTCTCTTCGACTTGCGCGCCATCATCTCCACTTTTCACAACAGTATGAAGTTTCCTACCAAGAACGGCTCCTATGAGGTGAGAGGAGATATTGATTCCGTGCGAAGCTGCAACTCCATTGTCATGAATGGAAAAATGGCAGTACAACAAGTCTTGATCGAGGAGCTGATCCCTGAAGAAGAAGAGTAGAAGAGCTGGATCTTGGTTGATCCAGTTGAAATTGTTCATCTATGGGAAGGCGAAGACGACCAGGGCATACAAGTCAGGGTTTGGATCCTGGCCAAAGAAAAACAATTGCTGACTGAGTTGCTAATCGAGTTCAGAGATGTTTTTGCTTGGAGGGCTGATGATATGCCGGGACTGTCTACGGATATAGCGGTTGTTCGGTAAGTTTTAAATTTATAATTTTACCGGAACACCCCAAGTGCAAGGCACGTTGTAGTGGGTATTATCGGGTCGTCCAAGGAATCGAATGATGTCGGAAACAAAAATACAGTTAACGTACCGGTGAATTGTCACGATAAATCTAATTAAAATAATAAAGTTCCTACAAATTCTATGGTCCTAAATAATTTCTATTAAACTAATAAAACAAAAGAGATCAAATTAACGCTAAAGGAAATAAAAATCGAAAAACAACAAATTAAACATAAATAAGCTATTGAATATAAAATCCAAATTGCTATGAAAAATTACTGACTTCCTTCTTAATGTAACGAGACAGTAGGGCAACAAGGATTCTACCAAACAACCACCACCCAACCAGTTTGTGAGATGAATCAAATTTCTTGGTGTGATCTAACTTAAATCCAATCAAATTTCTTTAATCAAATTTATTTGGTTTCTGATCCCTTTCTCAAGTGAAACAAAATTAACAATAAAAGAACATGATCATGAGTTCGTTTCCGAATCTCCTACCCAATTAACAATAAACTAATCTCTCGGAATATCATTAACTGTATCGAATGAAGGGTTCTATGTAAATTTAATTCTCATCAAATTCAAAACAACAATCGTTTCATCGATTTTTAAATCTAACAAAACATATATTCAAACAATTCAAAACATTCGATAAAGAAAAATAAATTCAAACTCACTAATAATGTTTACTGAAAATCTCCTGGTTGTGGTGATGTTGTAATGGCTACATCCGCTGTCCTACTGCGAATTGCTTAGCCTTCAATCATCTTCGATATCCAAAAGAAAATTGAAAGAAAGAAACTCATGTTTTTGTGTGATGTGGTGCGGCTGCTGCGTAATGATGTGTTGTATTTTTCTGTGTGTTCTTTTCTGCTCGAATGGTGCTGCTTATATAGGAGTTTCGCCGACATAAGGAAGGATCTAGAAAAACACGTCAATTTTCAGCCTCGGTAGACCGAACATCTTGGCTCGGTCGACCGAATAGCACGGCTCGGTCGACCGAAGCGTACATTCATTTGTATGCGTTCACTTTGTTGTTTCAGATACCGTGTTCCCCACTTCACTCTTTCGACCAGATTTGATTTATCCTCTCTTCAATGCTCCGATTTTCTTCTTTATTTTGAAATCACTTGATTGAATGAGATAAATCTCTCAATAAATAACATCCCCCTGCATTTCTTTATTTTCTGCAAAATTGTTGTTACACCAAGTCATCGAATAATAATAATAATAAAATGTGTAACAAAATAACATTCAACCTCAATATTTCCTCATAATTAAATTATAACCCCTCAATAACCATTATAGGAATTCAACGGTTAAAAACACGCTTTTCTCATTTATTTCCCTTAAAAATAAGGTAAATTGTTTAGGGATTAAGCCCGAAAATATAGTAAAATATACCCTAAACAGCGGTCCATAAACTCGAGATAGACCAAACCAAGAGGCCAATTAGACAGAAAAAGAGGAATTTTGCGCATGATCGGGCCGAAGCCATTGAAAAGGAAGTCGGGAAGTTATTAACGGCCAACATAGTAAGGGAAGTGTTCTATCCAGAGTGGCTAGCCAACCCAATCCTAGTCAAAAAGCCCGACAGCAGCTGGCGTATGTGTGTGGACTTCACCGACCAGCACAAAGCATGTCCAAAGGACTCGTATCCATTGCCAAAGATCGACAGAATGGTAGATTCTACCATCGACTTCGAAGTGTTCAGGTTTTTAGATGCATACAAGGGATATCATCAGATCCTTATGGACACTCAAGACGCGGAGAAAACAGCCTTCATTACGGAATTCGGCACTTTCTGCTATGTGACCATGCCGTTTGGTCTAAAAAACGCCGGGGCTACATACCAGAGAGTAGTAAATAAAATTTTCGCTAAACAGATCGGCAGATGCATGGAAGTGTATGTGGACGGCTTGCTTATCAAGAGTCGATCCATGAAGCAGTACTTGGAAGATGCCCGAGAGGTGTTCGAAGTGTTGAGGGACATGAAGATGAAGTTAAATCCGAAGAAGTGCACCTTTGACGTCAGATCCGGGAAATTTTTAGGATACATGATCTCGAAAAGACGGGATTCGGGCAAACCCGGACAAGATCGACACGTTAAAGAACATGCCTGCGCCTCGAAGCATTAAGGAAGTACAGAGACTTACAGGTCAAATGGCCGCTCTCAATAGGTTCCTATCGAGATCCGCACAGCGCGCTCTGCCATTTTATAAGATTCTCCGCAAGGCCAGTCCTTTCCACTGGGATGAGGAGTGTCAGACACCCTTCGAGGACTTGAAAGCCTATTTGTCAGAGTTACCCACTCTCACATCACCTCGAGAAGGAGAGAAATTGTTGGTCTACTTATTAGTGTGTGAAGAAGCAGTGAGTGCGGTTCTAATTCGAGAAGGAGTCCACGGCCAAGCGCCTATCTATTTCATCAGCAAAGCTTTGCATGGGCCCGAGATCCGATACTCACCAGCAAAGAAGTTGGCGTTATGTCTGGTACATGCCTCGATAAAACTGATGCAGTATTTCCAAGCCCACCCCATCACGGTGGTTACTGACCAACCACTGAAGCAGATCTTGGCCAAGCCCGACACATCGGGTCTGTTGGCAAAATAGGTCGTAGAAATGGCTCAGTATGATATCGAATTCATCCCTTGAACTGCGGTTAAGGCCTAAGCCCTGGAAGATTTCTTAGCCGAAGGGATTTCCATCCAACTCGAGCAAGAAAGCCAAAGTGGAGAAAAACAGTGGACTCTTCAGGTGGACGGGGTGTCAAGTAAAGAAGGGGCAAGGGCTGGACTCCTGCTAATCAGCCCAAAAGGTGAAGAATTCCCCTACGCCCTTTGGTTCGACTTTAGAGCAACGAACAACGAGGCTGAGTATAAAGCTATGATCACAGGTCTGAAACTTGATTTGAAGTTGGGAGTCGATAACCTGCTAGTATACAGCGACTCACAGTAGGTGGTAAATCATATTAGAGGGGAGTATGAAGCCAAGGAAGATACCATGAGAAATTATCTGACGGTGGTAAAAGGCCTCATGCCTAAGTTCAAAACAGTTCAAATCGAGCAGGTTCCCCGAAGCCAGAATAAGAGAGCCGATGCACTATCTAAGCTCGCCTCGAATTTCGTTTCAAATAAGAAAGTGCTGGTCGAACTACTGACCAGCAGAAGTTATGAAGAGTCGGAGGCCCAGCCGATCACTCAGCAGGCCACGTGTATGGATTCGATCGCCCTCTACCTTAAGGACGGAATCCTCCCATCCAGCAGGGCACAAGCTTGGAGGGTCCGACTCCAATCAGCGCGGTATGCATTTTTCGACTCCATCCTTTATCGAAAGTCCTTCATAACGCCATGGTTGAGATGTGCATCAGAAGAAGAAGGGGAGTATATTCTCGAAGAAATTCATAGAGGAGCTTGCGGAAACCATTGCGGGGCTAGAATGCTTGCCTGAAAATGCAAGCTAGCAGCGTACTTTTGGCCGTCGATGCAACGAGATGCGAATCGCCTGGTTCAGAGGTGTGACAGACCTAAACCTATCCCCGGCAACGACGCCAAAAAGCTGACAGACGTTTCCTGGGTTAAACGATCCTAACCGGCAGTGTACCGGGTCAAACTGTAGTGCTAGTATGGTGAATCAGAGTGTCGAATCCTCAGGGAACTTGGTAATTCTTCTAAGTGTGGTTAAACACCAAAGATCTGTTATTAACTCGATCTAAACCGCAATTTTATAACACAGATCACTACTATTCTAGTCAACATAAAATAAATACGAAAATTAAAAACTATACTAACATGATATATATAAATACATAAATATATATAGATCTGCATAAACCGCAATTTATATATATAGATATAAGTATATATAGATACCAAAATATTAAACAGATAATTTTAGAGAACTGGCCAAAACTTATATAATTGGTTTATACGATCTTTCGATTAAATGAAATGTGTTCGATCTCTCCTTTTATTTTAGGTCCAATTGAGTAAATGAAACGGTGCACTCCTGAGGTAAACAATTCCTCCTCACACGAGCGTATGAAATTGTCATATGTCCATTGCATCAGTCCAAGGTCCACAACTGTTACGGTTTTTCTGAACAGGTCCCGAGTACAAATCTACCTTTAGATAAAAAGGAGTCATTCCGTTCGTCAAACGGTCAATTTTATTTAAAAGGCTCCGGTTGTCAAAGCCGGACGATTCAACTTTCCGGTTTAAGTTTCAATTAACTGATGATTTAACATTATTACGATCTCGAGTACAAATTATAATAAGATTCATTTCTCCCAAAACAAATCTACCCCGGGTAGAAATCGGATTCCGTTATCACGTTATTCACACGGCCAATTTTACCTCCGGTTTTTCTATCTTTATCTCCAGCGATTCAGGCTAATCCGTCCAAGATAAGCCCCGCTTAGCCGAGGAAGGCTTATCGGCTATGCTAATTCTTGCCGAATCACTGGTAACGTATATCACACGTGGAGGGAGTTGATTGTGCCAAGCTCGGTTAACTCTTCGCCACCATGGTTAAACCATTTCCAACCTATGTACAAAGATTCTTCGATTTCTAAATTGTCACCTAAAGTAGCGTAATCTCGCTTCACTGCATTTATGTGGGTTCACCGAGAAGCCATCACCATAAACATCAACGAAAAGAAAAAGATGGTGTTCTCTCAAAACTCAACGCCTTCTTTAGATTGCAATGCTTAAACTACACAATTTGTTGCTCCCATGGCCATGAGAAGCAATCTCATGCATAGGACAATGAGATTTTAATAGTAACTACGAGGAACTCTTTTTTTTTTTTTCACGCTGCCTTTCAATACTACATGTTTCCTACACCTCTCTAGATGAGATAGATTTGGAGGCGTAACCTTCCACACTAATAAAATTAATCTTACAAACCAACTCCGGGCTAAGATTCATCTAAGGGCATGTATAAAGCCAACTTATGCTCAAAACCAAAAGGTGGTAAAACATAAGCAAAAAGGTAGTACTCTTGCCTTCAACATTGTACCACGAAGAATTTAAGCCATCTTGGTGCTTTAAAGGTATTGCTTCCATTGCTTTTCCCATTGTAGATTCGTAGAGCTCCACATGTTGTTGGGTTATTTTCTCACTTCTTGAAAATTATCGACTTGGATTATTGTTTCTCCGGTTTCGCAAATGTAAGAAAACAAAAAAAAACAAGCCATAGATCGATTTTAACATGGTTTCCATGCTACTATCGCACCTACGGATTAAACGTGACGGGATAAACAGACACGCCGAAATTCCGCACTAAAAACACAAATCGTAAAATCGCTTAAACAGAATGTAACAAGAACAAAACAAAAAAATAAATTAGGAATTTCTCGCTTCGATCGAATGAGGTCTCGGTCGACCGAATAAATTTTTTTCATTTTTTATTTTTATTTTAAGAACTGGAATTTTCAGATGACAGAGCATAAACTGCAGAGGGACTCAAAACGTAAAACAGATCTAAAACAAAACATGACATGAATAAGAAAAATATTTATATATAAAATTGACCGTTGGTTCCGCAACGGCGCCAAAAACTTGATCGGGTGGTCAATCAGGTTATAATATACTTGGACTACCATAAACCAATACTAAAGAGAGACTACAGCCCATCGTGAAGATAAATATAGTTGAATCAAGGTCGATCCCACAGAACCAATTGTGATCATCTTATATACAAACAATTAATTAAACATGTCAGGATGATAGAGGGCGGTCTTCACGCATCAACATAAGACAAGAAAAGATAAATTGACACGACTCACACAACGTAATTAACCTCCCCAATTATAGTCTTTATCGCTTGGACCCCAGATAGTTTATAAAACTAACTAAACTCATTAACCGTTAATCCGCTTGTATCTTATTTTAGATTGGCTATGGAGTCATCCTCTTTAACTTGACTTAGCACCGTAAGTCACTAAATCATCGTGGTATTGTTACGTGACTTCGCCTTGGTGCTCCATCTCATATAACTCACACGCCATTTAATTTGGCTGATGCCGATATTAACTGCACACCTCGCCCGTGCAACATTCCTATGGTGAGGCGCATTTCTAAACGATCGCTCAAGCCTCGTCGCCCAACTAACAATTACCTTTAGTCTCATGCTAGTTTACTTAACTACGATAACTAGGTGACGCTAATTCCTAATACAAAACCTACCAGATCTCACTGAAAGTCCCAAAGATCGCTCGTGAGCCGAATTCAGAGCCCTATATTGGTATTTCCTAATCGTGACGCTAATTAAAATCGACGAGCAACGAGGCATGCGGGCCATACCTCACTGCGAGATAATAAATTCTATTAAGTTAACTTTAACCATAAAGACGCGTGGCTATTTAACGGATGAAAACGGTGGCTCGTCGGAATCCGTCAGTGGGCTCGGTCGATCGAATGGTCTTTTCCCCAGTTACATCCCTGAACGTGATCTCTCAAATAAGCCATACGAGCGCTGCAATAATATTAAACAGTGAATTGTGAAGCAATCATATAAATTAATATAGATGCCACGGTAATTAAACAACATAGATTCATACATAGACTTCTAGTGTAGAGGACGGTGGCATGTGATCCTCATAAACAAGCATCGCCACCTCCCTAACGTATACAGCCTGGTATCATCTGATAATGCACAATTAACTCAAACGAGCAAAACATAATTTGAGGGGATTAATTATAAAATTAACAGAAAGTAAAGGATGCATAACTCGCAGCCTCTTTAAATTTAAACAATCATATGCTACATTGTATTAAAATACAAATAGAATTATATTCTAGAGGAAAGGTGTTTTAGTGTATTACAATTGTGATCCTGCTTATATAGAGGTTTTTCGACGCAGGGTGGTTCTAAAGATAAGCACCCTAACGCCAAATCCAGCCTAGCTCAACTGAGAGGTGACACTCGGTCATCATCGCACCGAACCAACTATGAACACTAACTCCCAAACGATAAAACATAATCTCGGGGATTAATTATCTTAAAAGAAAGAAATGCATTTGTAATCTTTCACATACACAAGCCTTTAAAATTGGTCGTGGAAACCTTCATTAAATATTCTATAAATATATCCTAAATACGAGGCGTCAATTCATAATTAGATTATGAATTCCTCAGATCGATTAAATACGCCAATACGAATACGATCAAAATAGAAAAAGAATCAATTAACTCAATTTTAATCATTTTAACTTAACAACATTTCTTTAACGAAAAGATCGAAATAAAACCGATTACATAGCTTTGGCCAAGTATTATATTTAGCCTAAAAACATTATAACAACGAAAAATATAAAACAAACATAAATACTTAAGAAAAGTTACCCGAATACGGAGTTGATTCGTAAATCGTATTTTCCGGACATTACAACTTCTTCAAAGAAACCGACTTCCGAGATTTTCCGAGCATTATAACGATACTAAAACTACATTATTACGGCGTAAGGCCTTATTTACAACTACAACTAAAAGAAAAAAGAAAAGAGAGAAGAGGAGAATATATATATGATATGGTTTATATATATTTTGGTACCCTCGATCTGTTGCTGCTGCATCTTCTTATATAGGCAAAGGTGAAGGGGCCGGACCGGTCCGAGATCAAGCCGGATCGGTCCGGAATAATGATGATGTTCCCATGCTGAATACACTCAGCATGTGCGATGAGATATTTATATTATTAAACTTCTAAAATTCATATCTCGAGTTCTGGACCTCCAAAAATTGCAAACGAAATGCCAAAATTAAGGTCTCGAGAAACTCTACAACTTTCATGAAGAACTCTTCTTCAGATAACGCCTTCTTGATTACCTCGTGTTCCTCCGAAGCTATTTCGGGATTTTTCTTAACCCAAATCGATTAGCCACTTGATCACTGTTTAAGTTGTAGACCTCCAATCTTCATAATTTAAATTGCATTGGAAAGCTTTCGGGAAAATCTACAACTTTCGTGAAGAACACTTTTTCTGAAAATGTCGTTTTGATGAGCCATTCGTTTGTCGAAGACATTTCTCGATTACCACTTAACCAGATTGATTGGCCACTTGACCACTTAAGCTATTCAATTGACCATTTAAGCTCGTGGCACTCTCTAAATCATTCCAGAGATATGATTATACTTCAATATGTCGATTCTCGTGGTCTCGGGTTATAAACCGCAATAAAATACCACAAATACCCACGTAAATCGACACTTACATTCCGATTTACTAAAATCGGTACAAAATTACAACTTTTTACTATTATTACTACTAACTACTCTAAACTATAAAGACTAACATTTCATACCAATTATATCATAATTTCATATATTTTATATAGAATTCGTTGATAAAACATAATAATATAACGTATATTTAATCATATAAAAATAATACATCAAATTACTCCCCACTTAGCTTTTGATCGTCCCGAGCAAAAATAAAATGTAATAAAAGATAGTATAATTAATCGATTTGAGTTTTGAATGTAATTTATATTGTCAATATTATAAATATATTATCTATCTTAATTTAAAATCTTAAGAAGACAGAAGAGTATATAAATTAAATAACTTAATAATCAAATATTATTTAGATAAAATTGTACATGTAATACTTAATAAGTATAAATAAAATATTAGAATTATTTTTAATCGCAACTATTATGAAAATCTGGAATCGGAAACTTGGTCGTAGTCGACAAAAATGGCTTATAAAGTTTAGGTTCAAGATGTTGGTTAATCGGAAAAAGGAAATCAAAAGAAAAAGAGGCAAAGTCGTAAATGCGTTCTACATCTTCATATTCTTGAAAAAACGTAATCTCGATTAATAGCATCTTTCTTTCGATTTTTTCTTTTTTATAGATTAAGAACTAAAAGCGTGAGTGTGTGTAGAAAATCAAACTTACAGCAAGTGCTTCATCAAGATTGATCGAGAGTACTACTCTTTCGATCGAAAATTACAAGTCCGGTTTCCTTAAACTTGTAATAATTCACGAGATCTTATGATTCAACTTTTCTTTTTCATCTTATCTTGTGCCTTCATTCCCAAAGAATAGGACATTTCGAGATAATACCCTAATATTTGGACTACTATCATCAGGCAATCGGGAGCTTAATTACCTCATAGTGATATAGGACATTTCGTGATAATACCCTACTCACTCCAATCATTGGTAGCTACAACCGATATATTCTTATTATTTTTAAGTTGTTAATCACAGATAAGGAAGATACCTGGTATTCGATTAATTCTGTGTAAATAGGGTGCTTCGTTCTTAATTTAGAATATTAATATATCCGAACTTATTACCAAAATCGACTATATTGCAAGTGTCATGAGGTAAGATCGAATATACTAATACTTATCTAATCTTTCCAATCTCAAAGATATACCAAAACTTAGCTTTTATGTCTCCATCTCTCTTTTATAAGACGTATAAACTTATGGAATTTCAAGGAAATGTAGACCAAAATTAGCTAAAGCTTGGTTATTTAATCACAATTGACAATTTCGAGTGAGGTCTTGATCACTCTAATCAAGGCTGAGGTAGGTTATTTGGCTATAGTTATATTTTTGTGGTGCCAAAAATCAACATACTTAATCCAATTCCAAACTCATAATTCATATTGAAAATGATTCTAAAAATTTTACTTATAAATATCAACATACTTATATAATTTCATAAAACAATATCTAATATTAATTACTCAATTATATAAACTTAAAATCTTATTAGAATCTAAATTAGGCATAAAATATAATTATAATATATCTAATATACTTTACTTAATTAAAAACTTATTCTTCCCAATTATATCATTTCTTATTCATTTTTATATATTAACTACTAAAAATTTGAAAATAAGTAATAAAAATTTTATATATTAACCTAACTCTTACTCCCCACTTACGAAGTGGCATCGTCCCGATGTTCAGTGAGTAATAAATAAGTAGGTTGGAAAATAAAATTAAAATTATATATGAACGTTATTTTTCTGATTTTATTTATAGCGTATACTAATTATTAAATCAAACAAGCTTAAAAAAAACTGAGACATATATATTAAACAAGATACATTATTACAAACTTAAAAGAAAAACGTAAACTTAATTAAAGAAAATAAAACTTCAAATTTAACTAAAGAACTTATTAAAACTTAACTATCACCAACAAACAACTCTCTAGATGGTAGACGAACATCCCGGTGTATCAACCGGTAGCAACCCAAATCGATTATCTCTAGACGGAAAAATTTCATCCGTCTCCAGCTCCTCTACTCCATTCAGAAGAATACACAAACGTGATATCATCCATGAATTAGGCATAGGTTTCCCCCTACTACCTCTTGTGATCGCAAACTCCAACACTGTCCTTTGAATCAATATACCCCAATCGACAAATACACCGAATGCCAAAGCATAAAGTAGAAGCATTTCATTCTCAGCCAAACTTCCAAAATCCCAGGTGGGATAAACTCGAGAATTTATAAAATGCTTCCACGCCTTTAGATGTGGAAGTAGAGCTCGTGTTGACATGTCGTGATTTGTATCAAATAGTGGGAACAGACATTGGAATGACTCGTGTACTTTATTCAAATGATTAGAGGGATTTTGTAGTCCCCATTGCATTTCAAAATGTGGCATCGTAACTGGAGGAATTTCAAAGATTTGGTTGATAATAGATGAAGAGAAGGGAACAGCCACTCCTCTTACTAGAACAATCTGAGTGATATCGATCATGTGCGTTGTCATGAGTGCAGAATAAAATTCTCGAACTATCGAGACATTTATCCGTCCTCTCGGTGCACTAACGAATTTTTTCCAACCAAAACTTCGAATGATAGTTTTTCCCCATTGATCAATCTTATCAACATTTAAACCTTTCTCCAATTGAATTGGAGAATTTGCAAATCGATGGTGTAAAATGATACTCTCATTAGAAGCTTGAGATTCCGGAAGATCCGGTGTGTGAGGCTCGTAAGAATTAACCGATGGTGAGGAGTGGTTTGACATTTTAAAATAAAAACAGAGTTGAAAGTCAAAAGAAAAGCAGTGAATGAATGTTTATTCATGCCCTTACCTCCTTTAATAGATGAAAAAGTGTACATACGTGGATGCATTAGACGGACTCAAGAATGACTCACCCTTTTCCTTCACGGCCCGGTCCGAGAATAGGCCGGACCGGTCCGGCCTCAACTTACTTTTACTGAGGGGACAGAGGTGAAAGACAACTTGTGTTTTGTTTTTTTTACTTCACGTGTGAAACATTGCATAATCCTTTGAAGATATTTCACAAAGAGTAATTTATCTTTGATACGAACGGATAAAACGACACATTATATTTTTGTAAAACGACGTAGTAATTCTACAAAAATTATTTTTGGGATTTTTATAGTTTTTACAAAAACTAAACCGATTTAAAATACAAACCAAATTTTAATAAAAACGATTGTAAAGTCAAACTAAACGAAAACAAACCAAAATCTAAATGACAAATGTCGAATAAAAAATGCAATAAAAATGTTTAATCAAACAAAATTATTAAATTCAATCTTCATCGTAGTCTTCCTCAGGATCAACTTGAAAACTCGAACTCGGAAATGACTGAGAAGCTGATGGCTGAACTGTAGTCGTGGTCCTGACTGAACTATCAAGACCCATCGAACTCATGCCAGTCGTGACATGTGCAAACTCGTGAATCCTCCCAACTCGACATTCTTTGGTCTCTCGAACACTTGTCTAAAATACACTGTTCCACTAGATTGGCTTCCAAAAGGATATGACGATGGATGAAAGCTCGAAGGTGGTGGAATAGGTGTTACCCACTCGTAAGGTATAAGGATCGATCGACAAGGTGGATAGGCGGGATCATCAAAAGTAGGATTACGAAGCAATCGCTCGTTCTTCTTAAACCTCTACGAATATCATCACACCACCGCTTATTACTCTCAAAGATATAAAGCCATGTTGGCTTGACCACGTGCAACATCTGTCACTAATGATTGAAACATGTCATATGTGATAGTGTTGGAGAAAGGAGTTTGTTGAGGCTGACTAGAAAAAGATGGAAAAGAAGAAGATGTAAAAACTGGTGAAGCTGGCTGAGTTTGACGTCTTCTAATCAAAGATCTAATACTACCATCCGGAAGACTAGTCAAACTAGGTCCAATCGATTTCCATCACCAGAGATAACTTGTCATTAGGCAGAATGGTACTCCCAACCTACGACATAAATCAGAGATAAAACAAGGGAAGTATAGATGACTCCCTGGTCTGGCGATGACAATACTCTCAAAAATTCTTTTTAACATGACCTTTCCAACATCCACTCTAACATCGTTTACCATCGCCCAAGCGATACAAACATCTTCCTTTCCAAAAGCAGTGTGTTTACGAGAAGGATAGAGATTATGGCTAATAAATCTTTTAATTGCCCTTAAACCTCTAATACAGTTCCCGTAGTTAAACCTATTTTCAACCCACACAGCGGTTGGGTCAAAAACAGTCTGAGCTCTCAGGGCAGTCTGCTCAAAGCTTGCAGGATCATCTAAATTATAAACTACCCTGTAATCCTCCTCCTCAGGAAACTCTTCAACTCCTAGAATTGCATTTATGACGGCAGGGTTAAAAGGAATATTTCTGGCTCGTAAGGGTACAGTTTGCGACTGAGTAAGCTGCTCTTCTGATAATGTAGATAAAACCGAATAAAACTCAGCTACTAAAGTCGTGTTAATCTCCCCTTCCCTTCTGGCTGCTAAATCTAACCACTGACGTTTTCTAAAGATATCCTTAACTTCATCACCTAAGTCATCCAAGTCTAATCCTTTTTCAACCAGAACATCACATTTACTATAAATTTTCTCATACGCTTTCTTAGCTTCAGGATGATGCGGTTTTTTCAAAGCTTACGGCTTCTTCCTCGGATGATAAAATTATCGTGCCTACGACAGGAGTTGATATAGAATTTTGATTTTCTCTTTTTGAGACTCCTACTCGACTTCGGCCATTCTACGATATTGGTAATGCAAATCAACAACAAAAACAACAACAAAAACAACAAAAATAAAATGTCACAACACACTCAAAAATCAAAACAGTTGAAATTAATCTAAAAATTATAAAAATACTTAAATTGATAACTAATTAAACTAAATTATACCTTAATATGTAGAAAACGTTAAAAGTAGGCCGGAAAAGTTGAAAAGTCGCCGGAATGAAATGTGGCTTTGTTTTTTATCCTTTTGATTTTTCCAAACTTTTTGTAAGAGAGGAGATGAAAAGAGGAAGAAATCAAGTAGTGGTAGTAGTGAGAGGTGAATTTTGTGGAAGAATTGATAAAATTTTCGAGTGGTGGGGTTTGGGTGTGTGGGGTGAGGCTGTTAGAAGAATTAGGGAAGAAGAAGAAAAAAGAAGGGTCCCCGCCTTTTATGATTTTAGACCCGGACAAGTCAAGTTAAGGCCGGATCGGTCCGTGCCCAAATTTTTCCACTTTTTCGATTTTTTTTTTCTCATTTTATGATTTTTGATGAAAACTTATAAAAATTCTAATAAAACTTAATTAAAATCTTAAAAATAAGTTTATAAAATTTAAAACTTACTAAAAATAAAATTTGAAGGAAATTTTATAATTTTATAACAATTTCTAAAAATTTAATAAAATCTTTATAACACTTTAATAAAAAGCTTATAAAAATTTAATAAATTTATATCAACTCTTACAACTTTCATGAAGAACTCTTCTTCAGATAACGCCTTCTTGATTACCTCGTGTTCCTCCGAAGCTATTTCGGGATTTTTCTTAACCCAAATCGATTAGCCACTTGATCACTGTTTAAGTTGTAGACCTCCAATCTTCATAATTTAAATTGCATTGGAAAGCTTTCGGGAAAATCTACAACTTTCGTGAAGAACACTTTTTCTGAAAATGTCGTTTTGATGAGCCATTCGTTTGTCGAAGACATTTCTCGATTACCACTTAACCAGATTGATTGGCCACTTGACCACTTAAGCTATTCAATTGACCATTTAAGCTCGTGGCACTCTCTAAGATCATTCCAGAGATATGATTATACTTCAATATGTCGATTCTCGTGGTCTCGGTTATAAATCTGCAATAAAATACCACAAATACCCACGTAAATCTGACACGACACTCCGTTTTACTAAAATCGGTACAAAATTACAAATTTTTACTATTATTACTACTAACTACTCTAAACTATAAAGACTAACATTTCATACCAATTATATCATAATTTCATATATTTTATATAGAATTCGTTGATAAAACATAATAATATAACGTATATTTAATCATATAAAAATAATACATCAAGGTGCAGGACTTGTTAGATCCATGATAATATCACCCATCAACAGGCCCAAGAAATGAACGTCATCTCGTCAGCCTGGTCTTTCGATCAGTGGGGTGTCGACATAGTTGGACCTTTACCCCGATCTCCGGGTAACAACAAATACGTGGTCGTCGCAGTAGATTACTTTACAAAATGGGTCGAGGCCAAGGCCTTGACCAATATCAGAGAAACAACCATTAAGAAATTCTTGTGGATGGATATCTTATGCAGGTACGGAATTCCCAGGGCTTTGATTTCAGACAACGGTACTCAATTCGAAGATCGAAGAGTTAGGTAATGGTGCAATGAGTATCACATCAATCAGCACTTCACCTCGGTCGCTCACCCACAAGCCAACGGTCAAGTCGAGCAAACTAATCGATAGATCAAACTAGGGTTGAAAAAGAGACTAGAAGCCGAAGAAAGAGACTGGGCAGCACAACTTCCGAGCATCATGTGGTCGTATAGGATAGCTCCAAATTCATCGACAGGCGAAACGCCCTTCTCTCTGGTTTACAGATGCGAGGCGGTAATTCCTGCCAAGATTGGTCTTCCCTCTCCTCAAGTTTTGGCATACAACATCGAAACCAATGACCCCGATCTTCGACATGAGAAAGACAGCATCGAGGAGCGAAGAGAGATCGCTTCAGCTCGGATGGCTAGATACAAGAAAAAGATCTCACAGTACTACAACTCAAGAGTCAAGTACAAGTATTTCAAAGTCGGTGACTTAGTCCTTAGGAAGAACGAAGCAAGTCGACAGGAACCAACCGGAAAGTTGGAACCGAATTGGGAAGGTCCATATCAGATTCTGAAAGTTCACCCCAAAGGGTCCTACCAACTCGGACGGGCTGATGGAACCACGGTTCCTCGACATTGGCACGCCAACAACTTGAGGAAGTATTACGTTTAAGCTAAGCCTTATTTCGATTAATTTCTGTCTTTACATTTTTATGCCTTGTAATAAGTCCATGGTACAATTTTATGAGTATTTTAATGAACATGTCTTTCCTCGAGATGCTTTTGTTTCTGTTATGATTTACAGCCTTAACATTACAAATCTAATTGATACAAAGTGTCAAAGGCAACGCAGTCAAAAACGATAAGGGAAAGTCCACAAGTCGGATCCCTTAATATAGCCAAAAGCAAAATGAGCCTACAAGGCAAAAAATGCTAAGGCAAAAATTTTGACCAGCCTTAAAGAAGAATGAGCCTAACGGGCAAAAAATGCTAAGGCAGATGAGAGGTTCGCAAGGTCGGACCACATGCCCATAGAACGATACACCTATGGCAGAACTAGTCCGTGTGACAAAAAATGCTAAGGTGATCAAGTCGATCTCAAACAAGATACATCTATGGCAGAACTAGTCCGTGTGACAAAAAATGCTAAGGTGATCAAATCGATTTCCAACATACTAAACTCGCAAGTATAATAAGAACCAAAGATTCATAATATACTTGGGGGTCAACACGACAGCAATAAAGCAAACGGCAAACAGAGCCAAGGCTCGACAAGCGAAGAGCTAAAAGAGATCGAAACAAGAAAGATAGATAATAACAAGAAAATCGAAGTAAAATCGAAGCAAAATCAATTTCAAACAAGGCCAGGTCAAAAAAGACTAGCCATGACAGGGCAAAGTATAGTTTTACAGACAAGAACAATGTTCAAAAAGAACAATAACTAAGAGCAGCATCCGGAGTCGGATCAGTGGCAGTGTCGGAAGACGGTACACAGGCTGAAGGACCGTATTTCCGAGCCATAGATTCCCCTCGCTGGAACTCCTCGATATACTGGTCATATAACCTCTCTGCCTCAGGCTCATAGAATTGCGGCACGGCAAGTTTGCTGACATCAAACTCGAGGTAGACTTCCGTGGCGTGGTTCACTGCCAGTGTATAACCGCCCATCATCGCCATGCGCATCATCACATCTAGGTCCGTATTAAAGTCACTCGACCTCCTATGCTCTAGGATCGTAGCCGCTTTGGCCGCCTCGAGTTTCGTAGGAACCTGATTTAGCTCGGCCTTTAAGGCATCTCTTTCTTTCTCCAGATCGGCCCTCAGAGCGTCTCTCTCCTGTCGAGCCCGAGCCGCGTCTGCCAAAGAAGCCTTGTGCTCTTGCTGCATCTTCTCGAAATCCGAGGCCAAACTAGCCAACCTTTTGCCTTGATCTTGTCACTCGTTCTGTGCTCGGGTCAAGTCGTCAGCGGTAGCCGTCAGTGCATCCTGTAGCTTCTTGACCTCGATAGTCGCCTCTTTCTTAAGAGTCATATATTGAGGCTCTATGCCGGCTATGGCAGTG
The DNA here is from genome assembly GCA_026214975.1 of Gentiana macrophylla. Lineage (NCBI taxonomy): Eukaryota > Viridiplantae > Streptophyta > Magnoliopsida > Gentianales > Gentianaceae > Gentiana > Gentiana macrophylla. The sequence goes on from CM047805.1 coordinate 125,041,586, forward strand.
CTCTTCTTGACGTTATCGTCAATCAACTTACGGATCTGCCTCCTAAGATCCTCTTCCGACTCGACCGGCTTAACCAAACGTCTGGCGGCCTCTCTTTCGAGAAGGCTATTCTGTAAAAAGAAAAGAAAAGCGTCAGACAATAAAGACAAGGCAAATGATCGAGAGAAATTGTTAAAAAAGATAAGAAAGACAAGTGACTTACGACGCGGCTTGATTTCTGAAGCGCCGTAGACAGAGCTTTGTCCTCCATAGTGGCGCAGTCGTCAGCAACCGAGTTAATGTCGATCTTAGCCTCGGTAGAAGCCTCACCGACCTTAGTCTTCTTGGCCTTCTTGTGCTGATCCCTCACCAACTCGGTAAGAGTTGGCCTTCTCTTGGATTGAGCCGCCATTTCCTCGACGCTCCCTACGACTTGAGTTGTAACGTCAACCAGGTCCTCTTCATCTTCATCCCGCAACGAACCATAGCGAACTTGCAAGCCGCCGGTGGTTGGGGGTCGGATGGGTGAACACACTGGAACTGTCGACTCGACGCCCGCAGGAGTAGCCTCGACCTGGACATAACTCCCTTCTTCGACAGAGGGAGGAGCCCTGGTCTCGGGTACTTGCACAGCGGGGGCCTCTTGAGATCCGAGAGGCGGAGCAGCCCTGCTTTTCGACGGCGGGATGTTTGTCGGGTCGGTGATAAGAGAGAACCTCCCCACTGCGAAAAGAGAAGATAAATTTAGCATCAACAAAATATCAAGTTATCCACTTCAAGGAAGAAAAAAACATATGCAATAAACAGAGAAGTATCCTACGGTTCTCCTGATCGAGGGTATGAAGATTCCCATAGGCTCAGGTCTCGGGTGGCCACCTCGAAGCCAAAACCGTCCATCGTTCGGGCCTCGTGAGGGGCTGAACCTTGACCCAACTTATCGTCCTTCTTCCTCAACCTCCATTGTCCGATATAGGGGTTGTCCAGACCGTGTCAGAGAAAGAAGAATCGAGGCTTCCAATCCCCGTGCGACGAAGGTCCTTTGGACACGAACTCGTGTCGATTTGTCCTTCTCTGGAAGGTATACCACATCTTGTCCGGAATGGCTGACATCTTGTAGTAATATCGGAAGAGGGGAATCGAGAAGCACACCCCGGCCACTCGACATGCAATCACGAACCCTAGCAAGATCCTGATGGCATTAGGACCAAGTTGAGATATGCTTATCTCGTAATGGTGTAAAACAGTTATGATGGCCGGACACAACGGAAATCTCAGGCCACTGGAAAGTTGGGCCTCGTAGACCGAACAGAATCCCTCCGGAGGTTCATCGGCGTATTGGTGTTGGCCGGAAGGTAGTTGGACTTTGAATTGAGGGCTGGCAAGGCCAAATTTCTGCCTGATTCTGGCAAGATCATCAGGGGAAAGGGTAGAAACACAACCTTTTGGGCCTTTCCCTTCCATCCTAGTCACTAATTTCTTCGGTTCTCTAAGAACACCTATGGGGTCCTCTGAAATTGGTTGCGAAGAAGGATCAGTGGCAGTAGGCAATGAGGTTGGGGCAGGGGATGGTGATTCACTACTCCTATCAGACTCAGTTGCACTGCTAGACATGGATAAATGCACAAGAAAGATGCTTACTTGGAGTTGGAGTTTGTAGAGAAAATGGTGAAATGGACTCTGCTCCGGTTCTTCCCCTTTTATGCTTACCAAACCTCCAAATGATGTGAAAAAACATGATTGTAGGGAGTTATAAGGAGTTATAACCCCCTACAAATCGCGTGAATCAAGGCATGACGTAACGGTTGCAGGTGTTGGAATAGTGTCCTAAACCCAATCGGGTTGGACCGGATCCGACCGGGTCGGATCATTTCTACTATTTCTTTGTGTTTATACATATATCAAATGGCTTTTCTGTTGTCATATATCTGTTCTTTTAAAGAACCAATTATGAATTGTTATATGCTAACGTCCTTAGTATTAAACTGTGATAGAGAAACCATGATAGGCGATTATGGTTGATGAGATCTCTAATCACTTTAATAAGTTTAATACTTAAATGTCTCTAGGTCGATGTACTATTAAAGCAGGGCATTGATAGTATAAACAGACTCAGCACGTATTAGATGTCTTCTCGTCTTTAGTAAGGTGGATAGATCTCGTCTATCGAAGTGTAGAGACACTTGGACCGCACGCGGACGTGTATTAGAGAATGCGTCACGTTAGGATCGACCCACTTACACGAGATAAGTGTCACACTATGTGGCGGTTGTGTAATTATCCTTAAGACCGAGTCTTCATGGCATCACGGTGTGGATTGTCATGCTTTGACACTATTGAGGTTCCCATCCACGGGGGCGATCATGCGGTAGTGATTGGGTATGATACTGAAGCATGCGGAGTATACATGATTGGTCGTCCGGGAATCGCGTATCCTATGATTGGGATCGGATATCCGAAATGGCCTTCTTATAAGGAATGTCTAGCTCTCGTGAATCTTTGCAAAGTGGGAGTAAACAAGTTACTTCGAGAGAGCATGATATCCAGATTATAAGATACGGTCGTTGATGTTTTGACACTCGACTAACGACCGTATGGATATTATTACAATGATAGGATTGTAAGTTACATCATGAATCGTTTCACATGAAAGGTAGTAGTCATTGCATTTGACTCTTCCGATGATGGGGGTCACGGTGTGTTGCTGACGCTATCCCGTGATCGTTAGGCATGAAGGGCAATTTCGTAATTTGCACTTTGTGTCTACGGCCAACATATTCGAAGCCTATCGGGTCACACACATATGAACATCCACCGGATTAAAATGTGGTTATAGATGATAACCAAATAAGGAAAGTTTATCTCGAGACTATAAGGGTTATAGTGGTAAATTAATATGGTGGTATTTATTTATTATGAATAAATATAATACAAGATATTAATTATGATGATTAATTAAATATGTATATTGATACATATGATTTTGAAAATATGTATATATGATATACATGTATTTTTGCAAATTAATTAATCATAGCATTATATTAATTAAAGAAGTTTCCATAAGTCAATTAATGAAGATATGGCGCATTCTTGTTGTGTGTATGACACACTTGGATTGTGCAATTTGATTAATGAGATTACCATAATATTAATATGTGATATTAATTGATTTTGAGAAAAATAGATTTATGGTAATAACATAATTTGCATTCAATATAAGATATTGGAGAATTATAAATTATGGATTCATTTAATATAAGATATTAAATTAAAAGAGATAAATCAATCACATTAATTATGTTTCCTTATTTTATTGGAAAGAGTTTTTTCTTCTCCTCCTCTCCAAGCAATAGGGCGCCTCTCTCTAGTATAAATAAGAGGGCTTGCCAAGCTCTTCACACACCATTCTTCCAAGAGCAATTGTTCTTGTGTGAAAATTGCAAGAACTCATAGTTCTTGTGTAAGAAAGAGAGGGGCTTCCTATAGTGAGTTTGTGAGGAAGAAAAGGTCCGGTCTAGCAATCGGAACTTTTCAAAGTAGCAATCCATGGTGGGATTCCGCGGCCTGCTCGTGTGGATGGCGGTAGAGGCCGAACACTGGGCGGCTCCCATCTTTGAACTACTCTCCTTAGATCATCAAAGCGTCGATCATTTAGATCAACCAAGGTAACCGCCGTCTTTAGTTTATTCGTTTATTGCTTAAACGAAGTCGATCTTGGGAAAAGGAAATCAAATTTTTGAATTCATTGCGCTCCCGCGTTGATTTCTAACAAATGGTATCGAGAGAGAGCTTGAGCTTAAGCAATAAGCGTGTTTTTGCGTAGTTAATTTTATCGTTTAAATCACGTAATTAAAAGATGATATATTTTGATTAAGTGAAACGATACACTAAAAGAAATTATTTTGTTATGTGTATTTTATGTTTCAATGTAGTTCATAGTTGTGATTAGTCGATAGATGCAAGATTCAAATCACGATCGTTAAGTCGAGGTTGAGTGATGGATTCTCGGTGAACCCACTCTTCGTTAATTCGATGTGCTCGACTTTTTCGTCCCGTGATATTTATTGTGCATAGATATCTCGTTGTTTAGTCGTGTCATGGTTTAGGAAACCAACGACATCCCTTTTGATTACGAATCAAAAGGAAAGAAACAAAAGAGAGATTTAATTTTAATTTAATTTTAGAATAGTTCTAATTAATTAAAATTAAAATTAAAATCATTTAAAATTAATCGTTAATTTTATTTAGATTAAAATCATTTAATTAATTAAATGTTAATTAGTTAATTGATTGGATAAAATTATTTATAGATTAAATGTTAATTGATTAGTTAAGACGCAAGTAGTTAAATTTTAATTTTATCTTTTTCATAAGATTTTATTGTATGGATTAGATATAGTAGATATAATATGATTATATGGACCCCGATTGATCATGGACTCGACCGATAGGATAGATGTGAATGATTTAATTTTTCTGTTGGTTTAAAAATTGTCCTAGGCCGTTATGAAGAACGTGACCTAGTTTATTTTCTGCATTTATCCCATTCCCGTTAGCTCCTCCCGTGTGCGGCGGGTGTATTTATTTTATTCAATAGAATTAAATGTAACAAGAATGGAGCAGAAGATGGAGACCAAAGAAAGACGAAAATAAAGATCTCATTGGAGAATGGAGCATTAAAGATCCTATTGGCGGTTGCAGCTACCCTTAGATTGTGACCCGCGGTTTAAATCGATTTGTATTCGAAACCGCACCTAGGAAAAGTCCATGATCATACCGGTTACTTTACGCATTTATTTATTTTGTGCTTGTATTTATTTTATATGATACGATACATGCATGACTAGACACGATCTAGATAAATGTGTAGGATGTATGTTTATAGAGATAGACATATTCATGATGAGACCATAATTAAAATTAATTAAGTGAATTAATTTACATAAATACTTCCACCTCAAAAGAATCAAGTTGAAATTGTCTCCCCATATTATAATGACGGTGAAGAGCCCTTGTTCGGATCCAACTCATCAGCCAAAGCAGGGGTTGACCTACCTCGGGTATATCGTCATTATCGAGATATGATCGTATGAGATCTCACGAATATTGGGGTTATGACTTGACTAAGAATTCTCTCGCCACCACCAAAGCGGGTCGTTTGGATTTTAGAGGCAAGGGTTTGACTATTTCATAAGATGAAAATTTGTCAAAGAGTTGACTAGTCAAACAACAAGAGTCGTATAGGATACGATTGACAAAGGATGTTGTCTACCTATTATGCTATTTTCGCCCACCAACCAAAGCGGGGTCGGGGGGTAGTTTAGTGGGATCTTGTCCACTAAAGAAATTAATAATTCTTGAAAGTCAATTGGAAGTAGTTGACTAGTGGGAGCAAATTCATAAACCAAAAGACCATTTTTGATTTTGCGTGTATAAACAACAACACTCTTTTATTTTCATTTTAGGTTGTAGTTTTAGCAAACTTTATATTTATGTTTAATTCTCGATTAGTAAAACCAAATTATGACTGTTACCTTTTGAGAAACGTTCTCAAACATGGTTAAGTAATTTTAATCCTTTTAAAATAAGCAATGACATGAGCAATCCCGTTATAGTAGTTAGAGACAAGGAGACTACATATTTGATGGAGTATTCCAAGGCTTTGATTATTAATGAAAGCGGAAGCTCATGATATGATTAAATCATTCGAAATAAGTTTCAACGAATTAGTCATATATTGGATATGATCCAAGATGATCATTCAGTCATACGATGACAGTTAATTCAAACGTTGGATAAGAATGACCACATCTAATTTTGGAAAGGTTGTTTTCAAAATTGTAAGATTTAAGTATCGACTTAATTCTATCATTGCTTAAAGGTTAATTAAATAGTCAATGTTTTGAATACGATTCAAAAGGTTAAATAAACTATTTAATATACTTTAGATTTTCTTTATGAAAGGAAATCAAAGACATAGCTCTTGTGATCCTTCTTAAGTCTTATGAAGACTACACTAAGAAATATTGTACAAGTGCTTAAATGATTGAAATGAAAGTTAGGGCATGTGCTTAAATAGACAACTTATTGAAGTTTTTATTCTAGGCAAGTGAGTTGAGATAAATCTATCTAAGTTCAAGTCAACTCTTAGATATATGATATCTTACGAGTGTGATTAAATTAGAAAGATTAAATACAGATATGGAAGGTTAAACAAATGTTGTAACACTTACCATATTCTCGGATCTAGTAAAGCGATAAAGGAACTAAATAAATGTTATTATGCTCGGTTCTTATGAAGAACATGCTTTTGATTATTTGTTAGGATTTAGTAGACATATTCAATTGTAAAGAATAAATGTTATTCCGATAAAGTTGGAAGGTCACTGAATCTAACATACTAGATTGATGTCACTATATAGTTGATATATGTGATGAGATCTCAACTAAATATTTGTATGGCTGTTATCCTTAATATTTGTGATTGTTCTACACATAGTCTCTCTGGAAGAGAAGCGTGTAATTAAACGTCATTTTGATGATGTTGAACCATATGATTATGAATCATGTGGGTAATACGTATCTTACCTAAAGATGACTAAAATACCCTTTTATGAAAAAGGTTGTAAGATCTAGAAAAATTGTCTAAAGCCTAAACATGCCGATGTTTGTTGCCTTATGACAATTAATGCCACAAATAATTATTTATTAATCTCTATGACTATTTTAGAAATAGTTGAATGTACTTATTGAAGTACGACAATTCGGAAAGCCCGAAAAGTTCGAACTAGTACGAATATGAGATTGATGAGCTACTTAGGAATTAATCTTCAATTGGATTGAAGTAATTAATACTTGAAGGGTGTTTGAAGTAAATGCGAAAGGGAATAAGATTCTTCCCTTGAAGGATACCATCTTTGGGATACGCAATTAGATTGTGTTCCCAAAATGGAAACAACACTTTATATGATAAAGGTGTGACGCAAGCCATGCGAAGTATCCCTTACCCGTTTCGGGATAGAGCCCTTATACTTAACCTAGTTCCAAAGAATAAAGGTTGAATAAATTCCATATTAGATATGGAAGAGGATAATGTTGAATCTATCTTAACCGATGATTTGAAGTTGTCGTAGGCAGAGTCAAAAGGCTTGGAGCCTAGTATGACATATGCAACTTTGTGGAATATCTTAGCAAGTACGCTAGATATTATTTACTTGTCCGCGGAGCAAAATGTATGTCTCCAAACATGCTGTCTTCTAAAGGAAGTGTTTCTTCCAAAAGAAACAGTGGGAGTGAATTAGATCTCAAAAGAGTTTGAGAACCACAAAGATATATTCAACCATAGGAACGTGAGCAGACGCCACATAACGATGAGGTGTAGAACACTGCTCAGTGCACACAAAAGTTCTGTAAGTCTGTGGATAACCTCAAGCCTGGAAAGGCTGCTGGTAAGTTCATCTTGAAGAATGAATATCTCACGACTTATGAAGGAATGTTTGAAAGACAAGATTGAGAGATATGGCTAGGAGCCATAATATCTGAATTAGATTCCATCAGTGACAACCAGGTTGTGAACCTAGTATGTCTTACCTAGAGGGAATGTCCCCGTAAGGCTGAGCCCAGTTCTATTCAGATAATACTTGTTATAACTTTGTATCATGACTATATGATAGTGTTGAAGACGTTGGGCAAACAACTCGATGTTCATTGACGATAACATGATATATGAGCCCACGAGATCCATTTATGGTCTCAAACAAGTTTCTCTAGAAGATTTCTTTGTTTGACAATCAAAGGAGTTTGATTTAGTCAAAAGAAGGATATGCCCCATGTGCAAGAAGGATAGTGGGAGTGTGTTATGATTTTTGAGCAAGGTATTATATATCTCTCTCAGGAATTATCACCCCATGTCACAGTCAATTAATGTTTGGTAGTTCAAGGTCTTTACGAAAGCACTTGGATTAGCAGTTCTTATTTTAGAAATAGGAATCTATAGTGATAGATTTAACTGCTGTTAGATTATAGTTTACCTATATAGATGTGATGCTAAAAGGATTTTAGCATAGATCGCGACAGGGATACTGCTGGCCAGTGTTCTCAAGATCTATCTATGTTAGGACGTTAGTCCTAAAGATAAGGTAAAAGATGATGCTTATGGAAGGTTTCCTTCGCTACCACGATAGAAACCATCATAAAGGTAATGCCAGATGTTCATAGTCCATGAATAGTCATGAGCAAGTATGAAAGTAAATCTGGTGAATGTCGAGAATATCCTTAAACAAGTTAAGGAAAGTTTCCTAGTTTATCGAAACTTGGAATTAAATAAACGTAGATGTACAGACGTATATCCTGAGTCTTATGAAGGCGAGTGGGAGCTACTGTCTGGGTTTGCAGTCACTTTGATTAAGTGATACAGTGAGCTGGAAATGTTCTTAGCTATGGGGTTTGTAAATTCTACAACTAGGCCAAAACACAAGAGAGTGCCTTGGAGGCTAGCGGGAGCAGTACATGGATCTAGAAGGTTCATTCCTGAACCTTGTACGGTTCTTCCACCTTTTCTATATAGCTGATATAGTAAGTGGATTCATTGCTTGAAGCAAGGACCAGGGTCTCGTCAGAGATTCGTGTGTGTGTTGAGGCGGTTCCTTTGACTTGGTCATTTGGAACATGATATGAAAATAGTTCGAGTCCCCACGGATAGCGATCCGTTTATGGCTAGAGGTGGTTGGTCAAGTAGTATTGCATGAGATTCTTGTGTATCAACTTGGTCTTGTGTGTGCGAGTGATTGGTTTTAGGCCAAGTGGGAGATTGTTGGAATAGTGTCCTAAACCCAATCAAAGTTGGACCGGATCCGACGGGTCGGATCATTTCTACTATTTCTTTGTGTTTATACATATATCAAATGGCTTTTTCGTTGTCATATATACATTCTTTTAAAGAACCAATTATGAATTGTTATATGATAACGCCCTTAGTATTAAATCGTGATAGAGAAACCATGATAGACGATTATGGTTGATGAGATCTAATCACTTTAATAAGTTTAATACTTAAATGTCTCTAGGCGATGTACTATTAAGCAGGGCATTGATAGTATAAAGCATCAGCACGTATTAGATGTCTTCTGCCTTTTTAAGCGTGGATAGATCTCGCTCTATCGAAGTGTAGAGACACTTGGGTATGACGTGGACGTGTATTAGAGAATGCGACGTTAGGATCGACCCACTTACACAGATAAGTGTCACACTATATGTGGCGGTTGTGTAATTATCCTTAAGACCGAGTCTTCATGGCATCACGGTGTGGATTGTCATGCTTATCACGGTGTGGATTGTCATGCTTTGACACTATTGAGGTTTCCTCAGCCACGGGCGATCATGCGGTAGTGATTGGGTATGATCATCAAGCACGCGGAGTATACATGATTGGTCGTCCGGGAATCGCGTATCTATGATTGGATCCTATGATTGGGGATATCCGAAATGGCCTTCTTATAAGGAATGTCTAGCTCTCGTGAATCTTTGCAAAGTGGGAGTAAACAAGTTACTTCGAGAGAGCATGATATCCAGATTATAAGATACGGTCGTTGATGTTTTGACACTCGACTAACGACCGTATGGATATTATTACAGCGATAGGATTGTAAGTTACACGGTAATCGTTTCACATGAAAGGTAGTAGTCATTGCATTTGACTCTTCCGATGATTGGGGTCACGGTGTGTTGCTAGACGCTATCCCGTGATCGTTAGGCATGAAGGGCAATTTCATAATTTGCACTTTGTGTCTACGGCCAACATATTCGGAAGCCTATCGGGTCACACACATATGAACATCCAGCCGGATTAAAATGTGGTTATAGATGATAACCAAATAAGGAAAGTTTATCTCGAGACTATAAGGGTTATAGTGGTAAATTAATATGGTGGTATTTATTTATTATGAATAAATATAATACAAGATATTAATTATGATGATTAATTAAATATGTATATTGATACATATGATTTTCGAAAATATGTATATATGATATACATGTATTTTTGCAAATTAATTAATAATAGCATTATATTAATTAAAGAAGTTTTCATAAGTCAATTAATGAAGATATGGGGCGCATTCTTGTTGTGTGTATGACACACTTGGATTGTGCAATTTGATTAATGAGATTACCATAATATTAATATGTGATATTAATTGATTTTGTGAAAAATAGATTTATGGTAATAACATAATTTGCATTCAATATAAGATATTGGAGAATTATAAATTATGGATTCATTTAATATAAGATATTAAATTAAAAGAGATAAATCAATCACATTAATTATGTTTCCTTATTTTATTGGAAAGAGTTTTTTCTTCTCCTCCTCTCCAAGCAATAGGGGCGCCTCTCTCTAGTATAAATAAGAGGGCTTGCCAAGCTCTTCACACACCATTCTTCCAAGAGCAATTGTTCTTGTGAAAAATTGCAAGAACTCATAGTTCTTGTGTAAGAAAGAGGGGGCTTCCTATAGTGAGTTTGAGAGGAAGAAAAGGTCCGGTCTAGCAATCGGAACTTTTCAAGAGCAATCCATGGTGGGATTCCGCGGGTTGTTCGTGTGGTGGCGGTTGAGGCCGAACACTGGGCGGCTCCATCTTCGAACTACTCTCCTTAGATTTGTCAAAGCGTCGATCTTTTAGATCAACCAAGGTAACCGCCGTCTTTAGTTTATTCGTTTATTGCTTAAACGAAGTCGATCTTGGGAAAAAGGAAATCAAATTTTTGAATTCCGCTGCGTTCCCGCGTTGATTTCCTAACAGCAGGGAGACGAGGCGTTAGTGCTCCATGACGTCACAACGCAGTGCCACGATTGGCCAGGGTTACAGGTGGCAAATGAAGCGTCAGTACTTTTTCCCGCTCAAACAAAGGTCCAAGTCAAAGACGATTTCAAAAATTTCAGATTTGACCTCGGACAACGGTCGTCGCCTCTCCCAAGTCTGGGGGGCTTATGACGATACAAGGTTTCACCCCTCCACGTGTCGTCTATCGGCTGGTCCTCACATTATGAATAAGTATCAAGGTATGCATGTTGAGAGACGAGGTAGTCTACGGCGACCGGCCTTCGGGCAGTGTAGGTCGATGGCCGGGGTTGATTTAGCGCAAGTCGACTAGGTCATTCTCGAGGACAGAGTCCGCACCAGCCATGAAGGCCCATTATCAGCATGATAACTTGGGCAAGGAGCAAGGCCCATGAGGGGTAAATGTGACAATAGCTAAGACCGACCTAATATTAGGGTTAAGGCATGCATTATCACTATAAATACAACGATCTAGGAACAACGTAAGGCTTGATTCCCGGACAATTACAGGATACGTAGGCAATATAAGAAAAAGCTCTTAGACTCAGCCGCAAATAACGCAAACAACTACCACGTTCATAGTGCATCACCGTCTTGGGTATTCAACACTAGATAACCAATTCGTTAACATACCGCCGAGCCATTTTTTATTAACATAATGACACCGAGCCCGTATTGCAGCCCAGGCTACTGAATCAGCTGCTTTATTTTTGGTACCATAGGAGCCCGGATTAGTTAGGTGTCATAATTTGGCATCGTCACTGACAATCCGGGAACACACCAGACAAATACCGGACTACTACCAGTCTGCTATCGGATATTAGTACCATACTAAAGAAATAAAAGAAAAAAGATTTGGAGAGAACTCCAAGTAGACCAAATTCTGTCTCAGACACCAGAACTTGATTTGGTAAGATAATAAATTGAAAACAACTCGCAACATCGTGGACGCCCAAAACTGCAACGAAAACCAAACACCAATCAGCAGCAAAGGTAGAGACCGACACGCCCGACGAGCACCGAGATCGTCCGAGAACAGACATACGGCAAACACCTGAAACCAACATTAAAGTCCAAAGCCGCCAACAACCACCATCAACATCGCCACTGCCACCAACACCGCCGCCACATTTACCCGCTAAAGAGCCAAAACCGGTCTTATCATCACCACAAACCATCAAATTCAGCACACAAGGGATGACAAAACCCAAAATTTGGCGATGAAGGTCCATTTCCATAGACATGCATGGTCAACCGAAGCCAAGATCTGACCTTCAAAATCACAGGCTGCCAAGCCGCCATATAAATCCCCTCTCCGGCCAGCACCAAGACATCCAACTGGATGCCGAGAGAGCCCAAAACAACAACATCGAGGGCTGAAAGCACCAGATCAATTCTGGAATACCCTTTCCTTAGCAAACGCCGCCGCCCACGAGAACTTTTTTGACAGCATAGATGGGGAAGGAAAAGCTAAATCCGGCCAAGATCGTGAGAAGGGGTGGGCTGCATCAAATTTGGAATTATTTTGGAGAGGAAAGAAGATTTAAACAAATAGAGTAAAAAACACCAAAAACAACTAGAACAAAAGCCGGCACCGGCACCGGAAGAGGGAGCAGAAAGAAGGAGGAGTACGCTGATTTTTGTGAAAAAGAGGAGAAAAAAATTTAGACACCGAAAATAGCTACTTAAATATAACGTCATAATATGATTTATAACCATAGTCGTGAGATAATACGAAATAATGAATGTATTCGTTTATTCTTACTTGGTGAACCAAATTAATCAAATTTCTAGTATGTAACACCTTCTTTCGAAATCGACCCATTAATGGAAAACGGGGTGTTAGGCAGAAGAAATCCTAAAAGATATAAGTTTACGTCATATCAGAATAATAAAGAAGGCGCAGAAGAAAAATGAATTGTTCAAACTCGGGAAACTGACTCTCAAGGTTATGTATCACTACAAAAAAGGCCTTATCCATATTTATTGATTTTCGTCGAGGAATCTTTTAGTGATGAGTTTGTTCATCATGGGTTTGTCACGTATGTGGCGACACTAAGGTATCTATAGTGACGAAATAAATTATTCGTCACCTAAAACTTCGCGAGGAAAAAATATTTGTCACATTCCTTTAATGGTCACTCCATTCGTGTTGAAATACTGTGTGATTCAGATTGAACCACACAGTGTCTCCATATGAATTGAGTGATTATTTAAAATTTTCCCCTCATCATGTATGGTAACATAAACACAGACCGTTCATTTTGTCCAAAGTGTGTATATGGTTTCAAATTGTTAAAATTAGTCATAGTTATTTCTTTTTTCTTTTTTTTTTATTTTAAATTTAGCTACGGGGTCGAGGTTTATACGGGTACATAAATTTACGGGCATATGTAACCCGTAGAAATATCTACATGTAAAAACATTTACATCCGTAGATATTCCAATCATTTTGAACGTCTACGGGGCGTAGTGTTCCTCCATAAAGATATCTACAACCGTAGTTACCCGTACGGGTAGGAACCTTGGTCCGTAGTATATCTATAGACCGGAACTATGCTCGCTAATTACATATGGTTGTCAATGTCCATGGGATATATATATATATACACGTACATATATTTACATGTTGAAATATTTCCAATTGATAATTCTTACGATGCGTAAATTATTAATGTCATAAAAAGTTGCAGTGAAAAACAAATGTCACGTCTCCGAAAGACTTGATTCCCAATTTTCCTCTATTATAGTTCCCGAAAAACGAGGCCACCGAATCTTGTCGCTGCAGCGTCAGACCCGAACACGCAAAAGTACCCGTAATTATAGTTTTTGTGTCATTAGACGAAAGGAACAAATACACAACTCTCTTAGTCGGGAAATACTTAGGTGTTGTCTCCACACGTGTGGAGACACCGTGTGAAGTATTATGAACCACACAGTTTCATAATGTATTTAAACTGTGTAGTTCTAAACGTTTCACCCGTCATTTCAACTCAAAATACACTCTGCACACAAATATTTCCCCTCTTAGCCTCTCTTACGAGGTCTTTAGGTACAAGAAGGAACTCAAATTGAAGTCTAATTATGCTAAACACCTTCTCAACAAAAAAAAAAAAAAAAAAAAAAAAAAAATTTGTTAAACAACTTTACTAGTAGTACCTATTGGGTGGATCACTCCTTTGTGGAGCCCAAGCTCACTAAATAATTGGAAAAATAATAATATGTTAAATAGTATTTAAGGCAACAAATTAGGTTAATTTTTCTCTAATCTTCACAATTTTAAGGAGGCAAAAAGAGGTTAAATTCGCAGCAATTTTCTGTGTTGCAGAAGCAACTTTACGGCGACGATCGGGCATCGAAACGGACTCCGATCGACACGAAATTTTGTGGTCTTGTTCGGCTCTTATTCTTATTCAATCTGAACGGTGGAATTTACGTTTCAACGGTTCAATCTCCGGAAAATCGTCCGCGACCTGACTGCTGCGTTTTCGGTGATATTTTTCAACAACTCTTGTATTTTGCATTCTTAGTTGATGCTTTGGTGTAGTTGAGTTGGTTGATGTGTTTGAAACACTTTTGTATCATCTTTTGCTGATTAGTGGAGTTTTTGTGGGCCTCGGCCTCGTGGTTTTTACTCTCTCACATCGAAAGGGGTTTTTTTCACGTTAAAATTGTGGTGTTGATTTTCTTTGTGTTTTTTTTCGCTTTATTTGTGATTTGATTACGTTGGGGCTGCCTCGTTTAATTCCGTTGCGTGTAAATGGGAAGAATTTGTGGGTATTTATGATACGTGTGGTATTACGGTTGTTTGTTTTCCCAACAAGTGGTATCAGAGCCCCGGTTAGTTGATTTGGTTTTGAAAGTGTTTTTGGAGAATTTTTTTTATTGGTTCAATGGAAGCCAACTTGAATAGAATGATCATTTTGAATGAGTCTAACTATGCCATTTGGAAAAATAAAATGGAGGATCTTTTGTATGTGAAAAATTATTTCTTGCCGGTTTTCAGTGCTGAAAACCTGAAGATAAAACAGATGAAGAGTGGAGCTTGTTGCATAGACAAGTTTGTGGTTATATTAGACAATGGGTTGATGATAATGTTTTAAATCAAATTAGTGAGGAGAAACATGCTAGGTCTTTGTGGAAAAAGCTTGAAGACTTGTATGCCCGGAAAACTGGAAACAATAAGATTCTTTTGATGTATAAATTGATGAATTTGAGATATCATGATGAAACTCCGATGGCTGATCATTTGAAAACTTTCTTGGGTATTATGAACCAACTTAATGCTATGGGTATTAAGTTTGATGATAAAGTGCGGGGATGGATGCTTCTTGGCTCTTTACCGGAATCGTGGGATATTTTTTGAAGTTCTCTATCTAATTCTACCCCAGATGGTGCTATGACCATTGATCTTGCAAAGACTAGTGTTTTGGAAGAAAAGACAATGAGGAAGGCACATGGTGTTTCCTCACAGTCGAATGTCTTGGTTACTGAGTCACGGGGAAGAAGCCAAAGTAGAGCTTCTAAAGATAGAGGTCGGAGTAGAAGTAAATCCAAGGGCAAGTACAAAAATTTTGAATTCAATCACTGTGGCAAGAAGGGAAGCATCAAGAAATTTTGCTTTAAATTGAAACGAGGAGAAAAAGGAAAACAATGACAAGAAAGATGATGAGAAGAAGGAAGATACAGTTAATGCAGCTTCTTTTGATGATTTCTTTGTGTTTCAAGAGGTTGATGATGTTATTATTGCTGATGATATGACAAGTTGGGTTGTTGATAGTGGTGCTTCGGTCCATGCTACTTCAAGAAGAGAGTTTTTCACATCATACACTCCAGGTGACTTTGGTGATGTGAGAACGGCTCAGGATTCTATCTTAAAGTATGCAGGTGTTGGAGATATTAGTTTGAAGACGTCTAATGGTACAAGACTGATTATTACACGGTTAATCAAGTTCCAGGGATCCGGTTGAATTTGATTTCTGTTGGCAGACTGTGTGATGATGGTTATAATAGCTCATTTTCTTGTGATAAGTGGAAGCTCACAAAGAGGTCTTCAGCTGTGGCTAGAGGTACAAAGACACCTACACTTTTCTTGACTCAAGCCAAAGTTATTGTTGATGAGGCTCATGCAGTGGAGTCACGTGATGAGACCGAGTTGTGGCATAAGAGGTTATGTCATATGAGCTTGAAATGAATGATTGTCTTATCTAAGAAAAATTTATTGTCTTGTTCTAATAGTTTGCATTTGGAAAAGTCTGCTCATTGTCTTGCAGGGAAGCAATCTAGAGTTTCTTTTAAATCAAATCCACCTTCAAGAAAGTCAGAAGTACTTGAGCTTGTTCATTCTGATATTTGTGGTCCTATGAAAACAAGAACTCTTGGTGGTTCTCGTTATTTTGTGACTTTTATTGACGATCACTCAAGAAAACTTTGGGTCTACACTTTGAAGACAAAAGAACAAGTGTTAGACGTGTTCAAGCAGTTTCAAGTTTCAGTTGAAAGGGAAACTGGAAAGAAGTTGAAGTGTATTCGGACTGACAATGGAGGTGAATACAAAGGTCCGTTTCATTATTACTGTAAGCAGCAGGGTATCAGACATGAGAGAACTCCGCCAAAGACTCCGCAATTGAATTGCTTGGCGGAGAGGATGAACAGAACATTAGTGAAGAGAGTCAGATGTTTGTTTTCACAAGCCGGATTGCCTAAATCCTTTTGGGGTAAAGCTTTGAGTATAGTGGTTCATGTACTAAATATGTCTGCATGTGTTCATTTGCAGAATGATGTTCCTCAGAAGGTATGGTCAAGTAAAGATGTATATTACCATTATTTACGAGTTTTTGGTTGTAAAGCTTATGTTCACATTCCTAAAGATGAGAGGTCTAAGCTTGATGCTAAGACTAAACAATGTATTTTTCTGGGTTATGGTCAAGATGAGTTTGGGTACAAATTTTATAATCCTGTTGACAAGAAAGTGATTAGAAGCCGAGATGTTGTGTTTGCAGAGAATGAAACTTTGCAGGATGTTGATAAAAATCAGAGTTCAACACCTCAGGCTAGTGATGGTTCAGCTGACTTGGAGATAATTTCTCATACACCTATAGAGGAGCAAGGTGTAGTTGATGTCCAGGGTAATCAGTAGGATGATGCAGTTGATTTCGATCAGAACATTGACGATGATATGATTGTGGAACCAATACCAGATGAGGCTCCACCAGTCATTCCCAGGAGATCTACTAGAGAGAGACACCCTTCTACTAGATATCCAGTGATTGAGTATGTTTTGCTCTCAGATAGTGGAGAGCCTGAATGTTTTGAGGAGGCCATGGATGATGAACATAAAGATAAATGGCTTGTTGCTATGAAAGACGAGATGGAATCTTTGCATGACAATCACACATATGAGTTGGTGAAATTGCCTAAAGGGAAGAAAGCTTTGAAGAATAAGTGGGTCTTCAGAATTAAAAATGAAGCCGGAAATTCTACACCTCGGTATAAAGCAAGATTAGTAGTCAAAGGTTTTGGTCAGAGAAAGGGCATTGATTTTGGTGAGATTTTCTCTCCTGTTGTGAAAATGTCTTCTATACGGACTGTTCTTGGCTTGGCAGCTAGTCTTGATTTGGAGGTTGAGCATATGGATGTTAAAACAACTTTTCTTCATGGTGATTTGGAAGAAGACATCTACATGGAGCAGCCAGAGGGTTTCCAGGTGAAAGGAAAAAAGGATCTTGTGTGCAAGTTGAAGAAGAGTCTTTATGGGTTGAAGCTAGCACCTAGACAGTGGTTTAATAAATTTGAGTCTGTCATGAAGGAGCAGGGTTACCGGAAGACTACTTCAGATCATTGCGTGTTTATTAACAGATTCTTAGAGGATGATTTTATCATTCTTTTACTCTATGTTGATGATATTTTGATTGTTGCCAAGAATGCTTCAAGGATAGACGGGTTGAAGCAGCAGTTAAGCTAGTCTTTTGCCATGAAAGACTTGGGCCATGCAAAGCATATTTTAGGGATGCAGATTACTCGTGACCGGGAAAATTTATTTGTCACAAGAGAAGTACATAAAGAAGGTGCTTCATAGATTTAGCATGAGTGATGCTAAAGCAGTGTCCAGTCCACTTGCATCTCATTCCAAGTTGAGTATCAAATAGTGTCCTTCTAGTGATGATGAAAAGGAAAGTATACAGAAGGTCCCGTATGCTTCAATAGTGGGTAGTCTGATGTATGCCATGGTATGTACTAGACCAGGCATAGCTTATGCAGTTGGCAAGGTTAGTCGTTTTCTTTCTAATCCTGGTAGAGATCATTGGAATGCTGTGAAATGGATTATGAGATATCTCAAGGGTACTACGGATTTATGTCTTACTTTTGGTGGTGAAAAACCAGTGTTGGTTGGTTTCACTGATTCTGATATGGCTGGAGATGTTGATTCTTACAAGTCTACTTCAAGATATTTGGTTAAATTTATAGGGGGAGCTGTGTAATGGCAATCGAGGTTGCAAAAATGTGTTGCACTTTCAACTACTGAAACTGAGTATATTGCAGCAACTGAAGCGTGTAAAGAGTTGTTGTGGATGAAGAAGTTTCTCCGGGAGCTTGGTTTGAAGCAAGATCAGTATGTGTTGCTTTGTGATAGCAAGAGTGCTATTCATCTTGGTAAGAATGCAGCCTTTCATTCTAGGACCAAGCACATTGATGTTCGTTATCATTGGATTCGGGATGTGTTGGAGTTGAAGTTGCTAGCACTTGAAAAAGTGCACACGGATGACAATGGTGCGGATATGTTGACAAAAACGTTGACAAGAGAAAAGCTTGAGATATGTCGTTCTATTGTGAGAATGACGAATTCCTCCACAATGTCGTGAGGAGGAGATTTGTTGAGTGGATCACTCCTTTGTGGAGCCCAAACCCACTAAATAATTGGAAAAATAATAATATGTCAAGTAGTATTTAAAGGAACAAATTAGGTTAATTTTTTCCTAATCTTCACAATTTTAAGGAGGCAAAAAGAGGCTAAATTCGCAGCAATTTCTGTGTTGCAGCAGAAACTTTACGGTGACGATCGGGCATCGAAACGGACTCCGATCGGCACGAAATTTTGAGTTCTTGTTCGTCTCTCATTCTTATTCAATCTGAACAATGGAATTTACGTTTCAACGGTTCAATCTCCGGGAAATCGTCCGCGACCTGACTGCTGCGTTTTCGGTGATATTTTTCAACAACTCTTGTATTTTGCATTCTTAGTTGATGTTTTGGTGTAGTTGAGTTGGTTGATGTGTTTGAAATACTTTTGTATCATCTTTTGCTGATTAGTGGAGTTTTTATGGGCCTCAGCCTCGTGGTTTTTACTCTCTCACATCGATCGGGGTTTTCCACGTTAAAATTGTGGTGTTAATTTTCTTTGTGTTTTGTTTCGCTTTATTTGTTATTTGATTTCGTTGGAGCTGCCTCGTTTAATTCCGTTGCATGTAAAGGAGAAGACTTTGTGGATATTTATGATACGTGTGGTATTACGATTGTTTGTTTTTCCAACAGTACCTATTATGTTAAAAAATCGGCTAACGAAATTATTAAAGTTCCCCTCAAAAAACAAAATAAAACAAAATAAAATTATTAAAGCAGTTTTTTTTTTGTTTTTTTTCCTTTCCTTTTTTTTTAATAAAAATTGCCGCTCAGCGCATCATAATCGGCGTTTGGCAAGCTACCTAAAGGCGTCGTCCGCAAAATTCACTCCCTCATGGCTAATTTTTGGTGGGGTAATGACACTAAAAATTACTCAGGTTACCATTGGGCGAAATGGGACACGCTTTGTCTCCCGAAGGGTAGAGGCGGACTTGGATTCAAAAATGTGGAGATAGCAAATACTGTGGCGCTGGCTAAGACCCTTTGGAGAATCCATTTCCATCCCGACCTTTTGGTAGCGAAAGTTTTGAAAGGTAAGTATTTTCCGAAATCCTCCATTTTTACTTGTCATACCCCATCCTCCTCTTCTTTCCTTTGGAAGAGCCTGATGTCGGCTCAAAATTTTCTGAAAAATAATACTTGTTTCATAGTGGGGAATGGAAATTCCATCAAAGCCTGGGAGGACCCGTGGATATTTCAAAATCCCTCCTTTTTACCTATTTCGCACGTCCCGCATGATAAAAAAGATGTTTTGGTTAGTGACTTCCTATCTAATCATGCCTGGGATAAAGCTAAGTTGGCAGAGTCGTTTTGGCAGGTGGATATTAATCAAATACTAAAAATTCCTATAAGTCTTAGTGATATTCCAGATAAGAGGGTTTGTGCTTTTTCTAAATGTGGTAACTTTGTTACCAAGGCAGCCTATGATGTTTGTCTTCAGCAAAATTTAACTGTCCATTCTCATCGTTCTATGTGTAGTGGTAACTTTAATGAAAAATTTTGGAAAAGGATCTGGGCCTTATCTTTGCCTCAGAAAGTTAAGTATTTCTTTTGGAAACTTCTTAAAGGCATCCTCCCTACCTCGGAAAATCTCTGCAGGCGTTTTGGTTTTAATGATCCTACGTGCTCAGCTTGTGGCGGCTATGCGGAGTCTTCTGATCATCTTTTTATTACTTGTCCTTTTGCGCAATTGGTCTGGAAACATGCAGGCATTGTCTGGGATGATTTTCTCCAGCCAGGTGCTTCGATTTGTAGTTGGTGGGATGTGGTGTCTATTAAAAGCCAACAGGGAGTGTTACTTGATCGTATAATTTTTTCGTGTTTTATTTTATGGTTCATTTGGAAGGCTAGATGTAACAGATTTTTTAAAACTGTTTGTTGGTCCCCGGATGAAACTGCGAAGTATGCTAATGAGGCTTGGTTAGACTTCACGCAGGCACACCAAGAGGAGAGGATAGTTTCTAACACTGTTTTCCCCTCTCCTGTCTTGCAGCGCGCAAACCCTATGCCAGGAGTGGTTAGGGCATATGTCGATGCAGCCTGGAGGTCGGACACTTGTCTTGCTGGTTATGGAGCGGCTCTCTTCCGGGAGGATGGCACTATTTTGGAGGCTTGGGCGTCTCCGAGGTCTTTTTCTAGTTCTGTCTTCGCGGCGGAAGCTCAAGCACTGCGTTGGTGCCTTGTGAGATGTCAGGCTATGGGAATTAAAAAATTGTTATGTTTTACGGATAATTTATCTCTGGCTTATTGTAGCGAGCTTGATCACCCTCCCTTTTGACTCATTGACTCTCCTGTATGATATTAGGTTGTTGATTTCTTCTTTTGACTCACGTCACGCTTTTGCACTCGACAGAGAAGCAATGTTCTACCCATAATCTTGCAGTTTTTCTTCGCGCCGACAGAAAAGCTTTATCGGCACGATCAGCACTCAGTAGATGGGCCAGATAAACTAATATTTAATTAACGAAAAAAAAAAAAAAAAAAAAAAAAAAAAAAAAAAGCTTGTGTCACGTGAGGTTTTGCCAGACTGGTTGTAGGACCCCATCTGACGTAGTCATCGTTCAACTGCTTCCTAAAATGAATATAAAATGAAACATTTGTTTCTGAATTATTGATTGTTTATTTCATAAAAAAATGAATTATTCATTGTAGTGGAGTCATATTGGACATTTTTTTGAGGGGTAATAGTAAAGGATTTTTTTGGTTTTGTTTCATAGTAGGAAAGGATTTTTTTTGGTTTTGTTTCATGATAGTAAAGGGTTTAAATGTATGTTTTCATCACAATTTATAATTCATGTAATATTCAGTGCATTTTGCCTTAATTTTTTTTTTTTAAAGAAACGATCATTTTATTAAAATGGAAATGTGGAAAAGTACAACTTACAATGTTTGCATAAAAACAAAAAGAACTACATAAGGAAAGGCTAATCAAAATTCATCGCTAATCTAAGGTTTCGAACTCGAGTTTCAGATTTGGAAATCAAAACATGTAAGGGAGGGTGGTCATCTTCAGTTCCGTGGTGGATCTTGTTCCTCCAGTACCAATGCAATGAATCACATTCCTAAACTGATAGGACCAATTTTTATGTTTTTCTTTATCAGTGATAGAGTGTCGAATCAAATAATTTGCAAGAATATGAGAAAAAGTCTCTCCGGGTTCGGTTTTGGGACAATAATTTTCCAAAGCTTTCTTAATGACCGTCTAATCTCTCTCAAGCGTGTAGGTAAGTCTCGTCAGCGACATTACATAATTTGCACACGGCTGTTGGTGAAACATGGCGTTTGGACAACAACGACCTTGTAGGCAAAGCATTTTGCCTTATTTTACCTAATAATGGATATATGTTTTTTAGTTATTCAATTTACATAGCACTCTTAATAATAAGTTGCAGTGGGTCATCATTTTTGCATACCAACTATATCATTCATTAAAAAAATGTACAAAGATGTACTTCTTCCATTCCGAAATATCTGAAACACTTAAAAACACGCATATTAAGGATATGAGTTATTACTTTAATTTAAATGCCAAAATAACTATAAAAAAAACCCTAGTTTATAATTAATGCAATGTTATATTTATCCTCTCACTCCTTAAGAAATAATAATAGATATAGAAAAAACACAATAAATACTGCATTGGAAATGTAACTGCCCAAACAAATCTCTTTTAAAACCGTTTCTATTATTTCAAAACGAAAGGAGTATAATTTGAGGGAGTACTATCATTTCTTTTTCCTCAAAAGAATAGAGTATTTATTTCGGGTGGTTCTTGCGTGGTGTCTCCACACGGTGTGGAGACACGTGTTGAGACACACCACACAGTTTTATTCTGTCTTTAAACTGTGTGGTTCAGATCGTTTCACACGTCACTTCACATCAAAATCCCTCTTCACATAAGTATTTCCTATTTATTTCCCCCTCTAAAATGTTTTGTTCTGGATTTTTAATGGGCTGTAAAAAATGGCTGATTGATTCGAACACACAGCTGTAATGTGTAGAGTTTGTAATGAAAGTCAAAAGGTGCGGAACTCGGGGTTTCAAGGGGGAAACACTGGGATAGAAGGGTATTTTGAGGTGAAGTGACGGATGAAACGATAAAAATCACACAGTTTAAATACATAATGAAACTGTATGATTTATATTGCTCCATACGGTGTTTCCATACGTGTGAAGACACAACACAAGTATTTCCAGATTTCAAGATTCGTACGTAAAATCTTAGTTAAATTTTGATAATTTTAAATCTGAAAATATTAAGGTAAGGTATTTTTATACTTTAAAGATTCTTAACACATCTAACTTTTATTTCTAGTTTTATCATTTAGTTTTTTCATTATTGATTCAGACTCAATATTAGATATGATGTTAATTAGTTTACGAATCGAATTTCAGTTACGAAGTATCAACTTTGCTTTCTGACTGGTATTGAGTTTAGAAACAACGAACATCCTGACTTAAACTCGACTAGAATAAAAAATTAATTTCTGACTCAAATTTGGTTGACATGATGTTGATTAGTTTATGAATCGAATTTCAATCAGAAAACATTAATTGTGCTTTCTGATCAATATTAAGTTTAGAGAAAAAACCAATATAGTGAGTTAAATTCTGACATGATAAATATTATTTCCCGAAAATTTAGTCAGGACAACGTAGAGTGGATGTGGATGTTTACATCCTATACAAAAATAAATATGATACATACATTGGGCAATTATTATCATTTAAGCAATGCATGTTACGTCATTGAAAGAACAATGTACCTAAACTCGTGATTATTGAAGCAAATCAGGGCGATGAGGACACAACACAAATGATCCAAATTGCGTCTTAGCTAGAGGACAAAAAATACAATGTTCAATGAACCAAATACAAAACAAAAATGGTACTGCAATTCATTTGGGTTCGTAGATTAATTACCCTTACATTCATCCTGAACCAAACGTCTTTAGATACATACCCAGTAATAGTACAATCCCATTTTCATTAAAATGACAAAACAAAAAAGATTCGTGACAAACTTACAATCATCCTCAACCCATCACCCATGTGCCAGAAATTGAAAAATCAGGTTGTGTCGGTACGCGACTTCATGAATCATGTCGTGTCTTTTACGACATGAAAAATCAGAACGTAAAGATCGCTACGTTCAAACGTAGCGATCGCTACGCCCAAACGTAAGGAAATTTAAACCAAATCTCATACAAAAAGCACTCAACATAGATTCCTTACGTTTAAACGTAAGGATCCTAAAGTTTAAACGTAGATAATCCCATAAACGTAAGGATCCTTACGTTTAAACATAGAGAATCCCTACGTTTAAACGTAAGGATTCTCTACGTTTAAACGTAGAGAAATTTTTGTCCATTCAATTTTTTTTTTTTTTTTTTTTTTTATATATATTTTATTGACATTCTTCTCCGACTGAAATATGTGGTTTTAATACGCCGATAATTTCTTCTCCGCCATTGATTCTTCAAGCTCAGTAAATCCATGAGAGTGTTATAATTAGAAACAGAGAAATTTACGTTAAATAGAATAAATTAAATAAATTTGAGAAACAGAGAAATAAACACTTCACAGTAGAAAAAAAAAACACTTCACAAATCTTTTTTTTCTTAAAAGGAATAATATTTAGAGAAGTGATGTAGGGATAAAATTAAATAATAATCATTATAATTTGTTGAGTGTTCATAATTTTATTTTATTTTTTAAAATTACAGGATTTTTATAGCAAAGAAAAAAAAAATTATCTTGCAAGATTTTGCTTACAAATGTTAAATAACAAAATGTCAATAAAATATCAAAAAATTAAAAATTGAATGGACAAGAATTTCTCGACGTTTAAACGTAGGGATTCTTACGTTTAAACGTAAGGATTCTCTATGTTTAAACGTAAGGATCCTTACGTTTAAACGTAGAGAATCTGTGTTGAGTGCTTTTTGTATGAGATTTGGTTTGAATTTCCTTACGTTTAGACGTAAGGATCCTTACGTTTGAACGTAAGCATCTTTACGTTTACCTGATTTTCCATGTCAGAAAAGGCATGACTTGATTTGCAAGTGTCAGGCCTGACACAACCTGATTTTTCAATTTCTGCCCATGTGCACATTAGAAAAGGAATAATGATATACACACTTTCAAAATTCTAGATAAAATTTGTGACGTCCCGTCTTGAATACCGAGTACTTTCCGAAAAGAACGTCCGGCATTCATATATTAACTTTTTAAATCGTCAAAAGTAATATATACATAAGCCTCGTAACAATCAATCAGAGTAAAAGTGGAATAAATTAAAACTAAAGATAACTCGGAAAAAGAATGTCAAACGACAGACAACAGATCACCAAGTCCAAAAATCTACGTATAAGAAAACTGAACGACAAACAACGAAATAAATGTTGTTGTGACTTATTACATCCAAATGAAACTGAAAAAATACTAAAGTCTATCTCTCAAAAACTGAATAATAAATTGCATAAAATAAGTGTCCACGTCATCGTAAATTTAGAGCTCAAACGTCAGCTCCGTCAACTCCATCGTTATAACCAAAATCACCATCATCCTGACAACCACCTTCTCGGGGTGGGGACAATAAAGAGAGAAGGGGTAAGTACTTACGTACTCAGCAAGGGGTAGAAGAAACAGTTACACACAATATATAGCATATCATACATAACAAGTAAATTCTACAATCTCTACCACATAGGTTGCATTGAGATCACTATCACCCTCTACTAGATCACATAGTACATACTCACGCATGTAAGTTTGTTACACCAATACCAAAGGACACTGTGAATGATGAGAATGCACTGAGACATATTAAGCACCTCTCAAGGGGGCATGGACTTAGGTCTCCGTGTGGGACGTTGGCCCTTGACACATAGCTTCAAAGGGGCCGTGAGAATCCCATGCTTCGATTTAAAATGTGCCTTACCAGTGATATTGACGTTTTAGCTTTTAGACACCCACATATGTATTTATGAGTTAAGTTCTAACCACTTGGTTCATTCACATAAAAGGCTTCTAGGAACTTCTAGTCCTAGACATCTAATTATGCTACCTATCACATTGTAAAAGGATCAACGACTACTATGTCAAAGTCCCACTAGGCCTAAACAACGCCTTCCGGTGCTCCCACATTCTCCCCGCAGAGGGTCTCAGTTGTAGTGCTGAGCCAAGGCTACCAGAAGTCGTAGTTAGACATTGTAAATTTAACATATAATGTTCTACAAGAACAATCGAGATGGATTCCACACAAACTCCATACACAATTCCATCTTTTACAAGTACTTCTCATTCAATTCAATCACCAGTGTTAAAGGCTTCTTGCATTAATACATGGTTTTCACCGTCCTTGGAGTTAACGTTATCCAACACGGGTGAATGCTTTTGTTCATGTGTTTGCCTTTTATGTAGAACAGTTTCCCTTGCTCTAAAAAATTCTGAAAATTTTCAGCAAGGTATACAACTGTCTTGTCTACAATTCCTCTGTTTACATCAACTCGATAATCATTATGGATTGTTCAGAAAAACCATGTTAATGCCGGACATTTTGTCCAGAAAATCTGCAGCAGCACTTTCACTTATGTTTCTGTTTTGAACAAGTTACACATCTTCGAATGACCTGAATTTTTGATATGTTGCAGAAAACACTGTTATATACAACTTTCATTTTGTAGTTGAGTTCAAATTTCTTTTCGTTTGATCGCATTCTGCAATTCAAATCAGTGTTTACGAATCTGAAAATTCCGACAGCTTGTGCAATTGGTAAAAATAATTGTTTTTGACCAACTTATTATCATTCAAAAATTCTAATCCTTTTCCGTCACCTGGGAAACCCAAGTACCTAAATCTTTCCTCTTTTGACCATGCTCAAATTACTTTTCGTTTGGGCTGCTCAATTCGATAATATTAGATCCGGAGTAAATATCAACTCCAATCGCCTAATGGAATCCCCACCTCTTTGACTTAAGGTTAGGACTAAGAGAGTAATAAGTTATGATTGTTATGTTCTAGAAGTTTCCCCGAAGTTTGATCTTCTTCTGGGTTAAGTCTTTTAGCAGGATGTTGGAAGAGCTAATATTTTAGTTTCTCTTGCAGTTAGAAACAAGCACCAAGTTGTTGTCTTCCAGCATGCCACGCTTGAGGTTCAAACCTTTTTCATGACCTTCTTCAATCATACCTTTTCTGGTAAACTATTTCCCATTTGATTCCTCACTTGAGATCCTTAATTCTTCTTCCTTTCAGATCCAAAATTGATTAAATCTCCTAATTACAGAATATTCTTCTTACTTGTGTTCATTCTTAGCTTCCCTCATAAGGGTAGTGTTGATATTGTAAACTTTTCATCTAATGCTGCTTGTCCTTTTAAGGTATGCATTCCGCCCTTTTTCCAGTCAAGTCTTCAAAGCCTACTATGACATCCATTTTCAATTACTTATCCTTAACCTCTAAAAATGTATGCTAAACCAGTTTCAAGTAGAAGGTAGTCCTTGCCATGATGTCTTCCGAACCTATCTAGTCAACCAACATTTAATCTCCAAAACTTTATTAAATTCAATCCATATTAATGCACCCTGAATCATTCTTTTTAAATCTCTTTCAGGCCATTTAGAGCCATGAACCACCAGATACACCTTTTGACATTCCCTCTTCTGTCTTATTGTTATCATAACAATTTTGTTACACCGTTTGAAATTTCTATTTTGTTTTAACATTTCCATTCCCTCATTAGGATTGACCTTAAGCGCTTATTCTTTGACACTGTATTATTCCTCTCAAGTAGTGCAACCTTGAACCCTTGAATTGAGTCACCAATGATCTTCTAAACCTCTTTTGAATGTTGGAATTAATTCCATGAAATCAAACTTTACCCGACATTTCTTAAGTGTCTTTTCCCCTTCATTTAAAAGCTTGTTTATCACGGCCCTTTATTGAAAATTTTATACCCTTTCTTTACAACACCTTTAGGGAATTTCTATCCCTTTTAAATTTTGAAAAACCTTTCTTTGACTAATGTAATATTTCACCTGAGACCTTTTGGTGTACTCGTTTTGTCTCCATAGCTCCTTCACGTTGAAATTCTTGCTCTCTTATTGATTTCTAAATTGTTTAGTCTTTCAGGTGCTCGACCTTGCACCTTTTCTTTGTTTTTTCCTATTGTGGGATGATTAATCTACAACATTCATGCGAGTTGGGAATCTCTTAGTTTGCCAACAGCCACCTTGCTTACCAAATCATTAATGAATAAGGTCACTTGCCTAACGTTCTCAAGTCCTTTATTCTTTTCCTCGTGTGTTAAACTTTTTTCTCCATGTCTAAAATGTGTTGTTTCCTGTAACGTCCCCACTCTTAAGGGCTTACGTAAAAGCTTGCTTTTTTCCTTTTTAACGGTCTGAGTTTCTTTGCAGACCACCGTATCTTGCAGGATTCCATCTCTAAAAAGAATTTCATCTGCTAGATGTTCTTTTGTTTTCATCCTTTTAGTGATTATCTTTTACATTATACAACGCCAATCCTTCGGTCTTGAACCAACTTCAAGCTTCGCTCAACCCAGAGTCACCTTGCGTTGTTTGTAACCCAAGCAAACTCTCTTGTTTCAAGTGCATTATGTATTTCTTCGGCTTGCAAAGTTGACATACCACCCTGGTACCCAACTTGTCACATTTCAACTTTATTTGCTTTCCAAGCTAACCCTTAATTGCATGTTTCTTCATTCCCGAAAATTCTCAGGAATCCTTCAGCTGGGATCATTGCAGTTTTTTAGCAAGCTTGCGTCGCCGTGATGGCGGCTGAGATCGAAGAATTCAAGTGTGTTATAAGTTGTGGATCAGTTGGGAAGTTTCAACTTTCTGGATATAGACTAGCAGGAGCAAGTTAAGCATGTTGTTCTGTTGATTGCAAGATTCGAGATAGTTGATGTGATCGTGAAGAAACAAGATGAAGACCGAGTTTTTCTCGATTACAAGCGAGTAGCCAGAACCAAACCATCCAGTTGTTACGAGTTAGACGAAGATGGAAACCGTTGGCACCAAAAATCAGCTTCGTGTTCCGGATATGGAAGATCTGAGGAAGACAGTGACAGATGAAGCCCACAAGATAGCAATTGAAGAGTTCATCCCGGAGCGACCAAGACGTACAGAGAGTTGAAAAAGTGCTACACATGGCCTTTCATGAAGTTAGAGATAACAGAGTTTCCTACATCAATAGTTACCATGCCAACATCCAGATGTCACTGCTTAAAGCTCTACAGAGAGGAAAGTGTAGTATGCCAGTTTTCTGGGATTAAGTGGAACAAAGATAGATTACAAGACCAGAGTTGATACAACAAGCCAACGAGGACATTGAAGTGGACCGTCGCAACCTCGAGATGGCTCAAGACAGGTAGAAAAGTTGGGAAGATGAAAGAAGAAGATTGTTAGAGTTTGAAGTTGAAGATAAAATGTATCTGAAGACGTTCCCAGTTAAAAGAGTAAGACGGCTGGGGCAGACATGCAACTAAGCCCAAGTTATGAAGACCCTTACGTGATAATGGCTAAATTCGGACCTTAGCTTATCCGTTTAGAGTTGCAATAATCCTTTCACGAGTGTGTGACGTCCTTCATGTGTCAATGATAAGGCTTAATCGATAATGATGTGGAAGCATGCTTTGACCTTGAAGTGGTTGAAGAGATCGTGACCTACGCGAAAGAATCAAGATCACTTTAGAACGGAATATGAAGAAAGTTAAGAAGGAAGACATACGACTAATCTTGGTTATGTGAAGCAGTCATACACCAGCAAGGACAATATGAGAGTTAGAAGACGAGACGCTTTTTAAAGTTCCAGAGTTCAAACACCTCCCAGTTATGTTACGTTTCGAGGACGAAACTTGTTGTAAGGGAGGAGGGATGTAACACCCCGAATTTTCAAGAAGGGTGAAAGCGTAAATGGGGATTTAATTTATTTATTTACTATTTTATGCTTAACCTAATTGATTAATTAAAAGGATTTATCAATTAAAAAAATAATTTAATTGGTAATTAAAGGTTTAATTAATGGGTATTTAAAGGAAATAGTCTCATTATTTCCCTAATTTTTATCATCACGGCAATTTTGAAGAGGTACGCAAAAAAGAACGACGCATGGAGAAAAGGAAAAGGAAAAGGGAGGATGTAATCTTCAATCGCGCGGTTAATTGGGTGATCGTTTGCGTAGACAACAATAGAAGAAATCGATCACTGGGAGAAGATGATCATTTTCATACTCTTCATTTTCTAAACGGTAAGTTTTCGGTTTTGACCCTAAATCTAGATTCGTTTATGTTCTTGAGAAAAATTTGAGTTTTGGTGAATTAGAAGGTTGCCTAACTGTAGAATTAATGTTAATTATCGTAGGTGATTCGTAGAAGATGTTGGAATCGAGGATTGAAGTTTTTTACTACTTCTTTTACTTTCAAATTCGCTTTTTGGATTCAAATGTAAGAGGGTATTCTTAAACGGATTTTGAATGTTCAATGGTATTTAAGCATGTGTTTATTTATTCACGATTGTTGTTATAATATATTTATATGGTTGTTTCTAAGAATAAGAAATTAAATCATTGTTGCCGGGAATTACCGAAGGAATGTTGGAAAAAAAAAAAATAGAACTTTGTTGATTGATAACGCATGATACTACAGATGCTGTAGAAAGAAAAATAATAATAAAAAAATAGAGGACGCAATATATGAGTCTAGTTGCAGGAGATAAACAAAGTACTAGACGATATATGAGGCAAACCAATTCTCTAAACATTAAATTTTTAGTAATTAAAAATGCTTATTATTTTTCAAATAATGATTAATATAAAAAGTGTATTACGATTTAACATGTATTAAAAATAAAATAATTTCACCAATTTAAAAGGTAAATAAAAATATGAGATCATTTTGTAAAAATTATAAAAATAAACATATTTTTATTTTATAAATTGGCACATACTTAACAACAAATTTAATAATTGACTATATAGTTTTTTATTAGATCAAACTATACGGTGAATTTTAATTTAAAATTTTGTTTATAAAAATATTCAAGCTCCTGCAACTAGACTCATATATATATATATATATATATATATATATATATATATATGAGTCTAGTTATATATATATATATATGTAGTCTATTTGCGCGAAAGAACAATGGATTATTAATATAGTTGATTTAATATTTATCATGTACCGTAAATAACTTTATTTAGTTTATGTATTAAAATGGTATGTGCAACAAAGTACTAGATATGTGTAATAGATATAGTAAAAGTGTATCATATTAATTTGTGCTTTTACGAGTATTAGACGATACAATGTGGCTTGTATGTTCTTGTAGAACATTATATATTAAATTTTCAATGTCTAACTACGACTTCTGGTAGCCTTGGCTCAGCACCACATGAGACCCTATGAATAGAGAAGGTGGGAGCACCGGAAGGCGTTGTTTAGGCCTTGTGGGACTTTGACATAGTAGTCATTGATCCTTTTACAATGTGTTAGGTAGCATAATTAGATGTCTAGGACTAGAAGTCCCTAGAAGCCTATTATGTGAATGAACCAGATGGTTAGAACTTAACTCGTAAATACGTATGTGGGTGTCTAAAAGCTAAAATATCAATATCACTGGTAAGGCACAGGGTTGGCCCTGGCATTTTTTGGGCTTAAGGCCAAGTCCCCGAATTGGGTCTTTTAGTTGAAGTTGTTTTTTCTTAAAAACATACTTATCGTGTTTTTAACATCCGTAAATACAAAATTCAATTTACTGATACCCTCCAAACATGCCTACAAAGTAGTCTTTCTAGCATATTTAGAAACAAAAACCAAATTCATACGTATACACAAAACATACTTACATATTACTATTTCAAGATCGCTCTTGCAACACATTTAGAGGCGAAATCACTAATCAACACATTGGGCCAAATAATTTTTTTATTGGGATTTTTATCGATTGGAGTAAAAAAAAAATTGGGCCTTTATAAAAAAAAATTAACATATTATATTATGTTGGATCGGATTGAATCTACATGAATTTTTTTTTTCTTTTAGCGAAACATGTGCCGTTGTGCTTAAGACGGCCGTCTCTCCGGCCTCACATGAGGGCAAGCCCTGGTAAGGCACATTTCTAAATTGAAGCATGAGATTCTTACAGCCCCCTTGAAGCTATGTGTCAAGGGCCAACGTGTAACTCCCACATGGAGATCTAAGTCCATGCCCTCTTGAGAGGTGCTTAATATGTCTCAGTGCATTCTCACCATTCACGGTGTCCTTTGGTATTGGTGTAACAAACTTACGTGCGTGAGGATGTACTATGTGATCTAGTAGAGGGTGAGAGTGATCTCAATGCAACCTATGTGGTAGAGAATGTAGAATTTACTTGTTATGTATGATATGTTATATATTGTGTGTAACCGTTTCTTCTACCCTTTGCTGAGTATGTAAGTACTTACCCCTTCTCTCTTTATTGTCCCCACCCCGAGAAGGTGGTTGTCAGGATGATGATGATTTTGGTTATGACGATGGAGTTGACAGAGCTGATGTTTGAGCTCTAAAGTTACGATGACGTGGATACTTATTTTATGCAATTTATTATTCAGTTTTTTAGAGATAAACTTTAGTATCTATTTAGTTTCAATTGGATGTAATAAGTCACAACAACATTTATTTCGTTGTTTGTCGGTCCGTTTTCTTATACATAGATTTTTGGACTTGGTGATCCGTTGTTTGTCGTTTGACATTCTTTTTCCGAGTTATCTTTAGTTTTAATTTATTCCGCTTTTACTCTGATTGATTGTTACGAGTCTTATGTATATATTACTTTTGACGATTTAAAAAGTTAATATATGCATGCCGGGCGTTCTTTCCGGATAAGGACTCGGTATCCGGGACGGGATGTCACAGTTGGTATCAGAGGGAAAGTTCCTATCTTACGTCTAAATTCGTAGCTTAAGTTGAATTTATAAGTCTCTTTAGCAGCTAAGCTGACTCTTTCTTCTTGACTAATGACTAAGTGAAACCCCTTTAAATAAAGCTTTGGGATTGGAGTCTTATGCCTACATATTTAAGTTGAGGTCCTCTTGGTTGAATTTTCTTTACACTCTCTACTGTGGTCTCTCCACTTCCTTTTACACCTCAATGTCAAAGCCTACACTTTGGCTTGACCTACTCTTGTAGAGAATAATGACCGATTGCACTCTACAAATTCTCCACTCCCTTTCTTCACTACTGCTTGGTTTGTGTTTACCAAAATTCTTTGACTTTGCCTTGATCGAGATGGATTCCACACAAACTGCATATACAATTCCATCTTTTACAAGTACTTCTCATTCAATTCAATCACCAGTGTTAAAGGCTTCTTGCATTAATACATTGTTTTTACCGTCCTTGGAGTAACGTTATCCAACTCGGGTGAATGTTTTTTTTCCCTGTGTTTGCCTTTCATTTAGAACAGTTTACCTTGCTCCGAAAATTTTGAAAATTTTCATCAAGGTATACAACTGTCTTTTCTACAATTCCTCTGTTTACATCAACTCGATAATCAATATGTATTGTTCAGAAATTCATGTTAATGCCGGACATTCTGTCCAGAAAATCTGCAGCAGCACTTTCACTTATTTTTCTGTTTTGAACAAGTTACACATCTTCGAATGACCTGAATTTTTGGTATGTTTCATAACACATTGTTATCTACAACTTCCATTTTGGAGTTGAGTTCAAATTGCTTTTCGTTTGATCGCAATATGCAATTCAAATTAGTGTTTATGAATCTGGAAATTCCGACAGCTTGTGCAATCGGTAAAAATAATTGTTTTTTGACCAACTTATTATCATCCAAAAATTCTAATCATTTTCCATCACCTGGGAAACCCCAGTACCTAAATCTTTCCTCTTTTGACCATGCTCAAATTCCTTCTCGTTTGGGTTGTTCAGGTCGATAATATCAGATCCGGAGTAAATATCAACTCCAATCGCCTAATGGGAATCCCCACCTCTTTGACTTAAGGTTAGGACTAAAAGAGTAAAAGTTATGATTGTTATGTTCTAGAAG
This sequence comes from Gentiana macrophylla, assembly GCA_026214975.1. NCBI lineage: Eukaryota > Viridiplantae > Streptophyta > Magnoliopsida > Gentianales > Gentianaceae > Gentiana > Gentiana macrophylla. Next base: position 125,075,376 of record CM047805.1, read on the forward strand.
TTTCCCTAAAGTTTGATCTTCTTCTGGGTTAAGTCTTTTAGCAGGATGTTGGGAGAGCTAATATTGTGGTTTCTCTTGCAGTTAGAAACAAGCACCAAGTTGTTGTCCTCCAGCATGCCACACTTGAGGTTCAAACCTTTCTCATGACCTTCATACCTTTTTTGGTAAACTATTTCCCATTTGATTCCTCACTTGAGATCCTTAATTTCAACAAGTCCTCTCCACTTGTTGTCATGAATTACCTCAGAAACATATCACCGTAAGCCTTCCTTTATGAACAAGTTCACACCTTTGTACTTTTCAATCAAAGAAACAAATTCCCTCTAATGTTGCATTGTTGTACTTTAATTCTTCCTTTCAGATCCAAAATTGATTAAATCTCCTAATGACAGAACATTCTTCTTACTTGTTTTCATTCTTAGCTTCCCTCCCTAAGGGTGGTGTTGATATTGTAAACTTTTCATCTAATGCTGCTTGTCCTTCTAAGGCATGCATCGCGCCATTTTGCCAGTCAATTCCTAAAAGCCTACTATGACATCCATTTTCAATTACTTATCCTTAACCCTTTAGCAATTTATGCTAAACCAGTTTCAAGTAGAAGGTAGTCCTTGCTAAGTTGTCTTCCAAACCTATCTAGTCAACCAACATTTAATCTCCAAAACTTTATTAAATTCAATCCAGATTAATGCACCCTATATGTTTCAGTTTTAAATCTCTTTTAGGCCATTTAAAGCCATGAACCACCAGACACACATTTTGACATTCCTCACTTGAGATCCATTTATTGTTATCATAACAATTTTCTTACACCGGTTGAAATGTCTATTTTGTTTTAACATTTCCATTCCCTCATAAGGAATAACCTTGAGTGCTTATTCTTTGACATTGTATTATTCCTCTCGAGTAGTGCAACCTTGAACCCTTGAATTGGGTCATCAATGATCTTCTAAACCTCTTTCGAATGTTGGAATTAATTCCATTAAATCAAACTTTACCCGACATTTCTTAAGTGTCTTTTCCCCTTCACTTAAAAGCTTGTTTATCACGGCCCTTTTTCAAAAAATTTGACCCTTTCTTTACAACACCTTCAGGGAATTTCTATCCCTTTTAAATTTTGAAAAACCTCTCTCTTTGACTAATGCAAAATTGGACACTCCTTGACAAGTGTTTATTTCACCTTGAGACCTTTTGGTGTACTCGTTTTGTCTCCATAGCTCCTTCACGTTGAAATTCTTGCTCTCTCCTTGATTTCTAAGTTGTTTAGTCTTTCAGGTGCTCGATCTTCCACCTTTTTTTTTTTCTTCTGTTGTGGGATGATTAATCTACAACATTCATGCGAGTTGGGAATTCTCTTAGTTTGCCAACAACCACCTTGCTTACCAAATCATTAATGAATAAGGTCACTTGCCTAACGTTCTCAAGTCCTTTATTCTTTTCCTCGTGTGTTAAACTTTTTTTTTCTCCATGTCTAACATGTGATGTTTCCCGTAACCTCCTCACTCTTAAGGGCTTACGTAAAAACTCGCAATTTTCCTTTTTAACGGTCTTAGTTTCTTTGCAGACCACCGTATCTTGCAGGATTCCACTCTCTAAAGAGAATTTCATCTGCAAGATGTTCTTTTGTTTTCATCCATTTAATGATTATCTTTTACTATATCCATTACACATGTCTAGTATTTTGTTGTGCATACCATTTTAATACATAAACTAAATAAAGTTATTTACGCTACATGATAACTATTAAATCAACTATATTAATAATCCATTGTTCTTGCGCGCAAATAGACTACATATATATAACTCTTTTTGTTCTTTCTTTTTTTTCCACCTGGAGCTGCCTGCAAATATTGGAATTTTTTTTTTTTAAATGCTGAAAAATAAAATATTTATGGTTTATTATATTTCATCTCAAACTATTTCTGCGAATGGCGTCGTCGGCGTTGTTTGCGGCGAGCCATTGGTTCAACCGGCGTCTTTACCCTTTTTTGAAAAACAACAAAAGCATTTGGTTGAACCAAGTGAGCTTTCTATGCACTCAATTTCATTTCAATACAGGATCTCACGCTTTTTTCCTCAGGTTAAAGCCATTTGGTTCAACCAAGTGGCTTTGTTATTTTTCAAAAAAAGGGTAAAGACATTTGGTTGAGCCAACGCGAGCGAGAAGCAATCTTGGCGTGGGCCATTCGCGAGAAATAGTTTGAGATGAAATATAAACCATAAATATTTTATTTTTCAGCATTTAAAAAAAAAAAATTCCAAATATTGCCTACAATTATTTCCTTCAACTAGTCTCATATATTGCGTCCTCTATTTTTTTATATTATTTTTCTTTCTACAGCATCTGTAGCATCATGCGTTATCATACAACAAATTTCTATTTTTTTTTCCAACATTCCTTCGGTAATTCCCAGCAATAATGGTTTAATTTTTTATTTTTAGAAACAGCCCTATAACATATATTATAGCAACAATCGTGAATAAATAAACTCATACTTAAATACCATTGAACATTCAAAATCCGTTTATTAACACCCTTTTGCCTTTGAATCCAAAAAACGAATTTGAAAGCAAAACAAGTAGTAAAAAGCTTCAATCCTCGATTCCAACATCTTCTACGAATCACCTACGATAATTAACATTCATTTTACGGTTAGGCAACCTTCTAATTCACTAAAACTCAGATTTTTCTCAAGAACCTAAATGAATCTAGATTTAAGGCTAAAACCGAAAACTTACTGTTTAGAAAACGAAGAGTATGAAAACGATAGTCTTCTCCCAGTAATCGATTTCTCTATTGTTGTCTACGCAAACGATCACCCAATTAACCGCGCGATTGAAGATTACATCCTCCCTTTTCCTTTTCTCCATGCGTCGTTCTTCTTTGCGTACCTCTTCAAAATTGCCGTGATGATAAATTAGGGAAATAATGGGACTATTTCCTTTAAATACTCATTAATTAAACCTTTAATTACCAATTAAATCATTTTTCTTTAATTGATACATCCTTTTAATTAATCAATTAGGCTAAGCATAAAATAGTAATAAATAAATTAAATCTCATTTACGCTTTCACCCTTCTTGAAAACTCGGGATGTTACAAAATTTATACTCAGCATCATATCTATGACTGTTTCTATGTTTTTTATTTTCTTTGGAAAAAAATGAATGGTGAGATGATAAGGGTGTAAACGTTATGTAAAATTTTGAAGCTACACGTATCAATATCCTTAGAAAAACAGGGAGGAGGAGTAATGAAAATAGTTGTGTCATCGTTATGATTATATACGTATATATCATTACTAAGACCACTTGTCGTAGTTCACAATTGAAGTGAGTGTGCTTTGATCATATATTGCTGAATTGAAGGTATACATATTCAAAATATTAATGTGAGCATGACATACGAATAACATAATGTGCTTCTAATGAATGATAGCACAAAGTAAGCTCTGGACATCATATTTGATGATTTTTTTACAGGACACTACAAAACTACTTTAGCATGGCCTCAAAACAGATTAAGAATGAACAAACTCATGCCATGATTATATATAATAGACCTTGAAATTGAAAAGAAAATAAGAGAAGATGAACTTTGTCTGAGCTTGAAGTGTATGTTGAATGTTGAATGACTTGAATCTTGATGAGGAATGGTGAATTTTTACAGCATTTAATCTTGAATAGATGAAGCCTGAAGAAATGAAACGGAAAATAATTGATGAGTGAAATTATGGCTTTTGTGTTTTGTTGTGATTATAAAAAGGTATAAGATTTATTTTGTTTTTTTAAGTTAAATCTCTCAAATTTATTAAAAAAAACCACCGGTTAGACCGATAACCGGCCGGGTCACGGTTTAGCGGTTCAACCGGTAGTTTTAGTAATTTTAAGCAGTCAAACTGCTTAAACGGTCTAATAACTAAACCGGACCGGTTCCATGTCCGGGTCACCGGTTTTACCGGTCCAACTGCCGGCCTTAAAAATTGTCAAGTGTAAGTGATCTTTATGTGTTTTAATCGTCTTCAAAGCAAATCACTTCTTATAAGCCATACCATTGTTATTTATTTTTAGTATCATAAAAGAGCAATCTTGTTGGGCTCTAATAAAAATCCAATACAATCACGAGTATCGAAGCTCCCAAGAGGTCTGACCTTAAGGACCAAGAGCCTTCAAGAAAAACGGCTTATGTGGCGGAATGGTGTTGTTCTTTCCATTCTCAGAACATACATCTGCTTCTTAAGGATAACACATTCGCAATGGACCCCATTGTTCCATCTTAGCAAAGAGAAGGATGTTAGTGAAGGGGCCATCCAATAAGGTGTAAGGAAATCAAACCGGGTTGCGCAACTGATATTCAAAAAATCGATACTCTAACCCGAGAACAGGCTTTCAAAAACAATTAAACACACAAATTAAAAAGACAAAGCTAATTACCAAATTGATCCAAAGGAGCGACGCCCTGTCTCCGGCTGCTGATTTGAGCACCAAACCGTCCAAGCGTCCCGCCTCTAGCGGTGATCTACCGTAATCGTCAAAGGACTGCTACTGGTAAAGTTCACTGCTAGACCGACTTATCTTTTCCACTCTGTCGCTCTAAGAAGCTTTTACTGGCAGAGTTCTCTTGGTTCTAATTAACTTGAGATCACTTGTAAGATTGGTGTAATGAGAAGTTTGGCCCTCCTTCCATTTTATATGTGAAGGTGGCATCTCAGTTTCTCTTCCTAAGCGATGTAGGATTTTCCATTTTCTATTTAAGAATAAGAAAACTATTTCCAACAAAATAAAAACTAGTTTTCCAATTTAAAAATCGTTTAATTAAAATATGCTTTTATTAATATCTAATATTAATACTAATATTCTAATATTATTTGTTTGCACTAAGCAAACCCGAATATTAATTTCACCATGACACTTTATTAATGAAACACAGTTAAGTGTATAAGACATTGTTTATATGACAAACTCCCAGAATGATTTTAGAGTGTTAAATTACTCATCATGGACCGTATCATGTCTAACAAATTACAATTCCTCCTTTCAAACACCCAATTCATTTGGGGTGTCCATTCAGGTAGAATATCATACTTCTTAAGATAAGCTTGAAACTCACCATATAGATACTCAGCACATCGATCCAATCGAAGGGTCTTGATTTGTTTTTCACTTATGAATTTGTGAACATTTCAAAGGATTCATACTTATACTTCATCAATTATACATAAACAAAACGGGAATACTCATTAGTGAAGGTGATAAAGTACGAGTATCCATCTTTGGCCTAAATTGTCGTTGGACTACACACATCTGTATGTATGAGTTTCAACAATTCATTGGATCTTATCCATATTCCAATAAATGGTGATCTAGTCATCTGTCAAGTAAAAAAGATTTGCATGTATCATATGATTCATAATCAAAATGATCCAATAATCCATATTTGTGGAGTTTGGAAATGCGATCTTTGTTTATATGACCAAGACGACGGTGCCACCAGCAGGATTATTCAAGTAATAAGTCTTAGCTTTCTTCGTATTTATAGTGATTATCTTAGATCACTTATCTAATACATAGAGATCATTGTTCAGTTTGCTTGTACCATAAAATATTCCATCATGATTAAAAAACAATATTTAATCTTAAAATGAAGGAGTAACCTTCTACAACTAATGCATAATGTAAATAATGCTCTTCATAAGGCCAAGAGCAAAACAATAGTTATTAACTCTTAGCACTAGCCCGCTTGCCAACAAAATAAAATAAACTCCTATGACTAATGGAACAAAACTTGATCCAATTTCAATGCGCACGTCAACCTATCATTTCTTTAGATCTCTAATCCTTATTAGTCCCCACGTATTCGTACAATATGAGAACCACAACCAGTATCCAATACCCAGTGGTTAGACTTAGATGAAGTAATTATGATCTCAATCACAAACATACATGAAGTCGAAGCATCATTATGCTTGTTCTTCTTGGCATCCATGAAAGATTTGTTGTTTCATAACCAATGATCAGCCCTTAGCATCCTTGTACTTGATATTTTGCCTTTCGGCTTTATGAGCTCCTTTCCTTTCTTGCTCTTCTTTTGGGCTTTTTTCTTGCCCTTGGAAGAACTCACAAGCAACACATGTTTGCCCTTGTCCACACTAGACTTAGCAGTTTTCAACATATTTAACAACTTATGGAATGTTGACCGAATCTTATTCATGTTATAATTGAGCATAAACTGTGAGTATGAATCGGGTAGAAATTGTTGAATCAATTCAATGCTTAATTCATGCACCGTTTTCGAACCAAGCTTCGAAAGGCTCTCTATGTGCCAAATCATTTTTAGCACGTGTAGATCAACCGAAGTGCATGCAACCATATTACAACCAAATATGCCTTCGAGACCTCATATCTGTTAGCCCTAGACTCAGAGTCGCATAATTATCTTAGGTGACCAATGATGGTGTAAGCATCAATATGCTCATATTGTTTTTGAAGCTCTGGTGTCATAGATGCCATCATTATGCAGGTAGTTTCAATGTTATCCTTACAATGCTTAAGGTACTCCTTAACTAGTTCCTCATTTTCAGCATCTTCATGCGCTTCCAACGTAGGGGCCTAAAAAACATAGTCAATTTTCTCGTGTATCATAATGATTCTGAAATTCCTTTCCATGCCCAAAAAGTTTGTTTCGGCAAGTTTGTTATCTATGATAAAATAAAGATTAAGTTTGATCGACATTCCCTCAAAAAAAAAAAATTTGTTTGACATTTCTTCAACAAAGATAAATATCGTATAAGTATAATTTTTTTATGCATACAAAACCAGAAATCACACTTTAAATAAATTAGATTGGTTTGCTTCCACTAGTTAACTACTCCTAATTGACTATAAAAAATTTCCAAAAATTCTTTAGCGGCCGAGATCCTATATCTAGTTACCTCAATTCTCGATGAAGGCCGATCAATCAAGATAATTTTGAAACGTAGGTAACTCCATACCAATCGTATCATATACGACTCTCGGTGGTTGAACAACCAACAACATGACAATGCACATCATCATTTGGTAGTTAATCATTGCCTCTAAAACTAGAGAGTCCTCACGAGGGTCAATCAATGTAAAAGTTTATTTAAGTCATAACCTAATATTTGTGAGATCTCATACAATTATATCTCAATAACAACGATGTACCCGAGGTGGGTCAACCCGCAACGAGGACTGATGAGTTGAATCCGGAGAATGGCTCTTCACCGTCGTTATAATATTGAGAGACAATTTCTTTGACTATTAAATTGGGCTCATCTATTAATGTGTGCATATTTACGTTATCGAAATAAAATAAATACATACATCATTCCACGGTCATCAATAAATAAATACGTAAAGTAACCGGTAATGATGATATTCATCTTAGTCGACGATCAATGAATATTCCAAACATTATGATAAAAAAAATTAAATAATCTGAGATAAACCGAGGATGGGTTAGATCTGAGGATTCTCTGAGTGTCCGTTTTCTTCTTCAAGTCTTGAACGCTTGTAAAAAGGCTGACAACCGAAGGAGATTTCTAATGGAAAACCCCTCAAATTCCTAAGTCGGTAAACGACCGAAGAGTTATTCAATAATTCTTCTAAATGTAAATACGCGCCTATATGGGCATAATGATGTATAGGTTTATATATCATTTGAACAAGTTGGAGGTTGTTTAAAGTGGTATAAGGAAATATAGTAGCGCGTTTACAAATACCAATTGGTTTTAGTACAACGGTAAGCGTTTGATCTTAACATGGTATCAGAGTCAAACGGCATGAGATCGAACCCTGGTTGGAACATTATTTAAAAACAGACCCTGGTTGGAACATTATTTCAAAACAATTGTGCAGGTGTTAGGACAGATTGCCCACATTTGAGGGGGGTGTTGGGAGAGATTTCCACACTCTTGAATGCCTAAAGAAATATAACGCATTTATTAACATCAATTGGTTTTAGTACAATGGTAAGCGTTTGATCCTAACATGGTATCGGAGCAAGTGTGCAAGTGTTGTGCAAGTGTTGGGCCTCTTGTTGGCCTTAAGAGTGACCCTTTATAGGCCACACTTGAGGGGGCGTGTTAAAGTGTCCCACATTGGGAACTTGTGGTTGTATCACCCACCATATTAAGAGATGGACTTTCCTAAACTCACAACCTAGGTTTTGGGGATGAGGCCCCTCCTCTTATATGGGTTTGGGCCTAGATTTCTACATGGTATCAGAGCGGGAGGTCATGAGATCAATTCTTGCTACCAACATTATTTCCCCAATTATATTGTGCAAGTGTTGGGTCTCTTTTTTGGCCTTGTGTGCCCTTTATATGCCTTTGTGTGCCATGTTGGCCCGGGGTTGCTATATGCCACACTTGAGGGGGCGTGTTAAAAGTGGTATAAGGAAATATAGTGCCGCCTTTACCAAGACCAATTGGTTTTAGTACAACGGTAAGCGTTTGATCTTAACATGGTATCAGAGTCGGAGGTCATGAGATCGAACCCTGGTTGGAACATTATTTGTTTGGACAGATTGCCCACACTTGAGGGGGGGTGTTGGGAGAGATTCCCACTACAATGGTAAGCGCTTGATCCTAATAGAGGTAAGACATTTATGATCATGTTGTGGTGATTACGTGAATCAAGCAAGCATGGGAGTGGTTTTAGTACAATGGTAAGTGCTTGATCCTAGCAGAGGTAAAACATTTATGATCATGTTGTGGTGGTTATGTGAATCAAGCAAACATGGGAGTGTAGAGGAGAACTTTACCGTGATCCTAATCATGGTATATATGATGGAGGCATGCTCCATAATTGTTGCTAATTAACGTAGACAACATATAGGCTAAGTCAATGTAAGGGTGTAACCATATGTTCCAATCGAGAGACTTGTTTATGGCTTTAAGGTGTGGTCTAGAGTGGGTACTAAGTATGGAACCAGGGAGTTGTCCATGGTCTTGAGTGAGCCTCCAAACCTATAATCAAGCGTGTAACGGTTTTCGGATATGCTTTATGTCTTACTCACTTTTGTACGATTGTGGAGCCGCCTGCCACCGAAGAACCAAACCTCAATTATGGCTTAACCATGATATCCGAGTTCTTTACAAGTCATTTATGAAGTGATTATGTATCATGAGTCATTAATGTTGCCTACATATTAACGGTCATGATTCAGACTCATATCAAAGTGCAGTGTTTATCTATATCGCATTGATATGGAACTTGGCATAACATTCATCTTAAACAAGAGTATGAAAGCTCCAATGTTTTGTTTTTAAGCTGGGTGTGACCGTGTGAGGGTTTGATATTCTGTATCGAATTCGTTCGACAAAAAAATGTGTAAACACGACATTTGCAAAATCATAATCCTTGATTTACATCGTCTACGAAACTCTAACACTGTCCTTTGGGGTGAGGATATAAACCTTTAAAAAAATGTATGAAAAGTAAAATGATTGATCAGACCATATGATTACATCACTATCAATATCTTAAAACAAATTACGTTGATGCGGTATACGTTTTATGTACTAAACAATAGTATCAAAGTATCAAAAGGCTTAATCCCCCATCCCTCCAACCGTACATGAGGTAATTTCCAAGAACCAACTTGGCAGCTTCTCTACTCGACCTTTTGCCTTTAAAAAAATCCCTTCCCAAAGCACAATGCATGCACCCCACTGTCTCCCAACTCATCCGTAAATCTACATCTATCTATTCTATATATATATAAATACACACATCACACGATTATTCTTCACCAGTCTTAAACCCGTTTTCTTCTAGACAAAATCTTCACTCCACAACTGTACTCTGTTTTCTTCTAGACCCATAAAAAAAAAAAAGCTTTCAAATCTTGTTCAATGAATAATTTCTATAGGTGTTCGTCAGCTGCATCTTCTACCTCATCAGAATCTTCCTCCTCGGATTCATCTTTTGCTAGAAACGCAGTACACAAACCGGATAAAATAAAAGGTCCGTGGAGTGCAGAGGAGGATAAGATTCTTACCCGATTGGTGGATAAATACGGGCCAAGAAATTGGTCATTAATAAGCAAATACATAAAGGGACGTTCGGGAAAATCTTGCCGGTTGCGTTGGTGCAATCAACTGAGCCCCACTGTCGAACACCGACCATTTTCTCCGGAGGAAGATGAAGCCATCTTAGCTGCTCATGCTAAATATGGAAATAGATGGGCCACCATTGCCCGTTTACTCCCCGGTCGGACCGACAATGCCGTGAAAAATCACTGGAACTCTACACTTAAAAGAAGACACCAAAACCAACAACAACAGCAGCAGCAGCATCAACCTCATATGTTGATGCAGGAAAGGCAAATCTTGGAATCGATGGAAAATGCAGAGAGAAATGAAACATCTGGATGCGGGATTCATGATTACGATGAGGAGGATCCAATGACGATGCTTTCTTTAGCGCCGCCGGGGATGAGATATGAGAATCATGAGGCGGCGGAGGAGGAGAGGCAGCCGGAGGAGAGTTTGCCGGCGGGATTTTGGGATGTGATGAGGAATGTAATAGCCAGTGAGGTGAGGGAATATGTTTCATCGTCGTTCCCGGAAACTTCTCCCTCCGCGTTTCGTTAGCAAAGAATGAGATGATGAATTTGTTCTATGTTCCTGATGATTGATCAATCTGTTGAGAGAGACTCACAGGCTGTTAATTGAATTTGTTTTTACCACAACGACAGTCCCAAAACTCTACTCCAGGTCTACACCTGGTTATTTCAAATTTGGATCTTCCTTCCCACTGTATCCACTATTGTTGTGCTGTCTGCTCTGCCTCAGTAAAAAGCTGTCATTTTTTATTTCTTTTTAATATTTCATTCATATCACCAATTTACCATTTTACCCCTTTGTATCACAACTGTGATCTACTACCTCCCTCTTTAAATAATAGTCATTTTGGTCCACTGATAGTTACTGTGACACTTAACCCGACATAGAAAACTAAGAAGGAGATAATTTAAACATTTTTTTTGAGGGGCAATTTAAACATTTTTCATAGCTGATAATTCTTCATTAATGATTTAAGAATCTGAATAATAAATACACAGAAGAGAGAGTCCGTTGTAACCAACAAATGCACAACAATTCTATAGAGTAATCTAGGAGTGATAACAACCATGACACATGGCAGAAATCTACACACACATGAGACGTAAAACCAACGGCCCTCAAACGAAATGGTGCAGCTGCAAAATTGAGTTTGGCTCTGAAATGGACAAATGAAGTTGGTGGCAGGGCTTTAGTCAAGTTGTCAGCAATTTGACCCAATGAAGGTACATAAAGCACTTGAAGATGTTTAGCCAAAACTTGATTTCTAATAAAGTGAATGTCAACTTCAATATGTTTTGTTCTTGCATTATACACTGGTAATGAGTTAAGGCGGTAGCATCAGTGTTGTCACACCAAGCCCTGTGTGTCCTTAAAATCCACAATCCCGACTCATTCAGCAACTGCTTCAACCACTGCATTTTTGCCAAGGCCTTATATTCTGACTATGTGCTAGACCTTGAAACTACATCTTGCTTCTTAGAACTCCATGAGACTAAGGATTCACCAATGTAAACACCATAACCCTCAACAGATCTCTTATCAAAGGAGTTCACTGTCCAATCGGCATGTGTAAAGCCAGTTAGATGCGCCTAATATGAAGGTTTGAAATGCAGACTGAGATCCGTGGTAACATATCTCAGTAGTCTTTTTAGAGATAGCTAATGATCAGAGTAGGGTTCTTGCGTTAATTGACTCGGACAATTGACTGCAAAAGTGACATCCGGCCTAGTTAAAGTAAGGTATTGCAAGCCTCAATAGCACACATATAGGCCTTTGGGTCTGACAAAGAGTGCCATGCTTAGGTTTCAGATCCCTCCCTCCTACTATAGGGGTTGGACAACCTTTAAGATATTCAAAGCCAAGTCTTTTCAGCACATGTATAAATTAGTGAGACTGATTTAAGTATAAACCAGTGCTATCCCTGTAGACTTGCATGCCCAGGAAGAGTGAGATAGGGCCAAAGTAATTGAGAGAAAATTTAATGTTGAGTTGGTGTATAAACTTCTGAATTAGATCATGAGAGTTACGTGTGATCAAGATGTCATCTACATAAACTAAAACATACAACACATGTTTCACGGTTTTAAAGATAAACAAGAAAGTGTCAGTGACAGCTTGATTGAACCCCACATCTTTATTTCACTTGTTAGATCCTCAAACCAAGCTTTAGGTGCATGCTTGAGACCATACATGGCCTTGTTCAACCTGCATAGATACCGAGGTCTTGCTGGATCTACAAAGCCTTTTGGTTGAGTCATCAAGACAAGCTCTCTTAAGGGACCATTCAGAAATGTATTATTTATGTGTATCTGATGAATGGGCTAATTCATAAACATTACAACTGCCAGAACTACTCTAATAGTGGGGTGACTTTGTTACTGGGCATAAGGTCTCAGTGAAGTTGATACCATAATTCTGATGAAAGTCTTTTTTCATCAATCTAGCTTCATATTTGAGCACACTGCTATCAGGATTAAGTTTCACCTTAAAAACCCGCATGTTACCAACAATATTATATTTGATGATGGTATAACTAGGTCCCATATGTGATTTTGTATAAGAGCATGATATTCATCTTCCATTGTCTTCCTCCACTCGGGCTTTGACAATGCTTTTGACACTATGGAAGGTTTAGTATGAAACAAATAAGTATTAAGATTAGAACAACTGACACTATAGGTTTTTAGCTTAAATATACCACTCTTGGCTCTTGTTTGCATAGGGTGTGTAGGAAGTATGACTTTAGTGGTTTGTGTTGTGAAATGTGTGTGTCAAGGGAAGTTGGAACAGACAGATTGTCAATAGGACTAGATAGGTAGGAAGATGATGCAATAGGCAAAGGATTTGTGGTTGTTTTTTGGGAAGTAGCTGACTTTTGAGAAGGAGTAGGTACAAAAGTGAAAGACTAACGTGACACTGATTGAGAGTTTCTTGAAGCAACACTTAGAAGCGTTGTACATTATCCATGTGAGTTAAACACATGTGAGTGTTGTGAAGTAGGTGTATATGCAGTTGAATGAGCCTTTTCTTGAGAGGATTGTACCAGTACTGGTAGAGGACATATGCCATAGGACAAAAGGAAAGGGAGCAGATTCTTGGGAAGGCATAAGTATGACATCTCTATAAGGGCCTTGTAGGAACCCTTCTGAAATGGGAATGCATTCTCATTAAAGACAACATTAATAGAAATGTAGATCCTCCCAGTCTCATCTCGACATTTATACTCTTTGTGATACATACTTAAACCAAGATTAACACAATTTTTACTATGAAACTGGAACTTAGTTTTTTGAAAAAGGTCTAAAATTGGGGTAGACAACACATCCGAACACTCTAAACAGGGAATAGTTAGGTTTTTAGTGGTACGGACTCTCATAAAGGGACTTGGAGCCAAGACTAGGTGTTTAGAGGCTATTAATGAGTTGAACAAATGACTTAAAATTGTGCCACCAGTATATTAGTTGCATGGGTGCTTGAGCTAACATGGTCAACCCTAGTTCAACAATATGTCTATGCAATAAAGTTGTACTGACATCCATTTGGTGAAGATGCCAGTTATTAGTTGTTGCTGCTGTCAGCAAAGTTCTGACTGTAGTGATCTTCACAATTGGTGAGAAGGTCTCTTGGAAATCAATGTCAAATATTTGAATATAACATTTTGCTACTAATCTGTCGTTGTATGTATCTCTCTATAGAGCCATCAGGATTATATTTAATCTTGTATACCTATTTGCATCCAATGGGCTTCTTTCCAGGTGCGGATCAACCACTTCCTATATGTGAGTGGTTTGTAAATCTTCAATCTCTTTCTACATTGCTGCTTACCACTCATTGTGTTTGATTACTTGATTGTATGTCTTTGGTTCTGTGACAACATAAATGGCACAGACATATTTAGCATACTCAGCAGAGAGTCTCTCCAAACTCATTACTTCACTCAATAGATGTGGAGTCTGTTGTACCGTGTTAACACCATTCTGATAAAAGTGTTTTTCTGGTTCTTGCTGATATCCTCGATTGAACAGGTGCAGGTGCATGGCTGACTGTGACTGATCCTCGATTGGATGCCTCTACTGCATCTATCCTTGTGCTGGATTACTCGGCTGATCTTCAAAACTGCTGAAAACTGGTAATGGGACTGGCATATCAGTAGTATGTTGAGCCTTGCCTAGAATCTGCTTAAATAAAGGCATGTAAGTCTTATGAAACTGAGTGTTTCTAGCAACAAAGATATCTTTGTTGGTGATACCCAAGCGTATTGCACCCTTAGGAGTGTTTGAATTCCCAAGATAGACTCATTAACTACATCTGGAATCAAACTTGGTTTTATATCTAGCTAAAGATTACATGAAAACACTAAGCATCCAATGACTTTAAACACAGAATAGTCTGGTTTGGTGCCATATAACACCTCATAAGGCATGTTTTCTTTCAGTAGAGGTGTAGGTGTTGCATCAACTTAACAAAAAAAACCATATTCAATTGGTAGGTTACTCTGAAACCTCAGGCCCCTTGCTACATTCAGCAGATCCTGATGTTTCCTTTACACAATACCATTCTGCTCAGTGGTACTAACACAAGAAGTTTGATGAATAATGCCATGTTGATCATAGAAAGTTGTTAGTTGAAATTCAGGTCCCTTCTTAGTTGAAATTCGCTAGTAAAGCAGACAGTAGGGTGTACACGGTTCGGTTTGGTACGGTTAATGGCCATAACCTAAACCGAACCGAAATTTTCGGTTAGTAAAAGGAAGAAACCGAAACCAAACCATTTTTCAAAGCTAACTGAACCGATCCGAACCGAAATTTTGGTTCAATTCGGTCGGTTAATGATGACGTAGATCAAGTGATAATAAAATACTTGACCGTTGGTTCCCCGGCAACGGCGCCAAAAACTCGATGACGTAGATCAAGTAATAATAAAATACTTGACCACCATAAACCAATACTAGCAAGAGGACTAGGTCCATCGTAGTATAGTTAAAGCGAATCAAGGTCGATCCCACATGGAACCAATTGTGGATCATTTATATATAAACAATTAATTATTCATGCCGAGCACATAAAAGCGGTCTACGACCAACAAAAGACAAGAAAAAGTAAAGGACACGACTCGACACAACACAAATAAAGACACGTAATTAACCTCCCCAATTATCATGTTATCGTTTGGATCTAGAGATTCTATATAATTAAGCTAGACTCGACAATTATTAATCCGATTCGTATTTCTTTTATATTGGCTACGGGAGTCATCCCCTAAACTAGATCTAGCTCCGGGTAGGCCATCCATATCACTATGCTACATCACGTGACTTCGCTTTTTCGCCTCCATCTCATATGACTCGCGATGCTTACAAAACTAGGGATGCCGATATTAACCGTATTCCTCACCTAAAGCAACATTCCTTTGTTCAGCGCACTTCTTCTAGCGATCGCATCGGTCTCTGTCCCATTAACAATCACTGGACGGTCTCATGTTAATCTACGATTTACGTATAACTAGGTGCATGCAATTCCCGAATCTGTAAGATCAGATCTCAGATCTACATTTGAAAGTCCCGGAAGATCAATTCATGAGCCGACCCAGGAGCCCTATATTGGTATTTCCTAATCATACGCTAATTAAAGCAGACGAGCAACGAGTCGTAGCCATACCTACTAAGATAAGAAATTCAGGTGGACAATCACACCATAAAGATGTGGCTAGATCGACGCGGCGAACAACTAAATCTTAGCGTTTCTACATACGTAACGGATAAAATAGAGACTCATAAAGCAATTATATAGATCTACTAAAAACACGGTTTTCGATCATACCAAAGTCATCTATAGGTCACCGGATGACAGATGCAGGCGTGTGGATCCTTATAGACAAGGAATCCCTAACGCCTCATATCGTATCCTTAGATCTACATTGTTCGGTGAAGAACGAACAACCTCAAACAATAAACAATAATTGGGGGCTTAATTACAAAGAACTAAGAACAAATAAATACAAGAACTTACATTATTGCGTAACTTGCATAAAAGCGCTCTAAGAAAAAGCGAGCGATTTTATTATGAATTGTGTGTATTGTGATGTGTATATGGCGTGTATGACATGCCTTTATTTATAGGGGTTCAAGCTAATTAAGATATATACTTTAAAATGTCAAAACAAATAAGAGATAACTCTCGGCCGATCTCAAAATAAAAATAAGATGAAGTCGCCCCCCTTTATCGTATCCTCAAAGTTGGCGCCATCTTTGGATTGGTTTGCCGGCCATCATGCTTTACTCTCTTTTCGTCTTTATCCGATCTCTATCTTGAATTTCTTTTGATTTATCTTGAGATTTAATTCTTCCATTTGTATTTATCCTCCTCAATCTACAAAATAGATATTTATCCCAAAATAAATCATATTTAAATAAAACGGATAAATATAATAAAAACGGATAAATACCGATTTATATCTTATAAATGGATAAATACCAAATTATATAATATAAATCACATAACATTAAATAATCAATATAAACATGTGATTTAATATAAAATATATATTATTACTCTCGATTTAAGGTCAACGTTGATGACTTTTACGGATATAATTTGACCGTCATCAGTTAACCGGAAAACCGAAATAAACGGTTAAATTAGTCGGTTAACCGAAAATCCGAAATTAAACAACTATAAACCTTTTTTTTCATTCGGTTCGATTCGGTTAACCAAAAAACCGAAATAAATGGTTCGGTTAATTGAAAAACCCTAGTTAAAATTTTAAAAATGTCATTTTAAGCTACAAACTACGATAAGAAAACACTTATAACAAGCCACATAATTCACAATACCTTAGTTAAAATAATGGTTCGGTTATAACTATTCGGATAACGGTTCGGTTAAAATGGTTCGGTTCTCGGTTCGGTTATTTATTCAGTTCGGTTACGATTAATTTATATCACTATCTATAACCGAACCGTTGTTGATCATTAATCGAACCAAACCGAACCGAACTGAATTATTACAATTTGTTTCGGTTTCGGATTATCCATATCCACTAGTCACCCTCGCACCGCACTCTCCGAAGTGCGTTGCGGTATCGTTTTTGCAAAACGACACCGTGTCGATGTGATTTTAAAAAAAAAAAAAAAAAAACGAATCAAAATTGCGTTTGGATCGAAACGACAACCGTTTCGATCGCACCGCCTTGACTTCGATTAGTCGGGGATCGAGGTCCATATCCAGGGTGACCCCTAGCAGTCGGTAGGGATCGGAGAGTGGGCCAGAGTATATTGTGTCTATAATCTATATAGCCTATAAAATAAGACAGGTTCAGCTTTAGTTATAAAATAAAAAAGCATTCAACCAATGGATTGGAGTGAAATAATGTAGTTAGCTCCTTATTTCCATAATGTAAACGTGTGGCATGGAGCGTAGCTTCTTTGCACTATCAAATAACTTGTCTTTTCTCTTTTTCAATACAACTTGTCTTTTCTCAACATCAAAAAAACAAACAAAACAAAACAAAAATAATATTATTAAAAAATTAAAACATGTCAAAATTCCCCAGAAGAAAAAATATTTAAATAAATAAATAACATGCCAAAGTTAGTACCGACCTTCAAATATTCCCTTGCTTTGCTTATGATAATTGCTCTAGCTTTTGCACCTTTCAACTTTTACATCCTAAAACGAGGAAGAGTGTTCGGTCAATGCGTTCACATTATGATTTTTTTGGGTGTGTCATAATATTGGTATCTATGGAGAGTTCTTGTGAGAAATTTTTATATGGTAACTTCGTTTGAAAAGTTATTAAATGTAAGTCAATATAGATATACAGTTTACTACATAATGAAAAACAATGGTTTGGATTGAGACACGTGTGGTAATTTCTAGTCATTTGTTAAGATCCGTAAAACATGTAACTATTGTTGAAATTATTTTGCTTCCAAAGACATATCTCACTTATAAAAGTGTGAGATACTATAATGATATTATTGCCTTTAAGTAGTGGTGCCTAGCAAGGGTGGACCCAAAGTATGGACAAAGGAGGGCTAAAGTCCATCCGGACAAGAAGCTGTTAGATTATAAAATCTGTATTGTCCAGTTTGATTTATAAAATATTCTTAATCCAGTCCGCCCGACGAATTCGATATACTCCATTAGCTCACCCCAGATAAAAATCCTGGCTCTGCCTGTGGTGCCTAGGGATTTTTCAGTGTGCATATAGCTCGTTGCATACTAAAATTCCCTACAAACTCTAGGGACAGGGCATTGGGGGCCATTTGGGTTGGGAGTTTAACCTTTTTTTCTAAATTACTTTCATGTTATGGTCGATGATGCTAGACAAACACGACTTAACAACTTAGAAAGCTGCTCAAATTCGCCTCAAGCTCTTGTAACTAACCCAGAGTCGTATCAAATATGAACCGTTTACAGCTGTTTGACTCATTTGTGACATTGCTCCTTATTACACTTTTGACAAATTTGACCCAAAGTTGTACCAAATATGAACCGTTTACAGCTGTTGGACTCATTTGTGACATTGCTCCTTATTACACATTTGACATATTGGTCAAGAATGAATCTTATCCTAATCAAAATCATAAAAAGATTAGCTTTAAGAACGATAAGACACACTCTGTTTGTAACCCTTAAAAGAAAATTCAGGGATTGTGAAATTAAATAAATGAATTTCAAGACACAAAAATGGTTTCTCAGCTATTGCATATGTTTTCAATGATAGCATCCATACAATATAATGAACATAAACAAACACACACACACACAAATTAATTACAAAATATTAGCGAATACTCCTACAGCTAATTGTTCATCAAATCCTGAAACATCTGCCTGGCTTCACTGAGAGGATGAGTATGAAAAACATTGCTTGCCAACACATTCTGAAATGGGAGCATTTCGATTCCCAGCTCTCTAAGTTGTTCTTCTAGCCGACAAAAACCAATTGAATCCACCACACTGCCAACAATTTGCTGCACCAAAAACATAACTGTGTTTAAAACAGAGTATTGACGTAGCAGGGTCAATCTGTGATACTCGATAGAATCCAAACTTATTAACTAAAATTTATTCACGGGGGCAAGTATCAACACAGATTAATTCATGCCCAAACGGTCCCTAACTATTCCATCAACAGCTTAGTCCTAGCACTTACCCATGTTGTGCTCAAACATGCATCAAGAATCAAGCGCCTGAGGAACTCTTCATCAGAACGGCTAAGAGTATGACCCGACTCCACAGAAATTGTTAGATCTAGACAGGAAGAATCAAACATGGATCCGTAATTCTTGACCACCACTCCCCCACACCGGCATAAAATCTTGTTCAAACGAGCCACTTTAGATCCATAATCCTCCTCCTTCCTCATGTCACTTGAACGAGATCTCTCACGTGTCCCTGCTGCATGAGCTTCTGGACCATTTGAAAGCTTCAGCAACGTAGCAGCTCCTTCCTCATTAGCCCAGCAACAGCATGATGATGATCCATCATCTGCACAACCATTTTTATAGTCTACGTCAAACATAAGTATCTAAATGAAGAAAAAAGAAAAACATCCCTCCAAAGTCCAAACCGCATACATTCACAGAAGATAACAAGAGACAATAGAGCACAAACTCAAAAAATGAAAAACTTAACAATACCAATAAAAAAACCAGCAAGAGGGATGTCGAATATTGATGTCCCAGTCTGCTCTCTGGTGTTTGAATTGTCAACTTTCCTTTTACTCCGTAGGACAAGAACATAAAGACTGACAATCTGTGAAATTATCAAACAGGAAATATTAATGGGGATGCTACTAAATGCAAGAAAAGAATTCAAGTATAACAAAAGCAAAAGAACAAACAGAAATACAAGGAAATATTTTTTTAAGTCCTTGGGATCTTTAGATTCAGTATATGTTACCCTGACACGAAGTTGTATCGGTTTAGCATCCTTCTTCACTGTTATCTCAGAGATCAAAGCTGATGCAAGAAAGTTATCCAGACTCTGCCCAGGTGAATCGGCATGTGCAGGGCAACTGACAGCAGTGTTTCGGTAGTTGGCCACGTAAGCATTGACAACAATGAATGATGCAGGAGTCAGCATATATTCGTTCTGTCCACTGGGAGAAGGATGTATATTAATTTGCAGAGTTTCATTAAGTTTCAACGTGATCCATTATACATCCTCTGAGCACCAAATAGTAGCATTTATAAAGGAAGCAGAAATATGCTTTACGCATGTGTGAAATATATTTTATATAAATTTAACTTATCTATGATTGAAAAAGCCTGAGAGTGCCCAGATACATATCAAAGGTCCAAGCTAGACTTACAAAATACAACGCGATGATTTTATGTTGCCTGTTAACTTTTCCCACAGGGACTCCTAGGCCAAAAAATATTTGCATGCTTACATATAAATCATCTTTTCATTTATAACTTTGCAAGAAATTACCAGAGAATAAATTCAACTACATAGTGAATCGTAGAAAAGGCAGGAGATGCTCGTCCCTAGAATGCTTTGCAATCTAATCATAAACCTAAATGGTTTGATAAAGGACAGTTCTTTAACACACAACATGAAAATAAACATCATCGCCTTAATAACAATTTTCAAATTCGATGTCCCAAAAACGATGCAAAGTTGCAGTATGCCAAGAAATGAACAATCAGAGTACATCCAAAGTCACGCACCTAATTACAAGAACTCGGTGAATAGTTGCATGCACACCTTGACTGAAACCTGTGGGATACAATTGTTTCCTTTTAGGACCAAAAATCTTGGCCTGTCCAATTGATAGAATTACCTATATTAGCTGAAATAGTAAACCAACACATTAAATGCAGTATTGGATTAGTGCGTACCATCTGGTTGCCCGCAAATATATGGATGCAAATACGACTTGTTTCCTGAAGTATTTCTTGTTGATGAGTACTGCAAGAAGCTTCGTTTTCCCAGTGTCCATTGACAGAATCATGATTGAAATCATGGACAGCCAATACAAGACCATCCAAGGATACTAGATTCCCTTCAGGCAAACGAGGATTGGAAAATGAAATCCCAGAAGATAATTCCGGCGCAGTGTTACATTTGCTGGACTCTTCTTCAACTGAAACAAACGGCTCTGTGAGACTGCTTTTTAAGTAACTTATGAAGCTAACAGACACAAACAAAGTAATATCTGAGCAGATATCAGGGCTAACATCAGAACTTGTTAGTGAGAGTTTGAATTGCTGCACATCATCAAAATTAACTTCATGCGTGCTGACAAGCGAATTAGAGAGTGGCAAGATAGATGACGAATCTGAAGTCTTGAGACCGTCTCTAGACAAGAATGACACGCTCCACAGTCCAGTTTCTCTAGAAATGTACATAGAACCAACAGTTTTGCTTCTTTCAACTTTTGTATTACGAAGCACACGTTTCTCGTCATGCTTCACAATGTAGAATGAACCTATTTTTAGTCCCTGCAAGACTTGAAGTCACCGAAGTTCTAATGAGTAACTAAGTAAAAACACAATTGTTTCTTTCCTTGTTCAAATTTAAGGGTATGGAAGCAACAAGGCAATCGACCTGATATAAATACGATGCATTAGAGTCGAACTCCAGCAAGAGCTTCTGTCCATCTGGCCCCCAACCAGAATTCGTCAGTGCCATTGTGTCGGCACAATGCAAAAGACCTTGGAAAGAACACTTCGAACTTCTACTGCATATCAGGCAAGAGATTTTTAGCATTTCACTTGGGTCCAAATGTCCACATTTTGCTTGAGAACCATGTGTCACACTACTTGCATCACAAGACCAAGAATCTGGGGCCTTACTCAATGGTACACTAGTTTTACATCTCCTAAGAATCACATCTTCCTCAATTTTTTCTTTAGTGGTATATTGTGTAGTATTTTTCACTTCTTCCGAGGTAAGACCAGTCATATTCTCCAACTCATTCTTCTTAGTAATTTTCAACTTCCAAGGCAGCATTATGCACTCTGCAAACACGCTTGACCTGTTTAAAGTGTCTTGATCTGCCTAAAGCCAAGAAAATGAGAATTTCACACTTCACCTTAATGATGTTATTTAATGAAATTTTAATGTTCTTTAAGCTCTTCGCCAGCTGGAAAACTCCAAAAAGAGGAAAGAGAAAAGAAAAAAATTAAGGGCAGCACAATGCACTGAGCAAGTCGCACCACTTTGAGTCTAGTATTCACAGGCTTAGCATATATTTCAATAAGAAGCTGCTTCCATGAGTTGATCAACAAGACAAAATCGATTGCAGTTTAGCAACATAAATTTACCTCGATGAGCAAAGGAAATTTGTGTCTTAACCAAAGTAGGTGATACGTTCCACCTTCAGGCTCCTGAAAGGTTCCTTTTGAGTTTATGCAAGGAGAACACGTGTGCCTAGATTTTTGGTCTTTGAAATTATAGTGAACAAAAAGTGATAAATTGTCCTCCCTTGATAATGGAGCATGACCAAAAATACTTCGACATGTGAAAAATTCACTGAAGGCTGAACTTGGCTGATCTAGTTTGTGAGGTGGCCCGTGCATAATTACAGAAAACTTTTCCACCTGAAAAGCCAATGATGCAACGTATAATACCATCAGTGATTGAACTAAAATACTCTACATCTTTTGATGAAATCCTCAATAAAGGCCATGTGAAGAAGCAATTGAGCTAATTTAAACATTGTCACCTCATATATCGTGTCAAAGTTCCAGGTTAGCGGACTGTTAGATACGACAACATCAACACTACCAGTAGCATCAGCCAGTTGCAACCTTCCAGAAGATGAGCAAACCTAGATGAGCATCATACATAGTCAACTGGAAATACCCCACAGTATTAATGAAATTATGTCTCGCTATTGGTTGCACATAATGCTTACAAAAACATGCCAAACTAGATTACAGAAGCAACACACTGGATGAAACCTAAAAAAACAAAGAACAAAAAAAAAGGATCACGTGATTCTGCAACACTCCTTCAAGGGAACCAAGATGTAAACAATGCTCAGGAATTAAGGATATCAGCAGGTTCTTATAAGTCTTAGAAGACGCTAGTACAGCTAAAACTCAAGCAACAAATAGAGATGAGCTAAACCACATTCTATAATTGGAAAATGGAGATCTGGTCATGGCATTTAAAGAAGGTTAAGAAGTTAACCTTTATATTCCCAAGCATAATTACACCAATGTCTTTACAGCATAAAGATCTCCTTATGGATTTCACAAAAGATCTTCCACGGCATAAGATGAAAGAATCCTGATTACTGGTACTCATGACATTGTAATCGTTCTCATGTTTCATCAGTAATTTTGTCCATACGCTCTTGCAGTGGTTGACTAAATAAGAGATAGGCACCACCTGAAGTGGAAACCAAACCAAATGCTAGTACCCGCTTACCCTCCCGGGACAGGAAAAAACAGAATACTGAGAGGATTTACACAATCGGTTGAAATTAAGGAGTTTGAATTACCAATTTCAGAAGAGAATAATCTTCTTTATTGCCGCACATGCACATACCATGCTTGCAATATTCAAGAAAAACTCCATGCTGTCAAAAGAAATTCAGTATGAACTATGCCGATTTCTTGAAAATATCTAATTATTCTTCTTACAAGTTGGAGTTGTAAAAACTAACCCGCTTTTTGTATACAGATGAAGGTAATTGAGAGGTAATATATGCCAGAGCTAGTCCATCTTTCTGGAAACACCTTTTAGCAGTTCAAATCAGCTTGACATTCAATCATCAATTAAATTATTTGAGAGGTCAAGGTATGGGTTGGGGAGGGAGAGGTGGAAAGGATCACTCAAAAAGTTACATTTTTTTACCCTAAAATTTCCTTCTCCGACAAGATCCCAGTGAACTTTATCCGCAAACATGAAACCACAAGAAGTACCCTGTATCAAGATATATGTTTGTGAAAGTTAACTACATATTTACCAAAATATAATCCATATTGAGATGTTGTCTCACCATAACCGTGCAGAGAAAGTCAGCGAGACTAAAACGTTTCTGAGAACTTTGTGAGAATTTGATTTGATATGGCACCTGTGGAACAAATTATCGGCAAAGGTGATAACATGATATCGATACATTCTCTTTTCAGTACTTCATAAAGAAGTAAAATGCTTACTTTGTTTCTAGAGGAGAAAATGATTCCACTGATATGCTTGTTACAAAGCAAGCACCAAGAATGAGCAGCTTAGTCCAAGAAAACTTTGGCTGCAGAAAGTGAATATTTCTCACAAATATCTGCAAATTATACACCACATTACGAATAAGAAAATGGATCATGACACAAAATCAAGAAAACTAACTAGAAACAAAAATAGGTAGAGCTTTTAATTGACAATATCCACAAACAAACAAACAAACAAAAAACCCGAAAGCTTAAAACCATAGGAATGGATAAAACAGTAAAGACGCCTCACATACAATTGTGCCAACTCTTAAGCTATGAGGCACCATGAGCTGATGCTCCGTCAACAGTAGCATCACATTTCCATCCAACTCAACAACACCGCCCTGCATGTAAATTCCAGTCACAGTTCCAGCATAGCAGCCAACTTCACCTAACCATCTAATCTCGTCTTTTACATTTGAACTCCATTTCTTCCGAAGCTTAGGAAGATGCAATGAAGTTTTGTCTGTTGTCACAAGCATCATCTGTGATTCTTCTTTTCCAATATAAACCAATTTCTTCTTCAAACCTGACAATGAAATCATAGACCTAACTAATCTCGAAAAGACCGGGAGCCATGATGAAGCTGCCCCAACAAAGTAAACTACCAAACATTTTCTAAAAACATGATTTTTGTAGCTCTCTTCAGTAAAATCAGCAATCCCTCTGTTTAAATCTTTACTCTTACACGATTTGCAAACACAAACCAAAATCTTGGCCAAAAATCCACATAAATTCTCTGAAATATGAGTTCCAGCTGAACAGGGAACAACAGATGGAGGACTAACGGACTCTAATAAACCAGAAATCGAATATTTACACTTTGGATCATCACTACAATCTACAGCTGCCGAAACTAAGGGAAATGACACCGGAACCTGAAACCATCCTGCAAATTCCCACCTAATAATTTCCAAAAATCCACCAGAACTGGAACGAGAACTAAGAGGAAGAAAATTCCATGCCAAGACACGAATCTTTCTGCCAATTATCTCGGGACAAAAATGAAGAATGTCACAGCAGATGGTGGCAGAGCTGTCAGCGAACTGGAAGCAGCAACATTCAATATTAGAATCCGGATTCTTAGAGTTCCCTTTTGAGCTAGAATGAGAAGGAAGAGTTAGGGTTCCGATGAGCAGAGCAGGGAAGTTTAAGGGATTAAGGACATTAGGGTTGGTGGTCTGAGAGTTGGGTGGAGAGGGGTTCGGAGGTGGAGTAGACGGTTGAGAATTTGATGAAGAAAATTGAGAGGTGTAGGTGAAGGATGAGGTGCCGGTGAGTGGCTGAGCGCGGCTGATGAGGTCGGAGAGGCTAACAATTTGCTGGGTCTCCCCCATCAACGACGGTGTTCGTGTTTTCTTCCTTACGCGGGAAGCCTGGGCATAATTTAAATAGGAAAAAATAATAGATTGTTGAAGAAGTTTGGGGAGATAGTTTGATACGATCGGCACCGTTGATCAAAATCAAATCTAACATAATCAATAATACAGATCACTTATTGTTGTATAATCGTTGTATCCGTATCATTACTATTTCGTAATTTTTCATTTTTTTTTTTAGCCACCTGGACATATTTTCACACTCGGATGGGTCCTTTTAAAAATGAGATGGCAGTTTACAGTTTGCAAAGGAGGATCCTATTTTTTATGTTATCACTTATTACAGTATTTGAGGGCTTTAGGCCTTGCACTGCAAGGCCCATAACAAGGCCCTCGACTCGTATCTTGCTTCAATGCATAAATCAATTATGGAGCTGTGCTAATAATATACTCAGTCCATTCAAGTTCTTTCTTATTTCAATGTATATACAACAGAGTCCTTCAATCGGTAAAAAAAAAAAATGGAAAATCGGGGATAAGACACAATCGAAATATTTTTAAGAATGATGACAACTACATATTTTTATAGGGAGAAGGACAATTGCATAATTTTTATAGCGAGAAGAATGACAAACAAATGAATCAGAAAATCAGTGAATCTCCTAGTGAATCCCGAAATCGGTGAATTTCGATAGTGAATTTCGACAATGAATCAGAAAAATAGTGAATTTCGATGATGAATTTTGAAAAATAGTGAATTTCGATGATGAATTTCGTCGGTGAATTTAGCAGTGAATTTGAACACAAGTGAATTTTGAATAAATAGTTTTGTCTTTACGCAAAAGTTTTAAAAAGCGTCCCTTCTACTCAATTGATGAAATATTTATGTCCTTCTCCCTAAAAAAAAAAAAGGCCAAACTAAAAAGATACTTGTCCAAATTATTTGTACAAGAAAAGTCAACAAGGTACAAAATTGAATTTGCTTGGTACTACCTCCGTCCCAAAATAGAAGTCATTTTAGCTTTTTTGTTTTGTCTCATAATGTAAGTCCATTTAAATAACCAATGAAGCATTTATTACGATTTTTCTATTTTTACCCCTCATTTATTATCTATTCATCCACTTTTTACTACTCTACATTAATAATAGTCAAAGGTTATTTTAGACTTTTTCCATCAAAATTAATGACACATAACTAATTTAACCAACTTTCTTAATCTGTGTGTAATACCCTAAAAGGACTTACATTTTGGGACGGAGGTAGTATAAGTTTATACTTCTCGTAAGAAAGTACCCGATAAGCCTCAGATTTATATCTTGTACTAATCTCACTATCAACAAGCTATCAAACTATTTGAAGATGAATAACCTACCGCATGACCTATGTGTGAACTTAAGTATACATCATAGCATTGGAAGATGAATAATCTACCGATTGCCAGGCAAATGACTATTTTCTTCAATGCTGAAAGTTTCATATCGTTTATAAGAAAATACGTCAGACAAATAATGAGATCAATATTGGGTAAAGGGAGACAAACAATTTCTTTAACATTTGGTAGAATCAATGGGTGGTGATCAACAATTTGTGCAACATCGACATTCAACACCATCCCCTCTTCAACCTGGAGAAACATGAAACATATGTTATTTAGTTTCCAGAATAACAAATAATATTTAAAAAACTTTGATTTAAATCTTCTACGGTCAATCGCGCTTAGTTGGGAATCTCCAAGAATTGCATTCAAGAATCATTTTCAATATGTCACTCCACCTTAAAATTTAACTGAGAATGAGAAGATATAGTTATATGTAATGAATCCATGTTTTCATTGAACACTTTGTATTAAGAAACCAATTCAACATTTTTTAGCTACCATTCCCGACTTTAAAAAGCTTTGATTGCAACGTAGTATATTTCTACAATAACATCACATATTCAAGGTCATGCTTATTTGTCTCTAAACAATAAGACAATATTTAAAATAAGCACTTTAAATTTTCTACGTATTGTCATTTTTTTCTGGCTTACCAAATCTGACGGTATTATGCACCATTCACATTTAAATATCGAAATCGTGAAAATGAAGTTGCAAGGAACTTGGTTCTACTTTAACTACAATAAACAATCATCGACTAATACTATAAATATAAATAAAAGCACCTTCAATTTGTTTCATACTCCAGATTTAGCTCCGTATTTGAGGTAGGTAACATAGGTGGCACTGTGGCAGTAAATGCATTCCCACCAAAGAAACCTACGTAATCACCCATTGTACTTTATCAGAATAAAAAAAGATAGTAAATCTGTCAACCAAGAGATTGTAAATACAAACATCCAAAGAGTGTGTATGAGCCCGCGTATGCATTTAATTATTACCTGGAGGTCTGACTGTCCGACACAAGCAACACCTCCTCCAATACTACAACTTACCAAATTAAAAATAGAAGTGTACCCATATCAGCTAAAAATCAAGATAAGGTGTGATAAAAATTGCAGAAATAATATCAAATACTAAGTTGCTATTCCAAATCAGTCAACTAAAATCGTTCAACCGATCAATAGCATCGACATGAAGAAGATATGAAATATACATTTCAAGCTGAAACTATAAATCTGGACTTTTGCTTTGAACGTGGAACCACCGCTAAATTCGTAACATAATCTTCCATCCAGTAGTCTATATGCATCCATTTACATAGCAAATGTATATATACTTTTAAGTACCTCCTTCATTTATCTTTCTGCAAATTACAATGGTAACCAATAAAAGACATAATGAACGAATAGAAACAACATGATAAGGTAAATAGCTTTCATAAGCAAATACCATAAAATACAAAGATCCAACTAATTAATAAAATATAGGGGGAATTAAAAATATATATCTTTTGATAAAAATAGTTTTTTTTGTATACCCCTATTTTTAAGTCTTACAAGCATAACTCTCAGTAGGACGGGTAATTTAGCATTCAGGACGTGATATATTGTAATGAGGACGGGTTATTTTTCATTGAGGTCGGACAAAAATAACACGTCCTCAAGAAAAATTTCACTTTCGTCGCTTAAAAACCCGTCCCAAATTTTTTTTTTGTTTTGTTTTTGTTTTGCTTTGCTTGCAATGGTACGACCATTTGTGAATTAGGATTTTTTTTTTGAAGGCCGTAATTGTTCAGGCGACCATCAACATCTCCAAATACTACAGGGAAGAGCCTATTGTGATGGTAGCTAATGAAAGCCCAAGTCTTGAAGAAGAAACTGCTACTTCATTAATTGCTTTTACCTGTCAGGAGCTTGAAATCTTCTCATGTTTCAGAGTCTGAACCTTCTTTGCTCAATCGATCTGACTCAAATAATTCGGGTTCCAACAGATTTACCGGAAAATCGGTAAAGGAAGATGCTATGAGATTGAGCCCACAAAAATTGGAGGAAAAAACTGTTCATCCTTCCCCAATTCCATGGAGATCAAGGTCAGGAAGGATGGAAATGAAGTCGGATGAAGATAGTCCTTTAATGGAGGACTCTGAAACGCAATTTAAGAGGTCCCATTTATCTCGGTCGTTCAAGCTCAATTCAACAACTAGTTCATCATCTCCACCAACAAGATCGTCTAGGTTTTCATATATTGCATCAGAATCCAAAGGAGAAATCGTTGATGATAGTTTAAGAAGAAAGATACACTACCCCATATCCTCACCTCCCCCTCCTCCCCCTCCCCCTCCCCCTCCCCCTCCCCCTCCACCACCTGCATCATTTCTTCATAATAAGCCTCTACAGCTGAAATCAAATTCCGGGCTGTCACAAAATAATGAATTTCTTGAAATGAATTTAAGAAGCACCGTGAAGAGCGTAAAAAACGATTCCTGTCAATCTCAATCAAGAAAAGCAAATTCAGGGTCGTACCATTGCTTCTTTCAAAATCATCCTCCTCACTTTCCTAATTCACAGCGTCGTACCATTGCAAAAAAAAAAAAAACAAAAACAAAACAAAAAAAACAATTTCAGGACGGGTTTTTTAGCACGACCGAGTGAAAATTTTACCGAGGACGTGTTATTTTTGTCCGACCTCAATGAAAAATAACCCGTCCTCATTACAATATATCACGTCATGAATGCCAAATTACCCGTCCTACTGAGAGTTATGCTTGTAAGACTTAAAAATAGGTATCTGATAAAAAAACTATTTTTATCAAAAGGTATATATTTCGAAATTCCGTCTAAAATATAAAGGGTATGAAACGCTGAAGATCGATCGATATCAATGTTAATCTCTATCAGTCCCTAGAATTAGTCATATTTCCCCGACTAAGCAACTGAGAGAGAGCCACCTGGATTTAATAAGTTGAATGCTAGACAATAATGAAAATAAAAAAACAACTTATTAACTGATCTTTCAAGGAGTGAGAGCTTAGTTCTTTTTAGAGGAGCATTCTTATCATCTGCATCAGCAATCCGGTTGAAGAAAATGAACAAAAAAAGAAAAGAAAAAAGCAAGCTTGTCATTGCAAGAATGTTTCTAACTGTTACATATGAAAGAATGGAAAGGACATGCATATAAATAAGTAGCAGCACAAGAACCTTGGCCAAAGAAAAGTTTCATTAGCATTAAAGCAAGTATACCTAGCAAATTCATGAGCAGCTTATGGTATGCAAAAGTCATGTCCAATATCCACAGGTCCTCAAGTGCAAAAGTTGCAGAACCTGCAGCACTGCCATTTCAGCACCAAACGTTGGGGTTAGAAAGACAACACAATTTCTTTGACTCAGATAACAATAGAAGAAAATCAGGTCTTGTAGAGAAGCCCAAAATACTTAGCTTTATTAAAGTTAAGGATCATAAGCAAATGCACCTAGTGCACAATAAATCACACATCAAACATCTTCCAATGAAATACCTAACATGAAATCCATGCAAAACAAATTACAAACAGATAATTCGGCACAACATACATGAAATCCGAAATTCAAGCAGCTAACTCTGTACTGAGTTCAAAAAAAAGGTAGGCTATGTATAGACATATCAAGAGCATAACAAAGTTACAGCAGGACTGAAGCAAGTATTGGCAAAAAAAATCAAACCAGCAACAAAGTTATAACAGCAATGAAACAAGTATTGGCTAAAAAATCAAGGCACACAGTATGACCATAGCAAAACCCCAGAAAATGACAATGAATAAACATAATCAAAATGCAAACACAGTAGCAGTAAGGGCTATAAAGGCCATTAAAAATGTGTATACATTTACTTGCGTTTTTTATTCATTATTACTCTCTTTCATGCACCAAAAATCTGAATTCAAACAGAAGCAGCCTTTTTAAATCTGCTATTTTTCAATTTAATTGAAAGAGACGTTTGGTGTTATTAATCGACCCCCAAAAGCATCAGAAATTGTAGGAAATAAGCTTTCTTTCAATTAAAATGAGCATGATAACAGAGATAACAGAGAAGTTTGAAGCCAAAGCATAACTTAAGAGTTATATATACATCTAACTGTACCAGAGAAGCAGAGAGCTTTTATAGCACAATAAAGGAGGGGAAAGGCAAAAAATTACCAGTAGGAATTCTTGCAGAGAGATACCATGAGTATTTGATGTTAATGGTGAGAGAAAAGCCAATAATAGTTGTTAACCAAATAGGGTAGAAGGTAAAAGATTTATGGGGAGGAAATCATGCAAATTCGTAGGTCATCATCAGGTTTGAGGAAGTAGAGTAGACTTACCAAGCAAAACCGCAACATCCATTGAATCTAAGCAAGACTCCACCTTCCATCGTACTAATATGTCTGTCAAATGTCATTCCGTTGTTTTTCCTCTGACGAACGAATGGACATCACCACTTGAGTGTTTGACAATAATGTAGCTACCTGATAAGTAAATATTTAACATCATAATCACTCTAGAAGCAATACGTTTGAGACTCTATCTGCAACACACGTATAAATGAAAATTTCTTGGGCTGTGTAAATCAAAGATCAAGGAGAGAATAAAAATTTATACATTGCAATCTTTAAAACAAAAATACATAGAAAAGGAGGATATGTACTTTGCACAATTGCGTTGAGATGCCTCTGTATCTGGACTTCATAAGTACAACTTTAGGGTAACTTCCACCGCTCTTGCACTTTCATTTTCTTCAATCATTTTGATCATTGAAAAAGTAAAGGCGAGAAATATCTATAAAAATAGGGAAAAAATTATCTCTAACCATAAAAGCAGTTCGAAATCAAGATATGCTCATACCCACTTCAATTTTCACCTGAAAAACACCAAAGATGTTAGCTTTTAAATAACCAGAAGGCCATGTACGAATGAACATAAGTTATCTTCTCTGTAATTAAGGCTCAGATATGTGATAGCCAAACAAACAGTACTCAGGGCTGCGAACCAAGAAGTAAAACCCAAAGGCTTCGCCATCCAAGGTCGCTATGCCAAGATACTGATGAAATGCTTCTAGAAAAAACAACTTATGTTATCTTCACAGCCTTACAAATGGTGAAGCATATTACAAAGCATTGAAACAAATCTGTAAGACATCGGCTAAAAAGTAAATCATATGCAGTGCGGTAAGAGCAGCAAGGAAAATGGAGAGGATGAAAGAAAATGCCGTCTGCCGTTAGGTTTCCAGAGAATGAGAGGTAGGGTTTTGGAATATGCCAGGCTTCACCATGATGGGCTTTTTTTTTTTCTCCAAAACAAGCCAGACCCAAGTATTTTAGAAAGTCCTGGCTGCAACAAATATTGTTTCCTGCGAACAATTTGCTGAATTATAATTTGGCGCATCTCGTTTGACCACATGGAGGGAAGGGGTTAAACCCTTCCTTTCTCTAAGATAGGTAGAAGATGGCTGTAATAAAAAAAGTACAAGCCCTTTGTCACTACAAAAAAATAAAATAAAATAGGGGTCCTTTCTAGATGTTAGCAGCATCTGTGGAAGTAAGTAGAAGAATGGGTGTTCAAAGGTGATTTCTATAACCGTCACTCCGCATGGAGTAATTTGATTCTTACATTAATCTGAACCGTCCGGTTTTAATTTAGTTCGAAAACTGCGATATTGATTGTGCCACATGGTATCTCTTCATATGTGGAGGGAGCATGTATAAAGCACTCACTGATCAAGGGTACCATCAAGGTGTCTAGCCCATCATGAGGATTGCAAAATGGATAGTCAGGTTTTTTCGCCTTACGAGTCACAACCAATTTCGCAAATCAAATGGATGGAAATTTAGTCTGCTTTCACAAGGTGACATTGGATTTGACTGAGGTAATTCTATTTTGCTTTGGTTTTTGGAAATGAGAATCATCAATATGCCGACTCTGTGCACCTGCTTTAAATGATGTTCGATGTTTTCTGTCATCTGTGTAATCCTCTCATTAAAATTATAATCTGACTGTTGGACCATACAGTTATCCCTCATTATTGATGTTGGATTAGTTTGTTTAACCATGTAATAATGGCAACTGAAGTGTATCACATATCAAGAATGACACAAAGCTTAATTGACCCATGAGGGGAAACTCTCAGTCCAATGGCTGGAGTAATGAACTTTTTAGCAAAAGATGCAACACCATTACTAATTACATGCAACTCCCTACTAAAAAAACAAACATTACATTAAAATTTCTCTCACCAATCATTTCTTCAATTACATAAATGTCAATATAATATTTTAACTTTATAATCATTATTTCACTATATTTTATCACTACAAAAAAACACTTTATTGCAACATTAGTTTTTGCCACACACACAAAAAAAGTGTGGCTAATAGCACTTGGTTAGACTCTATTGCCACATTCATGTGGCGAAAAACAAGTCTATAGCAACATTTTTTTATGTGTGCAAGAAAATAAACAGAAGAAAAACTATTTTTCAGAGTGTATTTTACTTTCTCTTTCTTGAATCCATTCAACCACTAACCCGAAACCAAACAGGACCTAAGTATGAGCCTTTTCAAAGTTAACCATTTGACAGAGAACCAAGGAATCGGCCTTTATGGCAGGCCATAAAGGAGATGTACTACGACTTGGAGAATTCGCCCCAAATTTACGAGCTAAAGACGAGGCTATGGGCTACAAAACAATGGTTGAAGGATGTCACATCTTACTATAAAGAGATTGTAACTGGTGAGTCGTTAAATCACCAAAGATAAATGACATGCTACCTTCAGTTAGTATAGGGGAAGTAGGGGATCGAACTTACAAGGAACGGTAGATTTATTTCTTCTAAAATTCATAAAATAAAATATATTTGGTTTTTTTGTAACTCATTACTAATGACAAACAAACTAAAATAAAAAAAAAAATCAAGGAAAGATCCAGGTAATTAATTATTTCTCCTTCAATTCCTATGATTGATCATTGATGCAAAGACGACTCTTAAATTATTAATAAATTAGTTATAGTTGCCGACAATCGCCAAGTGACTAAATTTTCCTATATTCGATAAGCAGGACAATCGCCACTACATATTCTCTAATTGTGTAGCACACCTCTCAACAATCGCCAGATGTTTGGTGAGAACAATGACATTAACGCTTAGAAAAACCTAATTCTAGGTATGAACACACACCATGTTAACTTTAACCTAGATCACTTATTATTACAACAGAGAATCCTACGGGCTACGAACCGGCAAGCAATATGTTGTTTACCACTTAAAATCAAAACTTTATTGACAATCGTCTCGATTCGATTTTTTGTTCTAGACTAGAGAATTCATCTAATCATCCGGCTGAAACAATTAAACGAACAATCAAATCATGAATCGATAAAATCAGAAAATTAGTGAATACTAACAATCTAATCGAAAAGAAAAGCGTTTAGATCTCAAGACCATACGAAATAAAAGGTTCAATAACCAATTAGCTAGAAGAAGAAACTACATATTCATAATGTGAAAATTGAATAAAGCAAAACAAAATAAAACAATAGAATTAGGGGGTTCTAAAGG
Organism: Gentiana macrophylla; assembly: GCA_026214975.1. Lineage (NCBI taxonomy): Eukaryota > Viridiplantae > Streptophyta > Magnoliopsida > Gentianales > Gentianaceae > Gentiana > Gentiana macrophylla. The sequence goes on from CM047805.1 coordinate 125,109,907, forward strand.
CACCTGTTTTTACTTCCGGCACCACATTACTCCCGGCACCACAAAAAATTACTCCGGTACCACGATGATTTTTTATGAACGGTGCTATTGAAAACTGACGTTGGTGTTCAACAACGAAAGTCAGTGGCACCGACGTTTATGTTATAAAAGTGTCATAACTTGGAAACGTCAGTCCACTGACTTTACACTGACGTTCGCTTATGAATAGCAGGTGTTTCAATATCAACGTCAGTACCACTCACGTTTTTTTCATCAAAAAATAATCAAATAATGAGTGTCGGAAGTTAAAACATGAGTGGAACCCCCTAGAATTAAAGTTGAAATACCTTATTACATTGAAGCAAAAAATTGCCGGCCAAGGGTGCGCAACTTTTTCTTTTTTGTTTTGTTCTCTTAGTCCTGACCACAATGGAACCGGAACTGGCTGGAACCATGGAACCGGACCGGAAGAGACCCGGCGGTTCCCCGGTTCTATGGCGGTCCGGGCCTGAGAGGAACCGTAACCGGACCGGGACCCGACAGTTCAACCGGCCCGGCCTTAACCCTCCTTAACTGGCCGGAACCGGAACTGGCAGTTCCAACGGCTATATTATTTTTTATTTTTTATTTTAAATTTTCCAACTATTTCATCCTATAAATACTCATCATTTTCACCATTTTATTCACACTTACTCTGCTCTCAATTCTACATTTCTACTTCTCTAACCTCAATCTCAATTCTACATTTGTAATCAAATTTGTTTAGTTGTTAAAAACAACAATCAAATTTACTTTACAAGACCGATATTTGAAGTTGTTATGATTTAATCGTTACTTCAATCCGGTTTTAGTTATAAGTAAATTTGGTTTTTTTTTTTCAAGTTTTTTAATAATCGTGAACTTTTATTTAGAGTTTGTAAATGTCGGAAACGGGTGAATCAACATCACGAGCAAACCGTGTTTTTAAGGAATTTTTCACAAAAGGTTCCTCGGACTGATAAAATATCACAAGATAACCCCAGAACTTATTTCTGGGCGGTATGCAAATTTTGTGGCGTCCGATACTCCTTCAAGAAGGGTGGTGTGTAACGCCCTGTTCCCGGACACCGAGCCCTTATCCGGAAAATGAACGTTCGGCATGTATAAAATAAAAACAGATTCACTATATACGTAAGCCTTTACTACGTCGTATAAAAAATGAGCAAATAGAAGCAAAAGACTCGGGTATGAAAAATTCCAAACATCCAAGAATAGAAACATGAAATCTAAAGATGGAAATGTAACTTATTATATTCAAGGAAAAATACGAAATCCAAAAGAAACGTACGATATTCTCAAAAGAAACGTAAAAGTACTACAAGTCTCGAAAGACCAAAAGTCTAACACAGTCTAAAGAAGAATAGTAAAAGAATAAAAGTAAAGTCTTCAATGAGGCGTCTTCAAACGTCATCATCGAACTCCTCCTCGTAAACATTATCGACCTGTTCGTCTTCTCATCCCCAAACACATAGAAAACATGCATTTGAGGTAAGTACAACGTACTTAATAAGAAAGAGAAGCTATGACAACAATTATAATTTATAAAGAAGAGATATTTAGAAGTTTAGCTGTTTATATGTGACCGACTTAATCTGGGGTTCATTTCATGTCCATCAACATGAATTGACTAAACGTTTCTACTTAACTTATCTATCTTACAACCGCGCTCAAGGGCACTACGCGTATCCACTTTTGGGACACTCTTGGCAACATATTAGTGGATAACACCAATATCCACGAAGTCTAGAATAGGTAGACTCCGATAGCACGCGCGTCTCAGTGGAGTCACCCGAACTTGTGGTTTTTTTGACCTACGGGTTCTTCCACCTTCAGAGGTAGCACACACATCGCGATATAGACTGGTGCCTATCCAAGAGAGACATGTTGTTTAATCTTTTACTAGTCAAGTACGTATTTATTAGGATGATTAACTAACCACCTAAGTGTTTTCAATTAATCTCCCTCACCTTGACTACTCTCTCCCTAGACCACTAGACACAGACAATGCCTAGCAATTACACAGACATTGTTGAATACTAATTCATCAAAGCACAAGCCTATCACGCTCTTCCGACGGATCCGAACTTCAACTCCCTTTAAGAGTACATTCGGTGTTTTAACTGAACGAATCAGAAATTCAATCGAAGTTTGTTCATGTTTAATTAATGTTAACATATCATGATTAAGGGTTTAAAACAGTGAAAACACGATTATGAAGCCGAAAACCAAGCTGAAACGCTAAAACAGTAAAAACAAGGTAAAACAGGTCAAACGCCCGTTTGACATCCTATGAACGCCCGTTCGACATCGAACGCCCGTCCACTAACCCCAAACGCCCGTCCGTCAAAAAAGGCTACATCCTGAATCAAAATTCTAACCTCAAACGCCCGTCGCTCGCCTTGTGTAAACGCTGCTTGAGCCGCTTATGATCGTGAACGCCTTTGCTGGGTTTTTCCCAAAACGCTAAAATCTTCAAAACGCGATTTCTAAACCGTTTATAACCTAATTAACATTAAAAAAAAACCCAGAAAAAAACGCATAACCACTTATCTAATCATACCATAGCATCTAGGATCATTGACCAACAAAAAAAACACATCTTTCTTACATCTAAACATCTTAAAACATGATCTAAACTTTACGAATCATAATCGAGATCCTAGGAAGAGTCTCTTACTTGATTGCGACCCAAAACCAGATTCAAAAGCCTCACGAAAATCTGCTTGCACTACCCACCAACCGATATCCAAACGTTGTCTCTTCTTACAACGATTCCAAATCTCTCGTCTCGATCGAAACGGTTAAGCTTTCTCTTAGAATTTGTGAAAATCGTCCAAGCCCTATTTATTCTCTCAAAAAATTGCGCAGAGAAGGAGGCACAAGCTGTTTCTGATTAGTGTTTAGGTTTAGGGAATTATCTGTGTTAATTTTCCTTAAATACAATTCCCAATTAAACCCATTTTCCTTAATTGCCCTTAATTACCAAATAATCAGATTTCCTTAATTATATATACATATAACTCGAAAATCATGTATAAAATAATTAATAAAATACTTTACTCCAATAAAAGAAAAGCAATAATAATATTTCGTTTTCGCAAAATGACACGTCTGCCCTCTCCCAAAAAATCGGAATATTACATGGTGGTTACAGATCAATAAATAAACACATGAGGAAGTATCACCCGGACAAATATGAATAGACTCAATCCTCACTAAACATGTCGCTTTGATTTTTTTATATAGAACTGCGTTCACTTTGATATTTTTATATAGAACATGTCGTTAAAAACTATAGAACTACATTCGCTTTGATTTTTTATATGTGTCATGTTTCCGACATGATTGCATATAAAATGATACGTAGGCAACCAATTTTTTGACACAAGCGTTAAAAAAATTCTTAAAATTTATGTCTTATTTACAGTATATATCTCAAGTAATTTTCTTATAAACAACAATTTCTCAAACTTGTAACATTTTAGAAACCAAACTTATTTTACATTATATATAATCAACTTAACTTAAAACTCAATAAAAACCTATCAAAAAAACTTATTTTATACAGAACATACCATGTTATTATAGAAAACGATACAACTTTTACAAATGTATTGTCAAAATAAAACTTTTACAAATGTAAAAAGAATTATAATTTGTTATTATTACAGTCGAATGTCATTAATTGTAATTTATTATTATAATTGATAAGAATAAGTAATTTTATAAAATGTAAAAATAAGTATAATTCTTTTGAACCGTGAAGGAACCGTAGAACCGTTGGTTCCAACCATCGAACCGCTAGTTCCAGAACCGTTTTGAACCGGCAGTCAAAAGGAACCGCCGGTTCCGGTTCGGTCCGGGTCGCCCAAATGATCAGGTCTATGTTTTCTCCATCCTCCTAATATAGGAAAATTCTTACATGATAACCCCATCTATGTGGAGTTAATATGTGCTTCAATCTGAAACGCACAATTTAATTCTGTATTGAAACTGTATGGTCCATATTAAATCACACATTAACTCAATGACGGACTTAGAAATTTATCCTTGGGTGGGCTGGTAAAATATCTATGTGCGGTCGGCTGGGTTATATTAAGATATATGACTGTGTTGTACTGAATTATATAGGTTTTTTGATATATCTAAAATAACAACCGGGTGGGCTTAGCTAAAGCCCTTAACATGGCTCCGTCTCTCCCTTAACTCCATACGGATGAAGTTAGCACACAAAAACTTCCCACTGATATATTAAATCTATGCTGTATATTTCTTTTGGTCCCCTGCTAATTCAGGTGAAGTGCTAAAACAGGCCCATCCCACTTATTTCTTAAAAAGTCTTATATAATAGCACTATGCGGCTTCTATCGTCACCATGGTTTTGTTTCCGGCACCAAACTCACTCCCGACATTCTTTAAATTACTCAACGCAGCCCAATAATATTTTTATTATTTTTTTACTTCAAGCACCACCAAAAAATGAAAAAAATTACTTCTTATACCACAAATCTTAAAAAAAATGCAATTGAGCCTTTTAAAAATTAAAATGAAACATTATAATCCACAATTATTAACCTACATCTCTAACAATCCACAAACTTAATCTTCATCCAAATCATCAACATTAACCCCAATATTGCAAAATGACAGCATGCCTGATGTTGGTCTTGCAACATGAACGTCATATGTATTGACGTTTTGGACCCCAATAGTGAATATACTTGTCTCACGGCATGTCATTTGATCTTGAAAATGGTATTGGAATATTCTACCAATCACAAACATAATTAAGTACCGTTAGAAAGTGCAATGAGGGAAAAACATGAAAACAATTATATACCAATTGAAAAAAGATTTTAACATATCTCACCACATAACCAAATGAAATGTCTCATGTTGCTAGTGTTGTCTCAAAATGGGGATTCAGATTTTGGTGTTCTCTCTTCCTGCATGTAAGTCACAAAAAGAAAGAAATATTAAACGGAGAATTGAAGATAAAAATATTTAAAAATGAGCATATATGTTCTCAATTGGAAGTGGTATTCCAAGTTTCCACTATTCAAGATAAACTTACCGTCAACATCATCATCTTCACTCTCAGAAGTAGCAAAATTCTTTTCACATGAAGTGTCATCAAACACTATAGTATCGAAATGGAAACTCCATTTGTGTTCAAACACAATGAACTCGCGCTCTTTCAATTCATGAGCCGCCACGAATTCCTCCCAACTGTCTCCAAAGAAATGAAGCAGTCCATTGTCGGGCACTGCAACGCTCACTTCCCATGACCCTTTGTGACTATTGAGAACAACCCTATTTAAGTTCAACAACATGCTGTTCAAACACTGAACGAATGATGGAGTTATATTCTATAAAGAAAGAAACATATCACGTTACTTCATCGTAATATGAGCGTTTAAAATGTAAGTTAGTGAATTAATAATGACGTATCAAACTTGTTTCGAAACCGCCCATAAGAACTTTAAACAAACGCGTCATTTTCCTTCACTTTAGATTAAAAGGGAATGAGGAATCAAATTTTGATTTAGAATTAGTCCGCATGCCATACATAAGGTCTAATAGCATCTTTTATAGTCCGCTTAAGGTCTTAAAAACGTTTCATAGTCCACATTTCATTCCCAAATAAAACACCATAGATACTCAAGCCAAAAATAAACAATCACACAAGACCGGACTAGTACCTTAATCCATACTATATACCTGAAGTTATTGTACGATCAACAAGTGTTGTTTTAATGCCAGTATTTTCTTATGTGAGTTCTTTTAATTGTTCGCGACAGACTCCCAGTTTTCAACGTGAGGGGGACATAAAGCCCTTGTAAGTAGATAATGGCTAGCGTGATGTGGATATCATTGGCATAACTACTTATGGAAGATATTAAGCAATGGATATCCTTGATCATTTCTTAATGGTATTGATTCAGGTAAGCCAGTCTACAAAAAAAGCAAAGAGATCCCAAGGCTTTATAATCGGATAACAATCTGTTAAAGCAAAGAGATCCCACGACTTTATATTATAAGGTCGACACGACACACATAATAAGTAGCACTTTTCATAACACTTTCCGAAGATGGACAAAACACACCTAAGTATACTTTTCATGAAAACTAACACGCCTACATTGCCAAAATTGGATTTTAAGGCCCCTATAATGAGTAAATATGTAACTAGATTATTCAAAACTATAGAGTCAATGGGATAATATGAAAAAGCCACAAGCGTTAGTGTGCCCAACGTTACCTATATCACATAAACGTCGGTGTGCCCAATGTTAGCTTGAGGAATAACAATTTGTCAAACTGACAGATAACGCCAGGGCATGTGACGTTTATTAGGAAACATAAATGTCAACACCAACGACGTTTCAGTGTCCTTTTCTATTTTATACTAAGGAAGCCAATGTTCACCACAGTGACGTTATTCTTCATGAATAACGTCCACCATACTAACGTTCTGCAAATTCAATTGTCTTCAACCTCATGCTATCGGGAAACGAGGAATCAAATAACACCACATAAAAACCATTGATTTGACACCCAAACTAAGCAAATACTTCAATCTTTCAATAACCCATCGATTTAATAAGGATAATGAGGATAAAAATGAAACTTACAAGTAAAAAAGTGAATCTTGAAGGATTTTTGCTCAATTTGTGCTACTCCGGTGAAGTTGTGCCGGTGAAGTTTCCGGCGGTTTTTGCTCAAATGCTTCAACTTTTGGTTTTCTCTTGAATTGGGGAGAAGAGAAATGAATTATAAGGATTGAGGTTATGTAATGTTACTAAGTATTTGTTAGTATTTTTAATTATGTTGTTTTAAAGGTTTATTTTAAAGTTTGTTAAACATAAGGGACTAGAATGTACATGTTAGAAAGTTTTAATATATGCCTTAAGTGATTTCATGGTTTGTTGAAGTAAATTAAAAATAATGAATTAAATGTGACAGAAGCCGCCTAGTAAATAATACTAACAATATACTAAATTATAAAAAGGACCCTTCTAATAATAAAAACCCAATGTGACTAAAGAGCGAAAATCCGCAGTTGATTTTAATAGGCTATGTCTTTCTTTCATTAGTCGGGACCCTGACATAGACAAAAAATGAAATTCTTGAATCTTGAAATCCCTATCTTCTCCAATCTTCCACAAAACTCTCAAAAATTGCTATATAAATCCAGAAATCTTTCATCACCTCTACCAAGCTCCTAAAACCTGTAAATCACACAAAACATACCTGAAACAAAGCATCTCCCGAGATAATGTATGTAAAATAAACACAGATTAGATGTTTCACTTCCATATCATATTAGACAGTATAGACAGTTACTCAGGTTCTTGGTACTTTTGATGCCATCAAATTTATACTAGAGTTGGATATTCACTTTTGGTATTGTCAGTGTTCTTTTACTCTAGTCTTTGTGAATCAAATTGTGAGATCAACTCTTGATCTCTGATGTGATCATTCTGTGCTAAATGATGAATCATAGTTTGCCATCTACCCTTGTTATTTTAAGTCCTGGATATTCAAGAACAATATAGAAACATCTTGTAATCTGACTTGTAATTCTCTCAGAAGTTAGTTTGGAGATTAGTTGTGTAGTCTTTTTAGCACGTAGTTCTGCCAATCGGGATGTCTTGTAATCAGTTTTGCTTGGAATATTGGTAATCAAGCTTGACTATTCAGCCGTGATCATTAGCATTGTCAATCAACTAAGTAGCCTGCTTTTCTTTTCATCATTTGTATTAACCTGTATTATTTTGTGCACTTGGACTTTATCTTTGTACTAGTCAATCAAGGTGTAATCAGAACTGTTGAACTTTGATTTGATCATTTGTAATTGTCAGTATCTTCGGTACTCTGTTTTGATTCTCTGTATTTGTCTTCGTACTTGTTATTATTTGTGTTCAATTAGTTTTTGCTATCGATCAGCCTTGCAATTAGTTTCAAGATTATTAACTGATCTTCCGCAAATAAAATAAAAAATACCCGTGATTCGTTCAACCCCTTCTAAATCACGTTGCGCATCGATCCAACATAACAAAGCATGTCCTTTTGGTAGTTGCGTGGATTTCAAAGGTATGTTGGCTTTCTTTATACATCATTACGAATTAAGACCATGTCTTTTCTTTTGGAAATCTTGTTGTGCATGGATTTTTGAGCATGTGCATGTGGATATGGGGCGTATCCTATCATGTTACTTATCTAAGGCTGAAGAATTCAGGTTGGCGTGGCGTTGAATCCGGTAACACACCCATCGGTTTGGGTACGTAGCCTATCCCTATGGTGTGGTTAAGTGTAATATCATATCGATGCTTCTATCTTTTATGTTCTTCATGCAATTGGTCTAATTTTTCGGGATCACGATGGGCGAGTTTTACATGATTTTTCGGAGTTTATTGTTGGTCTATACGTTGTTTAGACCTTCGAGATGACAGCTATTTCCCGTTGTGAACCATAACTCAAAATCATCAATGGTGTGTTGCCTACAATTGATCTGATAGAATGCGGTGATAACTTTGACAAAAGATTACAACATGTGTAGTTTTAATTGTTGACTAACTAGTGTTTACACTTTGTGTATTTGGCTATAAATAGCCTTGTTCATCATTGTAATTGAATCAACAAAGTGAGAAGCTTGTGAACAAAGCTTTCTAATACAAAGTGTGTCTTTGTGTGTGTTGAATCTATTGAAACATTGTGTTGTATTTCTACAATTGATATCAGAGATTGGTTGAGCCGTTACCTCCGACCGAGATTGTTTTTCCGGTGAGGTTCTTAAAAAATTGCAGCTTGCATATTTTTTTTCGTTCCGAAAAAAGGTGGGATTTCATTACCTTGTTTGGTACCTCTCCATTTTCCTTAGCAGCCAGTAGAGCCATTACCTTACCTTCATCCCCAATTGTTTTTTCCGGTGAGGTCTCTGAAAAAGTTGCAGTTGCAACTTCTTTCTCCATTAAAACCCATATCTTTTGTAACCTTGTTTCAGCTAGCTTTTTCAGACTGAGAGCTTTCCAAATTTTTTTTGATAAATTTATCTTCTCGGCAGTTATCCATTGTGAAGAAAAAAATCTAACTTTGCCCATTGATCCTTTTGGTTGATGCTCTTCTCAGTTCTTTAAAAAAAAGAGGATGGAGCCGTGGAGAGAGTAAAGAAAAGGTGATAAATTGAAGTGAATAGGTCAAAAAGGCAATTTGCCAAGACTGTTTGCCTATTGAAGCATTATAAGGTCTTATCAATTACTTGCGTATTGAAGTGACGAATATCAATTATTTGGCACACATTTCAAATATTGTTTTGATGGAGGGAGAAAGAATTATACAATCTTGTCCCGTTTTTATCGTCGACGGTAAAAATAATTTTGATTAATGGAGCGGGAAAATGAGAGATTTTTTCGAAGTCATTGGTATTTGGGATGTCGTTGAAAACGATTTCGACATTCCCGATGCCACTGTAAATTTAAATGAGGCATAGATAAAAGCGCTCGAGAAGAACAAAAGGAATGATCGTTTGGCTCGGCATTATCTAAATAATGCGGTTGAGTTAAGCGTTTATAATAAATTTATGAACGCCAAGTCAGCAAAAGAGACGTGGAGGATCCTAGTCAACGCCAACCGAGGTAACATTGAAGTTTAAAGTGTTCGTTTGCAGGAATTGCGGAGACAGTTCGAGTTGGCTCAGATGAGAACAACTGAGTCAGTTGGTGATTTTATTGCAAAGGTACGAGATATCGCCAGCAAAATGGGCGCAAATGGCGAGAGTTTGACGGAGGCACAGGTAGTGCAGAAAATTCTCAAATCTTTGATGCAGAAATTTCATACCAAGAAAACGGTCATTGAAGCAACCAGAAATCTTGATGAAATGACTATAGATCACTTGGAAGGTGAGTTATTATCCTATAAAATTTCTCTTGATCAACAATCTATTGCTATTGTTGAGGAAGCTTTGCAGGCACAACTGAATGTGTCAAATCAAAAGGCAGAATCATCGAATCATGTTGAATTCAGTCAACGTGGTCAAAATTTTCGTGGTAGAGGCCATGGCCGAGGACGAGGCAGAGGCAGAGGTAATTTTAATTACCAAAGAAATAATAATGATTCTGGTAATAATGAACAAAGAAATGATTTTTCGATGACAGCCAAATCGAAAATTCAGTGTTATAATTGTAAGAAGTTCGGGCATTATCAAATCATTGTCGTTTCAAGAATAATCAAGAAAATCATGCTAAGGTTGCAGAAAATAATGATAATGTTTTGGAAACTTCATTATTGGAAAATTTTGGAACTAATGAGAATCAGAAAAATGATTGGATTCTGGATTCAGGTTGTAGTAATCACTTGTGTGGGAACAAAGAATTGTTCTCAGATTTGGATACTTCTATAAAATCGACTGTTAAATTTGGAGATAATACTGAGGTACCCGTTCTTGGAAAAGAGAAAATTCCTTACACTTTAAAAGACGGTCTGTTAATGCTATTTCTGATGTATTCTATGTGGCTAGTTTACGTCATAATTTGTTGAGCATTGGCCAGTTGTCCTAGAAAGGCTATAACATAGTCTTCAATCAAGGAACCTGCACAGTAAGTGATCCGAAGAAAGGACTCATTGCAAAGGTAAACATGAGTAATAACCATTTGTTTCCGCTGAAAATTAATTGTGGGAGTTTACCTTGTTTTAGTTCTGTGAGTTTTGATGATACATGGTTATGGCATCTGAGATTTGGACATTTGAACTTTGGAAGTTTAAAGTTTCTTGCCAGGAATAAGTCAGTATTGGGATTGCCAGATATTGACCTTCCTCATAAAGTTTGTGAGTCGTGTACTTTGGGGAAACACCACAGGGATCCGTTTCCAAAGAATAAGGCATGGAGAGCAAGTACACCACTGCAGCTGATTCATTCAGATTTGTGTTATGTTGAAGAACCTTCCAACGGAGGTAGTAAGTATTTTATATCTTTCATTGATGATTTCAGTCGAAAAGCATGGGTGTATTTTCTGAGAAATAAATCTGATGCCTGTGATATTTTTAAAAGTTTTAAAAAGTACATTGAAAAACAAAGTGGATATGAGATTAAAACTTTGAGAACAGACAGAGGAACTGAGTATATTGTCTGTGATGATTTTCTGGAAAATAATGGAATCAAACATCAGATGACGGCCAGATATACTCCTCAGCAGAATGGAGTGGCAGAGAGGAAAAATAGAACAGTCATGGACATGGTAAGGTCTATGATGCATTCTAAGAAATTGCCTAAACCTTTTTGGGCAGAGGCCGTTGCTTGTGTCTTTTATGTCTTAAACAGGTGTCCTACCAGAAGTGTACCAGGTGGAAAAACACCATATGAGGTATGGACAGGGAGAAACCAAATATTGGACATTTAAAAGTGTTTGGTTGTATTGCTTATGCCCATGTTCCTGATGTTTTGAGAAAGAAATTGGATGATAAATCCGAAAAGTGTATTTTTATTGGATATTCTTATCAAACAAAAGGGTTTAGGTTGTTTAATCCGGTAACAGGAAAAGTTGTAATCAACAGGGATGTTATATTCGAAGAACATGAAGCTTGGGATTGGTCACCTAAGCAAGTTGAAAAACCGAGCAGTGTTTCTATTCCAGTTGTTGGTTCTAGTATACAACAAACAGAACCACCAAGAGAGGAAATTGTGACTGAATCTTCGTCTAGTCGTCCACAACGACAAAGACAGTTACCAGCTCGATTGCAGGATTATGTCATCGGAAATGATAATGACATGTCTGATGAAGAAATTGTTAATTTCGCTTTGTTTGCAGATTGTGATCCAGTTAGCTTTGATGAAGCTTCGAGAAATTATTGCTGGATACAAGCCATGAATGATGAGATTCATTCAATTGAGAAGAATGATACTTGGGAGCTGACAAACCTTCCACCAGGCAAGAAACCCATTGGGGTAAAATGGGTGTACAAAACAAAGTACAAAGCCAATGGAGAGGTGGATCGTTATAAAGTAAGACTTGTAGCAAAAGGATACAAGCAAAAGGCAGGTATTGATTACCTTGAGGTGTTCGCTCCTGTTGCAAGACTTGATACAGTTCGTATGGTTATTTCACTTGCTGCACAAAGTTCGTGAAAAATTTATCAGTTGGATGTGAAATCTGCTTTTCTCAACGGTGTTCTTGAGGAAGAAGTCTATGTGGATCAACCTGCTGTATATATTATTGATGGAAAAGAAAGTAAAGTTTATCGCTTGAAAAAGGCGTTGTATGGACTCAAACAAGCCCCGAGAGCATGGTATACTCGTATTGACTCTTATTTTATTGATCATGGTTTTGAACGATGCCCTTACGAGCATACCTTATATGTCAAATATTCTGGTGGAGGTGATATCATTGTTGTGTGCTTATACGTTGATGATCTTGTGTTGAAGCATTTTTTATGCTCAAGCAACTGCTTGTATCCGCTCCCATCTTAGTTGCACCGAAATTGGATCAAGAATTTGAGCTCATGTGTGATGCGAGTGACACCGCGGTTGGTGCGGTCCTCGGTCAAAAAATCGACAAAATCTTCAAGCCTATTGCGTATGCTAGTCACACCTTGAATCAAAGCCCAACAGAACTACACCACCACCGAAAAAAGAGCTTCAGCGATCGTCTTTGCGCTCGATAAGTTTCGGTCTCATCTCGTAGGTTTTCGGGTAGTTGTCCACACGGATCATGCCGCTTTGCGTTATCTCTTTGCCAAGCAAGATGCCAAGCCCCGCCTCTTGAGGTGGATCTTGCTCTTGCAAGAGTTTGATTTAGAGATTCGTGATAGGAAAGGTTGTGAGAACGTCGTAGCCGACCACTTAAGTCGTATGGAGCTTAGTGAGGAGTTGATTAAGGCACAAAGGGAGATAAATGACTCTTTCCCTCACGAGCAACTATATGCACTTGACACCCTTCTCCCGGCTAAAAAGGGAAATTTCCTAAAAGTCGTTAAGGAAGGTAGTCCTTGGTTTGCTCCTTTTGTTAACTACCACGAGTGCGGTTTTGTAGATCCCGACCTTGACTCGAACCAAAGGCGTAAATTCCTTAGTGAGGTGGGTAAGTACGTGTGGGAAGATCCTTGTTTGTATAGGTTGTGTTCGGATGGTATTCTGAGGAGGTGCATCCCAGAAAGTGAAATTTTGAGTGCTCTTTCGTTTTGTCACGACAAAGAGGCCGGAGGCCATTTCTCGGGGCAAAGAACCGCTTTGAAAGTATTGCAAAGTGGGCTGTATTGGCCACTCTATTCCGAGACGCTCATGCTTATGTGAAATCTTGCGATGCTTGTCAACGGTCCGGTCGTATATCTAGAAGGAGTGAGATGCCTCAGAAGCCGATCATAGTGTGTGAGATTTTTGACGTGTGGGGCATTGATTTCATGGGCCCCTATCCCTCCTCGTGTGGTAACAAGTACATCCTAGTCGCGTGTGATTATGTGTCCAAATGGGTCGAAGCCTTAGCTTCATCCACCATTGCAAAAAAAAAAAAACAAAAACAAAACAAAAAAAACAATTTCAGGACGGGTTTTTTAGCACGACCGAGTGAAAATTTTACCGAGGACGTGTTATTTTTGTCCGACCTCAATGAAAAATAACCCGTCCTCATTACAATATATCACGTCCTGAATGCCAAATTACCCGTCCTACTGAGAGTTATGCTTGTAAGACTTAAAAATAGGGGTATACAAAAAAAACTATTTTTATCAAAAGGTATATATTTCGAAATTCCGTCTAAAATATAAAGGGTATGAAACGCTGAAGATCGATCGATATCAATGTTAATCTCTATCAGTCCCTAGAATTAGTCATATTTCCCCGACTAAGCAACTGAGAGAGAGCCACCTGGATTTAATAAGTTGAATGCTAGACAATAATGAAAATAAAAAAACAACTTATTAACTGATCTTTCAAGGAGTGAGAGCTTAGTTCTTTTTAGAGGAGCATTCTTATCATCTGCATCAGCAATCCGGTTGAAGAAAATGAACAAAAAAAGAAAAGAAAAAAGCAAGCTTGTCATTGCAAGAATGTTTCTAACTGTTACATATGAAAGAATGGAAAGGACATGCATATAAATAAGTAGCAGCACAAGAACCTTGGCCAAAGAAAAGTTTCATTAGCATTAAAGCAAGTATACCTAGCAAATTCATGAGCAGCTTATGGTATGCAAAAGTCATGTCCAATATCCACAGGTCCTCAAGTGCAAAAGTTGCAGAACCTGCAGCACTGCCATTTCAGCACCAAACGTTGGGGTTAGAAAGACAACACAATTTCTTTGACTCAGATAACAATAGAAGAAAATCAGGTCTTATAGAGAAGCCCAAAATACTTAGCTTTATTAAAGTTAAGGATCATAAGCAAATGCACCTAATGCACAATAAATCACACATCAAACATCTTCCAATGAAATAACACGAAATTTTACAAACAGATAATTCGGCACAACATACATGAAATCCGAAATTCAAGCAGCTAACATTGTACTGAGTTAAAAAAAAAAAGGTAGGCTATGTATAGACATATCAAGAGCATAACAAAGTTACAGCAGGACTGAAGCAAGTATTGGCAAAAAAAATCAAACCAGCAACAAAGTTATAACAGCAATGAAACAAGTATTGGCTAAAAAATCAAGGCACACAGTATGACCATAGCAAAACCCCAGAAAATGACAATGAATAAACATAATCAAAATGCAAACACAGTAGCAGTAAGGGCTATAAAGGCCATTAAAAATGTGTATACATTTACTTGCGTTTTTTATTCATTATTACTCTCTTTCATGCACCAAAAATCTGAATTCAAACAGAAGCAGCCTTTTTAAATCTGCTATTTTTCAATTTAATTGAAAGAGACGTTTGGTGTTATTAATCGACCCCCAAAAGCATCAGAAATTGTAGGAAATAAGCTTTCTTTCAATTAAAATGAGCATGATAACAGAGATAACAGAGAAGTTTGAAGCCAAAGCATAACTTAAGAGTTATATATACATCTAACTGTACCAGAGAAGCAGAGAGCTTTTATAGCACAATAAAGGAGGGAAAGGCAAAAATTACCAGTAGGAATTCTTGCAGAGAGATACCATGAGTATTTGATGTTAATGGTGAGAGAAAAGCCAATAATAGTTGTTAACCAAATAGGGTAGAAGGTAAAAGATTTATGGGGAGGAAATCATGCAAATTCGTAGGTCATCATCAGGTTTGAGGAAGTAGAGTAGACTTACCAAGCAAAACCGCAACATCCATTGAATCTAAGCAAGACTCCACCTTCCATCGTACTAATATGTCTGTCAAATGTCATTCCGTTGTTTTTCCTCTGACGAACGAATGGACATCACCACTTGAGTGTTTGACAATAATGTAGCTACCTGATAAGTAAATATTTAACATCATAATCACTCTAGAAGCAATACGTTTGAGACTCTATCTGCAACACACGTATAAATGAAAATTTACTGGGCTGTGTAAATCAAAGATCAAGGAGAGAATAAAAATTTATACATTGCAATCTTTAAAACAAAAATACATAGAAAAGGAGGATATGTACTTTGCACAATTGCGTTGAGATGCCTCTGTATCTGGACTTCATAAGTACAACTTTAGGGTAACTTCCACCGCTCTTGCACTTTCATTTTCTTCAATCATTTTGATCATTGAAAAAGTAAAGGCGAGAAATATCTATAAAAATAGGGAAAAAATTATCTCTAACCATAAAAGCAGTTCGAAATCAAGATATGCTCATACCCACTTCAATTTTCACCTGAAAAACACCAAAGATGTTAGCTTTTAAATAACCAGAAGGCCATGTACGAATGAACATAAGTTATCTTCTCTGTAATTAAGGCTCAGATATGTGATAGCCAAACAAACAGTACTCAGGGCTGCGAACCAAGAAGTAAAACCCAAAGGCTTCGCCATCCAAGGTCGCCATGCCAAGATACTGATGAAATGCTTCTAGAAAAAACAACTTATGTTATCTTCACAGCCTTACAAATGGTGAAGCATATTACAAAGCATTGAAACAAATCTGTAAGACATCGGCTAAAAAGTAAATCATATGCAGTGCGGTAAGAGCAAAGCAAGGAAAATGGAGAGGATGAAAGAAAATGCCGTCTGCCGTTAGGTTTCCAGAGAATGAGAGGTAGGGTTTTGGAATATGCCAGGCTTCACCATGATGGGCTTTTTTTTTTTCTCCAAAACAAGCCAGACCCAAGTATTTTAGAAAGTCCTGGCTGCAACAAATATTGTTTCCTGCGAACAATTTGCTGAATTATAATTTGGCGCATCTCGTTTGACCACGTGGAGGGAAGGGGTTAAACCCTTCCTTTCTCTAAGATAGGTAGAAGATGGCTGTAATAAAAAAAGTACAAGCCCTTTGTCACTACAAAAAAATAAAATAAAATAGGGGTCCTTTCTAGATGTTAGCAGCATCTGTGGAAGTAAGTAGAAGAATGGGTGTTCAAAGGTGATTTCTATAACCGTCACTCCGCATGGAGTAATTTGATTCTTACATTAATCTGAACCGTCCGGTTTTAATTTAGTTCGAAAACTGCGATATTGATTGTGCCACATGGTATCTCTTCATATGTGGAGGGAGCATGTATAAAGCACTCACTGATCAAGGGTACCATCAAGGTGTCTAGCCCATCATGAGGATTGCAAAATGGATAGTCAGGTTTTTCGCCTTACGAGTCACAACCAATTTCGCAAATCAAATGGATGGAAATTTAGTCTGCTTTCACAAGGTGACATTGGATTTGACTGAGGTAATTCTATTTTGCTTTGGTTTTTGGAAATGAGAATCATCAATATGCCGACTCTGTGCACCTGCTTTAAATGATGTTCGATGTTTTCTGTCATCTGTGTAATCCTCTCATTAAAATTATAATCTGACTGTTGGACCATACAGTTATCCCTCATTATTGATGTTGGATTAGTTTGTTTAACCATGTAATAATGGCAACTGAAGTGTATCACATATCAAGAATGACACAAAGCTTAATTGACCCATGAGGGGAAACTCTCAGTCCAATGGCTGGAGTAATGAACTTTTTAGCAAAAGATGCAACACCATTACTAATTACATGCAACTCCCTACTAAAAAAACAAACATTACATTAAAATTTCTCTCACCAATCATTTCTTCAATTACATAAATGTCAATATAATATTTTAACTTTATAATCATTATTTCACTATATTTTATCACTACAAAAAAACACTTTATTGCAACATTAGTTTTTGCCACACACACAAAAAAAGTGTGGCTAATAGCACTTGGTTAGACTCTATTGCCACATTCATGTGGCGAAAAACAAGTCTATAGCAACATTTTTTTTATTGTGTGGCAAACAATAGTGTAGCAAAAAACTATTTTTCTTGTAGTGTATTTTACTTTCTCTTTCTTGAATCCATTCAACCACTAACCCGAAACCAAACAGGACCTAAGTATGAGCCTTTTCAAAGTTAACCATTTGACAGAGAACCAAGGAATCGGCCTTTATGGCAGGCCATAAAGGAGATGTACTACGACTTGGAGAATTCGCCCCAAATTTACTGAGCTAAAAGGCGAGGCTATGGGCTACAAAACAATGGTTGAAGGATGTCACATCTTACTATAAAGAGATTGTAACTGGTGAGTCGTTAAATCACCAAAGATAAATGACATGCTACCTTCAGTTAGTATAGGGGAAGTAGGGGATCGAAGCTACAAGAGCGGTAGATTTATTTCTTCTAAAATTCATAAAATAAAATATATTTGGTTTTGTAACTCATTACTAATGACAAACAAACTAAAATAAAAAAAAAAAAAAATCAAGGAAAGATCCAGGTAATTAATTATTTCTCCTTCAATTCCTATGATTGATCATTGATGCAAAGACGACTCTTAAATTATTAATAAATTAGTTATAGTTGCCGACAATCGCCAAGTGACTAAATTTTCCTATATTCGATAAGCAGGACAATCGCCACTACATATTCTCTAATTGTGTAGCACACCTCTCAACAATCGCCAGATGTTTGGTGAGAACAATGACATTAACGCTTAGAAAAACCTAATTCTAGGTATGAACACACACCATGTTAACTTTAACCTCAGATCACTTATTATTACAATGAGAGAATCCTACGAAGCACACGAACCGCAAGCAATATGTTGTTTACCACTTAAAATCAAAACTTTATTGACAATCGTCTCGATTCGATTTTTTGTTCTAGACTAGAGAATTCATCTAATCATCCGGCGAAACAATTAAACGAACAATCAAATCATGAATCGATAAAATCAGAAAATTAGTGAATACTAACAATCTAATCGAAAAGAAAAGCGTTTAGATCTCAAGACCATACGAAATAAAAGGTTCAATAACCAATTAGCTAGAAGAAGAAACTACATATTCATAATGTGAAAATTGAATAAAGCAAAACAAAATAAAACAATAGAATTAGGGGTTCTAAAAGCACCATGTTTTTACTTTCCGGCGGCATTACTCCCGGCACCAAAAAAAATTACTCCGGTACCACGATGATTTTTATGAGCGGTGCTATTGAAAGCCCGGCGTTGGTGTTCAACAACGAAAGTCGATGGCACCGACGTTTATGTTATAAAAGTGTCATAACTTGGAAACGTCGATCCATCGACTTTGCGACGTTCGCTTATGAATAGCAGGTGTTTCAATATCAACGTCAGTACCACTCACGTTTTTTTCATCAAAAAATAATCAAATAATGAGTGTCGGAAGTTAAAACATGAGTGGAACCCCCTAGAATTAAAGTTGAAATACCTTATTACATTGAAGCAAAAAATTGCCGGCCAAGGGTGCGCAACTTTTTCTTTTTTGTTTTGTTCTCTTAGTCCTGACCACAATGGAACCGGAACTGGCTGGAACCATGGAACCGGACCGGAAGAGACCCGGCGGTTCCCCGGTTCTATGGCGGTCCGGGCCTGTGAGGAACCGTAACCGGACCGGGACCCGACAGTTCAACCGGCCCGGCCTTAACCCTCCTTAACTGGCCGGAACCGGAGCTGGCAGTTCCAACGGCTATATTATTTTTTATTTTTTATTTTAAATTTTCCAACTATTTCATCCTATAAATACTCATCATTTTCACCATTTTATTCACACTTACTCGCTCTCAATTCTACATTTCTACTTCTACAACCTCAATCTCAATTCTACATTTGTAATCAAATTTGTTTAGTTGTTAAAAACAACAATCAAATTTACTTTACAAGACCGATATTTGAAGTTGTTATGATTTAATCGTTACTTCAATCCGGTTTTAGTTATAAGTAAATTTGGTTTTTTTTTTTCAAGTTTTTAATAATCGTGAACTTTTATTTAGAGTTTGTAAATGTCGGAAGCGGGTGAATCAACATCACGAGCAAACCGTGTTTTTAAGGAATTTTTCACAAAAGGTTCCTCGGACTGATAAAATATCACAAGATAACCCCAGAACTTATTTCTGGGCGGTATGCAAATTTTGTGGCGTCCGATACTCCTTCAAGAAGGGTGGTGTGTAACGCCCTGTTCCCGGACACCGAGCCCTTATCCGGAAAATGAACGTTCGGCATGTATAAAATAAAAACAGATTCACTATATACGTAAGCCTTTACTACGTCGTATAAAAAATGAGCAAATAGAAGCAAAAGACTCGGGTATGAAAAATTCCAAACATCCAAGAATAGAAACATGAAATCTAAAGATGGAAATGTAACTTATTATATTCAAGGAAAAATACGAAATCCAAAAGAAACGTCACGATATTCTCAAAAGAAACGTAAAAGTACTACAAGTCTCGAAAGACCAAAAGTCTAACACAGTCTAAAGAAGAATAGTAAAAGAATAAAAGTAAAGTCTTCAATGAGGCGTCTTCAAACGTCATCATCGAACTCCTCCTCGTAAACATTATCGACCTGTTCGTCTTCTCATCCCCAAACACATAGAAAACATGCATTTGAGGTAAGTACAACGTACTTAATAAGAAAGAGAAGCTATGACAACAATTATAATTTATAAAGAAGAGATATTTAGAAGTTTAGCTGTTTATATGTGACCGACTTAATCTGGGGTTCATTTCATGTCCATCAACATGAATTGACTAAACGTTTCTACTTAACTTATCTATCTTACAACCGCGCTCAAGGGCACTACGCGTATCCACTTTTGGGACACTCTTGGCAACATATTAGTGGATAACACCAATATCCACGAAGTCTAGAATAGGTAGACTCCGATAGCACGCTGCGTCTCGGTGGAGTCACCCGAACTTGTGTGGTTTTTTTGACTCACGGGTTCTTCCACCTTCGAGGTAGCACACACATCGCGATATGGTGGTGCCTATCCAAGAGAGACATGTTGTTTAATCTTTTACTAGTCAAAAGACGTATTTATTAGGATGATTAACTAACCACCTAAGTGTTTTCAATTAATCTCCTCACTTTGACTACTCTCTCCTGCACTGACCACTTTAGACGCAGACAATGCCTAGCAATTACACGGACATTGTTGAATACTAATTCATCAAAGCACAAGCCTATCACGCTCTTCCGACGGATCCGAACTTCAACTCCCTTTAAGAGTACATTCGGTGTTTTAACTGAACGAATCAGAAATTCAATCGAAGTTTGTTCATGTTTAATTAATGTTAACATATCATGATTAAGGGTTTAAAGCGGTGAAAACACGATTATGAAGCCGAAAACCAAGTCAAACGCTAAAAGCGGTAAAAACAAGGTAAAAAAGCAGGTCAAGCGCCCGTTTGACATCCTATGAACGCCCGTTCGACATCGAACGCCCGTCCACTAACCCCAAACGCCCGTCCGTCAAAAAAGGCTACATCTCGAATCAAAATTCTAACCTCAAAGCGCCCGTGCGCCTTGTGCAAGCGCTGTTTGATTTCGCTATGATAAATAAACGCCCGCTTTGCTGGTTTTTCCCAAAACGCTAAAATCTTCAAAACGCGATTTCTAAACCGTTTATAACCTAATTAACATTAAAAAAACCCAGAAAAAAACGCATAACCACTTATCTAATCATACCATAGCATCTAGGATCATTGACCAACAAAAAAAACACATCTTTCTTACATCTAAACATCTTAAAACATGATCTAAACTTTACGAATCATAATCGAGATCCTAGGAAGAGTCTCTTACTTGATTGCAGCCAAAAACCAGATTCAAAAGCCTCTGAAAATCTGCTGCACTACCCACCAACTGATATCCAAACGTTGCCCTTCTTACAACGATTCCAAATCTCTCGTCTGATCTGAAAACGGTTAAGCTTTCTCTTAGAATTTGTGAAAATCGTCCAAGCCCTATTTATTCCTCTCAAAAATTGCGCAGAGAAGGAGGCACAAGCTGTTTCTGATTAGTGTTTAGGTTTAGGGAATTATCTGTGTTAATTTTCCTTAAATACAATTCCCAATTAAACCCATTTTCCTTAATTGCCCTTAATTACCAAATAATCAGATTTCCTTAATTATATATACATATAACTCGAAAATCATGTATAAAATAATTAATAAAATACTTTACTCCAATAAAAGAAAAGCAATAATAATATTTCGTTTTCGCAAAATGACACGTCGTATATAAAAAAATCGGAATATTACATGGTGGTTACTGAGATCAATAAATAAACACATGAGGAAGTATCACCGGACAAATATGAATAGACTCAATCCTCACTAAACATGTCGCTTTGATTTTTTTATATATAGAATCTGCGTTCACTTTGATATTTTATATAGAACATGTCGTTAAAAACTATGTAACTACATTGACTTTGATTTTTTATATGCACATCGTATTTCCGACATGATTGCATATAAAATGATACGTAGGCAACCAATTTTTTGACACAAGCGTTAAAAAAATTCTTAAAATTTATGTCTTATTTACGGTATATATCTCAAGTAATTTTCTTATAAACAACAATTTCTCAAACTTGTAACATTTTAGAAACCAAACTTATTTTACATTATATATAATCAACTTAACTTAAAACTCAATAAAAACCTATCAAAAAAACTTATTTTATACAGAACATACCATGTTATTATAGAAAACGATACAACTTTTACAAATGTATTGTCAAAATAAAACTTTTACAAATGTAAAAAGAATTATAATTTGTTATTATTACAGTCGAATGTCATTAATTGTAATTTATTATTATAATTGATAAGAATAAGTAATTTTATAAAATGTAAAAATAAGTATAATTCTTTTGAACCGTGAAGGAACCGTAGAACCGTTGGTTCCAACCATCGAACCGCTAGTTCCAGAACCGTTTTGAACCGGCAGTCAAAAGGAACCGCCGGTTCCGGTTCGGTCCGGGTCGCCCAAATGATCAGGTCTATGTTTTCTCCATCCTCCTAATATAGGAAAATTCTTACATGATAACCCCATCTATGTGGAGTTAATATGTGCTTCAATCTGAAACGCACAATTTAATTCTGTATTGAAACTGTATGGTCCATATTAAATCACACATTAACTCAATGACGGACTTAGAAATTTATCCTTGGGTGGGAAATTTTGGTAAAATATCTATATATGCGGTCAATTTCAAGTTATATTAAGATATATGATCGTGTTATCTTGATGAATTATATATAGGTTTTGATATATCTAAAAAATAACAACCAGGGTGAACATTAAAGCCTTAACATGGCTCCGTCTCTCCCTTAACTCCATACGGATGAAGTTAGCACACAAAAACTTCCCACTGATATATTAAATCTATGCTGTATATTTCTTTTGGTCCCCTGCTAATTCAGGTGAAGTGCTAAAACAGGCCCATCCCACTTATTTCTTAAAAGTCTTATATAATAGCACTATGCGCGCTTTATCGTCACGCTGTGGTTTTGTTTTATGACCAAACTCACTCCGACATTCTTTAAATTACTCAACGCAGCAATTTCAATAATATTTTTATTATTTTTTACTTCAAGACCACCAAAAATGAAAAAATTACATCTTATACCACAAATCTTAAAAAAAATGCAATTGAGCCTTTTAAAAATTAAAATGAAACATTATAATCCACAATTATTAACCTACATCTCTAACAATCCACAAACTTAATCTTCATCCAAATCATCAACATTAACCCCAATATTGCAAAATGACAGCATGCCTGATGTTGGTCTTGCAACAGGAACGTCATATGTATTGACGTTTTGGACCCCAATAGTGAATATACTTGTCTCACGGCATGTCATTTGATCTTGAAAATGGTATTGGAATATTCTACCAATCACAAACATAATTAAGTACCGTTAGAAAGTGCAATGAGGGAAAAACATGAAAACAATTATATACCAATTGAAAAAAGATTTTAACATATCTCACCACATAACCAAATGAAATGTCTCATGTTGCTAGTGTTGTCTCAAAATGGGGATTCAGATTTTGGTGTTCTCTCTTCCTGCATGTAAGTCACAAAAAGAAAGAAATATTAAACGGAGAATTGAAGATAAAAATATTTAAAAATGAGCATATATGTTCTCAATTGGAAGTGGTATTCCAAGTTTCCACTATTCAAGATAAACTTACCGTCAACATCATCATCTTCACTCTCAGAAGTAGCAAAATTCTTTTCACATGAAGTGTCATCAAACACTATAGTATCGAAATGGAAACTCCATTTGTGTTCAAACACAATGAACTCGCTCTTTCAATTCATGAGCCGCCACGAATTCCTCCCAACTGTCTCCAAAGAAATGAAGCAGTCCATTGTCGGGCACTGCAACGCTCACTTCCCATGACCCTTTGTGACTATTGAGAACAACCCTATTTAAGTTCAACAACATGCTGTTCAAACACTGAACGAATGATGGAGTTATATTCTATAAAGAAAGAAACATATCACGTTACTTCATCGTAATATGAGCGTTTAAAATGTAAGTTAGTGAATTAATAATGACGTATCAAACTTGTTTCGAAACCGCCCATAAGAACTTTAAACAAACGCGTCATTTTCCTTCACTTTAGATTAAAAGGGAATGAGGAATCAAATTTTGATTTAGAATTAGTCCGCATGCCATACATAAGGTCTAATAGCATCTTTTATAGTCCGCTTAAGGTCTTAAAAACGTTTCATAGTCCACATTTCATTCCCAAATAAAACACCATAGATACTCAAGCCAAAAATAAACAATCACACAAGACCGGACTAGTACCTTAATCCATACTATATACCTGAAGTTATTTATGCGATCAACAAGTGTTGTTTTAATGCCGATATTTTCTTATGTGAGTTCTTTTAATTGTTCGCGACAGACTCCCAGTTTTCAACGTGAGGGGGACATAAAGCCCTTGTAAGTAGATAATGGCTAGCGTGATGTGGATATCATTGGCATAACTACTTATGGAAGATATTAAGCAATGGATATCCTTGATCATTTCTTAATGGTATTGATTCAGGTAAGCCAGTCTACAAAAAAAGCAAAGAGATCCCAAGGCTTTATAATCGGATAACAATCTGTTAAAGCAAAGAGATCCCACGACTTTATATTATAAGGTCGACACGACACACATAATAAGTAGCACTTTTCATAACACTTTCCGAAGATGGACAAAACACACCTAAGTATACTTTTCATGAAAACTAACACGCCTACATTGCCAAAATTGGATTTTAAGGCCCCTATAATGAGTAAATATGTAACTAGATTATTCAAAACTATAGAGTCAATGGGATAATATGAAAAAGCCCTGAAACGTTAGTGTGCCCAACGTTACCTATATCACATAAACGTCGGTGTGCCCAATGTTAGCTTGAGGAATAACAATTTGTCAAACTGACAGATAACGCCAGGGCATGTGACGTTTATTAGGAAACATAAATGTCAACACCAACGACGCGTTTGTTGTCCTTTTCTATTTTATACTAAGGAAGCCAATGTTCACCACAGTGACGTTATTCTTCATGAATAACGTCCACCATACTAACGTTCTGCAAATTCAATTGTCTTCAACCTCATGCTATCGGGAAACGAGGAATCAAATAACACCACATAAAAACCATTGATTTGACACCCAAACTAAGCAAATACTTCAATCTTTCAATAACCCATCGATTTAATAAGGATAATGAGGATAAAAATGAAACTTACAAGTAAAAAGTGAATCTTGAAGGATTTTTGCTCAATTTGTGCTACTCCGGTGAAGTTGTGCCGGTGAAGTTTCCGGCTGTTTTTGCTCAAATGCTTCAACTTTTGGTTTCTCTTGAATTGGGAGAAGAGAAATGAATTATAAGGATTGAGGTTATGTAATGTTACTAAGTATTTGTTAGTATTTTTAATTATGTTGTTTTAAAGGTTTATTTTAAAGTTTGTTAAACATAAGGGACTAGAATGTACATGTTAGAAAGTTTTAATATATGCCTTAAGTGATTTCATGGTTTGTTGAAGTAAATTAAAAATAATGAATTAAATGTGACAGAAGCCGCCTAGTAAATAATACTAACAATATACTAAATTATAAAAAGGACCCTTCTAATAATAAAACCCAATGTGACTAAAAAGCGAAAATCATGATTGATTTTAATAATTTATGTCTTTCTTTCATTAATCGGGATGCACATGTAAAAAAATGAAATTCTTGAATCTTGAAATCCCTATCTTCTCCAATCTTCCACAAAACTCTCAAAAATTGCTATATAAATCCAGAAATCTTTCATCACCTCTACCAAGCTCCTAAAACCTGTAAATCACACAAAACATACCTGAAACAAAGCATCTCCCGAGATAATGTATGTAAAATAAACACAGATTAGATGTTTCACTTCCATATCATATTAGACAGTATAGACAGTTACTCAGGTTCTTGGTACTTTTGATGCCATCAAATTTATACTAGAGTTGGATATTCACTTTTGGTATTGTCAGTGTTCTTTTACTCTAGTCTTTGTGAATCAAATTGTGAGATCAACTCTTGATCTCTGATGTGATCATTCTGTGCTAAATGATGAATCATAGTTTGCCATCTACCCTTGTTATTTTAAGTCCTGGATATTCAAGAACAATATAGAAACATCTTGTAATCTGACTTGTAATTCTCTCAGAAGTTAGTTTGGAGATTAGTTGTGTAGTCTTTTTAGCACGTAGTTCTGCCAATCGGGATGTCTTGTAATCAGTTCTGCTTGGAATATTGGTAATCAAGCTTGACTATTCAGCCGTGATCATTAGCATTGTCAATCAACTAAGTAGCCTGCTTTTCTTTTCATCATTTGTATTAACCTGTATTATTTTGTGCACTTGGACTTTATCTTTGTACTAGTCAATCAAGGTGTAATCAGAACTGTTGAACTTTGATTTGATCATTTGTAATTGTCAGTATCTTCGGTACTCTGTTTTGATTCTCTGTATTTGTCTTCGTACTTGTTATTATTTGTGTTCAATTAGTTTTTGCTATCGATCAGCCTTGCAATTAGTTTCAAGATTATTAACTGATCTTCCGCAAATAAAATAAAAAATACCCGTGATTCGTTCAACCCCTTCTAAATCACGTTGCGCATCGATCCAACATAACAAAGCATGTCCTTTTGGTAGTTGCGTGGATTTCAAAGGTATGTTGGCTTTCTTTATACATCATTACGAATTAAGACCATGTCTTTTCTTTTGGAAATCTTGTTGTGCATGGATTTTTGAGCATGTGCATGTGGATATGGGGCGTATCCTATCATGTTACTTATCTAAGGCTGAAGAATTCAGGTTGGCGTGGCGTTGAATCCGGTAACACACCCATCGGTTTGGGTACGTAGCCTATCCCTATGGTGTGGTTAAGTGTAATATCATATCGATGCTTCTATCTTTTATGTTCTTCATGCAATTGGTCTAATTTTTCGGGATCACGATGGGCGAGTTTTACATGATTTTTCGGAGTTTATTGTTGGTCTATACGTTGTTTAGACCTTCGAGATGACAGCTATTTCCCGTTGTGAACCATAACTCAAAATCATCAATGGTGTGTTGCCTACAATTGATACAGTAGTGCAGCTGATAACTTTGACAAAAGATTACAACATGTGTAGTTTTAATTGTTGACTAACTAGTGTTTACACTTTGTGTATTTGGCTATAAATAGCCTTGTTCATCATTGTAATTGAATCAACAAAGTGAGAAGCTTGTGAACAAAGCTTTCTAATACAAAGTGTGTCTTTGTGTGTGTTGAATCTATTGAAACATTGTGTTGTATTTCTACAATTGATATCAGAGATTGGTTGAGCCGTTACCTCCGACCGAGATTGTTTTTCCGGTGAGGTTCTTAAAAAATTGCAGCTTGCATATTTTTTTTCGTTCCGAAAAAAGGTGGGATTTCATTACCTTGTTTGGTACCTCTCCATTTTCCTTAGCAGCCAGTAGAGCCATTACCTTACCTTCATCCCCAATTGTTTTTTCCGGTGAGGTCTCTGAAAAAGTTGCAGTTGCAACTTCTTTCTCCATTAAAACCCATATCTTTTGTAACCTTGTTTCAGCTAGCTTTTTCAGACTGAGAGCTTTCCAAATTTTTTTTGATAAATTTATCTTCTCGGCAGTTATCCATTGTGAAGAAAAAAATCTAACTTTGCCCATTGATCCTTTTGGTTGATGCTCTTCTCAGTTCTTTAAAAAAAAGAGGATGGAGCCGTGGAGAGAGTAAAGAAAAGGTGATAAATTGAAGTGAATAGGTCAAAAAGCAATTTGCCAAGACTGTGCCTATTGAAGCATTATAAGGTCTTATCAATTACTTGCGTATTGAAGTGACGAATATCAATTATTTGGCACACATTTCAAATATTGTTTTGATGGAGGAGAAAGAATTATACAATCTTGCGTTTCTTTTTTTTATCGTCGACGGTAAAAATAATTTTGATTAATGGAAGCGGGAAAATGAGAGATTTTTTCAAAGTCATTGGTATTTGGGATGTCGTTGAAAGCGATTTCGACATTCCGATCAAGCATTGGTATTTGGGATGTAAATTTAAATGATCATTTAAATTTAAATGCATAGATAAAAGCGCTCGAGAAGAACAATAAGGAATGATCGTTTGGCTCGGCATTATCTAAATAATGCGGTTGAGTTAAGCGTTTATAATAAATTTATGAACGCCAAGTCAGCAAAAGAGACGTGGAGGATCCTAGTCAACGCCAACCGAGGTAACATTGAAGTTTAAAGTGTTCGTTTGCAGGAATTGCGGAGACAGTTCGAGTTGGCTCAGATGAGAACAACTGAGTCAGTTGGTGATTTTATTGCAAAGGTACGAGATATCGCCAAAGAAAATGGCGCAAATGGCGAGAGTTTGACGGAGGCACGGTAGTGTGAGAAAATTCTCAAATCTTTGATGCAGAAATTTCATACCAAGAAAACGGTCATTGAAGCAACCAGAAATCTTGATGAAATGACTATAGATCACTTGGAATGTGAGTTATTATCCTATAAAATTTCGCTTGATCAACAATCTATTGCTATTGTTGAGGAAGCTTTGCAGGCACAACTGAATGTGTCAAATCAAAATGCAGAATCATCGAATCATGTTGAATTCAGTCAACGTGGTCAAAATTTTCGTGGTAGAGGCCATGGCCGAGGACGAGGCAGAGGCAGAGGTAATTTTAAGTACCAAAGAAATAATAATGATTCTGGTAATAATGAACAAAGAAATGATTTTTCGATGACAGCCAAATCGAAAATTCAGTGTTATAATTGTAAGAAGTTCGGGCATTATCAAATCATTGTCGTTTCAAGAATAATGAAGAAAATCATGCTAAGGTTGCAGAAAATAATGATAATGTTTTGGAAACTTCATTATTGGCAAATTTTGGAACTAATGAGAATCAGAAAAATGATTGGATTCTGGATTCAGGTTGTAGTAATCACTTGTGTGGGAACAAAGAATTGTTCTCAGATTTGGATACTTCTGTAAAATCGACTGTTAAATTTGGAGATAATACTGAGGTACCCGTTCTTGGAAAAGGGAAAATCACTTACACTTTAAAAGACGGTCTCATTAATGCTATTTTCGATGTATTCTATGTGGCTAGTTTACGTCATAATTTGTTGAGCATTGGCGGTTGTCCTAGAAAGGCTATAACATAGTCTTCAATCAAGAAACACCATGATGAAGTGATCCGAAGAAAGGACTCATTGCAAAGGTAAACATGAGTAATAACCATTTGTTTCCGCTGAAAATTAATTGTGGGAGTTTACCTTGTTTTAGTTCTGTGAGTTTTGATGATACATGGTTATGGCATCTGAGATTTGGACATTTGAACTTTGGAAGTTTAAAGTTTCTTGCCAGGAATAAGTCAGTATTGGGATTGCCGGATATTGACCTTCCTCATAAAGTTTGTGAGTCGTGTACTTTGGGAAACACCACAGGATCCGTTTCAAAGAATAAGGCATGGAGAGCAAGTACACCACTGCAATTTGATTCATTCAGATTTGTGTTATGTTGATTTCTTCTATTCTCTTTTGAGAATTGGAGGACTTTTGGTTGGGCGGAGATAAAAATGCAAACCTATAGCTGCAGAAGTAGGAATAATGGCACCTGAAATAATATTGTTTCCAATGATCAATAAAGCTCTGCCCCAAGAGCCGTAGGCCGGATACCGGTAGCCTAAGATCGAGAAAGACATAGCTGTGTTAGCTCTTGGCAAGCTATTATAGAAAAAAGTATACACTAGACAAAAGCTTATCGTTAGCCTTTCGGTTAATCGACTCTATAGCTATTTATCTTGTACTTTGAGTTGACAAAAAATCAATATTAATATTATTAATATTGTTGATTATTCGTGTCGAATAGAAATCTAAATGGGGCGTGGCCAAGTGGTAAGGCAACGGGTTTTGGTCCCGCTATTCGGAGGTTCGAATCCTTCCGTCCCAGAGCATATCCTTTATCACCTTTATTCATAAATGGAACCAACGACTATTCATGATTCCCTAATTGAATCAATTCCATACTGGTTCCAAATTAGAAGAATGTTAATGTTATAGTAAAACTTCGTTTGAAACGATGTGGTAGAAAGCAACGTGCGATGAAAGTTGTATGTACGGCTTGGAGGGAGATCTTTCATATCTTTCGAGATCCACCCTACAATATGGGGTCAAAAAGCCAAAATAAGTGATTTTAGCCCTTATAAAAAGAAAACTGATTCTTGAACCCCTTTCGCGCTCATGTCACGTCGAAATAAACCAAGATTTTAATACCATGACTGCAATTTTAGAGAGACGCGAAAGCGCAAGCCTATGGGGTCGCTTCTGTAACTGGATAACTAGCACTGAAAACCGCCACAGAATCAAATCAAAATAGGTTCGAAACAGACTCTTTTTTATTATTCCAACATACCCAACTAGTTATTGTTCTGGCGGTGGGAAAAAAGATAAAACTAAATAAAACCGATTATGAATCCAAATCCATTTTAGTTTGAAACTCCAATGGAAATCAAAAAAACGGACCCATTTATAATCCTCCACTAATTGTTGAAGCACAGTCAAAATATGGTTTTTGGGGGTGGAATCTGTGGCGTCAACCTATAGGATTTATCATTTTTTGATTTCTGCTTCAGCGAGTGTGAGAGATTACCTTTTGATTTACGAAGCGGAAGAAGAGTTAGTAGCGGTTATCAAACCGAATATTCCGGCATCAAATTTGGTTTATTTTACCTTGCTTCTTATCTCGAATCTACTAGTTTCTTCATTATTTGTAACAATTATTTACTTTGGGGTTGGAATCTTTGGATTCCTATCTATTTGTTCTGACATTTTTTCATAAATAAACCGGGGAAAGTCTTTAGAACCTTCCAACGGAGGTAGTAAGTATTTTATATCTTTCATTGATGATTTGATTAAAAGCATGGGTGTATTTTATGAGAAATAAATCGATGCTGTGATATTTTTAAAAGTTTTAAAAGTACATTGAAAAACAAAGTGGATATGAGATTAAAACTTTGAGAATGCAGCGAGAGGAACCGAGTATATTATGTCTGTGATGATTTTACGGAAAATAATGGAATCAAACATCGATGACGGCCGATATACTCCTCAAAGAGAATGGAGTGGCAGAGAGGAAAAATAGAACAGTCATGGACATGGTAAGGTCTATGATGCATTCTAAGAAATTGCCTAAACCTTTTTGGGCAGAGGCCGTTGCTTGTGTCTTTTATGTCTTAAACAGGTGTCCTACCAGAAGTGTACCAGGTGGAAAAACACCATATGAGGTATGGACGGGAGGAGAAACCAAATATTGGACATTTAAAAGTGTTTGGTTGTATTGCTTATGCCCATGTTCATGATGTTTTGAGAAAGAAATTGGATGATAAATCCGAAAAGTGTATTTTTATTGGATATTCTTATCAAACAAAAGGGTTTAGGTTGTTTAATCCGGTAATAGGAAAAGTTGTAATCAACAGGGATGTTATATTCGAAGAACATGAAGCTTGGGATTGGTTACCTAAGCAAGTTAAAAAACCGAGCGAGTGTTTTATTCCAGCTTGTTGGTTCTAGTATACAACAAGCAGAACCACCAAGAGAGGAAATTGTGGATCGAATCTTCGATCAGTCGTCCACAACGACAAAGACGATTACACTTCGATTGCGAGGATTATGTCATCGGAAATGATAATGACATGTCGATGAAGAAATTGTTAATTTCGCTTTGTTTGCGATTGTGATCCGCTTAGCTTTGATGAAGCTTGAGAAATTATTCTTTGGATACAAGCCATGAATGATGAGATTCATTCAATTGAGAAGAATGATACTTGGGAGTTGACAAACCTTCCACCAGGCAAGAAACCCATTGGGGTAAAATGGGTGTACAAAACAAAGTACAAAGCCAATGGAGAGGTGGATCGTTATAAAGTAAGACTTGTAGCAAAAGGATACAAGCAAAAGGCAGGTATTGATTACCTTGAGGTGTTCGCTCTGTTGTAAGACTTGATCTGATTCAGTATGGTTATTTCACTTCTTTGCACAAAGTTCGTGGAAAATTTATCAGTTGGATGTGAAATCTGCTTTTCTCAACGGTGTTCTTGAGGAAGAAGTCTATGTGGATCAACCTGCTGGATATATTATTGATGGAAAAGAAAGTAAAGTTTATCGCTTGAAAAAGGCGTTGTATGGACTCAAACAAGCCCCGAGAGCATGGTATACTCGTATTGACTCTTATTTTATTGATCATGGTTTTGAACGATGCCCTTACGAGCATACCTTATATGTCAAATATTCGGTGGAGGTGATATCATTGTTGTGTGCTTATACGTTGATGATCTTATTTTTACTTGGTAATAATGCACAAATGATTTTAATTCAGGAGGCTATGACTAGTCATTTTGAAATGACAGAGCTTGGTTTGATGTCTTACTTTCTTGGTTTGGAGATACATCAAATGGATAGTGGAATCTTCATTTCACAAAAGAAATATGCAGGTGATATTTTGAAGAAGTTTAAGATAGATTGTGCTAAACCAATCTTAACTCCGGTGGAAGAAAAACTGAAGTTGATAAAAGATGGCACCGGGTGAGTTTGTTGATCCTACATATTTTCGAAGACTTGTTGGAAACTTGAGATACCTGACTTCGACTAGGCCGGATATAACTTATGGTGTTGGACTTATAAGTCGTTTTATGGAGTCGCCGCGTCAGTCTCATTTACAAGCAGCTAAGCGGATATTGAGATATATCAGAGGTACACAGAGTCGTGGAATATTTTTATTCATGTGCTATTGATATTTCTCTTGTTGGATACACGGATAGTGATTGGGCCGGTGACACGGTTCAAAGAAAAAGCACGTCAGGTTATGCATTTTTCTTGGGATCCGGCGTTTTCTCGTGGTCGTCGAAGAAACAACAGGTCATTGCTTTGTCAACAGCAGAAGCAGAATATATGGCAGCCACAAGTAATGCTACGCAAGCAGTGTGGTTGAGGCGCATTCTTGATTTTCTACATCATCAACAATCTGAACCAACGAAGATTTACTGTGACAATACATTGGCTATTGAACTATCGAAGAATCCATTTTTTCATGGTCGTAGTTAAAGCACATTGATATCAAATATCATTATATAAGAGAGTTGGTTCGTGAAAAAGAGATTGTTATTGATTATTGATTAGTTGCGAGATATCTTCACAAAAACCATTGAAAAAACTAAAGTTGTAGATATCTTCACTTGAAAATTTTGATTTAAGGAGGCAATGAAGATTGAGTCATTTACTAAATCTGGTGAAGATGCTTGGAATGATTAATGGCCTTTCGAAACCGAAGAAATTTTGATTTTTAACCGCTTGGAGGCAATGTGAACCGAAATATACGGTTCAAAATCGATTAACGAAAATTGAAATAAAAATAACAATTCTATTCGGTTATAAACAATTTAGTTTTTATTCGAACTTTTAATTCGGTTAAAAATTGTTCGACACGGTTTGGTTATATGATTTTTGCATAATATTTTGATATAAAACTAAGAAACAAGTTAATTATGACATTTCGATAAATTTTCTACAGATTTGGTTAACCGTTCGGTTTTTTATTCGATTCGGCGATATTGTAATTTTTAATTGTTGATTAACCGAACTAGTGTTTTACACTTTGTGTATTTTTGGAATTATAAATAGTGTTTCTTGTTCATCATTGTAATTGAATCAACAAAAGTGCAACAAAAAGTGAGAAGTCGTTTTGGATTTGACAAAAAAACAACTTTGTCTAACAGTGTTATAAATCTTTATGTGTGTTGAATCAAATCTATTGAAAAGCATGTGTTGTTTGTTGTGTTTGAATCTATCAAACGCGTGGATTACAACATGTGTTGCAATTGGGATATCAATCAATAGTGATGGAGTCCGAGGAACTCTTGTGCGTTCAACGTCTAATAAATCCAAAAGATAATTTATCTTCTTTGGGTTGTATTGATTGTGATTGTCTTGTTCAGTTTGGGGATGTCGTCATTTTTGCTTGTAATATGAATATGATGCAATACAATGGTTTGTTCGGTCAAAAAAGATTATTTATCATTTAAAAAATAAATAAAAATTTGATGAGTGAGAAAAATATGGAAATATCTTTTCACATCAATTTTTATCTTATCTCACAGAAATTTATTTCAATTTCGCCCTTACTTTTTTTATTTTACGCGCGTTCTTTGGTCAGAATGTGACACATTATCCATATCAAACGTGGTCGAATATACGTGTTGAGAAAGTCACACATTTGGTTGATTTCGACCATCTTTTTAAATCGAATGTTTGAAGCTTTCCAAACTCGTATATAGTCAGAGAATCATTTCGACCAATATTGAGTCGGAATACTCTACACATTGCATTTAAATCGGTCAGGATAACAACAACAATATAAGAAAGACTACTATTGATTCGAGTGAAATTGCATGAGAATATTAAAAAAAAATTCACTCAATTTTGGTGAATGTCTTTCAGAGACGGTATTAATTATGAAAACATTCAAAATTCACTGTAATAGAATAAAATCGATATAATGATCGTATTACATTTCAAAGTGGGTCGAGAATGTTTGTTAATAATGAATGACCATAAAATTGCGAGAATAGTATATTTTCCTGATTCATTTACGGTCGAGAATGGCAGTGTGTGGAATATCCAAACTAAAGCTCACTTTCTATTTCTAAGTAAGTGAAACAATATTTGTGTGAAAAGATAGTCCCAGAAATATTATAGAATTGATAATTTTTTTTTTTTTTTTTTTTTGGAAATGATATAAGTTTTTTCTTATATCTATTATTCTTGTGCAATTAAAGACATTAAGATATCCACTCAATGGCAGGATTCAGGAGCCAAAGTTGACTAGCAGTAATGGCACAACGACGTCAAATGAAACGTTGTCATCATAACACGATAATATGGAAAATAATCATACTCCCTCCGTTTTTTTATATACATCGCAGAGAAAAGATTCACACAGATTAAAAAATAATTAATATGTTTCAAATATAGCATTAGAAATGTATTTTTTTTATTGGAGATATAAATACTTTGTTGGTAATGTGTTTTTAGTATTGAAAATGTATCTTTTTTATTGGACATGTAAATATTTTATTGATAAAGGAAGAAAAAGTAATAAATGATACATTGAAAATATACAATGACAGATAAATAAAAAAAAGTAAATTGTAAAATGTAACAGATAAAAAAAAACGGAGAGAGTATAATATATGAAAAGCGACCCCTCTTTACAACAGGTTCTTATCAACAAGAGGCTAGGTCCTCATCAAAAAAATAAATAAATAAACATGAGGCTAGGTGCTATGAGCCTAAAACAAAGACATAAACAAGTATTTTAATTATCGACGTAAATAGTATCATAGTCAATCCACTGTTGGGATATCACAACGAAATTCAATTGATTTGAAGTCAAATTTATGCATAAAATACGATTATGGAGATGTTGAAAATAAATTTCGACCTCTATAAATTTAATTATTTATAACTATAAAAATTTAAATATAAGATGGTGGTCTCAATGGTTAACTATAGGGGTGGAAAGGGTTTGGAGACGATGTTGGCAGCTTCCGGTTCAGGCTCGCATTCAACACTTCTTGTAGCGGTGTCTTCATGATTATCTGGCCATTGGGAGGGCCCTTTGCCGCGTAGCATGGGGAATGACATATGTTTGGCATGTGGGGAGACAATTGAAACTCTGAGGCGTGTCTTGTTTGAGTGTGAAATGACAGACAGACTCTGACAGGCTTCCCCTTACTATGGGTTGTTGGAGCATCTGCACTCATCTTCTTTTGCGGACTTCTTTATGAGACTTTTGGATGATAGAGGCATGCAGGATACATCGAGGTTCGTTGGGCTCATATGGGGGATATGGAAAGCGCGCTGCTCTGCGGTGTTTGATGGTCAGGCGGTCTATGTCTCGACCGTGTGCGCGCGTTCTTTGGCAACAACAATTGATTTTATTATATAAAATATCATATTTTGATAGGTTTTGTACCGGTTATAATAACTGGAGCGTCGTGTCGAGTTTACGCTTGGTATTTTAGTGATTCAATGCAGATTATAGGTTAACCAAGACCCCGAGTGACGACACGTGTTGAGCCTAAACACGTCTTTTGAGGGCTAGAAGAGTGTGCCGGAAGCTTACGAGTTCAGACGGATCGATTGTCAGTAGTGCTTCTACCGTAACCTATCTTCAAGCGACATTTGACCCACCTTAGAGGCATTTTATGGGGAAGACTTCTTCATGAGAATTTTAGATCTTCAAACTAGATTTTCAACTCATTTTGAATCACGTCAATCGGAGGTCTACAACTCAAGTTATAGCAATTTTACTGAGACACGGAGCTGCAGTTTTCCAGAAGGGTTTACGGCGCGAGCCGGGACACCCCCGGTGCACGCCGGAACATCGCAAAAAGCAGATTTTCATCTTATTAAACTTGATTTTTGGATCTATTTGCAGGATTCGACCCATCTTCTTCCCCAACCCTCTTCTCCACTCTTGGTGGCACCAAACCGCCCCAAGGGGATCTCTTATGGCCAAAATTATTCCAATTTAGCAATTAATTACAAGTGTAACTCTTAGAATGCTTAGTTTAATCTTTTGGATTGTTTAATAGGAGCAAGGATAACAAGTGTGAACACAAACTCCATTGAAGCTTCTTGGAGGATGAATGCAAGTCTCCCTTTGCAAGATCATCACTTGTGATTGGTAAAATTCTTAGTTTTATCTTGTTTTAATTGTTCTCATTGTTATGGATACTAACCTTGACATGTTGGTACTTGTAGTTATGAGTGGCTAGTTTTCTACTAGCCAAGATAATGTTGTTGTGATAGTTTAATCTTTTTAGTTGATTGGGAATGTTGTTTGTATTTCATAGCTTCATGTGTTGTTTATCTTTTCCTATCTACATTGTATTGCTTGTTGGTGTTGGATTGATCACCTAGCACTAGCATAAACACACTTAGTTGAGACCGAAAGGAGATGTTTGGTGTGGGAGAAGGGATAGGAAAACCGGAAGGTAAAATCGATCTCTAGAGGCATTCGATTTCTTATCCAGGGAGTATTGACATTGTCATTGCATTCAAGTTTGTATCATGTTGAATCATTAGGTCTAGGGTTCTTAGACCAAGGAGGAGACATAGAGTAGTTTCATTCACTCGTATGAGAGGAAACTACTAGCTTATGAGTGCACCGGTAGCACACACTCGAACACTAATGGAAGGTTGGTATGTAGTTCGTTCCCATGATGCTAAAAGAGGTTTGCTTGATCAATGCATTATCTTGGCTAGGTTTTTTTTATCATTTTATCACCCTTTGTAGTTATAGATTCTTAGATACATTTACTTCCTTGAATTATTGCGACTTAGATCAAGATAATCATAGCTTTTCGGTGTTCAACCTCACAATCCTCGTGGATACGACCTTGACCACTAGACTAGACTACAATTGACCCGGTACACTGCCGGTAAGATTGGAACCCTAGAAAAGTCCGATCAAGTTTTTTTGGAGCCATTTCTAGGGATTGTGTAACGGTTGATACTCATATTAGCTAGAAAATTCTTGAGAATAAGTCATTCTTTTCTAATCTTTTCTATTTTATTTCTTTGGTGCTTACTTCTTTGGTAAGTCACCAAGTGCTATTAATTGTGTTCTTGTTGTTTTCTATCTTGTAGTTGATGAACCATTCTCTACGTTGTAAGGTCCCCGATAATCCTTACATCCCGGATATCAACACTTATATTAGGGATCGTTTATTTGAGAGAAAGGTTGTCCAAGCTCGTAGTGAATTGGATCTTGGTGAAGCATCTTCACAAGAGTCATCAAACCAAGAAGAGGGAATGGACGAGGTGCAAGGAAATGCACAAGGATGGCATAACCATGAAAATGCCCTTTTTGAAAAAAAAAATCCTTTAAATCCAAATAACTATCCTCCACCACCCCAAGAACCATATCCATATGACCCACCCCAAAATTCACCCTACCAAAATAGACCACTTTGTGAGCAAACTATTCAAAGAAAAAATCAAGTTCATAATCCTATTAGACTAATTGAAGGGTAATAAAGAGTGGACACAACCAGACTTAAGATTTTTGTGCCAATCATTCTCTATAGAAACATCAATCACATTGGCGTTTCTAATGCTTCACCAACGCCACTACAACTGACGTTATACATAAGAAGCCCTAATGGGAACTAGTTGTTTAGACGTCACCCACACCAACATTTTAAATACTAAACCAACCACCCATGATGGTGTTGCTGTAAACGCCATCCACATTGACGTTACTCATGATCCAGCAACACCAGAGCATGTGACGTTTTACAGAAGCAGCCCTAATGGGATTTAGTTGTATAGACGTCACCCACACCAACGTTTGCCCACACTGACTTCCAAGTAAAAAACCCTAATTCAAGATTTAGGTTGGGACGTCAGCCGGACTGACGTTACTTCCACCAAACGAGCAACAACACTAGTGACGTTTCCTCCCCGGGTCATCTTCCCGACTATACTATCGGAAAATGGCTGGAAAATGGAAAAAAAAGGAAATAAACCACCATAAAATCACTTTTCTAACCTGATTTTAACCACCCCATGATTACCCATTGTATTGAAACAATAATCCACACACCTTTTGTGAAGTTTAACCCGAATTTTTGCTTCTTCTTCTCTTCTTCAACTCGAAATTGCAGCAGTTTTTTTGTTTTTTATTTTGCAAAACCCAATAAACTAAAATGTTGGGAGGGAAAATGGATGGTTAGTTTGTGTTTTTAGTTATGTATTGTATAAGTAGTTGTTTTAGAGTTTTAATTTAGTATAGTTAGTTTGTGTTTTTTTTCTCCAGATTTTTAAAATTAAATTAAATTAGAACTAAGCATATTAATATGCAAAAAATACTTATTATAACATATATTAATATGCAAAAAATTCAAATACACTTAATATGCAAAAATATACTTATTTATAACATATATTCACTATGCATACTAATCATTAATTTTAAAATTATACATTATTTTACACATAAAAACCTATATTTTTTCTTTTTTCTTTTTGAGGAAAAAAACTATATATTTTCAAATATATATAATAATAAAAACACCAATATGTTAAATAAAAATAACGTGAACATTGTCAAATCTTGATTAATAAAAATTATTTAAGAACTTGTTTCATTTTATTATTTAATACACTAAAAATATTTATTTAAAAAATGTTATTTGTCATTATTTAATACACTAAAAATGGAAATAAATAATTTACTAAAATTGTAAATGCCAACTAGTATATTTATTAAAATATTACACGTATGACGAACTATCAAAATTAAAATATATTTTTGATATTCAAAAATATATATTTTTTTCAAATTTAGTTAATTTTGTAAGGAAAAAAATTAAGTATAGAATAAATCGTAATCTGAATCGTGATCTGAACCGTGCAATGATCTGTTTCGACTCGTATCTGAACCGTAAACCGTTTCAACCCAGACCGACCCGTCAACCCTTCCAACCTGGCGGGTTAAACGAACCGTCCACCCCACCAGATTTTTGACCCGCCAGGTCCGTCCACTTTTTGAACCGGAACCGTCAGTTCAAACAAACCGCCCATATCTAGATATATGAATGATTGTAGTCGGTTGGAAACTTTGCTTTTTGTCAATGACGTCACTATCATGGCTTCAACAATTTGTATTTTTTATAGAATGTTTTTAGTTTACGTATGTTAGGGCATTCTTATCAGAGGCCATAAATTTTATTTCTAAAATAATATAAAATTATACATACCCCTATTTTATAATATCTCAATTCAAAGACTTCCACAACAACATCACTATCTTTATCCCTATAACATTTCAAATAATATTAAATAATACATATTCTACATCACAACCCTATTTATACACATTAAATATTTATTATTTCACTCCAGCAGCTAGACCTGGCCAACCAAAACCGGAACCGCCGGTTGGAACTGGAACCGCACAAACCGCCGGTTGGCCGGTTTGTGATTATTGGAACCGAAACCGGAACGGAACCGCCGGTTTGAACCGGCTTCGCTTGAACCGGCCGGAACCGGACCGGAACCGGAACCGGCCCAACGGCTATTTATGCAACGGCTATTAATTTTTATATTTTTATATTTTTTAATTTATTTTTTCTTCCAATCACCCCAAAAAAATTCCTATAAATACTACCTCATTCCTACACCAATCTCACACCAATCTCTCTCAATCTTCTACTCATTTCTTATATCTTCTACTAATTTCTTTGATTATCAAATTTGTTTAGTTGTTTAAAACAACAATCAAATTTACTTTACGATACCGAAATTTTGAAGTTGTTCTGATTTAATCGTTACTTCAATTCGGTTTTAGTTATAATAAGTAAATTTGGTTTTGTATTATATTCAACTAATTTTTTTGCAAGTGTAAAAAAAAATTAAATTTTATAATCAAATTTACTTTACTAGACCAAAATTTGAAGTTGTTCTGATTTAATCGTTACTTTAATTCGGTTTTGGTTATAAGTAAAATTGGTTAGTTAAATTAATTTTTTTATAACCGTTATATGTAATTTAGATTTTGTACAATGTCAAGAAGATGTGCATCAAAACAAGGCAATCGAAATGTTACTTTCCGTGATAACATGGTTGTGCCGGAATCGGATGATCTTGCTGGTGGTTATAGACCCCAATATTATACAGACCCTGTCACTGGTAATCACATTTCGATTCCTCAGTTCGACACACCTTCAGGTTACAATCAAGATGAATTTTATAGTCATTACGACGATATAATGTCTCAACCTGGAAATTTTAACATCAACCTTAACGAAGATGAAGATAATGGTGAAGTCGACGTTGATGATGATCATGATGTATTTCCGAATGCTTCCCGTCCAAGACGAGGATGTGGTGGGAGTCGGCGTGTTGCTAGTGTTAGTGGTTTGGCTGATCCTACTCCTACTCCCGAGTCAGTCAATTTAGATGGTGGTGAAAGTACTCGATCCAAAGCACAAGAAAAAAGGTTAAGATCGAGAATTTTTACGGAATTTTTCACAAAGATTCCTCGGACTGATGAAATAGCATTAGCTAACCCCGGAATATATTTCTTCGGGGTGTGCAATTTCTGTGGCCAAAAAACCAATTTAAACATTCCGGTGGTTACGGAACGATGCGGGGTCACATTTTAAGTAAACATCCAGAAAAATTGCAAGACGGCGCTTCTCAAACCCAGCTAAACATGCCGAGCTCCAGCGGAGGTAACACTAATCCACTCTTTATTTACAGTCGTGATAACTGTAGAGATCTAACCACGGATCTTGTTGCGGGGATGGTTATTCCTTTTAGCTTTCCCGAGAATCCTATTTTTGAAAGCTACGTACAAGGGGCTTTGCAGCCGGCTTTTACTTGTATCCCTCGTGCAACGGTTACTAGGGATTTCAAAAATAAATTTATTAAACGACAAAATATTATTATAGAAAGTTTGAAGAAAAATAAATTCCGAATATGTGTATGTGCCGATATTTGGGAGGATCGGAGGACGAACAATTATTATTTGGGCGTGTCGGGTCACTGGATTGACAACACTTGGATTGTCCAAAAAAGGTTACTTGCTTTTCATTTATTTAACGACAATCATACTGCTTCTAACATTGCATCTTTATTAGTTGTTATTTTTTAGGAATACGATTTAAAAGGTAAAGCAATGCTTCAAACAACACTGCTTCTATTCCCGACTTATCCCGATATTGTGAACCTCTTTGTAACGGTTAATTTTTTCATGTTAGATGTTTATGCCATATTTTTAATTTATGTGTAAAGGATGGTCTAAGAGTTGTTGACCATAATATTAATTCGATAAAAACTGCGATTTCACATGTGTTAGGTAGAAATATTCTTGTTAATAAGTGGTATAAATTTCTTAAAGAGAAAGGTCATCGCCCTGTCAAACTGCCGCAAGATGTACCGCATAGGTGGAACTCGACTCATGATCTTTGGAAAAAAAACAAACAAAATTAAAAATACATTTTGTGATTTTTTAATGAACACTGTCCGAGCGAATATCGTTTGTATCCCTCTATTTGGACTTCATGCAAGAAACTGATGGATGTTTTTGAAATATTCAAAAAAATTACAGTATTGTTTTCAATATGTTATCAACCCACAACACATTTAGTCTTGCCTGCTTGTATAGAAATAACTGCCGAGTTTGAAACCATGGAACACGACACAGAATTATTTCAATGTTTAGAGAGCCGATGAAGGAGAAATGGAATAAATAAATGTTGTATATTCCTGACACTTATCTCATTTCTTCTATGCTCGACCCTCGTATAAGACTAGTAGGTTTGTCTAACATGTTAGGTGCTTACTATGATGCTTTGTCTGTTACTCATAATGTGCCCCGGTAGATTTTACAGTTGAAGACTAGAAAATTTATTAAACACTTTGTAAGCGGTTCCCAATCCATCCGCAAGTGCTTCTACTAACCCTACAAGTCTCGTACGGGGACTTCAAAAAGTTCTGGATAAAATGAATTCTAAAAGACAGAAGGGAGCGACATCGTCATCGTCATCCGATCAATGTACAGAGATATCCAAATTTCTAAACACAACATTTGAAGGCTGTGAAATCGATACCTATGATTTCGAGTTCGACTTATTGAAGTGGTGGAAGAGACATGTTAAAGAATATCCAATTCTAGCAATGATGGCGGTCGAGTTTTTAAGTTGCCCTGTTCGACCGTCCTTTGTTGAACGATGTTTCAAAGATAGCGAGGATATGTGCTTACCAATAAAAGATGTTCGCTTCATCCCACCACTTTAGAGAAGCAAATGCTTTGTCAAGATTGGGTACGGGCCGAGAAGAGGGTGCAACACATTGAGTCAGAAGATGAGGAGTCACAGTTCGAAGGCGGTGACACTGAAACTTCAGGAGGAACAAGCACTCGAAATACCAACATCGATTAAAGGTACGCAATTTATATCTTACTTAAATATTTGTTACAACTATAAAAGATTAAAAAAACCTATTAAAAATATCTATAAAAAACCTTCTACTAAAAACAAAAACAAAAAAACTATATAAAAATATTAAAAAACATAAAAAAAAACCGATTGAAACTATAAAAACCTATTAAAAATAACTAAAAAATACCTACTACTTTAAACTAAAAAAAAACCATAAAAACCATATAAAACCTAAAAAATTATATGAAACTATATAATAGAAACACATAAGAATACTATAAAAGACTACAATAAAACGAACATTTAAAAAAATACTATAAAGAATACAGAAAACAATAATAACCTATAACAAACCATAACAACACTACACAAAACTAAAATAAACTATAAGAAACTATAAAAACACCCAAACAAACCATATACAAACCTAAAAAATTGTATGAAACTATAAAATACAAACACATTACACATATATATACTATAAAAGACTACAATAAAACAAACATTTCAAAAACCTTTAAATACTATAAAAACATATAAGAAGACTATAAAAGACTAAAAAAAAAATTAGATAAAAGACTAAAAAATAAACAATAAGAACTACGTTCGCTTTGATTTTTTTATATGTGTTTGGCTTCCGACATGATTACATATAAAAATATGAAAGAACCGAATTACAGTACAAACGTTGAAAAAATAACACAATTTACATATAAAAAAAACAACACAATATATCTCACCTAATATTTAATAAAACAACATTTATAATCAACGTATACTTAAAACCGACTAAAATAATTTATAACAAAAACTATAAAAGACTTTAAAAAAACATTAATAAAAATTACTATAAAAACTTTTACAACAAACTATAAAAAACTAAAAAATAAACAATAAGAACTACGTTCGTTTTGATTTTTTTATATGTGTTGTGCCTCCGACACGATTACATATAAAAAATACGTAAGAACCGAATTAAGTCTGACGTTGCGTTGAAAAATAACACAATTTTTTTAAATTAACATTATTTACATATAAATAAAATAACACAATATTAATATTATTTTTAACACCGAATAGAAAACTATTTAAAAAATATATATATTACTCTCGTTTTAGTAATTATAGTGAAAAGAATAATAATTTGTTATTGTAGTGAAAATAATAAGTATTATGTGAAAATGAAAAAAATTATGAAATTTTAAAACCGTGGCCGGAACCGTGATCTGAACCGGGAGTAAACCGGGGTAAACCG
This sequence comes from Gentiana macrophylla, assembly GCA_026214975.1. Classification (NCBI taxonomy): domain Eukaryota; kingdom Viridiplantae; phylum Streptophyta; class Magnoliopsida; order Gentianales; family Gentianaceae; genus Gentiana; species Gentiana macrophylla. Next base: position 125,154,122 of record CM047805.1, read on the forward strand.
GAACCGGCCCAAACCGGCAACCGTCGGTTTTGAACAGTAAACCGCCGGTTTTTCAAACCGGCGGTTAATCAAACGGCATTGTTAAAAACCGGCGGTTCGGTTCGTCGGTCGGTTTCACCATTTGGACGAGTCTCCAATGACGTCACTATCCCTATCCCTATAATTTTTAATAATTAAATATATTTATGGCGTGAATAGTGTATCCCCACATATAGGGATGCACTGTTCATATCTCTAAAAATAAATAGGGAAATGGCCTCTACTGTGGAAGCTATTTTGGGGTAAACTCTATTTTTTATCTTCATTTTAAGGATTGAGCACCATATAGGGTTTCTGCTACGAATGTCCTTATATTGTACTCCCTCCAGTTTTTCGTAACTGTCGGATTAGAAAAACCACACAGATTAAAAAATTGGTTAATATTTCTGAAATTTTGTGTAAAATAATAAAATTACCTTTTATACATTGTGTATGGAAAATTGAACCAAAATTTAGATTATTGAAATGAAAGGTAAAAGAAGGAAAAAATAATAAATATTGTGTTGGTAATATGAAATAATATATAAATAAAAAACAAAGTAATTTTGAAAAATGGAAGTTAAAATAAGGGGTACCTGGGGGATGATAGGTATACAGAACTTCATCTACCGAAATTTTACAGAATAGCTGATGTGGAAGACACATCATCATGTGGGTCCCACTCCTTCATTTTAAGCTATGATTTCAAAAAAAAAAAAAAAAAATTACAGATCTGTTTTTAAAAAAAAATAAGTTTTACCCTTTTCTTCTCCCTCTCTCAACTCTCAGCCGCCCCCTCCCTCCTCAACATAATCTACGGGTCGGTCGTTTCTCTCAAACCACTCATTCACCATATATCGACGGTGGCAGAAGACCTCATTCAGGTGAGCGCACCGGAGTTTCGATGGTAGGTCAAAATCTAATATCCTAGATTATTTTCTCTTCTTCCCGTTCTGCGTTCTGCGTTCTGCGTTCTGCTGTCGTTTTTTTGTTTGGATTAAATGGTTAAACCTTTTGCCTTTCTTAAAGGTGAAGGTGCTTTTGTTGGTTTCGTAAAAGTTTTACATTTTATTTTGCTTTGTCCGGTAATAATTAGGAAAATAAAGAAGTTGGAGAGAAAATCCCTCACACATGAATAAATTTTGATTATTTTTAAAATATATAAAGCCGCTATTCAGTTCCTACTGATTTGGACTATGTAATGACATTTGGGTGATGTGGTTCAAAAATGGTGATTAATTTCAACAGTTAATGTTATAGCGCTATTAGTAGTTTTATTCTGGTAATATTTAGGAGTACCGTTGGTTGTAAAAGGAATTTTAACAGGTAATCTTTATGTTCCACTAAATGAGAAATTTTATGTAATCAGCAGGAAACATCTGTGCATTTGTGCCACTTTAGTGGATCCTTTACACATTATATTGATTCTGTTAGCAAGTATTGTTGGACTTATTCTTGATAGTTATGCTATTTATCTACACATAGCAACTTTGATGTTTTGTCTTTGTTTAGTGCCTTTGAAGAATCTTTTCACTCTACTCATATGTGCAATTAGACTTGCAACAAATAGTATTTTCCATTTGAAGTAGTAACGATAGTGAATCTGTGATATCAGGACGATGCAACAGTTTGTGCTATTGTTGTTTACCGGCTACATTGAATAGGCCAGCCTTTCAAAATTACCGATTGTATGTTCAGTTATTACACTTCTTTTTTATGCGTATTGGTGTTGTAATTTTTATTTTTTGCATTTGCAGACTGATAGAGCATGTGATTATTTTGATTGGTAGGATGATTCGAAGCAATGGAGAATGGATGAAGTTGTTGCTAAATTGTCGCCTGCGATAAAAATAAAAAAACTTGAATGGTTACTTCAAAAGCTTGAAATAGAGAACAGAGCCTTGCGCCTTGGCCGCATACGGGATACTGAAAATTTAGAAAATGAGATCAAAGCACTAAAGAAGGAGAAAAGGTGGTTGGTTAATCATATTAATATGTTATGTCTATCATTATCTTTGAAAACCCCCCTAGTCTAGTTGGAGCCTTGAAGGCAGTCATCTTTCTTTTTTAGGGCATAGTTACACTTGTGCAAAACAAATCAGCCTCATAAGAATACATAACTTGATATATATAGTGCAATTCCAAGCGAGAGAATATAACGTTCAATTCACATTTAAGTGTAGTGTGTACTGAATGTAATACAACCTTAAGATCATGTACAAATGGTTATTGGCACATGGGTTTATTAGTTAGTTAAGATTCTTAGTTGTACCATGAATAAAGTGCATTGATTTGAACATGAGGTGAAAATAAATCATGAAGCAACAAGTAATTGAATCGTAGCAGCAAACTGCCGGCGACAAGCACATCTTGGCATCAAAATAACATATTGAAGAATTGCACCAGTATGCTACAAGATCACACAACATAAACAAAAAAACGAGCTACATAAACTACACGAGTTGCCTCGGCTGGAGCAGCTGGTATGATTTGACACCAAACTGAACTTTTCTACCCTGCAAAAATGGGGAAGTGACATTATCAAACCTTATCACATAATAATATCAACACATACCATAACCAAATGAACAACATTCTCGCAACCTCATCTTTCACTTTCATTTGGACAACAATCTCATGACATTCTCTGCTCCTCTGCTTGCTTACTATTGCACCACCAACTTGAGATCCTCCTTAGTTTTCCAGACTTGCCTAAAAATGGTGACATGTAGATTTGCAACTTTGGCATAAAAGTGAACGGCCCCCAAGTAGCTCAAGTAAAAATACAATAAAAATTAAAAATTAAAAAGATTCTACAATAAGGAATTTCATCAATCAAGATCAGTGAAGTAATCCAACTCTGTAATCTATATCTTTTGTTTTACAATGAGAGACAACGTTCCAGCTAATCTTATACAAGTTCCGAACTCTTAAAATTAATCAAGATTCTGGACCATAGCAACAAATCACTTCACTCAAATGTTTACATTACAACCAATGAGAGAAATATATCATTGCCGATTATGTCAAAATCGGTAGCAACAGAATTGCAACAATATTATAAAATAAAAATAAAATGTTGTGTGTTGGATTTTCTCTCCAACTTCTTTCTTTTCCTGATAATTTTCAGACATGTCAAAAGAGAGTGTAAAGCACTTATAACAACAACAAACCACCGATGCTTAAAAAAAAATAAAAAATCAGAGAACAAATCCACCACATATATTTCAAAATAATCTAGGATATTAGAGTTTGACTTACCATTGAAGCTCCGGTGCGCTCACCTCCGTCGATTATGGTGAATGAGTGGTTTGAGAGAGACGACCCGTAGATTATGTTGAGGAGGAGGGGGCGGCTGAGAGTTGAGAGGGGGAGAAGAAATGGGTAAAACGTATTTTTCTTTTAAAACAGATCTGTAATTTTTTTTTTATTTATTTATTGAAATCATAGCTTAAAATGAAGGGGTGGGACCCACATGATGATGTGTCTTCCACATCAGCTATTCTGTAAAATTTCGGTAGGGGAAATTCTGTATACCTATCATTTCCCTTAAAATAAACCCGGAAAGATAGTTTTTTTTTTATAGCTAAACGTGGAATCAATAATGCGAAAATGGGAAAGTTTTGTGCTTTTGTGCCTCCTTCCATGCATGACCTCAACCCACCTTACGTGCCATGAGCTTTCACTTTACTTTAAGTATCCTTATGTGACTCTACTTTGCTTCACGTCCACAATATAAATAATATGTTAAAATATGTAAAATGTTAATAATCTGTATTTTCATCAGTAATTTTTGGGGAGATGATAATTCAACATTGTATTAGAGTCATATGTCATTAGATCGAACTTTGGTGTAAACATTATTTTTCCTTATTTATATTGTGCAAGTGTTGAGCCTCTTTGTTGTTGGCCTAGTTGGCCTTTGTGAGTGTTGAATATATAAAATGTTAATTACCTACATCTATACAAGCTTAAGTTTTTGGTAGAGATGGTAGTTGGCCTGGCTCAAACGAATCCAAGTTAGCGTAATTCAAACAAACAAACAAACAAAAAAACAAGTTTCTACTCTCTAAAAATATAATAATTTCACTGAGAGAGGCGTCTTTGAATATATAAAATGTTAATTATCTATCTCCCCACAAGTTTAAGATTTTGGGAGAGATGATAGTTCAATGATAAGTTTATTTCGAGGTTTGTTGTGTGTCAAGGTTCTTTTAAGCGTTGTTATGAAACAGCATTTCTTTTGGGAGATATGATAATTCAACATGATACGATTTCTAAAAGCTTCCACAACCCCATCCTTTGAATCATGGATTTTGTGGTCCATATTCTCATTAGTATTTTTCTTCTTTCTTTCCAAATGTGTGATCTGAAATGAGTCTCTGGCGATTTTTTTTGCACTATATCAGTGCCCTAATCAGTAATCATCCTCTTTTGTTCTACCACACTCATACTTCACCCTTATTATGTCATCTCACTTTACCTTTTATGCCACCTCTCCCTACCCCACCATCCACCAGCATAAGGTGTGTCAATATAATGGAATATGATACGTTCTATTTTTTACATGTCACAGTAATGAAAATCTTTTATTCCATTCAAATCATTTATTTCATTTCATCTTATTCAATTCCATTATATCCCATCAAACATACCATAAAAGTGTATTTGAGTCACCTAACCCAATATCGTGATAGAAATAATAGTATAGTCATAAAATAATGATTATTTTCAAGTGATGTGTTGTTTCCGGACCAATATGTGTTATAACGATTCAATCTATACATTAATTACTCTCTAACCAAAATATGGTCAACAAACCTTTCAATATTCAACCTAAAATTAGATAGAATAATATTAGGTAAAATTGTAATAAATTTAGGTGTGTTAAGATATTTTTAATTTTATAATTATATTTACGAAAATAAGAAAATAATAGTTTTTTTTTAAGGAGAAAATAATAGTTTTACACTCAAACGTGTACATAATGTCTACACTCAGAGTGATTTTATGGTGCAACGGTTGTAGGAAGGTTGTACCAAGTGACATACTTTAAAGCCATTCATTTTAACTCTCTTTCACATAATACACTTTTGGCGTGTGTGAGAGGTTAGAAATGAAAGTGCTAAAAGTATCGCCACTTAGCTCAATCAACTTTCATCAATTGATTCAGACTATAAAAATTTTACTACAGTCACATCATCTTACACACATGTTTTATTTATAAAAAGAAAAAAAAACACTCATAACCGCTGTAAAATATTATTATATAGGCTTTTGGTAACTTTTGAGCATAAACATACCATTTTTCACAAGAACCCGATCTTATTTACAAAAAAAAATTAAGAATAAATGTAAAAAATAATAAACTTAATGTATTAATTGACATTTAGTTTAGTAGATTGAATATAAAGACAAAAAAAAGACAAATTGTCAATGCAGTATGCATTATGTTTTTCCTGCATCTACCATTATTTATTAAGAAGTGAGAGAATAACCTTACTGGCATGAAAACCAGTGTTCGAACCCCGTGAGGGGCAAAAAAAAAAAAATGAAGAAATGAGAGAATAGATACAACATTGCATTAATTATAAAATATAAGATTTTTTTTAGTTATTTTGATATTCAAATTAAAACATTAACTTGTATTTTTAATATACGTGTTTTTAACAATTATTTTGAAACAGAGTAAGTATTACACAACATATATTTATTGATGATATATCAAATAGAAGAGAAGAGATGTCAAATTTTACACTTTCACTTGACATTACCGTTGAATACTTGTCCCAAATAACTATCATCCCTCTCCTTCTAATCTATCCCTTAAATTAAAAGAGAAGAAAAACAAGTTTGCCCCTATGACAACCGACAGTGAAGGGTTAATTTTTTTATGGAAATTTTATTATGGTCCTGGATCAATGATGATTTGGTGATCCATGACCAATAGAAAAATGATAAATAACATAAGGGCCCACCGTATAAAATATAAATCCCATGTATTGACGTTTTTACCCTTCTTATAAGACATTTCATTGGTGGACAATTATGACATGATGGTCCTGAATCACTATAAAACCACTGATTTTTTTAAATGAAACATATTCACACGTGCTTAATTTTTCTATATAAAAACCGAAACCACCAGGCAACTTCAAACTAGACCCATACACTCGCGCCAAAGATGGGTGTGACGGACTTCTTCGCCGGCGAGATCGCCACTGAGCTCGTCAAGCAACTGATAACCATTTGCCGGAAGTCAGCTCTCTGTCGTTCCAGTGCTCAAGACCTCATCTACTCAATCCAAGACCTCCTCCCCATCATTCAAGAAATCAAATACTCCGGTGTCGAGCTCCCTCCTACACGTCAGCGACAGCTCGACACCCTCTCAGAGACTCTCCAGAAAGGACAAGAGCTAGCCCGGAAAATTCTCAACTCCCCCAGGTGGAACGTGTACAGAAACTTACAGTTAGCGAGGAAAATGGAGAGTCTTGAAAAGACTGTGAGGAGGTTCGTGGAGGGGCCTATGCAAGCTCATGTCCTAGCTGATGTGCATCACGTGAGGTTTGATATGGCGGAGAGGTTTGACAAATTAGAGGGTTCGGCTAGACGGCTTGAACAGCGGCTTGGATCCATGAAAATTGGAGTGGCTAATGATCAGGTGGGCTGGTTAGGGGAGGCGGTGAAGCGAGTAGAGGATGAAGAAAAGTGGTTTGAGGGTAGTTTGGTGAATTTGGGTGCTGGGTTTGATTTGGGAAAGAAGAAGGTGAAAGAATTGCTGATGGAGTCACCGGAAATTAGCGTTATTGGAATTTCGGGCATTGCTGGCAGCGGTAAAACTACTTTGGCTAGAGAGATTTGCAAAGATGACAAAATCAAGAGTAAGTCTTGTACTTTAATTTCGATTCTTTCGCTGTTTATCATCGTTACTGTTTATTGATTGGGTGGGTTATTGTTTCAGGCTATTTCAAGGGCAGAGTATTCTTCTTAACTGTGTCTCAATCCCCAAATGTGGAGCAGTTGAGAACACATATTTGGAAAATGATATCAGGGGTAGAGTTTGGTGATTTGATCATTCCTGAGAAATTTCCACAATATGACAGCAAATTTGCTGCACAGACACTAGTGGTACTTGATGATGTTTGGTCCCTCTCAGTTCTTGAACAATTGATTTTTAGAGTTCCTGGTTGCAAGACCCTTGTAGTTTCAAGAACTAAATATCCAATTTCAATAGTGAACTGTACTTTTGAGCTGGAATTATTAAGTGAAGATGAAGCCATGTCTCTGTTCTGCCATTTTGCTTTTGATAAAGACCATATTCCTCTTGGGATGAATAAGAAACTTGTCAAACAGGTGGAATTTTTAGTTATATGTGATGATTTTTTGGAGTAGTTATATTATATATGTGCTTATGATCAATCTCCTTGCTTCACAGATTGTGGGTAAATGCAAAGGGCTTCCTTTGGCTCTTAAGGTGATTGGATCTTCTTTAAGAGACCAACCTGAGATGTTCTGGGATTCTGCAAAAGGCCGATTAACACGAAGCCAATCTATCTGTGAATCCCATGAAGTTGGCTTAATGGAACGGATGAAATTGAGCATTGACTGCTTACCAGGGAAGGTCAGGGAGTGTTTCTTGGATTTGGCTGCTTTTCCTGAAGACAAAAAGATTCCACTTGATGTCCTTATTAATATTTGGGTGGAACTACATGACATTGATGAAGAAGAAGCTTTTGCTATTCTTGTTGAGCTTTCTGACAAAAATCTCCTTGCTCTTGTCAAAGATTCACGGTAAGTATATATATGTAGAATTTTACTTAGTACTTTTGAGTCCTATGATTAAGAGGCTTCGAAAAAATTAATGTTGGATTCTTTTTTATGTATGATTCAGTGCAGGAGACAAGTATAGCACTTACTATGAGATATCTGTATCTCAACATGATGTGTTAAGGGACTTAGCAGTTCATCAGACCTGTCTGGAGGATGTTAATCACCGGAGACGATTACTCATGTCGAGGAGAGAAGATAGCCTCCCAAAAGAATGGGAGAGGAATATGGACCAACCATTCCATGCTCGATTAGTTTCCATCCATACAGGTCAGTTGATATAAGCATACACGAGTAACGTCCTAGAACTCAGATTTAGCAGTGTTATTTTTTAAGTTACTTAGCATATTTTTGTGATTGCAAAGCATTAGCAATGGCTGGCTAAAACGGGTCATTTTGCGTGATTCTTCAGGTGAAATGGGGGAGATGGACTGGTTAAGTATGGATTTCCCCAAAACAGAAGTTCTAATCTTGAATTTATCATCAAGTGAATATGCATTGCCTCCATTCATTCAAAACATGCCAAAGTTAAGAGCTTTGATACTGATTAACTATGGCACCTCTACAACAGTCCTTCACAATCTATCAGTTTTCAACCATCTAACCAACCTTAAAAGCCTCTGGTTAGAAAAGATCACGGTTCCTCATTTACCTCAAACAACTACACCCTTACAGAACCTCAAGAAACTATCTTTAATCCTCTGCAACATCAACAAAAGCCTTGATCAACAAGTTATCGACCTACCCTTTATCTTTCCTCGTCTCACCGACTTCACGGTAGACCATTGTATCAACTTATTCGAGCTACCACAAAGCATATGCAACATGCAATCCCTCAGAAGCTTAAGTGTTACTAACTGTGACAGTCTCAAACGGCTTCCGAACAACATAAGCAAGCTAAGGTTTTTACAGATTTTAAGGACATGTGCTTGTCCGAATCTTGAAGGGATTTTGTTCGGGATCGGTGATTTAATTTGGTTAAAGTATCTTGATATATCACAATGTGTTAATATGAGATGCCTTCCTGAAGAGATCGGTGGATGCAAAAGCTTGGAGAAGATTGATATGAGGGAATGCACAGAGATTACAGATTTACCAAATTCAGTTGAAAAACTACAGTCACTGAGAAGTGTTATTTGTGATGAAGAGATATCATGGTTGTGGAGAGATTGTGAAAAGGCTGTCCCAGGTCTTTGTGTTCAAGTTGCTCAAGATTGCTTCAATCTGGAGTGGCTCAATGACTAGTTGACTTGGTCAAACCGTTGAAAAATCAACGGTCCTATTTGAATGAATAGTTTGAAGATTGGAGGAGCATTTATTGGGTATTTATGTGTGGAGGGCTAATCCCCAAATCAGAAGACTTTGACCCTTGACGTGCTATATGAGCATGTTACTTGTACGTAGTAAACAGTTTTGGGCCCACTTTGTACATATTTTTATTTTGTTTCGAAGAAGAAAAAAAAAGTATGAAATTTAGATTGCCCAAGGTTGATATAATAAAGTAAAGGGTATTTTTAATGAGGGACAGCATGATCTACCTAATATTAATGCACGTAACTCGACTGTGGAGGGTCGAAATCAGATTTCAACACCTGTAAAGTCGAAATTTGTCCGAAATGTGTACACGAGTAGTTTGACTGTAGTGCTATTAACAACATCCTAGTAAAACATTACTTTGACAGATCATTAGAGCCGATCCTGCAGTTTTCAGGCCTTTAGACGACTATGTCGGACGGGGTCTTTTTAGTTCGAAGTTTTTTTTCTTCTTTCTTTCCCAAAAAATACTCACAAAATAACAACTCAACATTGCGCTTCTAACATAGTTTCTCGAGAATGAAGGGGACTGAAAAAATGTTTTTGATGAACGATCTTTAATTATTGTATTTTTTTTAAGTTCAATGTTAGTTTTTTTTTAATACACACTGGGTAGGCCCGGCTTGGATACTAAATTTGGGATGGATATCTCGATGCCAGTGTACATGTTAAGGATTAAATAAGATAAAGCGCATATACGCTTCTATCCCTAAAATAAAGATAAAAAATAGAGTTTCTCCCAAAATATAGCTTTCCACAATGAGTCTCTATCCCTATTTATTTTTAGGGATATGAACAATATCATCCTCTTTGTGGGATGACTATTCACGCCCTAAACATATTTAATTATTAAAAATTATAGGGATATGGATAGTGATGCTGTTGGAGTGAAATAATAAATATTTAATGTGTATAAATAGGGTTGCGAGGTAGAATATGTATTATTTAATATTATTTGAAATGTAATAAGGATAAGGATAAGGATGCTGTTGTGGAGGTTTTTGAATTGAGATGTTGTAAAATAGAGATATGTATTATTTTATATTATTTTAGGGATAAAATTTGGGGCCTCTGATAAAAATGCCCTTAGAATTTTTTTCTTTTAATCAAAGAGGATTTAAGAGCTCAAGACATTGGTCTGACCCGCCTAATGGTAGGACCGACCCTGCAGATAATATCACTATTTTCGGTGAAGCAAATTTTGTGTCAAGTAAACTTACTTTGTGATAGTCTCCAACGGCTTCCCCACAACATAAGCAAGCTTAGTGACTAGGGGTGACCCGAGTTAGTCCACGTGTCCAATAAGGAAAAGCGAACCAAACAGAGCTATACCTAATCTGGGTACTACTGCGACCACGACCAAGAAGAAGTCGACCGAGGCGAGTCACGACTGAAGAAGTCGACCGAGGCGGTCCACGACGAAGAAGTCGATCGAGGCCAAAGCGAGTCCACGACCGGATGAAACGATCGAAGACATGCTTATCGGACAAAAAGCGATTATGATCGAGCGTGGCGCGTGGGGGGTTTACATAACCGCCCATTAGCCCCATTATCACGGATAACCGCCTGAACTACGGTTGGACTTGATTCCAAGCATATACTTGGATACGCAGGCAGCTTATTGATTAAGTGCAGTCCAGGAGAAAAATAAGAACTATTTTGGTCTGTGTAATCCTAGAGCAAAAAAGACCCGTTGGTTTATCAGTTTCATACAGAACTCGATCATTGGCGCTAGAAGGAGGGTGTTTTGTTTCTAGTGACGAATTACAGAGTAGCAGATATGAAATCGAAAAAAGTTCAACAAGAAAAGAATCACGCAGGGTCATCGCACAATCAAGAAAGTATGGATCAAGACCCAATGAAAAATCCCGAAAAACAACCAGAAGATCAACCCAGTACGAAGGAAATGGCGAAACAACTCCTAGTTGATGCTTTAAAGACCATGGGAGATGAAGACTTCCAGATCCTTTTTGAAAGTGTGAGAAAAGGGAAGGAAAAAGTAGACGCTGTTGAAGAAGAAAAGCAACTGTCTTCAGAAAACAGGAGTGGTCATAAGGAAGTTTGCGATTCGGTGATCAAGTTGTTAAGAAGCGAGAGCCCGTCACGTGATGAAATTTGCAAGAGTGAGTTAGATGCGATGTTAGAGAACGAGGAGGATGAATTCCAACTTGCTTCGCCCTTTGTAGAGCATATTGAAGCATACCCCTGTCCCAGAGGGTTTAAGATACCCAAAATCAGTCCATATGACGGAACTGGAGACCCGTATGATCATATGCATCAGTATATAGCACATATGCAATTATACAATGCCCCTGACGAAATGAAATGCAAAGCTTTCCCCGCACTCCTTTCTGGAAGGGCTAGGGACTGGTTCAATAAGTTACCATCCAGATCTATCGCCAGCTTTACAGTTTTGACAAAGAAGTTCATGAGCATGTTTATTGCTGCCAGACCGTTCCAAAGGAATAGTACCCATTTGCTCACCATCAAGCAAAAATCAGACGAAACGGTTCTACAATTCATAAAGAGATTTAATGCAGAATCAACCCAGGTGGCTGATGTGGATGACCGATTTCTGGTAGCCTCATTCGTAGCAGGACTACGAGAAGGGCGGCTACACGCTAAGTTAAATGGGAAAAACCCTAAAACTATGGAAGAATGCTTGGCCATCGCTTTTAAACATTGTCAGGGTGAAGAAGCTAATCGTGCCAAGCGCGAGTTGGAGAAAGGAAATCACAGAAAGGAAAAAACAGAGGAGAAATCCGACAAGAAATGCAAATCAGTTTGGGATAGGGTGCAGGCACCCATAACCGACAGATTAGGCAAAAGAGGCGCTCTGCAGGACAGAGACATGATTCCGTTGAACAGACCACGAGAACAAGTTCTCGCTATCATGGAACGTAAAGGCATAGCCAGAACTCCATTTCCTATGAAGGGACCTAGAGAAAAGAGAGATCAAACCAAGTTCTGTAAATTCCACCAGGATGTTGGTCACGATACAAAATCATGCAGGGAGTTAATCCGGGACATAGATGCAGCGGTCATGAAAGGACAACTTGACGAGGTTGTCGACAGATCTCGTAACGAACAGCCCAGGGGGCGCAGAGAATTTAGGAGAGGACCACATCAAACCGAGAGGGGTAGGAATAACGAACAGGGAAGGCATAAACATCCGTCCCCAGATCAGGACGGACAAATCGATAACCGTCCAGTAAATACAATTAACACAATCATGGGAGGTCCCAGGCGGACAGATCAGGAAAAGGAAACAAGCTCAGCAGGTCAAACGAGTCAAGATCGGAACTCTGGTAAACGTCTAAAGGTGTCAAGAGAAGTAAGGTATGGACCAGAGGACCCACCACCGCTGGTCATCAATAACAAAGGGCTGGTCATTGAAGCTGTGATCAACAAAAACTGGGTGAAGAGAATTTGCGTCGATACAGGAAGTGCTGTTAACATCTTGTATCACAGGGCTTTCCTGGCCATGAAGTTGAAAGATTCCAGTTTAACACCAGTGTCTACGCCACTGTTTGGATTTGCCGGCCCGCCTATCCACCCTATGGGCATGATTACATTACCTACAACTTATGGTAAAATACCTAAGGGCAGGACCCTTATGGTAAATTACATTGTAGTTAAAGCCCCTTCAGCATACAATGTCATTATGGGGAGGCCAGCAATCATCGATCTGCGAGCGGTTATCTCTCCAGCTCACAATAGCATGAAATTTCCCGTTGATTCTAGATCGGTTGAAATTAAAGGAGATGTGGAAATAGCCAGGAGCTGTTACACATCTATAGTGGGTGAAAAGCAGTTGGTTCAGCAGGTCGCTCTTGAAGAAATATTGCCAGAAGAGGAGAAGACTTGGGTAACTGCGGATCAAACCGAGTCTGTTCAGATAGGAGAACCAGGGACAGAATCAGGGGTCAATATAGGATCATGGATTCCAGACCCCCATAAGAGAACGTTAACAGACTTGCTCAGGGAATACCAAGATGTTTTCGCATGGAAGACGGACGATATGCCTGGTTTATCGCCAGAATTCATAGTACATAGCTTGAATGTGGATCAGAACAGACCCCCAGTTCGTCAAAAGAAGAGACACTTCGCACCAGAAAGGATCTCAGTCATCGAACAGGAAGTGGCCAAGTTGAAACAAGCAGGAATTGTCAATGAGGTGGTTTACCCAGAATGGCTTGCCAATCCGGTTTTAGTAAAGAAATCAGATGGATCATGGAGAATGTGTGTAGACTTTACGGATTTAAATAAGGCACCGCCTAAAGGCAGATTATACCTCCCCTGAATTGATAAGGTGGTGGATTATTTCGTGGGTTTTGAGATTTTGGGTTCTTGGATGCGTATAAAGGGTATCACCAGATATTCATGGACCCAAAGGACGCAGAGAAAACGGCTTTTATCACAGAATTTGGCACATATTATTATGTGACTATGCCGTTTGGGCTGAAGAATGCAGGAGCCACATACCAGAGAGCAGTTAATCGAATTTTCCAAGACCAGATAGGCAAGTCTATGGAGGTCTATGTTGATGACTTACTGATCAAAAGAAGGTCTTTAGATCAATATCTACACGATGTGAGAGAAGTTTGTAAGGTGCTTCGAGCCACCAAGATGAAATTGAACCCAAAGAAGTGCACATTCGGGGTCAGATCTGGAAAGTTCTTGGGTTATATGATCTCAAAAGATGGAATCCGGGCCAATCCGGATAAATTGGATGCTTTGAAAATGATGCCACCTTCTACCAATATTAGGGAGGTCCAAAGATTAACAGGAAGACTAGCAGCGTTGAACAGATTCCTCTCACGCTCGGCACATCGTGCACTGCCTTTCTTCAAGATTTTAAGGAAAGCTTCACCATTTCATTGGGGGGCAGATTGTCAAGAGGCCTTCAATGATCTGAAAAAATACCTGTTAGAGTTACCGACTCTAACCTCCCCTCAAGAAGGAGAGGTTATGTACCTTTATCTATCAGTTTGTGATGAAAATTTGTTAGTCTTTGTATTGGTTAGGCAACAGGACACATTTCAAAAGCCGGTTTATTACACAAGCAAAGCCTTACATGGACCTGAAGTGAGGTACTCAGATGCGGAAAAGTTGGTGCTAGCATTAGTACACGTGACCAGGAAACTGAGGTCTTATTTCCAAAGTCACCCAGTCATCGTCTTGACCGATCAGCCATTGAAGCAAATATTGAGCAGGCCAGATAGCTCGGGTCGTTTAGCCCAATGGGTTGTAGAGTTGGCAGGTTACGACCTAGAATATAGGCCACGAACAGCCGTGAAAGCTCAGGCCCTGGCAGATTTCCTGGCCGAAGAGAAATCAATCAAAATCGATCAACAAATGAATAAGAAAGAACCAGGTCAATGGAAATTGTTTGTTGATGGAGCATCCAGCAAAAATGGGTCAGGAGCAGGTCTTCTCCTCATAAGTCCAAAGGGTGAAGAATTCCCCTATGCTTTACACTTTAACTTCCAGGCAACCAATAATGAAGCTGAGTACGAAGCACTGATTACCGGTTTGAACTTAGCTTTGAAGCTGGGGGTTAAGCAACTCAAAGTTTACAGTGACTCTCAGCTGGTAGTAAACCACATCAGGGGAGATTATGAGGCAAAAGAGGAACCTATGAAGAAATATTTATCTCTGGCCCAATCAATCATTAACCAGTTTCAAGAGGTACAGGTGGAGCAGGTCTCCAGATCACAAAATACCAGGGCAGATGCCCTATCCAAGTTGGCTTCAAATTTCTTATCAGACAAGATGGTTCTGATCGAGCAGTTAAATCAGCGTAGCTATGAAATTCCTGAGGTGCAACCGGTCACACAAAGAGAAACTTGGATGGATACCATTGTATCATACTTAAAACACGGCCAGTTACCAGAAGACCGAGGTCAAGCTCGCAAAATTCAGCGCTTATCTGACAGGTATGCCTTATTCAATGAGATTTTGTATAGGAAATCTTTCATATCTCCTTGGCTGCGTTGTGTTACTATGGAAGAAGGCAATTACCTATTGAGAGAAATTCATCTTGGGATCTGTGGGAACCGTATGGGATCAAGGGCATTAGCCAGGAAGTGCAGGTTGTTTGGCTACTATTGGCCTAAAATGCAGCAAGATGCAGAGGAATTAGTCTTGGCGTGCAGGTCATGCCAGATTCATGGTAATCTATCCCATCGACCATCTGAAAATCTGACTCCAGTCATCGCAGCCTGGCCCTTTGATCAATGGGGTGTCGATCTGGTGGGACCACTTCCAACAGCACCAGGAAATTATAAGTTCTTAGTAGTGGCCGTTGACTATTTCACTAAATGGGTGGAGGCTGAGCCATTAACCACTATCACAGCCAAACAGATCCAAAAATTCTCGTGGAAAAACCTGATATGCAGATACGGGATACCAAAGACTCTAATTTCAGACAACGGTACCCAATTTGAAGACAGTGGAGTTCAGGAATGGTGTACAGAGTTGGGCATAAAACAACATTTCACCTCTGTTGGGCACCCCCAGGCAAATGGTCAGGTGGAACAAACTAACAGGCAGATCAAGCTTGGTTTGAAAAAGAGGCTGGAACAAGAGGGAAAGCACTGGGTGGAGCATCTCCCAAACATTCTTTGGGCTTATAGGACTACCCGAACATGTCAACACATGAAACCCCATTCTCATTAGCCTATGGGTGTGAAGCCGTTATTCCAGCAGAAATTGGGCTGCCATCTCCCAGAACCACGCTACATAATGACCAGACCCAGGAAGAGGAAATAAGGCACACCAAGGATGAACTGGAAGAAAAAAGAGATGTTGCTTTAATCCGAATGGCAAAATATAATCAACAGGTTTCCCAGTATTACAACTCCAAGGTGAAACAATGCTACTTTAAGATTGGCGATCTGGTGTTGCGCAAAAATGAGATCGTGAGCGGAGCCAAGTGGAAATCTCGATCTAAGCAGGAGGGTCCCTACCAAATCATCAAGGTCCATGGAAAGGGGGCGTATCAATTGGCTGATAGCCAAGGAAAGACCATCCCTAGAAGCTGGAATGCAATTAATTTGAAGAAGTTTTATGTTTAAGGCAAGTGACAATCGTTTTTACTTTTGCAAGTTTGTTATGTATTCTGACTTTGTGTTGAACCATTGAATTTATCCTGGCTATAATATATTTCCATCATGAAACTCTTCAAAAGAGAAAAATTTATTAAGTCTGAAAAATCAGATCGCTTGTTGACCTCAGGTCAGGTCATTTATTTTAGACCTCAGGTCAGGTCGGAGACTCTTCAAAAGAGAAAAATTTATTAAGTCTGAAAAATCAGATCGTTTGTTGACCTCAGGTCAGGTCATTTATTTTAGACCTCAGGTCAGGTCGGGAACTCTTCAAAAGAGAAAAAATTATTAAGTCTGAAAAATCAGATCGTTTGTTGACCTCAGGTCAGGTCATTTATTTTAGACCTCAGGTCAGGTCGGAGACTCTTCAAAAGAGAAAAATTTATTAAGTCTGAAAAATCAGATCCTTTGTTGACCTCAGGTCAGGTCATTTATTTTAGACCTCAGGTCAGGTCGGGAACTCTTCAAAAGAGAAAAAAATTATTAAGTCTGAAAAATCAGATCGCTTTTTAGACCTCAGGGCAGGTCGTTTATTTTGGCCTCAGGCCAGGTCGACAACTCTTAAAGAAAAGAATTGGTTAAGTCTGTAAATCAGATCTTTCTTTAGACCTAAAGTAGATCGTTCATTTAAGGCCTCAGGCCAGGTCCAAAACGCTTCAAAGAGGAAATTCATCTCTTAAAAACCAGATTAAACCTGGGAACAACTACAGTATGACGTGTATTACACAGCAAATCACACTTCATACTGGGGGGAACAGAGCATAATGAAGGGATACACTACAAGACACAAGGCAAACATAGCAAGTTGCAAGAATTATGCAAACAATTTATAAATGCGCAACAAAGGTGGAACCAAAAACTTTCATAAAGATAACCAAGTTGAAAGACAACAACAGCAGGAAAGCAGGAAATACAATGTTTGAAATCAAAATTAAAGTAGAGGACAGGCTGAATGCTTTTATTTGGAACTTGAAGGAACTTGAGATTGAGATGAGGAGCTAGTTTGAACAGGGGGGGGGCTTCTTGCCATACTTAGAGACCACATCCACCCCATCTCTGAACTCTTTGAATCTGGTCTCATAGATTTGAGACGCATCACTTCTGTTCCAGCCCGCATGAGAAAGCTTGGTAACGTCAACATTGAGACCAGCAGCTTTCATGTCCTCAATGGCTGAGGAGTACCCAAACCAGATGATTGGGGCAAATAACATCTTGATACTGTCGGCTAGCTCATCAGACCTCCTATAATTGGCAATGGCCTCAGCAATGTGTTCAGGCAATTTGCTATTCAGACTATCCCTCTCCTTTTCAAGAGTGTCCACCATCTTCTCCAGGCCGGATTTGATCTGGTTAGCAATAGCAAGCTGGGTCTGGAATTCTTCTTCTTTGGCTTTCAATTCATCAGATAAAGCCATCTTCTCAGCAGCAGAGGTATTAAGCAAGTCTTCGTATTTGGCCTTCCACTCGGATAGAGAGTTGGCCAGGTCTTCTTCAACCTTCCCAGAAGTTCTTAGCCTGGACAGGATCTCTTTGCCAAGTTTAGCTCCCTAAAAAGGAATACATGAAGCAAGATCAGCATGTGTTATATAAAGAATAAAAAATAAATAAATAAATAAATAATATATATATATATATATATATATATATATATATATATATATATATATATATATATATATATATATATATATATACAGAACGCTACTTATGAAGAAAATACTTACAAAGGTAGACAAATCTTGATTGGACCATTCCCTCCAGTCATATCTTTCCCCCTGGTGTCGATCTGAGGTCTCAGCCCCTCCATCAGCGTGATCCTGAGATCTGAAACGTTTCGAAGCACGCCTAGTCTCAGTCGTAGTCTCTACCAAGGCACTGTGAGAAACAATCCGAAAGTCATTGGTCTCCTCAGAGTCGTCATCAGCAGGATCTGTCTCAACTGAAGGCTCAATAGGATGACTGTCAACAGGCTTGATAGTCTGATCTGGAACATCTGGATGGATGATAGGTCCAGGTGTGTTCTGACCTTTGGGTGGTGAAGCCTCATCAGCAATCTGGACGATATCAGTGAAGCTTGCCACTGCAAATGCCAACAAAAATTAAAAACAGGTCATGGAAGAAAAACATAAAGGTACAAAACAAGAGACCAAACAAGAGACCCTACTTAAATTATATCTCTCATCTGATAATTCAACATAAGGTTCTGGGCCAGCAGTCTCCAAATGAGCAGAATCAATCAGATTAGAACTGTACTGTTTCAGACCCAGGTATATCGGCGATTCGCTGATATCCTTTAACAATTTCTTACCCGCTCTGCTCTCTAGCACATCACTATTCTTAGTGGAAGTGTTCCATGTTAGAAGTAATATCGTCTAATGAAGAAGAAATGCTTTTTCCAATCAGAAAAGGACTGGTCTGTTTTCTTAATCAAGCGGACACCACTCAGATTGTCGGTTCTCCTACAGAAGCAATACCAACCAGGGTTCTTCTTAACCTGTTTGCACTGGTAAAAGGTTCTAAAAAGTACTAAAGAGAAGGGGGTCACAAAGCACCTACACCAAATCAAAAAACCGGTAATAGCCCTTATACTATTTGGAACTATCTGGCCAAGCCCCAGATCATAATATCGAAGTATTTCCAGGAGAGCTGGAGGAAGAGGAAATCTAAGGCCGCACTCAAACTGTTCTTTATAAACAGTGCAATATCCAGCAGGAGAGCAAAGGCGCTCTTCCGTGGGCGAGTCGGATAGGAGCATAAATGTTCCTATATAGCCCAAACCTATCACAAATGTCTGTGATATCCGAATCCTTCAGGGTAGAATCGATTGCGTGACAGGCCATAATTTTCTTAGTCTCGTAGGTCCTTCTCAGTGCTTTTATGGGCGCGGATAAGCCAGATATGTTATACTCAGTCGGGGGCGATTCGACAAGAGTAGGAACGATAGAAGCAATCAGATGAGGAGGAAGAATAGAAAAAAGAGGATTTTCGCCGGGGTTGGATACTTCAGGCTGGTCTGGATTCATATGGGGTAACGAAGATTAAGAAAAGGGAAGAAAGAATTACTTGCAAATCGAAGAGCAAATCCACCAAATCTGACGTTTGCCTCTATAAATAATGAAGGCTGGTTACAGAGTTTAATAGGTGTAATGATTTTTAACCAAAGGATGGGACGTTTGAGTTACACATCGATTGGAAAGAAAGCGTGTGCATTTATGGTGGCGTTTGAGATAACCAAGGCAAAAATAGATAGGTCATCCGGACGGTACACGTGGAGTGTTTTTTGAACTTTAGATCTTAACCCGTTTAAGGCCAGGCCAAGTCGTTTAAGATCTGGGGGGCTTTGACTAGGGGTGACCCGAGTTAGTCCACGTGTCCAATAAGGAAAAGCGAACCAAACAGAGCTATACCTAATCTGGGTACTACTGCGACCCTGACCAGAAGAGGTCTGACCAGGGAGTCCACGACTGTAAGAAGTCGACCAGGCGAGTCCACGACGGAAGAAGTCCGATCGAGGCCAAGGCGAGTCCACGACGGATGAAGCGATCGAAGACATGCTTATCCGGACAAAGAGCAGTTGCGACTGAACGTGACGCGTGGGGGTTTACATAACCGCCCATTAGCCCCATTATCACGGATAACCGCCTGAACTACGGTTGGACTTGATTCCAAGCATATACTTGGATACGCAGGCAGCTTATTGATTAAGTGCAGTCCAGGAGAAAAATAAGAACTATTTTGGTCTGTGTAATCCTAGAGCAAAAAAGACCCGCTGGTTTATCAGTTTCATACAGAACTCGATCACTTAGTGTTTGCAGATTTTTAAGGGCATGTGCTTGTCCAAATCTTGAAGGGATTTCATCTAGAATTATGTCATCTTTAAACTCCCTATTTTCAAATATTCATGTGATGCATCTATCTAGTAGTATAATTATTGATAGAGGTGGTAGGAATAAATGATAAAATAAGAGTCAGAAATAGCAAACACGACACAAGAGAAAAAAAAAATTGGGCTAAAAAGGACAAATCATATTAAGTAGATTTCGGAACATAACCACCGTCACTCGGAGAGCAGTGTAATCGACTTCAACTCCACTATTCGTTACTGTGAAACAATGGAATCGACCATGTAAATTGTAATCCACTATTCGCTATAAAATCCACTATTTTGCTACAACACACCTTTCACTAAAATTTCACTACACCAAATTTACTAATTCGTTGTTTTTACGAGAACGACGTTGAAGATGACATCGGAAAAATACAAAAGGGAATGACGAGTTAAAAAGGCAAAAAAAAGAAAAACCGTGGTTAATGAATTGCGATTTTTTAACAATTATATCGAAAGACATATTTATGTTGGTAATTCAATAGAATATAATATATGAATTTTTTTTTTTGAAGAAAATATACGAATTATTAATTTTCAGTTTTTATATAGAAAAAACGTGCAAGGGAATAGAATTTCAACATTTTTACCATAATTTTTTTAGGAAAAGGTCGTAGAGGACGGGTTTACATCTTATTTGTGTAAAAAGGACCAGAAAATAAGATACTGATTGTAAAGGACAAAAAATAATGGATATCCAATAATGCCCTTTATATTTATTTTCCTAATTCTTTCCCTGCATAATTATAGGCGTATTAATTGGTGTATTCAATGCTGGTTGTTTTGTTTTACGTTTGTTTAGATAGTGGATCCTATTTTCATGCTAATTTTCTAGTCAATTTCCCTAAAAAAGAATTGGCGTATTAATTTGGTTACTCCATATTTTCCTATATTCAAACCACGTTAACAATTTCGTCCAACTCTCAAAAAAAAAAAAAAAATTCTTCCCCATTACAACTAACACGATGTCTATGTAGTAACACCATCATTCAAACACCGCTCAATATTATTGACATATAACAATAGTCTTGTAGTAACATCAATATCCTGTAGTAACCCATGTTGTAACCCATGCCCTTTTCATCATGTAGTAACACGACTACGCACACTACATACAAAGAATGTAGTTACGCATAATGTAGTATCACAATGAAAGTCCACATATGAAATAACACGTATTTCACGTTGGTTCCGTGAACACTATCCGACGTAGTAACACCACTATGCAACCACCCACAAACATTGTAACACATAATGTACACCCTAAACCATGAACATTAAACCTTAAACACAAAACCCTAAACCTGAATCTTAAACCCTGAACCTTAAACCCTAACCCTGAACCTTAAACCCTAAACCCTAAACCCTAAACCTTAAAACCTTAAACCCTAAACCCTAACAACAATCCTAAACCTGAACCCTAAACCCTAAACTTGAACCCTAACCTAAAGTTTAAGGTTCAGGGTTTATGATTCAGGTTTAGGGTTCATGTTTAGGGTTTAGGGTTAGGGTTTAGGGTTCAGGTTCAGAGTTTAGGGCTCAAGTTTAGGGTTCATGTTTAGGGTTCAGGTTTATTGTTTAGGGTTTAGGGTTCAGGGTCCATGGTTAAGGGTTAGGTTTAGGGTTTAAAGTTCAGGTTTAGGGTTCAGGGTTAGGGTTTTAGGATTTTGGGTTCAGGGTTTAGGGTTCAGGGTTGAGGTTTAGGGTTCATGTTTAAGGTTTAGGGTTCAAGTTTAAGGTTTATGGTTTAGGGTTAATTTTTAGGGTTCAGGGTTTATGTTTAATGTTTAGGGTTCTAGGTTTATGGTTCAGGGTTCAGGTTTAGGGTTCATGTTTAGGGTTCAAGGTTCAGGTTTAAGGTTTAGGGTTCAGGTTTATGGGTTCAGGGTTTAGGGTCCAGGGTTCAGGGTTCCGAGTTTAAAGTGTACATTATGTGTTCCTACGTTTGAGGGTGTTTGCATCGTGGTATTACTACGTCTAAGTGTGTTAAAGAAACTAGTGTGAACTACGTGTTACTTCATTTGTGGACAGGTTGTACCACTGAAAAATATGTAGTTACACCCAAGAATATATAGTAATACCTATGAAACATGTTGTACCACCGAAAATATATTGTAGTAACAACTAATAAATTAGGTGTAGTTTCGAAAAAAAAAAATGTGTAGAAACACATACAAAGACTGTAGTCACAAAAAAAACATGTAGTAACAGACAATAGATTATTAGACAGTCTATATAATACACGTACTTATACCACATTATATGTCAGCAAGACTGATCGGTGTTTGAATGATGGGGTTACTACATATGCATCAAAGCAAGATGAAAGATAAACCAACACAATGTAATTTTTGTGGCATTGCAATACATAACAACTTGTGAATTAATAGTATTCATAATAGAAGCAACACAATCCAAATTATTCATACATAATGGTCCATAAAGGACTGTTCTCTTTGTTAGAAATATCACAACAATTGTCTGTTCTTTATTCTAGAAAACTTCAATACTTTCAGAATGAGGAGGGCAGGGTGTCTAGCATGACTGCGTTCACATTCATCCCTTTTAGCATTTGCAATTCTTCATCTGTCCACTTGTGAGGAATGCTCTTGCCTTGGGACAACTTCAATAGGTAGTGAATCAGATAAAATGCAACAATTCAGTTATTACCATGTGTATTTTGTAATGTCATGTGTATCAGAATGCTTTGTTTTTCAAGATAATTATAGTTGCAACGTATCAGTTTATGTATGCAGCAGCAACACAATATGTCTCCAAAATGTTCCAGCACATTTACGGATTCAAGCCACATGTTGTAACAATAGTAGTAACACATATCTTGTCCATCTTATAGTAACATCACATAAGCAATCTCAGTTATGCGTGCAACCTATACTGCAGAACAGCCGATTTAAGTCTGCATCAGCAGCACATTATGTCTCCAAAATGTTTCTAGACATATACGGATTTACACCAAACGTAGTAAAACTAGTAGTAACATATACACATACCCACACACAAGTAGTAACATATATATTTGCAGAAATGTACTAACATCCACCATGTGGTTACATCTACCCAGTCACATGTTATATCCAAGTGTACTTTTTCAACGAGATGAATGAAGTCACATCCAAAACGTCTACTAACATTGAAAACAATGTAGTAACATTTTACAGAAATGTAGTAACACTGCAACAACATGCAACAACATACAAAATAATGTAGAAACAATTCATAAAACTGTACAAACAATGCTAGAAAAATGTAGTAACAATTCAAGACTGTGTAGCAACATTCCAAAAAATGTAGTCACAATTCAAAATAATGTAGTAATAGCTTAATGAAATGTTAAGCTTATATTTCAAACAATGTAGTAACTATTCTTTCATGACATGATCCCAATTGTGTAACAACACGTGAATATAATGAAGTAAATGCAGAAATTTCCATTATAGATCAGTGAAGACATGTTGTAAATGCAAACATTGAGAACACTGACATTATGCCCCCTAAATGTTTCAAGACATAAGTCGATTAACAACATGTAGTAACAATTGAAAGAACAGTTTGCAATCGACAAATCATATCATTAATATCAGTAGGATTTTTTTATACATGCAGAATTCGATTCAAAATAAAACTCAATGATCAGAAGAAAACCCAATTTAATATGCTCAGAAGGTTAGTCACAAAAATTCAGATCATAAGGAATTAAAGAAGAGAAAATAAGTCACGATTTTTGGACGTATAGGAAGAAAATTGACACTTACTCGGCTGCTTTTCCCATTGCCTTTAACCATCATCTCCCGTCACTCCAATTCTTCGTCATCGGAATCGGATTTCTTTTTGCTGTATCGCCGAAATAAGAATCCGATTGGGAGGCCTACCCTGAATCGCCGGCTTGTTTTTTTCCCCCTGCTATTTCCGGTTCCAGTTCTGTAGAATCAAATGCAGTTACAAATCGTGGATTGATGAAAACGTGATTTCCGCTGGGAGTTTATTCTTCTGAAAATTGCCGTTTCAAAGACTCACCGGATTCTTAGCAAGCTAAAAGGAATAAAAAATCAGTGTAAATACTCACCCAAATTTTAGATAGTAAAATAAGAAAAATCTTTAATATGAATTAAACCTTTTATTATCATTAAGGGTGTTTGTGTACATCTCTATTTTTTTTGTCCTTCCCAACCATATTCTTTTTTTTGGTCCTATTTCATCATTTAGCATCTTATATTGTCCTTTAGACCCACTATCCCTAAATTTTTTCCACCGGATTAAATGTCTATTTCTATGTTTATATTACCCATTTTCCCATAGGTTTATTATGAATATGCTATTTATAATTATGCTTGCATTTAAAAAGAACGATAAGTCTATTTACCAAATACTATAATGACACTCTTGTAGTTATATTTCTTTACAGGACCGTCGTGTGCACTCCTTACATTAACATATTTTTTGAGAGAACCAATAATTTTATTCAACTAAATTCGCTAAACAAGCGGTCAGAACATCGTTCGGGGATTGGGTACCCCCAGAGACAGCATGTGAAAAAAACAAAGAGCATGATGAGACATAAGAAGAATCACAGGAACTCAGGAAGATAGTTATTATTATGTTTTTTTATGCTTCTTGTATATCATGTTTTAGGATGTTTTCTTTTTTCATATTGACGCTTTTAAACATAAAGTTATCTAGTATCTTTGGGAATTTATGGCAGTTAGTACTTAGCATTGTCATTTTGTTGTTATGGACTTGTAGATTATATATTTCACAAGAAATGGGTCATCGAGTTACCATGATTAGTCTCCTCAACATTCTGTCAGATTATGGTGGAAGGACTCTGCGGGAGAAAGAAATCGCCTTTTGCACCAAAGAATTGAGACATTCTAAGATTTGGCACTATTGAAATTTGGGCATATTTAAAATTTGGGTTTATGTTATTGGTCCATCTTTAAGTTCTGAGTCTGATCATCTTTGTATTAAATGCATGTTTCAAATTCTGTGCATTCATGATATGTGATTTTTTTTGTCTTCCGTTCGTTATGTATTATACGACTGTTACGTGGGGATAACGTGTACAGTTTGATCACGAGCGACCTACAACCATTTTAATATTGCTTATGTTTCGAATTATTACAAGTTACAATAATTAATATAACAATTTTTTACATTATTAATTATGACGAAATATATACTCCTCCATCATTTTATTTGTTTTGTATACGTTTTTTTGGTTTGTCTAAAATAAGTGTCATCACTTTGTGCATTAATTCTTAAATTTCTTCAAATACCCTTTTCTCTTTACAATATTTACTGATAAAAAATGCAGAAGATTAAATCTTTCCAACAACAACTTAAAGGCGATAAGTGTAAAAATATTAGATCATTTAATATGATTAAAAGATTAACTCCACTTTTCTTAATCTGTGTGAAAAGTCAAACATGACAAATAAAATGGGACGGAGGGAGTATCAATTAATATGCCTTATATTTTGATCAAAGATATAAAAAAAAATGTTATATTATCATTTGTATAAGATTTTTATTATCTTAGGCCACGTTTTTTTTTTCCAAGGGAATCTTGGCCTAACACTCTTCATAATTCATCATTGACTAAATTTAATATTTGATCCTAGTCAATTAGTAAACATTGAATACGCCCTCAAACCATCTTTATCCATGCATTTCTTAATCAAATGCTTGTCCCCACCTAGTTTTCAACATCTTCTGGACTTTGAACCCCATTACATACTAAATCCGTCTTACGAAACGTGTACAAATTTATTTTACACACCGTTTGAAAAAATAATTAATGTGTTATTTTAAGTAATAGTAATGAACATATATATTCTTATCACATAATAAAAACTATTTATTTTAATATACACATACACCCTTTTTCGCCTAAAACGAGACTCGATCATTGCCGATTTATGACCTGGTTTTTAACCACTAGACGATACATTGTTGATACTTTTTTAGAATATGAAATAAACATACAAGCATCAAATATTAAGATAGAGATATGTTTGAAAAAATAAATTAAATGATGTCTTTGTTTTATAAATAGACTCTTTTTTGTGAAATATATTTTTTATTATAAAAAAAGTGGACATTTTTGTGAACAGAGGTGGTAAGTCTTTTATAGATATTTATTTTAATAATTATGCATTATTCAAATTTAATATTTTGCATTTGATTTATTTCAACAGTTCATGTGATATATATCTGACTTTATACCTCCGGTCCACTCGATGCGTTCATTTTCAAAAATGTTTTATTTATTTATTTATTTTTTCATAAAAAAAAAAGTTTCAATCTTAATGAATTTCTACATCAAGATGGCTCTCTTCCTCATCTTATTAGCTGCAGTGGACCAAAAGTCGTATATTCTCTTCATTACGATCAACGGAAAAAAATTCATACTACCTCAGTCCCAAATTATAGGTCGTTTTGCCTCTTTTTCACTGTCTCATAATATAAGTTGTTCTCACATTCCAATGCAATCATTAATAATATTTTTCCTAATCTACCCTTCCTCCTATACTTCATATTTTTTTATACTAGTATTTTATATTTTTGGAAAAACATCAATAAATGAAGACAAGTAAGAATGGGAAGAGACTTGTGAAAATTCGGGTCCTCGGGAAAAAAAAATGAAAGAGTCCAAAAAGTTGTCATTATAATAAAGCAATAAATGGTATATTGGTTGTTAGTATTCATTTCAATTTTACTTTATAAATCCACAGAAATGGTATTTTAGTCTTAAAGTATCAAAAATTAGATCATTTATTGTGTTCATTAATCAGTGTGCCTAAAGCCAAAACGACTTATAATTTGGGACGAATGTAGTATAAAGAGTCTCGATATTATGAAAAGGAATCAAATAAAAAGATATAGCCGACAGGTGTTAGTATCTCATTTAGTGTGTCTAGATAAGGTGACACCTATACACTAAGTTGGTTAGAGTTGTTATTAGATTCTATTTCTATTACCATAAAAGGTTGGAGTCTGTAAGCATTAACGGATATGTTTTGATAATATCAATATACCAAATCTTTTCTTGGTTTCAGAGAAACTGATGGCGGAAGCTCCACCGCCGGAAACGTCACCACCTCCCACAACTGGAGGAGCTGGGGGTGTAATTTCACCTCCGTCAACCATTTCAGCTCCAGTAACCTCTCAGAGCTCTCATATTGCTACCGGAATACCTGTTACCGGACTTCCCTTCACCCAACTAACCTCCACACATATCTCCGGCAATCCATTCCCGCTCTATTCTGGCTTTCAACCACCACATGCAAGGCCCTCTTACTCTGGTTTCAGCATCGGAACTCCATCTCCGACCTTCCCTCATGCTCTCTTCCCTAGACCGGAGAGTTTGACTCCTACAACCCGACCAACGAATCCACTCTCGCCACTTACTCCGTCACCCTTCAATGGACACATGAATCAAACAACCACCGTTAAACTCACAAGGGAAAACTACTTGCTGTGGCGTTATACCATTCTTCCAGTTGTGAAGGGTTACAAGCTTGATGGCCATCTCTTGGGCACACTTCCACGGCCGCCGGAAATACCAGGTCTCCGTTCAAATCCAGCAGTTGAAGAATGGGATTCTGTTGACTACTTACTGCTTGGATGGCTTCTTGGATCGATGACAGAACAGATCTTAACTGAGGTAATAGGATGTACTACTGCTTATGAAGTTTGGTCCACTTTAGAAATTTTGTATAACAATCAATCCGAAGCTCAGATGTTGGAATATAAAAGTGCCCTGGCTAGAGCGGAAAAATGGACTAGATCCATGGCTGATTATCTTGCCACCATGAAATCTTACAGTGATAATCTAACATCTGCTGGTTACCCGATGTCCAAGTCTGAGCTCATATTAGCCACTCTTGGAGGATTAAATAAGGACTATGAAGCTGTGATTGTCAACCTGACAGCTAGAATTGGGTCATTGACCTGGCAAGAAGTGCAGTCACAACTGATCACACATGAAAGGCTAATTGCAAGGTTCAATCCTGCACATCCTAATCCTGGGGCTCACAACAATCCCAGTGCTAACCTGGTAAATTATTCAGGAAGTCCAGGACAAGGCAGGTCTGGTCCAAGGCCTAATTGTTCTGGTCAAAACTCCTTTAGAGGCAGGGGAGGTGCCCGAGGTGGTAGAGGAAGAAGCAGAGGTGGTGGTAGAGGAGAAGGTAATGGCAATAACAGTCAAATGGTCTGTCAACTGTATGGTAAACGTGGACATACAGTGGCCATTTGTTGGCACAGGTTTTAGACTGATTTCATGCCTGATACAAGTGGTGGAGCTGCCAAATCAGGTCAACCATCAGCCTTTATGGCCAGTCCAAGCACAGTAGCTGATAATGCTTGGTATCTTGACAGTGGTGATGACGGTCAAATTATACCCGTAAAAGTCATCAACGTTGACCTTAAATCGAGATTAATAATGTATATTTCATATTGAATCACTCGTTTATATTTATTATTTAATGTTAAGTGATTATTAATATGATATTGGGTATTTAGCTGTTTTTATTATTAAAAGACCGATTTATTATGCGATAAATGCTGATTTTGCAGATCACGACAAATCGAGAGGATAAATGTCATTCAATCAGTAAATCTCGAGATAATAAGGAAGAAAATCGGAGCATTAATCAAGAGATAAATAAGAGGAATCAGATCAGCACGGAAGGATGCAGTGGGGAACAAGATAGACGAAAAGCGCGTTTAACACGAGCAGAGGGAGGCTCGGTGGACCGAGCCCTATCATTCGGTCGACCGAGTATGTCGGTTCGGTCACTCACGGGATTTTCGCGTGTATATCTTCTAGATCCTCCCTAGGTCGGTTACAACCTCTATATAAGCAGCAGCTACGAAATTTGTAAAAACACACCTTAGACATACATATGATCCCTTCATTCTTTCTTCAATCTTACAATTCATAATATAACTTTGATACAATGTAGAATAATTTGAGGGTTTCCAGCAATTTAAGGGCTGCAATATGTAAGCCTTTATTTTCTGTTTCTTTCTTTTAAGTAATTAATCTCTCCCAATTATGCTTTATCGTTTGAATTAGTTAATCATAGCTAGATGATGTAGATCTAGGCTATGACATTAGGGATGTGGCGACTCCTTGTCTATAGAGATCCCATAACCTACGTCATACACTTAGTATTTATTCATGAATCTACTTGATTTAATTAATGCGTATCTATGTTAGTTTATATGAATACTATGTGAATTACTGTTTAATCTGTTCTGTATGATGAAACGCTGAGAGATATATTCTAAGATGTATTCTGGGTTGAAATCGTTCGGGTGACCGAAAGGTGTCATTCGGCCGACCGAGGCCTTACACTCGGTCGACCGAGCCCTGTTTCATCAGTTATTTCTACCACGTCTTTATGATAGGTTTAGCCTAGTTGAATTTATTATCTCAGTAGGTATGGCTATGGCTACGTTACTCGCTTAGTTTAATTAAAACGTGTAAAAAGGAAATACCAATATAAAACTCTTAGGTAGGCTTATGAATTGCTCTTCACGGACGTTCAGCAATATCTAGGTAGGTTTATATTTGGGAATTGCATGCACCTGATTATACATACGGCGTAGATTAGCATGAGACTATAACTTGGTAATTGCTAGTTGGACGAGAGCTTGAGTAATCGCTTAGGAAGTACGCCTAACCATAGGAATGTTGCCTAGACGAGGTGTACGATTAATATCGGCATCCTTAGTTGATTGAGATCAAGTTAAATTATTAACTCGATGCCTAAATAACCACTAGCAAGTGAACTAGGTTCAATCGCAGTATAGCTAGATAGAGTCGAGGTCGATCCCACAGAGAATCAATTTGTGGATCCTAACTTAAATAGTCAACCTATTTATTTCGTTTGACAAAGACGGTCTATGACCAACATAGGATACGAGAAAAGAAAGACACACTCAAACATATAAACAAATAACATGTAAACAAATAACGTAATCAACTGCCCAATTATAACCGTAATCATTTGGACCTAGACAATTTATATAACAACGAGACTTATCAACTATTAATCCGTTCATATCTATTTATATTGGCTACGGGAGTCATCCTCTAAAACTTGACGTAGCACCGGTAGGTCACTAGATCACTGTGATATTGTTACGTGACTTCGCCTTTTAAGTGCCTCCATCTCATATAACTCACACGCTTACGACTCTAAGGATGCCGATATTAACCGTACACCTCGTCTAGGCAACATTCTTATGGTTAGGCGTATTTCCTAAACGATCACTCAAACTCTCGTCCAACTAACAATTACCAAGTCAAAGTCTCATGCTAGTTTATGATCTACGTATAAACAAGGTGCGTGCAATTCCCTAATATAAACCTACCTAGATAACGCTGAACGTCCGTGAAGATCAATTCATAAGCCCACCTAAGAGTTTTATATTGGTATTTCCTTTTTACACGTTTTAATTAAATTAAGCGAGTGACGTAGCCACAGCCATACCTACTGAGATAACAGATTCAATTAAGCTAACCTAATCATAAAGACGTGACTGATTAACGGATGAAACAGAGCTAGAGACTCTCGGTTGACCGAATAGAGACACTCGGTCGACCGAGTGACACCTCTCGGTCACCCGAGTGCTTCACTCCCCAGATTACATCCCTGAATATATTTCTCAACGTTTCTCATACGAATCGGATTATATAGTGAATCATCAGGACATTATATAAATTAATCTAAATACACGTAGATTCATCCATAAATTCTAGGAAGAGGACGTAGGGTATGAGATCCTCATAGACAAGGCATCACCACCTCCCTAACGTCATAGCCTTGATCTACATCATCTAGATATGAATAACTACTCAAACAATCAAAGCATAATTAGGAAATTGATTACTAAAAGAAAACAAGAAGAAAAACTAGCGCTTACATGATTGCACCCCCAGCTCCTTCACAAGCCTAATGAATCCTTATTTGCTTATATGTAAATATGAATTGATATTGGTGTATATATGTGTGTGTTCTAAAAAATACAAAGACTTGTGATTATATAGAGCTACAGCCGACTTAAGAAAACCGACTTAAATGCCGACACTACTGAACCCTAACCGCCTCAA
Organism: Gentiana macrophylla; assembly: GCA_026214975.1. Classification (NCBI taxonomy): domain Eukaryota; kingdom Viridiplantae; phylum Streptophyta; class Magnoliopsida; order Gentianales; family Gentianaceae; genus Gentiana; species Gentiana macrophylla. The sequence goes on from CM047805.1 coordinate 125,185,419, forward strand.
ACAATGTGCCGGGCTTGCTGGACTTCAGCCCACTCGGTCGATCGAATGCATAGGCTCGGTCGACCGAGCCTTGTATGCTTTTGGGCTTCCGTGCGTTTTATGCATTGGGCTTTTCGAACTTGTATGCGCAATCCATTAAAGCTTCTCGAAGTCCATCCTTGCGCTCCCAATGAGTTACTACAAATATAGCATGAAATACAGTCTGTAACATCAAATAATATAATAAAACCTCCAAATACATAATAACGAATCGTAACTCTCGGCATATGCAACTTAAGCGTATTACGACTTATTATTATTCTATTATAGCTCCTTTAAACTAGAATCGGGTATAAAGATCATAGAATAACGGGCACAAAATGACCGTTATCAACTACCCCCCACTTAGCCTTTGATCGTCCCGATTAAAATATCAATAAGTCATTCCCCATAAACTACTTTCCCGTGGTCCCCCACTCATCAGATATCCATTATCCACTATTCATCATGAATCGATGTGTTGTGTGCATGTGCATTGAGTTTTAAATATTCATAGCAAGATTAGAGTTTATGCAAACTTTGTAGTCTTAACCTACCAACTTCAGTATTCCCACTTCTTAAGCCTTTTAATTGTTGAAGCACTAGAATAATAAGCAAGAGCGTATCTATAGGGTTTTTGGACTTGGAGACCGAGTACTACTCAAAGCCTCTTGAAGAGTTAAATATTCTTTTCATATCTTCATATTTTTCAGATACTATCAATCTCAAGAAGGAAAAACTTTTTAGAGCATCCCCCTATCTTGGATCAAACATAGCATCGAATATTACCACAAGCGCGAGGCTACTTTGGTAACTTACTACAAGCCCAGTGTTTTAATATTATCAAACACAGGTACGTCTCAAGCTTATTACTCAGCTTTTGTGGCTAGAATTTGAGGAACACATCAGACGATAAATTTGACACTAGGTAAGCATAACCAATTATCTATGCAATGTACACATAATTTTTTTCATTTTTATAATAAGCGTAGTACAACTCGATTCATTTATCGAATAATTGATTAATAAACAACTACTCGCAACGGATAATATGAATATCATTAAGTTTACTAATCAATAAATCGCAGAAGTATAAAGTAATCACGTACTCATGAAATATGGTTTATTTCTTATTAGATATAATTATCAGGAACTTACCAAGGTAAATGTGATTCTAAGTTTAAAAGTTTTAATTTTTTACTCATTTTATTTATTATTTGATATATGGGAGTATATGGAAGCTTATTTGAGCTAAGTGACTTGTACCCCCCACTTAAACCATGCATTGTCCCCAATGTATAAAAATCGAAATAGAAAACTCAGAAAAGGAACTTAGCTCTGGATAAGCGTGGAAGTTGAACAAGTCTTGGGAATTCGGCAAAGTTTAACAAGCACAGGCATTGGCCGCTAGCAAGGCGGAAGAATAATCACTGCAACATGCATCATAAACAAAGCTCGAAACTCGTTACAGGATTAGTCCAAACAGTAATAATCAGAAAAAGGGACCGTAAAAGGGATAACAAATTCCTTAAACATTTTTAAGTCCATAAGTTAATGATTACATTTCAATATCTTTCAGCAAGTCCAAAACATTACATGAGTTTGAATTTAGGAAGTAGTGAAACTTACTCCATATAACACGACATACTAGTAGAAACCAGTCAAAATAAAAATGCGTTAATCATAGGAAATGCAAATGCGGAAATAAAAATGCTTAATCCCAAAATCCTGGATTGAATGGTGCTAGTTGCAAATTGTTCGGGCCGGCTTCGTCAGCATCATCCTCGGGCTCCCCTTCTTGTTCTTGATCGTGGCCGTGAACGATAGGTGGTGCGACAGAATTTAAAGATAGGATAGGCATTGGCTCCACATAGGAATCGCCGCCTAACACTGGGCACTCGGCTCCCTCACAGAATGTAGTGATAAGTGAACCAAAAGGTAAGGTGTGCCGAGGCTTGAGAGCATTGTCTGTCATTTCCTTGCGTATCAATGCCCCCACATTCACGGGCCATCCCATGTATAACCAATAAAGCAGAGTGGCATGGGTATAGTAGACCGTAGATACATGCTTGGCCGGAAAAATATTAGAACGGATAAGCCGATGAAGGCATTTATCCTTCCATCTCTTGAAATCTGGTTCCTCAAATGTGCGGGCAACCTCCCTATAGTCCATTCTATCCCCAGATAGGCACCAACTTCCTCCAACCAAGCGTCGGACCCGTCAAATGTCACCATATACTCCGGCCCGTCCTCCAAGATATCCAGACCAAAATAAGCATTAAACGTACCCGGAGAAATTACAATCGGTCGTCCACGAATAGTAACAATATTGGTGTCGGGATGTACGCGTAAATAAGCATAAAATTCCCTTACCCAATTGACATTGACTCGGCCGGGGGGCGCTACGACATCTCGCCACTGATAATGTTCCACCAATACCAAAAGCTCATCTCCACAATTATCCAAATCCAGTCCTCGAGCTCGATGTACAGGGGCATTTGCGAAATGATTAATAAACGAAGAATATACCTCCCGACTCGCGAATTGTGGTACCCCATTTATTAGAGGTATGTTGCCTTCAACAGCCACAAATTGGGCGGCTCTGCGTCTTCTTCGTGGCATTCTGACAGACAAAGCGCACAAAAGAATGGGACGGCAAAGAATAGAGGTGACTCGGTCGACCGAGAGTAATCACTCGGTTGACCGAGTGCGATCCGTCGACCGAACTGGTGGGTTTCCGGCCCTGTATCCTCCCAGTGACTGATTTGGCCGATCAGAAAAAAGTTTCGACAGCTCCTTTGCGATTAAAAGATGAAAAGTGAGTGAAATGGTCTCATGGATGAAGATTTGCAAAATATTTCCATTTGATTTCTACAAGGATTTGGGGAAAAGGTAGGTGGAGAATTTGGATGAAAAATGGAAAAGAGGATGAAGAAAATGGAGAAGAGGATGAATGGGTTAAATAGAGAAATTGGAAATTGAAAAGTGGAATGTGATTGGTGGATTAGAATGGTTGGGGATTGATGAGGTGTAAAGGTGGAATTTGAAAATTTAAATTGGAAGAATAAAGAAATTGGGAAGAGGGAAAGGTGAATGGTTGGGAAGAGAGAAATGTGAATGGGGATATGTAGAAATAAATGGTGTTAACCATTTAATTTTGACACACCGGAATTTAACTACAACATATAACCATGCCAAAACTATTATTTCACTTTTTTCAATTCCTACCGCATAAATTATCCCAACCGACAAGTTGTCTCAAGCACAAAAATAATCTCATTCTTTTCATAAATAAATCAAACAATCGCCCTCAAAGATTTGTAAAATAACGCATTCTTATTTCCTTAATCAACATTTTTTTTTACATAGACTCGGTTACTACACTCTATTTCACGTAAAAACGATTCGAATAAAAAAAAATTATATTGCACATCCTTAACTCATCAGTCGTCGGAACACGGCAAAATAAAAAAAAAACTTCTTATCGTTTCACGCTACTTTTATTTTTAAAATAAAATAACGAAGAATAGAAATAGTTCTACAGTTTTAGTCGGTAGCTCGACTTTCCAAAAATCATCACTTTCTACGAACTGCTCTTGGCTTGCCAGGTTTTCACCCGGTTAGCCTTTACCGAAAATGTCTTGCTGTCCTTTTGCACGAGTGCCTTTCCGCGAGGTGTGAGTCCAACGAAAAGACAAATGAACTGTCCATCCAAGCAATGGACCGATTTAATCTGTATTTCTCGGTATAATTCCGTAATCGAGGAATCTTATTAAATCATTAGATGATCATATATGGATCAACCTTAATCCTGAGGTGATCACAGGATCGCTTGTCCCGGGTAGTGTTTGATGTGTTAGTTACGGTACACTTTAATATGTGTTCCAAGCCACTTCTCATTGGCACTATCTCGGATGAGTGAGTAGTTCGATTTTCATGGACATGGAATCCATTCCTTCTGCATTGGAAGTAGAGAGCGATCCCCTTGTTTGTTAGCCTAAGAAAGTGATCGATCCCGGAGTTCACATTTGACTAATTAGCTACTAGTCGATATGTGTACTAATTGATCATTAGGGGTTAATGGTAAATAAGGATAAGATATTCGAAAGTCGGGTTCACGGAGACTTCCCACTCGAATGGAAAGTCTATGGAGGGTTAATCCGTATGTAGTGATTATATCAATGGACGCTTATTATTTTATCACATGTATTCGTTGAGGCCAATCATTGCTGATTACCGTTGTTTGACTCGTTATATTGTTGATCTCTCCGGTCAGAAGCTCAATATTGACATTTGGTGAACAATCCCACAAAATTTAATGTCGATCAGACTCCTCGCTCGTTGCTGCGAGTTGTTTGACAGAAAAAATTCAACAGGAAACCTCTAACTGTGTCAGATTTTCTAAGTATAATCATGACCGTTAAACTTAAAAATCCGACCGGTAAATCGATAATTATTAAGTTAAAGGACGTGAGATAAAATTTTTCAATCGGGATTCATCTAGATCTCAATAGGCCCTGGAAGTAAATGATGCGCTAACTGTTAGAGTCTTGTTTCAGCAAGTTGGGCGGCTCACTGGGAAAGCTACTGATGATCAAAGGAACCGATGACAAAGATTCATATTGAAGCCCGAGGAGTGAAGAACAGATCTGGAAAGTGCGTCGATCCAAGTTCGTTTGCTTTGACCGATCGTGAAGATTTTTGAACAACTGCAGATTTTGAGGTTAGACAAAGTAGTAAGCCCTAGTTAGGTTTAAAGCGATATTTATTTTCTAATAGGTTACGATGAGGGAGTGTCAAACGATTAAATGCAGAATAGTTTATTTTCCGCACTAGTATACATGTGTAGATTGTATGAGTAGAATGGGAAATCACTTAGCTAATGGCGTCGTCATCTCAATCGAATTGAAACCATATAAATGCGTGGAGAAATTAATTGAGGAATTAGTTAGGCATGTATAAAACACACGATTAGTTTTAATTAATTTGTTTGATATTAAGTAGAAACTAATTAGGTTAAACCGAGGAACACGGGGTTTTTTCAATCGTCGAGGATGGGGGTGATGGATTCTAAATTGAATCGGCTCTGGCGGCATAAGGAGTAAAATCGCTCAAACCTCGTGGTTAAGGGTGGATTCTCGGTGAATTCCATGCTTACCTGCAGACGAGATTACGTTTTGTTCAGTAGTCCTACGTGAGTTTGATGTTTAAGGATTGGATAATCACCAGGCAAGCCGGTTGAAAGTGGTTTAACCCGCGGTTGAGGTCGTGCATTAGCGCATTGCTCAATCGACTTCACTCCTCCACGTGTGGCTGCGTTTGCACGGGAAATTTAGCACTTTGGTATCCGAAGAGCCAGCAACGGCTCAGCGGACCTCTCTAGCCTTGACCCGTCCTGGACGGCCAACATATGTTCTAACGAATAGGATTGGGTGGGCTAGCTCGCACCAACCGACAACATTCGGGCTATGATTTATTGTTCCTTAATGTAACATCGAGTCCAACGTGATCAAGAAACTCCACCACTTTTTCAAAATGTGTGAGTGGGGCGGGAGAAAGCGTGACGACCCCTGACCCTACTCGTTATTGTAAGCTGACGTGAAGGCCATTGGCCCGCCCTATTTGACTGGGAGCCTCACTAAGAATATCAAAATTCAAAGCTTGGTCTCAAAGAAAGGATGAAGTTTTGGGTACTCGCTTTGGGTCCAATGACCCGTTCCCAAGGCGACTTCACCTCAGAGTCACTCTAAAAATGCAGGACGATGAAGTCCCACTCATAAAGGGTATTTTTGGTCAGTGACTTGTTTGAAAAGGAAAGGTGATTTGATCCTCACAAATGAGATGTTCGATTCTCAACTGATCATTCAATAATAATCGAAACCTCTTTGACCTGCCACTAAGGTGTGCACTTGAGGCATTAGATTGGAAATCCCAACCTTGGAGCAGTAGGATAGACTATAGACGTAGTTTATATTTCTAAAATTTTATTAGTTATGATTTGGATTTATTTTACTGTCAATTTTATTTACAAGCTGATATATCTGTCTCTGTCTTTGAAGATGCCCAGTGTAGGTGTTGTAATCCACTCGTGAAATAACTGAAGCGTTGTATTTGTTAATCTATGCGATTAATTTTGGGAAGAGATATTTCTTTTGAAGCCTTGAAGACTTAAGTGGCGTAAATAAGTAATGTCATGCTTTCACTCGGGCACAACCGTGATTAGTTTGAAAGATAGTTGAGACAACAAAATTCTTCTAGTGAATTTTAATCAAGTAATGCCACACGAGAAATTTTCTAATAGAAAATTGGAGAATCATAAATTTAAGTATAGCTAGTTGAGACGGTATTTGCGATAAATCTAGTGGGAGCTTATCTTATGTTTTTCTAATTTATTAGAAAATTGATTACCTAATTAGGTAACTCTTTTATTAGGACATCCTACAGGTTCACGAGTAGTGTCTACTCAATTGAAGCGCTAGTTGAACTTCTATTTTCCTTTTAAGCGAAATTTGAGAACGGGAAAGAATGTCTATAAGTATTAATCATCTTAGCCCAAGTTTTGAGGCTAAACGAAACATTAATTAAAGAAAGTATAGGATGAGAAAGTGATTTAGGATCACTTAGCAATGAATCCTTAGCTTCCTGACCATTAGTTTTAGTTCTTTGGGAGAGCTTAAGGAAAGCTGTGCATTAACGGATAACAACCGAGCGCACTTCAATACACAATAGTAGGAGTGATAATAAGGGAAATGAATTTCTGATTACATCATTGAATATCACGAGGAAAATTTCAGTTGATTCGAAACAAATAGTGATTCACTTTCAACTCGATATATTGTTGCCTGCTTAAAGCTCGAATTATGACATTTCAGTAGTACGAATCCAAGACTTCGGACTTTTGTTTGATAAAAGTCGAACCCGCTAGAAAAAAATTACGAATAGAAAGTATAACACATCTAAAACTATTAGCGTAAAAGGTTTCCCGTATTAAGACATAACTGACCGCTTCAATATTCTCCATTAATTGGTACATATATCCTAGAGATGAGACTGCGGCAGATCAAGCAAGGGTGAGTTCTATCTCCTGGACTTCTAGAACCTTATCTCAAAGGAACAATGACTAAGTTTCCTTTCAGTAAAGTGAGAGGGTAATAGATTTGAAGGTAGGGTGCTATAACATTCATCATACCTTCTCGGGTCTGGGGCGTAGAGACACAAGCTAGTGGGAGTTTTTAGTGGTGACATTTGTCGACCGCTACCAGCTTACGCGATTTAGTTTTATCAAAACGAATCACGAGGAGCAATTCTACTGATTTTAGCATAGAATAGAGTATTAAGTGCTCATAAATGAGCTATAAGCATGGGATGTTTCTCCTTTGAGAAAGAAACCATAGACTTGCCACTATATAGTTGGCTGATGTGCTCTGTTCAACTCTTTGGACTCGATTAAGATAATTGGTTGCCAACAGAGCAGTTAACATTATTATGTAAAAACCGAGAAGTCTACCTAGAAGATGCTAGTAAATTTATGGATAAAAGATGACGGTTTCTACACCACTTCCGTAAATGTAGGCATTTAGCATTTAATGCTTGAAGGTAGGACCGAGACCTTGCTCGTACGTCAGATTGTATCAAGTAGTGGAAATATCTTGTCGTCATTGTGAAGGTTAGTTATAAGATTCGAGATCGTGAAAGTTGACGGTTGAACTCGCTGCAAGCCTTTCTCTCTGATGATAGAATCTATATAATAGACCTTTGAACCTTGAGTATGAATTTACCCAAAGGTGATTTACTATCTACGATTTAATCGGATTCACGCCCAACATCGGTTGTTGGTAATTGAGCCTGTGATAAATACTCTACTAGATCGTGAGTGTCAATAATCCACCCCAAACGCCTTGTTAGGAGTATGGTTTAACCGTTGACCCGTTGTAGTTTTTGTGGACTTTATATCTCGGCCAAGGGTGATTGATAACCTGTGACTCTTTGTAGAATTTGTGCAGATTACGATTATAGAGGTTAGTTTGAAAACCTTAACCACAGCGAGGTTTAGTGCTCGGGTTATTCGACCTCTTGTAGAACCACACCTCGAGTGTCTCGGGCCGAGTGGGAGCAATTGGATCTACACGGAAAAGATTAGAATGAATAGGAAAGTTTAAACTTCAACAGAGCAAAGATTGAGTGGTATGGTGGTGATTCACGACCAGTAGAGTTAACCAGACCTTGAACTTCTCTCATTACTCGCCTTACAGATTTCTGTTAAGCCGAGAAAATAGTGGGTGATTCACTCGAGACTTTCTTGTCGAACAACGGAATCTGGAATTCGATGAGACTGAAGGGTTTTAGCTAAGAATGCAATATGGATTAGCTACAAAGTGAGAAGATAGGGTGATTCCGCAAGACACTTTTTGCGAGACTTTAACGATTCTCTTAATTCATTGAAAGTTAACACTAGTAGGAAGCTTTATGTAAACTATATCCTTTAATGGATTTAAGAGACCTCTCGTCATTAAAAGTACCATGTTTTAAAAATATGTGGACTTGACGAGGCATATTGATAAGTCTTTTGTAGACCTGGGTATCAATCTTGGTAAAATAGTAGTATTAGTGTTCTAGTGAATGATAACACCAAACAGCTTGGAAACAACATGCAAAGCATCTCAAGTCGAAATCGATGTGCCAAGATTCTCAGATGAGAGTAATTGACTATATTCTACAAGAATCGATCTCGTCAAATTCACGAGAATGAGTTATTGGCTATCCCACTTATCTTATTGAATAAGACAATCGTGCATATCACGTGATGCAACATTCATGAGCAGTGGCCTTACTCCTCCCTCTCGTGAATGATTCTTCAAATCTTCGGATAAAGAGAAAATGACATATAGTCTCTTGATAATGGTAAGTCAGTTATCACAAGTCAATAGTAATCGAATCTTGATCTTGAGCATTGAATAGCGTGTTTAGTACGCCCTCGAAGTATCTTAAGAGAACGAGGAATCATATGATGCTACTGATATATTGTAGTGGATTAAGGAAACTTTGAATATGGTTGATTACATCGATTCTCCGAGCTTGTAGTCGACATGATGATCATGCTGTTGATTCGTCACTTGTTTACTCAGCAGGCTTAGAACTTCCTTTGGTCCTGATAATTCCATGTCTGATGTTTGATATCACTTAATTGTGAAAATGTACAAGAAGAGATAGCTAGTAATTTTTTTCGCCACTAGAGGTCAAAAGCATATTGAGAGAGTACTGCCTCGATTGGAAGGACCGCTAATCGTTTCAATCACAAAGATCGTCTCTTGAAAGCACCTAGCTAATCTTCAAAGGTACCCAGTCGAAAGGCTGGAAGTGCGGCATTGATGGATATGTCTCAAATGCCTGGGCTTAGAGCAAGTGGGAAGTATTGTGAATAAGATGAGAAAGGGGTGTGCTCTAGAAGCAATCGCTGCTTGTCATTTTAGGTGCAAGTGGGAGATTGTTGGGTGTAGTGCCGAAAGACAATTTATTGTAATTGTTTTTATGAATATGTAACTTATCTCACCTTATTACTTGCTTTGTGCTTGTGAAGTAATATAGCACGCAAAGCCTAAGTATATCTCAGTGCAAAGCCACTTATTTCGATTATGTATGGATTACGTGATGATTGAGTTAGTGGTATGCTTAAAACTGTTAGTCCGTGGTGAACTTAATCAGGAGTTTAGAGATGTACTTGATTAAGACAAAAAGAAGGCACCAATAATTTGAACACCTTAGGGTGTGATAGTCTTATCCGATTTTATCGGTAGAGGGTACCTACGCTGAGGCAGCTTATATATGATGAAATTCATATAGGAACTGACCGATTTGTCTCACATATTTCTAGAGTATAATTCATGTCGAGTCTTATTAAATCATTAGATGATCATATATGGATCAACGCCCAATCTGAGGTGACTGCCACGGGATGCTGCTTGTCCCGGGGTAGTGTTTGGATGTGTTAGATTGCTGTTCTTTGTGGCCTGTGTTCCAAGCAACTTCCTGGTGGCACTATCTCAGGATGAGTGGTAAGTTCTACGTTTCTTTTCAAGAACATGGAATCCATTCATACCAAGGGAGTAGAGTGTAGAGAATCTTATTAAATCATTAGATGATCATATATGGATCAACCTTAATCCCGAGGTGATCACAGGATGTCGCTTGTCCCGGGTAGTGTTTGATGTGTTAGTTACGGTACACTTTAATATGTGTTCCAAGCCACTTCTCATTGGCACTATCTCCAGGATGAGTGAGTAGTTCGATTTTCTGAGACATGGAATCCATTCCTTCCTGCGGGAAGTAGAGACAGATCCCTTGTTTGTTAGCCCTAAGAAAGTGATCGATCCCGGAGTTCACATTTGACTAATTAGCTACTAGTCGATATGTGTACTAATTGATCATTAGGGGGTTAATGGTAAATAAGGATAAGATATTCGGAGTCGGGTTCACGGAGACTTCCCACTCAGAATGGAAAGTCTATGGAGGGTTAATCCGTATGTAGTGATTATATCAATGGACGCTTATTCACTCTATGGGTTGAGTATAAGTATACATCTATAATCGGTAGTTCGGGTTGATTTCGGGTTTATGGTGGCGTAATCCGGAATTAATAATTTATATTCTGTTTGATGAATATTAATTATTGGAGCTAATAGTTATAGGTCCATGGTCCCGATGTGGCTTACGTAATTCGGACTAATAATCTTGTTACTTGGGCCTCAGTGATAATTAAATGGTCAATGATTAATTGATATGCATGGATATTATTTAGTTGGACTAAATAATATTATACACATAAAAGACATTTTATGTGGGCTTTTATACCCTAATGTGGCGCCATTTTTAAGTTCTTTTTAGGAACTCGCATCCTTCAAGCAAGCTCCAACTTTCGTGATTGTTTGAACTAGATGAGCTCTCTTTAGCTCGAACTCTACGAGTTCGTTTCTTTGTTTGCTTCCTTCTAGCCTTGGGTCTGGAGAAAGTCAGGCCTTCAGAATTATGATTTTCTAGAACAGGGGCGGGCTCGATGACTTTCTTATGACTCGAGGCGTAAGGGTCTCATCTCTTTCTTCTATCTTGTCATCAACACTTTTTTCTAAGTCCGGAGTAATATATGGTTTGAACTACCAACTCCTATAACATTCACGCTCACCGGAGTAGGAAATCAATTCCTCGTCCCATAGGTCTCGGAACCCTTAGCATCGAAAAATGTGATCTCACGCTGGACATACAATTAGGGCTCTGAAGTATTGATAAAGGCTCTCCCTAAAATGATCGGGCAAGTGAGGTGCTCATCTATATCCATAACAACTATATCTATCTTAAACCTGAGCTGTCCTATGCAAATGATCATATTATACATATTTCCAGACATGATCGTTCTGGTCCTATCTGCAAATCTAACTTGCAACGGAGTATTCGTGGGGGTAAGGATTAGATTTCTATCACAAAGACTCTTCGGGAAAATGTTCAGACTCGAGCCATAATCTATCAAAGCCAACCCTTGGTATGTTCCTTCTAGGGTAACCTCTACCATAAATGCTCCTGGGTCATCTAGTTTCGGCATCAACCGAGCTTCATTCTCAATATCTGTTTGCATCTCCGGATGACGACTATAGAGGCGATTTAGGTCTATGCTAACCTCGAATCTGATTCTATATCGACATGTGATGCATGTAGTCATATCACGAATCGAATCAAGAAATCTCTTGAGATTTAACTTGGACATACCTCTGTGTATGTAAGCATCTTTAGACTCTTTTGACTTCTTAGCTTCTTGAATTCTTGCCTTCATCTTCGCTATTCTCTCCTTGAGTTTAGGTGTCAACGGCTTTCTAGGTGTGGTTTTGGTTCTCAGCACCATGACTTCTTCTCCTCGAGCCTCAGAAGGCTGATGTGATGATATTTTGCTAAACAGTTCGCTTGAGTGATTCCCTCTGATTAACTGCATCATAAGAAAAACAACAAACGGTTATTGAACTAACAGGCAGTATGATTACTCATACTGCTGCTAGGCTTATAACCTACTAACAGAATCACAGGGGGAAAACAACTATCAGAAAAGATAAAACAAATAATGAGCTCGGTCGACCGAGTGATAACGTTCGGTCGACCGAACATACAGATTAATTTTTTTTTTATTTTTATGAAAGAAAACAGAAAAACAAAATAATTAAGTAGATTATTTAAGCAGTTGGACCATTGATTCCCCGGCAACGGCGCCAAAAACTTGATTGAGGTCAAGTTAGATTATTAACTCGATGCCTAAATAACCACTAGCAAGTGAACTAGGTTCAATCGCTAGTATAGCTAGATAGAGTCGAGGTCGATCCCACAGAGAATCAATTTGTGGATCCTAACTTAAATAGTCAACCTATTTATTTCGTTTGACAAAGACGGTCTATGACCAACATATGATACGAGAAAAGAAAGACACACTCAAACATATAAACAAATAACATGTAAACAAATAACGTAATCAACTGCCCAATTATAACCGTAATCATTTGGACCTAGACAATTTATATAACAACGAGACTTATCAACTATTAATCCGTTCATATCTATTTATATTGGCTTGGGAGTCATCCTCTAAAACTTGACGTAGCACCGGTAGGTCACTAGATCACTGTGATATTGTTACGTGACTTCGCCTTTTAAGTGCCTCCATCTCATATAACTCACACGCTTACGACTCTAAGGATGCCGATATTAACCGCACACCTCGCCTCAGCAACATTCCTATGGTTAGGCGTACTTCCTAAACGATCACTCAAACTCTCGTCCAACTAACAATTACCAAGTCATAGTCTCATGCTAGTTTACGATCTATGTATAAACAAGGTGCGCGCAATTCCCTAATATAAACCTACCTAGATAACGCTGAACGTCCGTGAAGATCAATTCATAAGCCCACCTAAGAGTTTTATATTGGTATTTCCTTTTACACGCGTTTAATTAAATTAAGCGAGTGACGTAGCCATAGCCATACCTACTGAGATAACAGATTCAATTAAGCTAACCTAATCATAAAGACGTGACTGATTAACGGATGAAACAGAGCTAGAGACTCTCGGTCGACCGAATAGAGACACTCGGTCGACCGAGTGACACCTCTCGGTCACCCGAGTGCTTCACTCCCCATATTACATCCCTGAATATATTTCTCAGCGTTTCTCATACGAATCGGATTATATAGTGAATCATCAGGACATTATATAAATTAATCTAAATACACGTAAATTAAACACGTAGATTCATCCATAAATCGTAGGAAGAGGACGTAGGGTTTGAGATCCTCATAGACAAGGCATCACCACCTCCCTAACGTCATAGCCTAGATCTACATCATCTAGATATGAATAACTACTCAAACAATCAAAGCATAATTAGGAAATTGATTACTAAAAGAAAACAAGATGAAAAACTAGGGCTTACATGATTGCACCCCCAGCTCCTTCACAAGCCTAATGAATCCTTATTTGCTTATATGTAAATATGAATTGATATTGGTGTATATATGTGTGTGTTCTAAAAAATACAAAGACTTGTGTTTATATAGAGCTATAGCCGACTTAAGAAAACCGACTTAAATGCCGACACTACTGAACCCTAACCGCCTCAAACAATGTGCCGGACTTCTGCTGGACTTTAGGCCCACTCGGTCGACCGAATGCATAGGCTCGGTCGACCGAGCCTTGTATGCTTTTGGGCTTCCGTCTTTTTATGTATTGGGCTTTCTGAACTTGTCTGCAATCCATTAAAGCTTCTCCGAAGTCCATCCTTGCGCTCCCCAATGAGTTACTACAAATATAGCATGAAATACAGTCTGTAACATCAAATAATATAATAAAACCTTCAAATACATAATAACGAATCGTAACTCTCGGCATATGCAACTTAAGCGTATTACGACTTATTATTACTCTATTATAGCTCCTTTAAACTAGGATCGGGGATAAAGATCATAGAATAACGGGCACAAAATGACCGTTATCATTATTGTCGTAAGCGTGCAAGTTATATGAGATGGATACCCAAAAGGTGAAGTCACGTAATTTAGCACAGTGATCTAGCAACCTAACCGGTGCTAAGTCAAGTTAAAGAGGATGACTCCGTAGCGAATCTAAGATAGATACAAGCGGATTGTGATTAATAAGTTGAGTTTATTATATAAATTATCTAGGCCCAAACGATAAAGACTATAATTGGGGAGGTTAATTACGTTGTGTCGAGTCGTGTCTTTACCTTTCTTGCCTTATGTTGGTCGTAGACCGCCTCTATGTCCTTGACATGTTTAATTAATTGTTTGTATATAAGATGATCCACAATTGGTTCCCTGTGGGATCGACCTTGATTCACTATAGCTATACTACGATGGGCCTAGTCCTCTTGCTAGTATTGGTTTATGGTGGTCAAGTATATTATAACCTGATTGACCCCGATCAAGTTTTTGGCGCCGTTGCCGGGGAACCAACGGTCAATTTTATATATAAATAATTTTCTTATTCATGTCAAGTTTTCTGTTTTAGAGTCTGTTTTTTGAGTCCCTCTGGTTGTCTGCTCTGTGTAAAAATTCCAGAATCTGGAACAACTGGTTTCGCTCCCAGTGAGACTGCCTCTCGCTGCCAGCGAGCCTGGTTCTATTTTCTGGGACTTCGTGTGTCTGTTTATCCCCGCATGTTTAATCCGTAAGTCTGATAGCAGCATGGGAGACCATGTTAAAATCAGTCTACGGTCTGTTTTTGTTTTTCTTCGCTTGCGAAACCAGGGAAGCAATAATCTGAGTCGATAATTTTCGTGTGGTATTTGAGATAATAACCCAAAGCAAACATGTGGAGCTACGAATCTAAGATGGGAAAAGCGATGGAAGCAATACCTTTAAAGCACCAAGATGGCTCGAATTTTTTTAAAGGCTTAAATTCTTTCGTGGTACAATGTTGAAGGCAAGGTACTACCTTTTTTGCTTATGTTTTACTACCTTTTGGTTTTTTGAGCATAAGTTATCCTATACATGAACCTTAGTATGAATCTTAGCCCGGAGTTGGTTTGTAAGATTAATTTTATTAGTGTCGAAGGTTTTGCCCGATATCTTTCTCATCTAGAGTGTGTAGGGAAACATGTAGTCGTTGAAAGGAAGCAGTGAAAAAAGAGTTCCTCGTAGTTCTGTTAAAATCTCATTGACCTATGCATGAGATTTGCCTGCAGCCATGGGAGCAACAAATTGTGTAGTTTAAGCATTCACAATCTAAAGAAGACGTTGAGTTTTGAGAGAACACAATCTTCTGCTTTCGTTGAGTTTTATGGTGATGGCTTCTCGGTTCACCTTAAACAGAAACGAGATTACGCTTTGGGTGACAATTTAGAAATCCCAGAATCATAGTACATGGGTTCGGAAATGGTCTAACCATGGCTGGGCAAGTTCAACCGAGCTTCGGCTCAATCGACTCCCCTCCACGTGTGATGTACGTTACAGCAGTTCGACAAGACTTAGCATAGCCGATAAGCCTTCGGGCTAAACGGGGCTTATCTTGACGGATTGGCCTGAACTGTCACATATGTTCCAATGAATAAGACGGCGTAGGCTTGCCTACATAACCGACCTTATTCGGAGTACTTTGATTCATTGTTTCTTATTGTCAAGGCCAAAACCGTAATTAGTAACCGTAATTTTAACCGAGTTTCTTAGAATTCACTAATTCCTAAAACGAGTGCCGAGGTAAGAGCTTTGGATAAATGGTATGGATAAATGTCGTTTCCTAGGTCTCACAACCAAGGGAAGGGTATTAGTCCGCAACAGCGATGAGCCCACCTCTTATAGTGCTCAGAGGGGTCAATATCTAGTGATCCAAGAATAATTACTGACAAGGATAATTTTTTGGAAAGTCGAGCTGAGGACTTTAAACTCAAAACTACTTCTTTAAAACCCTTAGGATTTCTTTTTAGGATTTTAGGTTTTGTTTTCTTTGAGTCAAATAAAAGTAAAGTGACATATGCTGAGGTTTTTTATTTTGCCGTGTTCCGATGGCCAATGGGCTAAGGATGTGCAATTTTTTTTTACTCAATATAGGCCACGTGAAATAGTGTTCCGTAGGAGAGTCATGAAATTGCTAAAGAAAAGGAAATTTAGCAATCCACCTTAAGATGGAGGCATTAAGAGAACTTGAGAATTACTGAAAATGTAACAGAGAATGATTGGTGTGAACAAGAACAATTTTCGTCAACCTCCAAAACCTTTTAGAATGGTGATCCAAGTGAAAATCCAAAGTGATGTGCAATTCATTCTGCAATTATCCTTACCTTTCCTTTTACACTTTTTCACCTTCAAACTTTTCGATCCTCTCACCAATCGCCTTTAAAAGTTCACATTTCTAACCATTCTTTCATCGCTCTCTTTCTTTCCATCCGTTTCACTCTCCCACCCAATCCCATTCCTTTAAACAATTCTCAATCCCAAAAACACAATTTCTTACCCACCCTTTATCTTTTCTTCCCATCCTTATGTATATCTTTTTCTAAACCCATCATAGTCTCAACCTCCATCTTGTTCACAAAATACCTTTGTGTTGCGGAATTCGAAATATTGCTAAGCTTTAATGATTATCTTTTATCATTTTGATTTTCATGACCCTTTGATTCCGGCATTTCTAGATGATAAGTTTTGTTCTACATTATCATACTGATCCGACCTTGTTGATGACGGTTATGACTTTTACGTGATACATTGGGTTATTAGTAATTTCAAGGAGTAGCTACATCTCCCTAAGTTGTTGATATCCAATGCAAGCGAGAAGTTTCTGCGTTAAATATTTGATTTTATCTTTAGCCAATAGGTCGCATTCAATCTGTTATACCTTACCAAGTTTCTCTTTTCCTGGATTGAATACCTTTTCGATCGAGTCACCCTCGTGTTTTCCCACGTCGGGTAATGCTTTTTGATCTTTCTCTTCTCCACCCGGTTTTAAGAATATTTAGGCGGTGGAGGTTGTAGATGAAGACCACCATCTTTAGTTGCTTGTTTATTTTTCTTTTTATTTAGTATTTTTCTTTTTGGTTTCCCTTGTCATTGGTTGTATAAAATAAAGTGGCTTAAACTATTTTTAGGTATTTATACCTCATTCACGCTTACATTATTTTTTCCATAGACATGGTATTTGACGGTTTCGTGGAGTTTGTTTGCTTATACAGGATGTGTCTATCTCTCCATGACGTCTTTGAAATTTACTCCGATCTTTTTCCTTTACTTGGACCCGTTCCAGAGCTAAGTCTTTTTCTTAAATTCTCATTTATTTTTGTCATTGAGGACAATGCCATGTTTAAGTGGGGGGTAGGAGACTTAGCCATGTTATGTTATAATTGAAAATTGAATGAAACGGCACATGATTGAAAAAATTGAATAAATACCATATTATGTATCTCGTACCCTTAGAATTGTGAGTTCCTAGCTAAGAATTGATAGGAAAGGAACCAAGTTTCATGAGTACGTGATCATTTTATACTTATGTTAAGTGAATTTAAGGATATTCATGCCCGTTTTGGCAAGTAGTTATTTATTATTCAATTACTCAATCTGTGAATCGAGTATACCGCGCAAATCATAATAACTGAAGAAATTATGTGTACATTGCATAGATGATTGGTTATGTGAACTTAGTATCAATATCTATCTCTTTGATGCATTCTTATCTTTTAGCCATTAAAGCGAGTAATAAGCTTGAGACGCACTGTGTTTTAGCAAAATGTTAGACACTGGGCTTGTAGTGACATTACCAAAGTAGCCCCGTGCTTGTGGTAATATTCGATGCTATACATGATCTAAGATAGGGGGATACTCTAAAAAGTTTTCTTACTTGAGATTGATAGTATTTGAAAAATATGAAGAATTGAAGAAATTCAACTTTTAAGAGGCTTTGAGTAGTACTCGGTCTCCAAGTCCAAAATCCCTATAGATACGCTCTTGCTTATTGCTCTAGTGCTCTAACCATTGCGAGGCATAAGAAGTATGAATGCTGAGGTTGGTAGGTTGAGATTGCGAAGTTAGCATAAACTTTAATCTTGCCACGAGTATATAAAACTAAATGCACATGCACACATCACTTCGATTCATAGTAAGTAGTGAATAATGGATATCTTATGAGCATGACTAGTATGAGTTGACTTGAGTTTCTTGTGTAAGTATGATTTGACCATAGAAAATGTTGTCTTGGGGAATGACTTATTGATGCTTTGTTCGGGACGATCAAAGTCTAAGTAGGGGGTAGTTGATGACGGTCAAATTATACCCGTAAAAGTCATCAACGTTGACCTTAAATCGAGATTAATAATGTATATTTCATATTGAATCACTCGTTTATATTTATTATTTAATGTTAAGTGATTATTAATATGATATTGGGTATTTAGTTGTTTTTATTATTAAAAGACCGATTTATTGTGCGATAAATGCTGATTTTGCAGATCACGACAAATCGAGAGGATAAATGTCATTCAATCAGTAAATCTCGAGATAATAAGGAAGAAAATCGGAGCATTAATCAAGAGATAAATCAGAGGAATCGATCAAAGACGGAAGGATGCAGGTGGGAACAAGATAGACTAAAAGCGCGTTTAACACGGCGAGAGGAGGCTCGGTCGACCGAGCCCTATCATTCGGTCGACCGAGTATGTCGGTTCGGTCACTCACGGGATTTTCGCGTGTATATCTTCTAGATCCTCCCTAGGTCGGTTACAACCTCTATATAAGCAGCAGCTACGAAATTTGTAAAAACACACCTTAGACATACATATGATCCCTTCATTCTTTCTTCAATCTTACAATTCATAATATAACTTTGATACAATGTAGAATAATTTGAGGGTTTCCAGCAATTTAAGGGCTGCAATATGTAAGCCTTTATTTTCTGTTTCTTTCTTTTAAGTAATTAATCTCTCCCAATTATGCTTTATCGTTTGAATTAGTTAATCATAGCTAGATGATGTAGATCTAGGCTATGACGTTAGGGATGTGGCGACTCATTGTCTATAGGGATCCCATAACCTACGTCATACACTTAGTATTTATTCATGAATCTACTTGATTTAATTAATGCGTATCTATGTTAGTTTATATAAATACTGTGCGAATTACTGTTTAATCTGTTCTGTATGATGAAACGCTGAGAGATATATTCTAAGATGTATTCTGGGTTGAAATCGTTCGGGTGACCGAAAGGTGTCATTCGGTCGACCGAGGCCTTACACTCGATCGACCGAGCCTGTTTCATCGATTATTTACGCCACGTCTTTATGGTAGGTTTAGCCTAGTTGAATTTATTATCTCAGTAGGTATGGCTATGGCTACGTTACTCGCTTAGTTTAATTAAAACGTGTAAAAAGGAAATACCAATATAAAACTCTTAGGTAGGCTTATGAATTGCTCTTCACGGACGTTCAGCAATATCTATGTAGGTTTATATTTGGGAATTGCATGCACCTGATTATACATACGTCGTAGATTAGCATGAGACTATAACTTGGTAATTCCTAGTTGGACGAGAGCTTGAGTAATCACTTAGGAAGTACGCCTAACCATAGGAATGTTGCCTAGACGAGGTGTACGATTAATATCGGCATCCTTAGTGTCGTAAGCGTGCAAGTTATATGAGATGGATACCCAAAAGGTGAAGTCACGTAATGTAGCACAGTGATCTAGCAACCTAACCGGTGCTAAGTCAAGTTAAAGAGGATGACTCCCGTAGCCAATCTAAGATAGATAAAAACGGATTGACAGTTAATAAGTTCAGTTTATTATATAAATTATCTAGGCCCAAACGATAAAGGCTATAATTGGGGAGGTTAATTACGTTGTGTCGAGTCGTGTCTTTACCTTTCTTGTCTTATGTTGGTCGTAGACCGCCTCTATGTCTTTGACATGTTTAATTAATTGTTTGTATATAAGATGATCCACAATTGGTTCCCTGTGGGATCGACCTTGATTCACTATAGCTATACTACGATGGGCCTAGTCCTCTTGCTAGTATTGGTTTATGGTGGTCAAGTATATTATAACCTGATTGACCCCGATCAAGTGGGGCAACAAACCATGTTACATCAGATTTGGGAAACTTGGCTCAAAGCTCAACTTACCATGGTAATGATACACTAACAATAGGGAATGGTGAAAACCTAGCTATTGCACACATAGGACACACTGTCCTTCACCCTCACATTGGTCCACTGAACCTTAACACCAATCTCCATGTCCCAATCATCACTAGAAATCTTCTCAGTTTGTCCAAACTAGTTTCTGATAATAATATTGTTGTTGAGTTTTCTGATAATGTCTGTTTTGTTAAGGACAAGGTTACAAAGACAACAGTGCTCAAGGGACAACTCAAGGATGGTCTGTATCAGATCATGCCTCTGGATAGTGAGTCAGAACAGACCTCCCTTCAATCCAAGAACTCATTCACAACTGTCTTCCTCAGTCACACCCAGTCTCAGGCTGCTAGTGCTAAGTCTAAGAGTCTAAGTGTAGATGATCTAAATAAAGATCCATATGTTTGGCATAGGAGGTTAGGTCATCCCTTCAGTAAGGTGTTAAGTTATATGTTGAATGATTGTACTGATCTGAATTTTAATGAAAAACTGAATTTCTATGATGCCTGCCAATTTTGCAAAGCTCATGCTCATCCTCATTTGCCCTCATCCACTCATGCTGCATCTTTGTTTGACTTAATTCACACAGACATCTGGGGTCCTGCCCCTGTTAAATCTACTGAAGGATATGCCTATTATATACATTTTGTAGATGATCATACCAGATTCACCTGGATCTTTCCCTTGAAACAAAAATCAGAAGCTTTGTCTATGTTTGTTAACTTTAAACATCTTGCAGAAAATCAATTCTCTACTAAAATTAAGTGTGTTCAGTCTGACTGGGGAGGTGAATATAGACCTTTTAAAGCTTTCCTAAAACAACATGGCATAAACTTTAGGCATCCCTGCCCTCATGACCATGCTCAAAATGGGAGGGCAGAAAGGAAGCATAGGCATATCACTGAATTAGGCTTAACTATGCTAGCTCAAGCCTCCATGCCACTTAGGTTTTGGTGGCACAGTTTCCAAGCCTCTGTTACCATCATAAATTGTTTTCCTACACCTGTTCTACATATGAAATCACCACATGAGTGTCTCTTTGGTCACAAACCTAATTATCGCACATTCAAAGTGTTTGGCTGTGCTGCTTATCCATACCTCAGACCCTACCAAACCACTAAATTCCAGTACCACACCAATCAGTGTGTCAACCTTGGACTGAGTCCTTTGCACAAAGGTTACAAGTGTCTAGATCAGACAGGCAGAATCTACATTTCCAATAATGTCATCTTCAATGAGAGACAGTTTCCCTTTACTACTCATTTTAATCAGGGTCCCTCCAAACAACTTGTTCCTGATCCTGGTATTGTTACTACACAGCTACCTTTTGGTCTGACTCTGTTAAGGGTGAATTTATACGATTTATAACGCTATATTCTACGGTATTTTCCCCCGTATTTGTATTAATTTGCATGAGAAACGAGTGTTTAAAAGAAATATTGAGTAAACGAGGTTTTAAATGAGGAATTTGCAAAATTGGTTGATTTTGATGCTTTTATTATGATTTTATGATTATTTGGACATTATTACATTTTGTGATGTTTTTATGTGTTATAGATACATGTTTGAGGCTCAAGAGATGATCAAAAAGAGATAAGAGTCGAAATATATGATGACTAAAAGAGATAATGAAGGAATTGACAAGATGAAAAGAGATAAAGATCAAAAAATCGAAGTTCAATCATATTGGACTGGCGTCCAGAATCTCCGTCCAGTGGACGGGCGTCTGATGAAGTGAACGAGCGTCCAGGGATGGGAAGTTGATTCAGGAAGTTTGGACGCTGGAGTGGACGCTGGATGGACGAGCGTCTGATCATGACTCGGCCCGATTCGAAGTTCTATTGAAGAGTGGACGGGCGTTCACCCTTTCCAGACGGGCGTCCGGTAGCCGACTTTGCTGAACCGACTTAGAAATCTATATATATGCGGTTGTTTCTCAACCCAAAGGAGACCATACACTCATTATTAAAAAACCCTAAACCTAGGGGCGGCTGTAGGCTGCGTTTTCCTCCCTTTTATTCCAGTTTTATGCACTTTAGATTTAGATTAAATTAGTTACTTTCTTATGCACTGTTTCTGCGAATTTGAGTTGCTGAGGATGTTCAGAAGCTAAAAGCTTCATCAAACGAGTATTGTGAAGCCATCCAACAATTGTTGATTTCGTTTTCATCGATTATACTGTGAGTTTTTATTGAAGGTTGTTTCTTTATTCATGTTTATTATGTTTAATTGCTCCTATATCGGAAGATATGCATGTGTTGATTGTTTATTGTTGATGGAAATCTTAATAAACCTTAGATCACCATGAATAGGAATAGTACTTTGAATCTATCATAACGGAAGTTAATGGGTTTAATTGCTAGATTATAAACGTAAAGTTTACACCTTTGGTTGGAAAACGCGTTAATCTTGCATTGGAAGATAATAGATTAATATATGAACTTTCTAAGGAATTAGGGTTCATGTGTAGATAAGGTGGATCACAACCTAGATAAAAGCCACAATATAATCGAGATAGGGAATCAATGCTTGTTGGATAGGTGGATCAGTCCTCGTTTGGCTCGTTAAACATTAAATTCAAATCCTTAAAACTTGAATTTGTTTAGTTAGTTTACTTTTATTTGCATCTTATATTAGTTTAGTTTAAATAGGTTCGCAACCCGTATTCTTCCTAGCTTTGGAGCATATCCTCTGTTTAGTTTTACTTTCTGTTCTGTCTCATTTTATTCGTTGTTTAGATTAGTTTCGTGACATAGTTTAGGTTAAACAAAAACTAGAAATCACAATCGTTTAGTTCCCCGTAAGATCGACCCGGCATTAACCACTATTACTACGATCCTTATACTTGAGGTTAACCGGATTATTACTTGTTTGTTTTAATAAAATCCGTGACAAGTTTTTGGCGCCGTTGCCGGGGAACCGGACGGTTGTCTAGTTTTTGCTTTTTTTCACTGTTTTTATTTCGTTTTAAATTCTTGTTTTTAGTTGATAATTGTTTCAGGTAGTTGCTAATTAGTTAATTAGGGTTTTAGTTTAGGGTTTAGGGTTCTCATGTGTTTAGTTCTCCCCTCTTTGTCCTCTCTCTGTTTCTGTTTCTATTCTTTCGTTCCCCGTCTTTTCTGTTATTTTCTGCAAATTTCTGTTTACATTCTAATTTTCCCATTTACCAAACGGGCGCCAGGATATTGGACGCCGCCCGACCGCTGGAAAATTTCCAATACCGCTCGTTTTTTTCACTTAGACAGCGCCCATAAAATTTGGACGCCCGTTCAAGTTTTTTTCAAGACAGACAGCGTTTGGGCAACCGAACGCCCGTCCAGTCCCAAAAAAGTTGAGCAGACGCCCGTCCAATACTTTGGACGCCCGTCTGTTTTATCTTTTCCTTACTAATCTTATTTCTTTTCTCTTCTTTTCTTTTCTTTTCTTTAGGTTTTTAATTTTTAGCTTAGGCTTTTAATTTCTTGGTTTTTAGGCTTCCTTTCACTTGTTTTTGGTCCGGTTTATGCAAACTCGGAGTCAAAAGGGACCGTTATTCTACACCCCTGACCCCGAGCGAACCGTAGTCCGGCCAAACAGCGGATTTTCCGTTCTGCGGTTACGCGCATGAGCCGAGCAAGATCTTGAAGATCAACTAGCTAAGGAAATCACTGATTTTGTGATAATGGCCTCTAACAATAGACGTACGTTGGCAGACTACGCCATGCCAGGCGAAGTCAAAGTCAACCCGGCTATTGTTATTCCAGCCATTACCGCACAAACCTTTGAGCTGAAGCCAGGACTTATCCAGATGATGCAGCATGCGTCAATTTTTCATGGCTATCAATCAGAGAATCCGCACACCCACTTACATACGTTCTTAGAGATGTGCGGTACTACACGCATCCAAGGAGTAAGTGAGGATGCTATCAAGCTAAAACTCTTTCCATTTTCTTTGAAAGGAGAGGCTAAAGAGTGGTACACCTCTCTCCCTTCTGAATCTATCACCACTTGGGCAGAACTCGAAAAGGAGTTCTTGAGTCAATATTTTCCACCTTCAAAGACGGCCCAGTGCTTAAATGAAATATTCACTTTCTATTAGAAAGAGAATGAATCTTTCTTCGAATGTTGGAAGAGATTCAAGTCTCTTCTCAGAAAGTGCCCCCACCATGGCTTGCCACTGGAAAGGCAAGTCAATACATTCTTCAGTGGATTGACCGAGCTCACCAAGGGCATGGTCAATAGTTCTTCTGGTGGGGCATTTCTGAAGAAAACACCTGAAGAGGGATGGGCATTGTTTGAGGACATTGCAAAGTACAACTATGCCCCCTCTTATCAAGCAATCCAAGCACCTCCTCCTCCCAAGGTTGAGGAAGTCAATTTGCAAAGTTTGATCGCCATGCTGCAGAAGCAGATGGCCACACCTCAAGTTTCCAATCCAGTAAATCAAACTTCTTCTTTTCCACAGAACCCTCGAGTTCAGTACATAAAATCTTTGTCGACCGCCATATGAATGGCCAGTGTCAGTTTAATCCCCCTGCACCTTATCAAATGAATGCTGTCCATGATTATGGACAGTACAATCAAGTCACATGTCAGAATTGTGATGAGGTGGGGCACACTTCTAGGTTCTGTCCTATGAACGGATGAGAATCGTCAAGTAATGCATTCTATGGCGAGCAATCAAAGGTTCAATCGGCCGGCCGAACAATGTTCAAAACCAAGGGTTTAATCCATCCTCAAATTTTAATCCTAATTCGAATTTTAATTGAATCAAAATTTCAATAGAAACCCCTGGTTTTAATCGAACGAACTCGAATTTTCCAATCCTACTCAAAGTTCAATCGTAATTGGCCCGCCAATTCTAATTCTGCAGATCCAAAGTCGGCCCAGCCAGCCCTATGCTCCAAATTTCCAAAACTCTCAAGGCCCTTCCCAATCTACCAATCTTGAAGCTAAGTTGGAGGAGCAAAGTAGATCAATGAAGAATCTTGAGAGACAAATTGGGCAACTGGCGGAACAGTTAGCTTTAGACCCAGGCGTTTGCCAGTTTCACCGAAAAGAATCCAAAGGGTGGTCAAGTTGCTCAAGCTGACTTGAACAAAGGCCCATGTACTGACCTCGTGCCATCAATTCAATACGGTAAACAGGAGGCCAGTGCAATGAATCTGAGAAGCGGTACTCAAGTTAGTGGTCCTTCCCATCAGGGAAACCACTAGCCCCTCCTGCCATTGATAAGGCAGGAGGGGAAGCTGAGCACCTACACTCCCCTCGACTGCAAGAAAAGACTCAGGTGGCTGAACCCCTGAGAGGTGAAGAAGTTGAAGATCCTCAAGTGGTTGATCCCTTGAGAACTGAAAAAGCAAGCGAAAGTCAGGAGGCTGATCCCCTGACTGCAAAGAAATCTGAAAAGCCTGTTCGATGGAAGGATCTGGAAGACAAAGCTGTAAGTGCATCCTCAAAGAAAGTCTTTTCTGAGAGTGACCTTAAGAAGCTTCCATTTCCACCGAGAAAGAGCAACATTCCCTTGATTGAGGACAAAAAGTACGAAAAGGTGCTGAACCTTTTAAAAAATACTCAGGTAAATCTTCCATTATCAGAAGTCTTGGTTGAAATGCCTAAGTATACAAAATTCATTAAGGATGTTGTGTCTTCGAAAAAGAAATTAGCAGGCATGGAAAGGCAAATTGGTGAGGACTGCTCCATGATTAATTATGAAGACTTACCAATTAAAAGAGGTGACCCTGGCAAATTCGTACTTACAGTATTAATGGGAGGTCTAGTCTTCCCTAATTCTTTGTGTGATCTAGGTGCCTCTATAAGTCTTATGCCAATGTCTGTCTGCAAACAGCTCGGTTTACAAAGCCTTCTAGAACCCACTACTATGAGTCTACAGTTCGCTGATAGATCCTCCAAGAAAGCTTCAGGGATCCTGAAAGACGTTTTGGTTCAGATTGATAGATTTACCTTTCCAGTCGATTGGTATGTTCTAGATATGGAGAAAGATGAAAACGTCCCCCTGATTCTTGGAAGACCTTTCCTATCTACAACTAGAGCCCTCATCGATTGTGATGGTGGGCAAGTGACTATCCGAGTTGGTGATCAAGAGGTGAGTTATAATGTCTTAAAGTCCATTCAAGTACCCTCTGGCCCTCCAACCGGCTTTTCCATTGATTATATGACGGACGATTTCACCGATTATATGGATAAGCAAGTATTGGCTGTAGAAGCGGAATATGAGCAATTGGTTAACAACCTAAATACTCATGGTGTGGTTAATCTAGATCAATTAGCAGCTGATTTTGAGGAAGAATTGTTGGAAGGAGAAGCGTTGGCAGTGGGACCACAGAGTAAACTCAGTGATATTGAGTTGAAAAGTGGAGAGCTCAAGTCGAGTTTAGAAGACCCCCCTGCAAATTTGGTGTTGAAGCTGTTGCCTAAACATCTTAAGTATGTGTTTTTAAGAGAAGGTGACAAGCTTCCATTGATTATATCTGCCAAGCTTTCTCGTTTAGAGGAGATGAAATTGATCAACGTCTTGAAGAAAAATGAAAAAGCATTTGGTTGGCAAGTAGGAGATATCAGAGGGATATCTCCGGACATCTGTATGCACAAGATCAAGACGAATGAGGGTGCAAAATGTGTTAGACAGCCCCAGAGGAGGCTCAATCCTCATATGCAAGAGGTGGTTAAGAAGGAAATCATTAAACTTCTGGACATGGGAATCATTTATGCCATCGCAGATAGTGAATGGGTTTCCCCTACTCAGGTAGTTCCCAAGAAAGGAGGGATTACTATCGAGAAGAATGAGAAGGGCGAGGAAATAGCATTGAGACTTGTCACTGGTTACAGAGTCTGCATCGATTATCGAAAGCTCAATGAGGTAACCATGAAAGATCACTTTCCCCTTCCATTCATTGACCAGATGCTTGAGCGTCTGGCGGGACACGCATTCTATTGCTTCCTAGATGGATATTCAGGATACTTCCAGATACCCATTGATCCAGCTGACCAAGAAAAGACCACTTTTACCTGCCCATATGGTACATTCGCTTACCGGCGAATGCCATTTGGTCTATGCAATGCCCCAGCTACATTTCAGAGATGCATGCTGGCTATCTTTGATGGGCTTGTAGAGAAGTGTATGGAGATTTTTATGGACGATTTTTCGGTTTTTGGTCAGTCTTTTGATGATTGCCTTGACAATCTTGATCAAGTGTTATCCAGATGTGTGGAAAAGAACTTAGTACTTAATTGGGAAAAATGTCATTTCATGGTAGACGAGGGAATAGTTCTTGGTCACAAAATCTCGTAAGGGTATAGAAGTTGATGTATAAAGTAGAAGCTATCGAGAAGATGAGCTATCCCAAGAATGTGCGTGAAGTTAGAGGCTTTCTTGGACATGTCGGTTTCTACAGAAGATTCATTCAAGATTTCTCCAAGATAGCCAAGCCCCTGTCTACTTTACTTAAGGATGACGTTGAATTCAATTTTGATGAAAACTGCAAGCAAGCGTTTGAGGAGCTCAAGGACCGTTTATTATCTGCTCCAATTCTTATATCGCCTGACTGGAACCTACCTTTTGAGCTTATGTGCGACGCATCAAACTATGTTGTTGGTGCTGTTCTAGGACAAAAGATCAAGGGGAAATTCCAGCCTATCTATTACGCCAGTCACACATTGAACCCCTCTCAAGTTAACTATACCACTACTGAAAAGGAACTATTGGCCGTAGTTTTTGCTATGGCCAAGTTCCGCTGTTACTTGTTAGGAGCTCAAATGATTGTGTGGACTGATCACACTGCTTTGCGGTATCTGATGACTAAGAAAGAAGCCAAACCGCGCCTACTACGCTGGATATTGACCCTACAAGAGTTTGACGTTCAAATTAAGGACAAAAAGGGCAGTGAAAACGTAGTGGCTGATCACGTTTCAAGGATGCTTAGTGAGGAAAAGGATGAACCAGATGATATAGACCTTTACTTTCTCTCAGAGAACATCATGTTGATAGACGGATGTCCTCCACGATGTTCCATGGTATTCTTCCATTGTAAATTACCTTCATGCCCGATATCTCGATCCGAAATGTCTTATCGAGGAGAAGAAAAGTTCTTCTCGATTTAAAATCTTTCGTTTGGGATGAACCTTGTCTTTTTAAGATCTGTAAAGATGGTTTGCTTAGAAGATGTGTTCTTGAATCCGAGCAACGGGATATTATTGAGCAGTGCCACAGTGGATCCACTGGAGGTCACTTTGGTCCGTGGAAAACCGTTGCTAAGATCTTCCAATCCGGTTTCTATTGGCCGACGATCTTTAAGGACACAGAAGCTTTCTGTAAAGCTTGTGATAGATGCCAAAGAACAGGTACTCTGACAAGGCGTTTTGACATGCCTTTGAAACCCATCCTAGAATGCGAAGTCTTTGATGTATGGGGTATCGATTTTATGGGACCATTCCCATCATCTTGTGGTAACAAATACATCTTAGTCTGCGTAGACTACGTGTCTAAATGGGTAGAGGCTCAAGCCACTCCTCACAATGATCATAAGACGGTAATGAAATTTCTTAAGAAAAACATCTTCGTGAGGTTTGGATGTCCACGTGCCTTGATCTGATGAATGAACGCACATACGCCGCAACCGACCCCTAGAAAAAGTCCTTGAAAAGTATGGTGTTCGTACAAAAGCGGCACACCATATCATCGATGACTAGTGGTCGGGTTGAACGGAGCAACCAAAGCATTAAGAAAATCTGGAAAAAAGCATTAATGATCATAGAAAGGACTGGAGTTTGAAGTTGGATGATGTACTATGGGCATACAGAACTGCCTATAAAACCCCTATGGGTACATCTCCATATCAAATGGTCTATGGAAAGCCGTGTCATCTGCCTGTCGAGTTAGAGCATAGAGCTTATTGGGCGACAAAGTTTCTGAACTTTGATTCCCAATCTTGTGGGAAACATCGATCGCAATGATTACATGAGTTAGACGAATTCAGACTCCAGGCCTATGAAAGTGCC
The DNA here is from genome assembly GCA_026214975.1 of Gentiana macrophylla. Lineage (NCBI taxonomy): Eukaryota > Viridiplantae > Streptophyta > Magnoliopsida > Gentianales > Gentianaceae > Gentiana > Gentiana macrophylla. The sequence goes on from CM047805.1 coordinate 125,214,594, forward strand.
AGGATTAGTAAAGATAAGATGAAGCTACTCCACGATGCTAAGATTAAAAAGAGAGAATTTGAAGTCGGCGAACAAGTTCTTCTATACAATTCTAGGCTCCATTTGTTTCCTGGAAAGTTGAGGACACGTTGGTCCGGCCCCTTCGAGATTCTCCAAATCATTCCTGGAGGCGTTCTAGAACTTCACGGTTATAGCGGTAAACCATTTCGAGTGAACGGTCAGAGGTGCAAGCACTACATTGGTGAACCTAAAGAAAAGCCTTTGACTGTTCGTTGCCTCGATATCCTCGGGTGTGGTGCTATGCAAGTCGATGAATTTGACGTGTTTTCACCCGACCTATTTTCAGAGGATGACGGTAATGATCACTCTGAAGAAGTTCTAGCTGGTAGTTGGGATATGGAAGAGTATTGGAGGGAGCGTCAACTGAAAAGTCATCAGAAGAATCGGAAGAGGAAGAGGTCAGTCATGGGGACGTTTAAGCGTATTTGGAAGGCTGTTAAAGATTTCACCCCATGTGTGAGATGCTGTTTCTGCAGCCACACTACTGATCAGAGCTTACATGAGGTAGTGGCTGGCAGAAAAGTCAAATGGCCTGATCCAGGCTGAGCTTTAAACGGTGTCGAGCTAACGACATTAACCAAAAGTGCTACTAGGAGGCATCCTAGATATCAGTAGTTTTAGTCGTTTTTTTTTTATGTTTTTGTAGTATTTAAGTTTAGCTTACTAAGTCTTGTTTTTGTTTGTATCTGTCAGTTAGTGTGCTTTCTAGATATGGATTTCGGTGTTCAGCTAGAGGAGTTACCTTTCCTTAGGAAGATCCCACTCATCACTGTAGATGACGGACCGGGAGGAACCATTATTTTGCACGTAGACTTCGACATTAGTACCCGCGTCAAGACGGTAACCTATGTTCTCATTGTTCCCCGCTGTTCGGGAGGTGGAGACTTTACTACTGAGGAGTTACAGGCAGCTCTAGGACGTCCATACACCATCCTCAATGATCCGATGCTGACAGATTTAGCGCTAGTACTGCAAGCTGAGCATTTTCGAGGTGTTGATGTAGCTGGTGAGGATTGGGGTTTGCAGGATGAATATGATTTTCCTCCGGCAATTGACATGCTCCGCCGTCTTATCCGAGTTGTGGATTGGTCGGGAATTTACGAGGACTAGCGTTGTTAGGATATTTCGTCGAGCAAACGACGTAAAACAAAAGCGCTCGGTGGGAGGCAACCCACTGTTTTCTATTTGTTTTTATTTATTTTATAGTGATTTTATATATTTCGTTGAGTTTTATTTGTATTTTTGAAGTTTTATTTAAGTTTAATAAGAAAGTGCAATTTTGAATTTGATTTGTATGGAAATTTTAAAATTTTTGCACTTATACTGCTTGGACGCCCGTTCAGACCTCTGGACGTCCGTCCGCCTTGCCCTATTTTCGGACGAGCGTCCACTAATCCTGGACGCCCGTCTGCTTCATTCCCTCCAATCCTGTATGTGATTTGAATGTTTGGACGAGCGTCTAATAAACTGGACGCCCGTCCGGTTCATCTAGTTCCTCAGTGGACGCCCGTCCACTGAGTTGGACGAGCGTCCAACCTCTGTCTATATATACCCCCTCCTTCGATGAACCTTCACTTTTTCAGAATTCAAACGCCAAGAAACCGACTTTTTGCCTCCTCTCAACCTAAATCCTTCAATATTACACCAAATTGGGCGCTGTAAGTTGCTATAGGCCGCATTTAATCTCTTCTTTTCGATTTCCACAACCAAATTCCCAAACACGTCCTATTTTCAGAGAATCAAGCCCCCTTACATTCCGACTTGTTTGGCAAAAATCCGATCTTGGAGGCCATACCTGTGTTGTTTGGACTCGTTTTCATCTCGATCAACATCTACTCATCCTACTTGGTAAGGTCGTAGCAAAATTTCTAGTTTTTATTCACGTTTTTGCGAGTTCGATCTTTGGGTAGGCTCGTTCACTTGAATATTGCCTTAATTCGTTTTTTTTTCTGGTTTTGTCTCTTTTTGCTTTGTTTTGGTGATATGGTGTTGTGATGGGTGATGAATGGGGTTGTTTGGTGATGATTATGGTTGTGGTTTGTGGTATGGTTGATTTGAAATCCCGCTTTGGATGTTAAACGGGTATCTTTTGTACGTATTGGGATTGCTTGGTGTAGACTAGGCTTGAAAATGGTTCATAAGAAAGCAGTCGTGAAGAGGCATGGTAAGGAAGTGGCCCGGGAGGCGGGGAAGAAGCGCAAAGAGATTGACCCAACCTTAGTTGATCCCAACCGAGGTGTGAGCATTCGGGAGCAACCCCCTAGAGCCACCCAAACTGGGGCCACCTTGAGAGATGAACCAACCTCAGACTCTGAGACGGATGACGATATTCCTTTGGTACGGATGCCTAGAGCTCAGAAAGGAGGAGCATCGTCTAGGGTTGAGGAGGTTGTAGAAGCTACTCGGGAAGATGAACCGGTTGAACCTAGGGCTGCTCCACCTAGAAAGAAAGCCAAAACCGCATCGCCTATGCCTGCGCCTCGTAGATTCGTGAACCCAGAGCTCACGATGCGTATAAATGACTATTATTTCGAGGACAATGTTGATAGAAAGGGCTACGTTGGAAGCTAAGGTTGATCCCGGGTTTGTCAAGCTTTTAAGGGATCGGAAATGGGACGCCTTGATGACGATCCCGACTACCCCGGTCAATAGTTCCTTGGTTCGGGAATTTTATGCCAATTGTTCAGAAACCGACTTGGAAACGAAGGTAGTTGTGGTTCGAGGGGTCCAAGTTCCGTTTACACCAGAGGTGATCAATGCGAAGTATGGGTTGGCAGCTTTTGAGGGTCGGGATTACAAGGAGGAGATTTTACATAGACAGAGGTTGGGGCAGGATCCGTTGGAGGAGTTCCGGTTACGAGTCTGCCCGGATGTGGCTTGGACGTTAAGGCCGGGAGGAGACCGGAAGGAGTTGGTTACCACGACCTGGACGGAGGATTGGAAGGTCCAGTGTCGATTTATTCAGAGTCGGTTGTTGCCTAAGAACAACCTGACACATTTTCATATCGGTGACCTAGGCATGCTGTATGCATTGACGTTCGGTTTGAATGTGAATGTGGGACAAGCTTTGTATGACGAGATCTCGATCAATCAGAAGGTTTATACGCGGAGCTTGATCGTCCCTCACCTGATCCACAGTTTGTGCATCGATGCCGGTGTGCCTGAGTATGGAGCCGATCACAAGCCCAAGAACCCGAGGCCTATACAGAGAGAGAAGGGTAAGCCTTCGGGACAGTCTGAGACAGAGACACCTCAGGATCCTGGTTCATCTTCGGCACCGCCTCGTGCATCCTCCCTTCCTACTTTATCTCCTTCGGTCCGGATGCGGCTAAGTATGGGCAATAGTATACGGGACTGGCTGGAGGACATCAGGACGTCTCAGAACAATATTTTGACGATTCTACAGTGTATCGGTGAAGACAAAGCTGCCCAGGACTCCAAAGATCTTCGATCCGAGCGTCATTGATTACCATTTTTCTGACGAGATCGAGCAGGCCATCGCGGATGTTTTGGAGAAATCTGAGTCTTCTTCCGATGACGAGCAACATGACTCCGTACCTAGGACTGTGGCACCACCATCTGGACCCTCTTCCGCCCCTCCAGCTGACGATTCTCCGGCCACGGGGCAGTCCTGATTTGTCTATTTTTCGGTTTTGATTTGCCCTAGATACCATCATTGTATTATTTTGCTACTTTTTCTTTAGATGATTCGTTGTAATTTTTATTGCTACTATTACTTTTTCCGATGGATCATGTAAGCCATAAGGCGCCCGCACTTTCATTTTTACTTTGTTTACACTTTTGGGATGTATGGACTGATTTTGCTTTTGTTAATATTCGGTTCTGTATTTCTTTTTCTTCTAGTATAATTCCCCGTTTTCCCCGAGATGGTTCCGTGTTTGTCAAGTCGTGCAGGTATACTTTAAGCGGTTTTAACAAGCTACATTGTACGGTTACGAGTTCTAAGTGTCGCTATGTAGGCTCCGGCCTGACCGACGATTCGAGTTTCGCTTTAAATCAGCTAAGTCTTTAATCTTTTCTTTTCATTCTGCACAACATGAGGACATCTTGATTTTTAAGTGTGGGGGAGGGGAATGAGTCGTTATGTATCTATACATTTGCTTACATTCGTAACGTTTCTATGCGAAATGAGCTAAAATGAGCTAGATTTTTCAACATTTCTCGACAATTTTTGTTTTTGTTTTGTCCCGAGTAAGCAAGGCATAATTTTCGTTCGTTATTTTTATAGTCATCCAAGCTATATATCATATGTTTGATAAGTTAGTTGTTTCACCTGATCTATGTTTCACGAGCCATAGTGAATGATGAGCTAATTTATAAAGTTGTACCCCTTTTTGACGAGTGATTTTTGATTTTCTTATAAGTCATGTGCTTAGTGCTACGTATATATCCTGAGATTTATGATAGTTTGTATTTGGATCCAGAGTATGATATACTGTGAATATCTTAGGTTTGAATGTGATAAGTAACACGTAGCTTAATGTCAAATGAGAAAGTTGAGAATATGAATAAAATGTGTGTGTCGGAAGCTAGTCGATGATTTGAGTGCGATAGGGTATACCACGTATGTCCTATACCACTATGATGACTAAAAGCTCACGACAGTCAGGAAAAGCTGCCTTATGATTGGAGTAAGGTAGGGTATATCTCGAATATCCTATTCTGCTATGACAGGGCAATAGCTCATTCTGATGTGCGTTTAAAAGTGAAAAAGTTAAATCAACTAATGAATTGTTATGAAATGAATATAAGACTAAGTTATCGCTCTATCTTATCCCCAGAGAAAGCGATAGATATGTTGTAGGCATTATCCTCTCGAGTATTTTGTAAAGGCCCTAGATATATTCTATCATCCTTTCGGGATACGTCACGTTTGTGTAGGTACACCTTATGAGTGTCATTTATTGCTAGTCTACGAGAGGGTATTAGCTAGTTTTGCTTTGAGTTTCTCAAGTGTGGGTTTAGTGGAAGTTTTTATGGCGTTGCACACACACTTTGGTGAACTTCGATTTATTGGATATGTGTTATATATGTTTAGATGTCTATCTTTTCTCAAGCCTTTATCTCGTTTGTTTTGCTCGGGACGAGCAAAAGCTTAAGTGTGGGGGAGTTGTTAAGGGTGAATTTATACGATTTATAATGCTATATTCTACGGTATTTTCCCCCGTATTTGTATTAATTTGCATGAGAAACGAGTGTTTAACGGAAATATTGCGTAAACGAGGTTTTAAATGAGGAATTCGCAAAATTGGTTGATTTTGATGCTTTTAATATGATTTTATGATTATTTGGACATTATTACATTTTGTGATGTTTTTATGTGTTATAGATACATGTTTGAGGCTCAAGAGATGATCAAAAAGAGATAAGAGTCGAAATATATGATGACTAAAAGAGATAATGAAGGAATTGACAAGATGAAAAGAGATAAAGATCAAGAAATCGAAGTTCAATCATATTGATCAAGGCGTCAGACTCTCCGCCCGGTGGGACGGGCGTCGATGAAGTGAGTGAAAAGCGCCCAGGATGGGAAGTTGATTCAGGAAGTTTGGACGCTGGAGTGGACGCTGGTCTGATCATGACTCGGCCCGATTCGAAGTTCTATTGAAGAGTGGACGGGCGTTCACCATTTCCAGACGGGCGTCCGGTAGCCGACTTTGCTGAACCGACTTAGAAATCTATATATATGCGGCTGTTTCTCAACCCAAAGGATACCATACACTCATTATTAAAAACCCTAAACCTAGGGGCGGCTTTAGGCTGCGTTTTTCTCCCTTTTATTCCAGTTTTATGCACTTTAGATTTAGATTAAATTAGTTACTTTCTTATGCACTGTTTCTGCGAATTTGAGTTGCTGAGGATGTTCAGAAGCTAAAAGCTTCATCAAACGAGTATTGTGAAGCCATCCAACAATTGTTGATTTCGTTTTCATCGATTATACTGTGAGTTTTTATTGAAGGTTGTTTCTTTATTCATGTTTATTATGTTTAATTGCTCCTATATCGGAAGATATGCATGTGTTGATTGTTTATTGTTGATGGAAATCTTAATAAACCTTAGATCACCATGAATAGGAATAGTACTTTGAATCTATCATAACGGAAGTTAATGGGTTTAATTGCTAGATTATAAACGTAAAGTTTACACCTTTGGTTGGAAAACGCGTTAATCTTGCATTGGAAGATAATAGATTAATAGATGAACTTTCTAAGGAATTAGGGTTCATGTGTAGATAAGGTGGATCACAACCTAGATAAAAGCCACAATATAATCGAGATAGGGAATCAATGCTTATTGGATAGGTGGATCAGTCCTCGTTTGGCTCGTTAAATATTAAATTCAAATCCTTAAAACTTGAATTTGTTTAGTTAGTTTACTTTTATTTGCATCTTAGATTAGTTTAGTTTAAATAGGTTCGCAACCCGTATTCTTCCTAGCTTTGGAGCATATCCTCTGTCTAGTTTTACTTTCTGTTCTGTCTCGTTTTATTCGTTGTTTAGATTAGTTTCGTGACATAGTTTAGGTTAAACAAAAACTAAAAATCACAATCGTTTAGTTCCCCGTAAGATCGACCCGGCATTAACCACTATTACTATGATCCTTATACTTGAGGTTAACCGGATTATTACTTGTTTGTTTTAATAAAATCCGTGACAGACTCATTCAGAGGGGCATCCTAAGGCCAGAGCTGAGCCAGACCTGGATACTGACACTACTGGTAATGTCATTCACAACTCTATTACTACTGAAAATCATCATGTTGATTCACCACATTACACTGAGAATACCAGCACAAGTTCTCTGTCTAATTCACCTCTGTTAATGACAGAGTCACCATCTTCATCCCAAAACACCAACACACACACACAAGTGCACAGTCAGCACCTGATATTGAACTTAATCATGATCAGTCACCTTCTGACTTTGAGTCCAGTCCTAGTCCTAGTCCTCCTCCCATTATCAAAATTCACCCTATGCAAACTAGGTCTAAAAGTGGTATTTTCAAACCAAAGATCTACACTACTGCTTTAACTAAGTTTCACACCTTTCCTACTGAACCAACAAGTGTATCAGAAGCTTTGGGAGTGTGGCTCGAAGCAGCGAGCTATAATGGATGGAGAGTACAGGCATTGGTTCATAACAGGACATGGGATCTAGTCAAACCAGATAGGAATCATAGTCTGGTATGGAGCAAATGGGTGTTCAAATTGAAGCTGAAGCCAGATGGAAGTATTTTGAAATATAAAGCAAGACTTGTTGCTAAAGGGTTTCATCAGAATTATGGGATAGATTTCACTGAAACTTTTAGTCCAGTGGCAAAACTATCCACAGTAAGAATAATTCTGGCTGTTGCAGCAGCTATGAATTGGCCTATCAACCAAATTGACATCAACAATGCCTTCCTAAATGGGCCTCTGAAAGAACCAGTGTATATGGTGAAACCAGAAGGGTTTGAAGATTTCAATAAACCTGGTTTTGTTTGCAAGCTGAACAAGGCCATCTATGGGCTAAAACAAGCTCCTAGAGCCTGGTTTGAAGCATTGAAGAATCAGCTGCTCAATTGGGGGTTCAAACAGACTGTATCAGACACTTCTTTGTTCACATTCAAGCTGGAAGGTCAGGTATTATTTGCCCTAGTTTATGTTGATGATATACTGCTTACTGGGAACTCACCAAAGTTGATCCAGAAGTTCATTCAGCAGCTAGACTCTAAGTTTTCTCTGAAAGACCTAGGTCCTGTGTCACACTTCTTGGGAATGCAGGTCATAAGGAATTCCAGTGGACTGCATTTGAATCAGTCACATTATACAGCACAACTGTTAAGAAGGCTTGGTTTGGGACACCTAAATTCCTGTCCAACCCCTATGGAACCTGGAAAGCAACTGCTACATGAACAAGGAGAACCCCTGGAAAATCCTACCATTTACAGAAGTGCCATTGGAGCACTGCAGTATTTGACTCTCACCAGGCCTGACATAACCTTTGCTGTTAACACACTAAGTCAGTTTATGCAGAATCCTTACACAGATCACTGGCAGGCCCTTAAAAGGCTTCTTAGATATGTTGCAGGTACACTGGATATGGGACTAATTTTCCAACCATCTAAAACACTGGAGGTTCATGGATTTTCTAATGCTAATTGGGCTGTATGTCCAATTGATAGGAAGTCTACTGGGGGTTATTGTGTCTATTTGGGGGATTCATTGATCTCATGGAGTTCCAAGAAGCAAGCAGTTGTATCAAGATCCAGCTGTGAATCTGAATATAGATCCTTGGCTAACCTAGCCTTAGAAGTGAAATGGATGACTAATTTGTTCCAGGAAATTCAGCTTCAGATTCCCAACACACCTACTTTGTGGTGTGACAACACAGGTGCTAACTCCCTAGCTCAAAATCCTGTTTACCATGCAAGGACTAAGCACATTGAAGTTGACATTCACTACATCAGAAACATGGTGCTGAACAAAGAGATACAAGTATGCTACATACCAACATCAGATCAGATTGCAGACTGCTTCACTAAAGCCTTGCCTGTCAGCTTATTTGATACGTTTAGACACAAACTAAATGTAGTACATCCACATATTAGTTTGAGAGGGGCTGAAAAGGAATCAAATAAAAAGATATAGCTGACAGGTGTTAGTATCTCATTTAGTGTGTCTAGATAAGGTGACACCTATACACTAAGTTGGTTAGAGTTGTTATTAGATTCTATTTCTATTACCATAAAAGGTTGGAGTCTGTAAGCATTAACGGATATGTTTTGATAATATCAATATACCAAATCTTTTCTGGGTGGAATTCAGAATCCGCTCGTTCAAAATCTGATTTTCTTTTCCAGATCTAATTTTTACTGGTTTTCTTTCTTCTTTTTTTAATTTTAAGTTGACAGTAGAAATTTCTACGTTCTGGGGTTAATCCGAAAAAATTTCTAGGTTCTCAAAACATGGACCGTAGAACTAGAAAGTAGAATCCACTAAATTCATATTAATCCGGAGAAATTATTATGGGCTAACCAAACCATAGAAATATCTACGGGCTATGCATATTGCACATAATGATTTCTATGGCCTTTTGTTCTAGAGAGTAGAAAATTTCTACGGGCTAATATGAATTTAGTGTTTTGCATTTCTACGACTCTTGTTTTGAGACCATACTACTTTCTACAGGCTAACTCTAACATAAAAATTTCTATGGGCTGATTGAAAAAAAAAAATATGTCAGAAAAAGTTGGACATGAAAGAAAAAGAGAACGTAAAACTTTCTACATGCTAACTCCATAACATCAAAATTACTACAGGCTTCTTGAAAAAAAAATGTCAGAAAAAGTTGGACATGAAAAAGATAAGTTGCACATGGAAAAAATTGTCGAACAATGAACGAGCCTTATTCTCAAATTTCTCCGATATTGCATCATATTATCTGATAAGTTAAATTTATGAAATATATTTATTATGTTTCTACATGTTTAACACAGTGTGACTATCACCATCCAATGTAACATGACATCAACCTTCATTTGGAATGAAATGACGATCGAACGATCAGAACCACATTTTATGTTTTAAATGGAGTTACCGTCCGTCACTTTACTCCGAATAGAATTATTACCATGTACTCCTCTCCTTCACATAAGACTCCTTAAGAGTATGATGTACGGTACCATATTTCGTTTTCATTTTTATTGCTCGACAACAATGACCACTATCCGCAATTATTTATTTATCTTTTTCATCACTAAATCACATTAAATACGCCACCATCATTAATTGGTAAGGCTAAAGTAAAAGTGGCCAAGTTGGAGTATATAATCATAAATTAGAGGAGAATTTAAAACCAACTTACTCAAACCACGTGATCAAATATCAACTAAAACTAAATATTAAATTCGGGGTCTTTTAATCACAATAATTTTATCGGTCTATCACACTACATATGCATCAAAGTAAAATCAAACATTGTGAATGTTAATTTGGAGCCAAAAATTGACCTCTCGTAAGTTCTGGAATAAAAAAACCACCGACAGGGAAGACAAATTTTTTATTCCTGAATCGGCTTTCCCAAAATCAATTGTAAAATCGACCTTGTGAATGTAATTATGGTTCCAAAAACCAACTTTCTCAATATCGATTCACACAATGCACCACCTACATGAAAGACAGTTTATGACTCCAGATGTTCCCAAAGTTTCTTTTAATGTAGAATCAATGTAGAGCAAATCCTACATGAAAGACAGTTTATGACTGCAGATGTTCCCAAAGTTACTTTTAATGTAGAATCAATGTACGACAAATAATGGGAGGTTCTACTATGAAGACTAACATAGTGAAGGAGTGGCCGTATCTTGTAATGACCACACAGTGATTTCATTCTCAGAATTAAAGCGTGTGCCCAGACATGCCACACGTAGTCACTTCCTATGTTGTTGAAATCTTTAAATTAAATTTCCCGCAAATAATAGCCCCATAAATCTTCGGTAAAAGATTTAAGGTATTTTCACTTGCACATAGAAAACATATATTCATATTCTATCCTACCCACAAGAAAAAAATTAACCTTTTTTTCTGTCATACACAAAAAAATAAATAAAAAACTTAAGAGTAGAACAGATATCCACCTGGGTTTGGATGGAAATTGTCATTCTTAACACGAACATGCCAGTTCAAAGAACCATCGATCTATAGTACATTCTACACTATTATACAACAACGTACACAAACCCTCAAAACATAAAAATATACATCGCGATACAATCAACTTTTTGTTACAGAAATCGACTAGGGATATATTCGTTTATTCTGAGTGGATAGTTGTAGAACTCCTCATTTCTGCTATCCCCTTTCCTTCTCTGGAATGGCATGAACCACGGGATGCCACGGTCAGTCCCCGCGTTCCTTGCTTCTAGTGTGTTGTCTAAAACCGTCCCTACTATCATCGCCACAACCGGAGGCGAAGAGAATATTGTGTTCAATATATTGTTGAACTGCAAAACACACCACAAAAAGATGAACACTTTTGGAATATAACAAGGCAATAATGAACAAAAATGAACCAGACGAGTAGTTCGTAGTTCGTAGTTCGTAGTTCGTACCCATCCACCACCGGTTTGGACAGGTCCATGTCCAGCCATGTTAGTGTTCATGATGAAATACTGGGGTATTGACATCCCTAAGAACAGGGACAGCCCTATGATGTAAATGTTGCGCATCGAGTTCGGGTTTGCAAATTGAATAAACGAAATCCCAACAGCGGCTGCCAGAAAAATACTACTACTATCAAAATTTGCACTTAAAAAGGGATTTGAGATATAATAAAGGGTGATTATTTGTATTACATCCAATCTGCTCGTGCATCACTGTAGAATTGACTTTGTGAAAGTCTGTTCTGGTGCCTAGAACCGACTTTTTGCAGGTGCGTTGTGAGAACTGACTTTGATAAAGTTAGTTCTTGTTCCTTAACCTACAAAAAATCGGTTCTAGGCACAAAGTCGGTTCTGCTGTGGTGCACGAGTAGATTGGGTGTTGATATCATAAACACTTACCAACAATAGCATATAGCACGCAGTAGATCGCCGCAAATATTGGCAAAGGAATTGAAGCAAAGAAGGCCCCAAACTTGCCTAAATAATAAACATCATAGTTCATACATTCATTTTCAAAACCTCAAAATGACGGGGCACTCCATTAGCCACTATACAGTTGTAGACCATTGATCAACGAGTAGGGCCCATATCAATCAATCGGTCCCACTCCCACCATGATCAGATAAATGGTCTACAAGTGTCTAATAATGGAACAATGGTACCATTTCCGATGACACAAAAATACTTGAACGAGAAGGACGGTAAAGGAAAACAAGATCTAACCAAATATGGAGAAGAATATCATGAAGGCTGTAGATATTTCAACAACTCTTCTGCTCCCAACTCGAGTTAACCCAAGAAGCCCGATATTTTCACTATATCACTCCATGCAAAATAATTTCAGTTGTATAAGAGACGAGCGTGATATCATGTAATGAGCTCTAAAAAAAAAAACGATAAACATATGCAGGTTCACTAAAAATCCACCTAGCAAGAAAGATAAGACTTAACAAAGAGTTGTAGCTTCATACACAGAGACTGTTGTGCCTGTCAGAGAACCGAATATACCATCAAGTAGCTGCCCTATACCCTGCATATAGAGGAACCCAAATATCAAAAGTTACATGTAAACCTTTCATTGACGTAACTCAGAGATTCAATTCATAGGACTCTATTTACCTGCAAACCCATGCTTCGGCTCACTACATGAGCAGGAGGTATCGTAGCACCTGCAAGTCGTGATGTAGCATACAATGCCCCGATGGACTGCACAAAGCAAGTTTCTTAGTGAATGTGTAAATGAAATCTCTCAGCTGCCACGTGGCAGCCACACATTTTGTCACTTGACAGATGACAGCATGGGCCTCATTGGAGAGAATCCAATGTTAGCAAATAATGAGATTGAGATTCGGAGATTGAATATACCTCTGCTGAAGAAACAAGTGATGCACCCAACATTCCAAAGACGTGGCTTGCTCTAAAAATAGGCGCACCCCATTGAAACGGATATGGAAACTTGATCCTAAATCAAGGAACAACAAAAAAAAAAAAAATCAAGCAAATGAAAAATCATATGGTCAAACACAATCTTACTTTTATAGCTTCTTACCAAGGGGCAGAAGTCATCAAGAAAGATCGGTCAGTCCGACAATTCATCTTAGTCTGTTCTCGGACATTCTTATAAGCACCAGCAACGGTTAGAATAGCAGCAAAAGCCCATATAAGTCCGATGCATAAGAGCAAAGCAAACCTCTCGAGTACCGAACGAGTGATTGAATGAAGGTGTTGTAGATACTATATAACCAAGGCAAGTGAATTAGATATTCATCAAAGCTTCAAACTTTTTCTCAAAGAAAGCTGATTTTGAAGAAAAAATATTTACTTGAGTTATAACCAGCAAAATCAACATAGGAAGGCCAATCTCCACGCAGTTGCCCAGCTGTACATAGAACAAACAAATTGCTTAAGACAAGTTGAAATATCGAAATACATTGTTAGGACGTCTCAAGACATCCCATGAATTTCGGGTAATAATACACATTGTATGGTACTTAATTTAGTCTAGTTTATTCTATGTCCCCTGACTATACGTGATTTCTGTTCACAATAGTTTTTTTAATTCCATAAAAAACTTTAGAAAGCTCGTAACCAAAATCATGGATATATTTACAGCTTGAAAGGACTATTACCTGTGGGAATCCCCTTGCAAACAAGCCAAGGCCAAGTAAACAAGCCACTGGCACTACAACAACAGGACTGAAATATCTACAAATTAAGAAAAACATTACGGTGATTATTCTAATCATTCAAAGAATACGGTTAACTATTAACAGAATAACAGTTCAATAGATCTTTATACTAAATTGACCTACTTTGTAAGATTTCCCCAAGCCCTACTATAGCCGAGGACGATATTAATAAAGGAAGAAACAATCAACGATCCTTGAACGGCTCTTATAGTGTGGGTGAATCTCTGCAAGAAACAAGACTTACAAAATTAGGATAAAAGTGGATTTTGACCTTTCTAAAAATCATTCTAAACAAGGCAACATCAAATGAGAAAAGACGTTGAAGAATCACGGCTCTAAGAAGCTTTACTAATTATACATAGCCAACAATAGCACACAAGGGAAATTTGCATTTACAAGGATGTTATTCAAACATCATGGTGAGAGAGACTATGAAACCAAAGCTAGTGTTGAGATCAAAAGCAGATTACTTGGACGAGTCATATGGATCCCAAGTAAAGCACGATACCGAAGATGGCATGCAAGACAGGAGACTCAAATTACATTCAAAATGCTAAAGGGAACGATTTTAAAGACTAACACAATTTGTACACGTTATTTCTGGTACCGATACTGACAAAAACTTGGTTTAGCACCTATTATATTATAAAACAAAAGATGTCAAAGTAATAACAATGAAAGATATAAAGCACAAAATGTGAGATGAAAGCGTGGTATGGATTCTGATGGATAGGAGAACACCAATCAGCTGCGTTTTCTTCCACTCTTATCATGTTTATGAAGAAACTGGATGAGCATACCGATGAATTCATTTAATTGCAGAGAATACATGGCATACTGCTCAAGATATGCTCCATTTCACAAGATTTAACAATAGATAAGAGTTGCAAAAACCTAATTCATTGCAAATCAAGAAGGTAAATACTTGCCCCTGAGGTTAAATCAAGCGTCGAGGACTGCTATTAACACTTTTGAGTTCAAAATACATACTAAAAGCGTGAATCTTTATACCTGGTGCTCAGTTGCAAAGCTAGCATCTGAGAAATCGTTGATTGCCATTAAGACCGATATGACAAAGGCAAAAGATGGTGCCATAACTGTTGGAAGTCTTGTCCCTAACAAGGTTTGCAAAAGTGTGTTTATTCCAGACATGAAAAGCATAGTTTGTATCACACGTGCTTTATCACCCTGAGCATCAAACACGAAATGTATGACGGATTAATGAATATAACACAACAGCAAATACCAGATTCTAGTACAAGAGAGGAAGATAAGTGTACAAACCGGGCCTCCGCCCATGCGAGGGACCAAGATGGTGGCAATCATAACTACGTTTCCGAGCATAACAATGTAGTGCTGGAAGGCAAGCAGAACAGTTTGTGCTGCAAAAGGTTTAGAATCAGAGATTTGTAAAACAAATTCAACACTTGAATTAGCTACAACCTTTCCCAAAAAATCAAACAAACAAAATGTTTAAATGAGCTCCTAGAAGGGGCAAAATCGACAAGTGCAGAAATTTGAATTTCTACTTACTTTTCTAATGTCATTTTACAACCTAACCTGGAATATTATACTACTTGAACTATATACTAAACTGAACAAATCCTTTTCTCCAATTTTCAAAACTAAAAACTTTTGCTTAAAAAAAAGGCAAAGAGATGTCTTTTTCTCATGGATAATCTGCATGTGGCCAAAAACCACCATTAAGGACACCATCTTTTTCCATCCAAGAATTCAATTTTCAACAACCCAACTTAACAAATCAACAAGAAAAGACATAAAACAACAATTAAATACGTCCAAAATAGAGATTAGAGCACTAACGCCAAGAGGGATTAGAGTGGATGCAATAGTGAAGCTGAAGAAGTTGTTCAGATGGAGGAAAAGCAGGTCCCCTAGCAGCACCAAGAGGAGGAGCTGCCCAGCCTGCCCCAAGAGGTGGAGGCTGAGCGGCCGGTGGCTGGTGGTTATGGTTCGGCGTTTCCACCATTTTATTTTTTTTACCTTTTTTTTTCTCACTCAATTTTTTTTGGGTTTGTCTGTTTTCAAGAATTTACCAATAGTTATCAGCAAGTCACCGACAACCAGCGTAGAAAACTCTCAAATCTTGCACAAAGTACAAGCAAAGGGACTTTGTTAAGTACACAAATTGCAATTTAGCAGTAACTTAAGTTTGCGAAAATTAAGGTAGCACGTAAAATAAGCAAACGGGTTTGTTTCAAAAATAGTATACTACAATAAATGTGTGCATCAGATCATAGTTGTACGAAAATAAAAAACAAACCGTCCAGCTAAAAGTAGTACTGGTTTATACTTGAAAGATATTTGGATGATTTAAGTGGGAGGAGACACCGTTGTGGAGACACCACAACCACATACTTTTATTATGTATTTAAAGCGTGCAGATCGATCGTTTTTTTTCATTACTTCAACATCAAATTCTTGTGCACACAATAATTTCCCGATTTAAGGGTACTGCTAAATAAATAAACAAACTAATACAGTATTTTGATTCTGACAATTACTAGACAGATAGCAGAGAAAAGCATGGGGGACGGGAATTTTTTTGGATTGTATATCATACGGTGTGAATAGCTTTATTTTCAATTAAAAACACTTATTTTTAAAGTGTTTTACCTGTATAAGATAATTGACGTTTTAAAACACCGGTGTTTGTAAATGAAAATAAAGGTATTCGCACTATACGAGTGTTAAAAAAAAATCCCTGGGGGACTGGTACATAGAGACAGCTCTCAGCTGTAAAGATATCGACCCGTCATAGCCAGATTTTAATGCACATTGTTAATGAAATAGCAATGAAAAACTTGATAAATTTTATGATATACTCATTCCGTCCCGTATTATAAGTCTTTTTGGACTTTTCACACAAATTAAGAAAAATCATAAATGAGTTATTTTTTAATATTTCAAGGTAAAATAGTGTATTGGTTTTTGGGATGGACTGATAATATTGCATTGTTTAATGTAAATATGAAAATGAAAGTGAAAGTGAAAACAATGCATTAATCTTCAGATTGAAAATGTAGAAATCTTGTATTTTGGAACACCATAAAAATGTTAAAAATACTTATATTATGGGACGGATGAGTATGTTGTATTTTGTGGCAGTAATATGTTCATCTATTTTTACACTCTTTATTTATGCACCTCTTGCTGTGAAGGAGAAAGAATAATCAGGTAAGTAACTTTAAATAAGTCCAAGTCAAACTTATAATTTTGTTATCATTTTTAACTGTGAGGAGACTCTGTGTTTTTTTTTTTTTTTTTTTTTTTTTTTTTTTGTGAAAACGAGGAGACTGTGTTGGTATATGCAATTATTAGATGCGGACTACTATACCAGAATATTTCATCGCCCGAACTGAAATAATTATACTCCCTCGTTTCAAATTATCCGAATCGTTGTCAAAATCACGTATATTAATAAAATGAGTTAATATATTAGCTTTAAAATGAAATGACTAAAAAATTCTTGAATATAATTAATGTACATTTTTTTAATCTATCCTATTACAAAAAATAAGAATAAAGCAAGGAAAAGTACCATAAATGTTGCATTGGAAATTTAACTGCCTCAAATAAAATTGAACAAATTATTATGACAACTGTCTCAGATAAATTGAAACGGAAGGAGTATTAAACTTGCATTTGACTTACCTATATTGATTCAAAAAATCTCATTACATAATTTTTTAAGTAAATGTTTAGATCAAGTCAACGTTTCATGTCACATGGATATTAATCAAACGTAGAAACAACACAACAGATCAATAAATTCAACTCAACACATAAAGAGACACGGAATAAATAGAAGGCCCAACGGTGAAAAACTTCTCAGATGATGCAATTCTACAATGATGAAAATTGCTATTTATAGCCTAAATTCTTACATTTATTCCAAGCTAAGTGTAAACATATCTTTGAAGAAGGATTGCAGTCGTCAACCATTTTATCATTGGTTGACTTTAATATAACCTACGATCTATCTAAGATTTTGTTTAAATCTACACTCTCTCCCTTGAATCAAAATCTTCAAACTTGATCATATCAAACATTAACCAACTTGTATATGACTCCGTGTTCAATGGTTTTGTGAAGAATCTGCAATTTGTTTTTCAGTTGAACAATAACGACAATCTCTTTTTCACGAACGAACTATCTGCAAAAGTGATATTTGATATCAACGTGTTCACAGAGCAATCACATGTTGTTTTTTCGAAGACCTTGAGAAAACGTCAGATCCCAAGAAAAAACATGAATAATTTGAGGTGTTTTTTCTTTGAATGGTGCCACCAGCCAAATCCGTATTTGTGTATCCAATAATAGAAATATCATTAGCACACGAATAAAATATTTCATATCACTATGTACCTTTGATATATCTCAATACCCGCTTAGCTGCTTGTAAATGGGATTGACGCAGGTCCATAAAACAACTTATAAATCCAACTCCATAGGTTATGATGTGATTCCGTGTCGGAAACACGGTTGTACGTTGCCTGGGAACCTCCTAAGGGATCAATCGGAGTGAAAGACCAAGTTCTCGAGAATCCAAACGAGAACACTAGCTAAGAACGCCACAACACTTGCTCAAGGCGTTGATAAGTTCTTAAGGGTGGCTATCTGCAGCGAAGAGATCCTCACTCGCTAGTGATAAAATCAACCATGTCGGACACGACTTAGATTGATCAAAGGAAAATTTCACTTCAAATTATAATGTCAGGCCGAATCGATTCTGATACAACGACTTATTTTCGCTTTTTATATAAAATT
This sequence comes from Gentiana macrophylla, assembly GCA_026214975.1. NCBI lineage: Eukaryota > Viridiplantae > Streptophyta > Magnoliopsida > Gentianales > Gentianaceae > Gentiana > Gentiana macrophylla. Next base: position 125,232,798 of record CM047805.1, read on the forward strand.
TCTGACTTCAAGCACTGAGTTCTTAATTTAGCATTGTATGACAAAATAACAATAAATAAAAATAATAACAAAATAAAAGACTATCTAGAAAATGTGGGATAATATAAAACTAATGACATGCTCCTATATCATCCATTCATCCGTATTGGGCTCAGCGATTCCCAACATGGGAATTATTGGCTAAAAATAAAACAAGCAAAATAAATGCTAAATTCTCTAACCAATGTGGGATAATAAAAAGCTAATCTTTATTGGACTCAGCGATACACTTAGGCCCAACATGGGAATTATTAGCCAATATAAAAACAAGCAAAATATATCATAAATCCATGCGCCCCAGCAATGGGCTCTATTGGACTCGGGCCCATTTATTCTTAACAACAAAATAAAATGACTCAAATAAATGCTAAACAGTTTATTCAGGTCCAATAACATAAATAATTGTGCTTATTTTGCATCACCATGGATTTCCGATTTTTCTTCCTTTCTGAAACCCACCATGGATCACATCATTCTCTCCCGGTTAGAAATGATTCGTCCTCGAATCAATAGGACGTCATAAAATCGAGCACCATCACCAATAAAACTTGAACAAACACAAAAGATCACCAATCGAACACCGGGATTAAATACGAGTCGAATAAATAAATTCTCATCAATGGCATGCTTTGTTGCGGAGTCATGCCTCAAAAACGTATCATCATAGTAGTGGGACTTCGATTTGATAAACATGCGGATCCTGTGAAGGAACAAAATAATAATGATAACAAGTTCTAGTCAAATAAGTGTCAATAATCTCAGAAAATGGATCATAATAAGTTAATTATTCACAAGCATATTTTTCAAGTTACTCCAACATTCATTATGGTGGATATTCAAAACTCGGCAGGTGATTCTGGTGAATTTTTCAAGGTTAGTACTTCACATATTTTCTACTGTGCTCCAAGAGACATTTATCTCAAAAAATCTATCTTATCTTTCTTTTGAATATCAACATCTTATCTTTCATTTCAACCACCTTTATCTTTTTCGATATTACCCTCCATGTCTGTCAACCAGGATTATGATACGACTTTTTGACACCCACGACTTTCAACTATAGATCTAGGCTGTTTTGGCTCCTGGCTTTTAGCATGTAGCTCTTTATTTCTTTTTTTATCGAAAAATCTTTTCAATTTTCTCTGATGACTGCCTTACTATTTGCACCGTCCGACGGAGAGATCTGTTTTTATTGCAGCACCGTCTTCATTGTAGCTATTGTCATAGAACTGCAAAAAAATTTAATTACACCTTAAAAGAAAGTGGATATGGATGGATGTCAAAGAAAAGAGAAAAGATGTTTATTTATTTATCAATACTAGGAAAAGAAGCATGCATGCTCCGCACGGTTGGTGCCCCGGTAAGTTGTTAAAGAATTGAATGTATTTTTTTGAATAAATTGTGGTCCCAGACATATGATGCTCGGATAATAGCGCAGAATTTGTATCAGTAATCGGTGATATTAAAGATTTACAGGTTAGTTTATTAACAACTGGCACGTGAATGTAGCATGGATCGATAGTGCAATTATGGCGATGCATATAAAGTTGAATATATTATTTATACACCGCCCGCAATCAATCTATTCCAGGCATATTCTTCTTTGTGTGGTATGGTATAACAAATGCATAATATACATATTCCTTATCTTACACCTGCATAGTTTCTGGCATTTTACCCATATACAAGAGCATCATATACCGCTGATATCCTGCGAGTGCAGTATAAGAGGTTTGGGACATAAGGGTGTTAAAAGTGATAGTATATTTGTGTCCATTAACCTAACAAAGATGTGTTGATTAATGTGACATAATATATTACAACAGTTTTCGAAAAACCAAATTGAAGGTTCGATACACTTATCAGGTTTCATCAAAACATGTACACATACCATAATCATTCCATTGTTGATGATTAGTTGCTTTCTCTTTATTCTTGTTCTTCTTGACTGGATTCTCAATCTACGTTACAATCAATGAACATCTTTTCTTCTGGTAGCATTATTTCTTTGTTTTGTTTGGTATGACCTCCAATATCGCCGTGTTGTCTTCATGAACTATGAACAAGCTCCTCTTCACACAAGTTGTTTGATGATGTAAATTTTACATGAGTGACAAGGAAAGACCACTGAGAAAGTATATGGGTATTTTATTCATGGAGTAGTCTGCAATATATGAAAAGATTGAATCGAGCAGCAAAATAAAGTAATAGTAAGGCAAATCTGGAGAGCTTACCTTGAACAACGCCACCAATGCACTTTGCAGCATAAATTGTCAGGTGGAGCTCCGATCTGGGAAAAAAATAGTAAATTAAATTTCCTTAAATCTTATTTGTTCTCATCCGCCATCTCTTTCATCAGGTTAATTTTTTTAAAATATTTCTATGACATAAATAATAACCTTTCCATTTCATATCACAAGAAACCGACGTGAAAACCATTGGATAAGTCAGTCAAGAAATAACAAAATCAATTATTTAACACAATAAAATTTGTGAAACCAGAAGAAAGAACAAGAATAAACAAAACCAATAATGAAATTGGACAGACGAAAATATGGCGGCAGAACCTTCGAAGAAGAGGAGAGAATCCTTCAGAGACAAGGAGAGGGGCGCTTGGGAGCAATTTCAAACATCATATATAATGCAAGGAAAGTGGCTGGGAAAGTAAATGGGCCTATTGGGCTGGCAAAATGCACATTTCATCATTCATTTTACACTTTAACCAAGCAACTTTGAGGAAAACAGAACACGTCACCCTTTCTCTTGTTTTCTTATTAATAATAGTAGGTAGAAATATCAACTAAGAGAAAGAAAATAAAAAAATTGGACTCAAAGTTTGGTGGTTCTTGTGTGGTGTCTCCACACAGTGTGGAGACACGTGTGGAGACACACACCATACAGTTTCATTCTGTCTTTAAACTGTGTGGTTCTAATCGTTTCACCCGTTACTTCACATCAAAATCCCTCTCCATACAAGTATTTTCCTCAAAGTTTTCAAAGGAAATTTGACACATGTCATGAAACAAGGTCTCATGACTTTTTGGATCGGAGGAATTGTGGTTTAGCGGTAGAAAAAGATTTTTTAGAAGCGGAAGAGAGGATCGGGCAAGGGTTCACCAGTGTTAAGGTATCCGAACCCGTGCCCATGACTCTGATACCATAAAGAAAATTAGATTGCACAGACGGAAGACTCTGAACTGATTGATTTTTTTATTGAATTGATAATTGATGATACAATACTTCTTCATTATATAGTGGAGATAAGTTATAACAACCTAATTCAAAGTAAATAATCCTAAAGATAAATTATTTATTTAAATAAAAAAACAAAGATAAATAAAATTTATTCCAACTAAATCTATCATATTGGGGACACGAAACGGTAAACGGGGACTCCACCTAGTGTTAGGAAATCTACGCGAGAACGCAGCCGAATTTAAAATTTTATTTCATTTTTAACTAGGATCGACTCCATTTAAGCAACAAGCATAAAAGAAGTAGACATAGAATATACCTGGATGATCTAAAATAGATCGTCGCTTTGTCTACGGTTGTAGTTTCTACACGAAGCCGCTCAAGTGTTCGGCCTCTACCGTTGATCCACACGAACAACCCACCAGAATCCACCATTGGATTGCTACTAGAAAAACTCGGTTGCTAGACCGACATTTTTTCTCTCTCAAAACTTTCTTTAGGAAGCTGTTATTTTCACAAGAATTATTAACTCTTGGAATTGTGATGATGCAAAAGAGCTTGACACTCACCTCCTATTTATAATGAAGGTGGCACCCCAGTGTAGTCCCAATCTGATTGGGAGAAGCTTCCTAATGGATTGAGGAGAAAGAAAATCTTTTTCTAATAAAATAAGGAAAGTATCTTTGATTGATTTATCTCATTTAATTTAATATCTCATATTAAATATTTCTAAGATATTGTCAATATCTAATATTAATTATCTTTATCATATTACCATAAATCAATTTACACATGTGGCAAAATATACACAATAATATCTAATATTAATATATGGTAATACTATTAATTAATTTGCACAATCCAAAGGTATCTTATACACTAAAACTTGCATCCCATATAGCCATAAATTGGCATCCGGAATATTCTTAATTAATTAATATAATACTATGATTAATTAATTCACAAAATACATGTATATCATATATACATATATATTTCGACATGTACATCAAATATGTATATTTAATTAATCAACATAATTAATATCTTGTATTTAATTTATTCATAATAAAAATAATACCACCATATTAATTCACCACTATAGCACTTTATAGTCGAGATAAAACATTTTACTATAACCGCATTTTAATCCGACTAGATGTTCTTATGTGTGTGACCCGATAGAAGCACGAATATGTTGGTTTGTGAGCATAAAGTGAAATTACAAAAGTGCTCCTCAAACCTAACGATCATGGATAGCGTCTAGAAACACATCCACGACCCCCAATCATCGGAAGAGTCAAATGCAATGACTACCTTTCATATGAAACGGTTACCGTGTAAATAGAATCTTATCATTTACAATATAATATCCATACGGTTAAATCGTCGAGTGTCAAACATCAACGACCGTATCTTATAATCTGGATATCCTACTGTCTCGAAGTAACATATTACTTCCGCTTTGCAAAGACTTTCGAGAATTAAACATTCCTTATAAGAAGACCCTTTCGGATATATACTCCTAATCATAGGATACACGATTTCTGGGCGAGCAACATGAATCCTACACATACTTTAGTATCACACACAATCACTACCGAATGATCGCCCCATGGCTAGGGGAAACCTCAACAGTGTCAAAGTATGACAATCCACACCATGATGTCATGAAGACTCCGGTCTTAGGATAATTACACAACCGCCACATAGTGCGACACTTAATAAAGTAAGTGAGTCTCTAACGTATGCATTCTCTAATACACCACGTACAGTCCAAGTGTCCTTACACTTTGATATTAGAGATCTATCCCTATCTTCAATAAGATAGAAAACATCCAATACGTGCTAGTCTAATCGTACTATCAATGTCCCATTTGATAGTACATACGACTAGAGACATTTAAGTATCAAACTTATTACAGCGAGTCGAGATCTCATCAACCATAGTCACTATTATGATTTCTCTTTCACAGTTTGACACTAGAAACGTTATCATACGAACAATATCGTAATTGGTTCGTAAAACGAACAAATATATAATAACAAAAAAGTCATTTAATATATGTATAAACATAAAGAAATAGTAGAAATGACCCGACCCGTTCGGATCCGGTCCAACCCGATTATGTTTAGGGCACTATTTCAACACCTAGTGGCGCGAGATCACATCTGCCAACCAAAAATTAAAGAGGGCCTGGGCATCCGGAATGCACACGACATGAACACCGCCTTCCTAGCTAAACTCTCTTGGCAGATGCTGACCAACCGTGACAAGCTATGGGTCCAAATCCTTAACCGTAAATACGGCTCCCCCCTTGATGAGCCTAAACCGAATTGTTCCTCTATTTGGAGGCACATTTGTTTTGCTTCGTAATCCCTACTTAAGGCCTTTGATTTCGATGAAAATGGTAATGCTATTTGGAAGCCAACTGCTTCGGGTTAAATTACGGTAAGTTCCGCCTACTTTGAACTTCTTAATCACAGCCACACTCCGGCTAATGCAAATGATGACTACTGGAAATTAATATGAGGTATTAAGGCACCGCTTAGTGGCAACATGCTGCTTTGGTTGATCCGACGAAATGCTTTACATACTGTGGGTTTTTGAAAAGCTCACCATATATGTGACAATGACACCTGCTTCGCATGTGGCATACGGACGGAATCTACGTTGCATGTGATTCGAGATTGCCAATGGACCACTGTTGTGTGGAAAAAACAATCCTTCGAAGCTGCTGGATGATTTTTACTCAAACTGATGAACCGATGACTTGGCTGGCAAATTGCTTGAGAATTAACATGTATAAACACGATAATATTGACTTCTGGAGATTCTTGTTTCGAGAGGTTGTGCAAGGACTTTGGTATTTGCGCAATCATGAGTTCCACCAAGATGATCGCTCGCCCCCAAAAATGATCTTCATCTCGGAAGATATCCATTTGAGCACAAGAACTTAGACTAGCTTAGAGTTGATTCTGATGCTTGCTTGATAGATTAGTTTGCATTTTTTCACAGCTTCTGAATAATCCTTTATACAGTTTTTTGGTGCTTGTTAATATAATATCCGGTTTCGACAAAAAAATCTATCATATTTTTCTTTTGAATGTCATCTTATCTTTCATTTGAACCACATTTATCTTTTCCTTTATTACCGTCTCCATTTTTCTCATTAAGTAATTTTTAGATCCATATTTCAAATTCTAATATATATATATATATATATATATATATATATATATATATATATATATATATATATATATATATAATTTTCACTTTCATGTCCGTTTGAACAAATCTCCGTTCAAATTATAAGGGGGCATATCCTACTTTTTGAAGTAAATGGATATCAATTATACATCATACTGATAATAGTCGATCCAAATTACGCCACGTGTCGTCCTCTTAGGACGTGTAATAAACGACTAATCCCTAAACATAGGGCAATAAGGGCCAGGAGTCCTAGAAACATAACTAAGGGCAAGTCCCTTACCCCAGGTGGAAGATCGGCCGAAGCTCCTCTTACAGCCACCGCAGGTCGGCCAAGGCCTGTGAAGAGGAGCTGCCTAGTTCGGCATAGTAGTCTTGGGGGCTGAACGCAGGATGCTCAGATCAACCAGGCTGTTAACACACGTGTGGGATAACTGAGTAAAATGTGGAAAGAATCCTTAGTCATAAAGACCGTGACATCGACATAAAGTATGTTCATAATTATCCCTAAATCATAGGGATTTAGGCGTGTATATCCATAGCGAAAATAATAATTATAATGTAATTCCTTGCAGGACAAGGAAAGGGGATAAATCATCTCCTATACAAACAACCCAAAAGAACTTCGAAAGATTTGATTCCAATTCAATTATTGGATATGTAGGCAACTCAAGAGAAATAACTCGAGAGCTCAGTCTAAAATACACAAAAACACATCCCTCTTTATATACGAATTAGGGTTCTAGGGGATTAAGGTCTTTATCACAAAGGTAATCGGTCTGGATTACTACCAGACGAGATCCAACATCGTAACATACATTACCTACTATCAGTGGCGGTTCTATATACAATTAAGGGCGACTGCGCCCTTTGATTCGAAAAAAACACTAATATATGTAGTATGAATTTAGTTTCCCCCCTCCCCTCCCCTCCCCCTTAATCTTCGTATTTGTCTTTAGAAATTTTATTGTCTCCCTTACAGGAGATCATGCGTCCGCCACTGCCTACAATGATATTCTCTCTTACACTTCTCATTTATCTTCTTTTTCGTTACTCACTTTTTCTACACCTTATAAAACAACCAACTACAATAAACATTTTCTATACAATTCTCCAAAATTACTTTTCACTCACATCTCAACTAACTAATTTAACTAACAACACATTTTTCCTTTTATATATTTATTTTTATACAAAAATCAGAATGAAATATTTTATACTTGCAAAGTGAGATTTTAATACGTTGTATTCTTGTCAAAAAACGAAAAGATATCGTATCCGTTCACGAAAAGAATGTCGTATGCAATTTTCGAAATTAACAAAATAGTATTCGGAGAGATTATCCTTTTTCTTTAATGGAAAAAAAGAGTATGTGGAATGTGAGTTGTGTACTTCATATATGGAACGAAAGAGGTTTGCCGCTGAAATGAATTTATGCAGTACTAGTTGGAGAGAGAAATGCTACAACTGTTCACATTAACATGACTTTTATTTTTGGGAGCCTTAATTTTAATTATGGGCCTAATAAGGGTTGGATATCAACTCTATATGAGATCAAACTTAGTGGGGTTTAAAATGCTACAATTGTGGTCACTCTAGATTGTCCATAGTGGCCTCCATGGACTATACTTTAAATCAACTTTTAGTGTACTATAGAGTATTTAGACTTCCACAATGATACATCTCCATATTACCCTCTAAACACATCATTTTTCGTTCTAATTTCAACTTTTTATCAATTTAACAAATAATACACTCCAGTGAACACACTTTATACGACACTCCAATATACTAAAAATACCTATATATATATATATATATACCACATAATCACACCTATATATATACCTTCAAAAAAGAAAGAATAATATCACAATAAATGAAAATTCCTATCGTCATCTTCAAGATCCAACTGTTCTCAGTAATATATCGTATGATTTCATCATTAATTTCTTATTTTTTCTGTATTAATATCATCCATTTTCAGAAAAAAATAAAAAAAAGTTAAGAAAAACGAAAGCAACTGAAAAAATTATTCATAATCATTAAAATTAGGAAAGAGACGACATAGAAGTGAGAGAAAAATGTGTAAAGTGGGTACTATTCACTTTATATTGGACTCCAATTTTGGAGTAACTAATAGAGAAATTAAGAGATAGAGAGTATTAATGAGTGTCATTCATCAGACGAAAGTAGAGTGATCCAAATTACTTGAAAATATGATTTAAAGTGTGATTGAGAGCTCCCATTGAACCTGCTGATAAACCCCACTTTATCTGGTAATTCTATTTCTACTACCTCTCGCTTGAATTCATGAGAGTCTCTTGGAGTGAACAGTAACTAATGAAGCACCGACACTTCAATCTGTGTGCCGTACGCTGTGTCCGACATGTTTCCGACACGACATGCGATCGACACGCCTCCGACACGTGTCAGTTGATTAAATTAATTTTATTCAAAATTTTAATATCTTACGCTGACACTCCCCGACACTCTTGAACCCAATTTTTTTCAAATTTGTTTTTCTTCTTTATTTATGTTTTCTTCAATAAAACGTTAAATACACGATTTCAATCTTGATTATAATTTAATAAAAATACGTGTATTTAGTTTATATCTTTCTTGTTGATTAACAAATCATTTTTACACTTTGTAATATTTGGAAGGTCAATCACAATATTATTTTTACTTTTGGCACCATATAAAGGTCGAATATCTATTTTAGATATTCATAGAGTTAACGTATTACATATCTAATTTTGTCTAGTTTTTTTGAGTTTTATGAATCTTATTTACATCATTTATATATATATATATATATATATATATATATATATATATATATATATATATATATATATATATATATATATATATATATATATATAAACGATGTCGGTGACGTTGATTCTCGGATGGACTCAGTTTTCAAGTTATTAAACTGGGTATATCAAAACCAACTGAAAAGCCTACTGAAATGAGAAAGGTAGAAATAATATCACTCACATCCTTATACTCATGTTGTTATTGTTTAAGCTGTGAAAGTAAGGGATGAACTATAAACTCAATAAAGAAACATAACACTAAAAAGAACCGTATTGCTTATTGGGATCATGACAAAGTTTTAAGTCTCTTTCGCAAAATGAAATGTATAAGTACAAACAATACATAAAAGCTAACATTTACCAAGTATCTCAACCATTCATGATCATATCAGTCAACAACAGTTAAACAATAAACATTCTCTTACCTTTTACTTTAAGTTTCTATTTCTCCGTTACATCATTTATATGTCGTATCTTGTGGTTCATGAGTACTGTGTCATATTAATTTTATCTCAATATCGAGGCATGGACATTACTGTTATAACCAAGAAGGGAATCCAAATGCAAAAGAGATAATTAACAGATGCAATCTAACAATAATAATTAACAGAAATAACAGAAACAAGAAAAACACAAGATTTAATGTGGTTTCCGGCGTTGTACCGACTACTCCACAAGGACCTCCAACACTACTCTAGCCTCTCCCTCCAATATTCATTTCCTCAAACTCACCCGTTAGAATTATCATCTCTGGCATGCTTAGATTTTACCGTACTTTCGTGGCTAAGGTGTTTACGACTACGTTGGTGGTTCTATAAATCTCCCGGCTGCCACCATCACCGGCTCTAAAGGACAGGTCTCACCAAATCCGGCATATACTTCTTGGGTGAAGCAGGATAATTTAATTCTTTCCACGATCACCTCTTCCTCTCTTAGGAGGTTCTCATGCAAGTTTGTACGGCCACCACGAGTGCAGAAATTCGGTCCGCACTTCAGACATGCTTCGCGGCTCAAAGTCACGCTAAATTGGTCCAGATCTGAACAGAATTAATTAGCCTCGACAAGGAAAACGATCTCTCAGCCACCGAGTACTAAGTAAAAATTAACGGTTAGCTGATGACCTTGCTATTTGCCAGCCATGCCCTCAACACTAATGATATAATAACTTACCGTTTAATTTGGCGGGATTCGGACTTGATTACGACTCTCTAGTTACAATGGTGTCAGCACGCGAATCGATCACTTAGGACGAAGTTTATTCGCTTTTGTTAACCATAGAAGCACGCATTCAACATCATCGCTGTTAGTAATACCATCCGCAACGGAAGCGATTTTAAGGATCTAGATCTATAAATTACACGTAATAAAAATAACTAGATCTATATCTACAAGGGTTGTAGATCATACCTCTTGGATCTCAAAATCCAAGTTGAAGAACCGCAATAGGATGAACGAAGGAAAGCGTGAAGAGCACCACGATCTTCCGTGACGTGTGATCCAAGCAACTCGGTGGAAGAAAATTCTCGACTCGAATCCTTCGATATGCTACCCGGAAAAATCTCCAAGATTTTTCCCCAATCTCCTTGGCCGAATTTTCCCTTTCTCTCTCTAAGAGGTGAAAGTCGAAATCATGTGTGTATTAAGGCAGGAGAACTCTCTTTATATAGGAGAGTAAAACTTAGCCTCCAAGGATTTTTATTTATCAAACAAAATAAATCCTTTAATAAAAGATAATTCCATAATATTCTAGAACAAATCTAGAATAATATTTATCTTTATTATTTACCATAAATATTTATCCAATAAATATTTTATGCACATGTCTTTTTAATACACAAGAAAATCAATTCCTTGTTTCCTTAAACATGATGTTGGCGCCAATCACACATTAAATGACCTAGTCAATGTGATTTTTTCCATTCACACTAATTGCCAAGATTATGGAAAATATTTTTTCCAATTGTTTTAATTATTTAGTTCCAACTAATTAAATAGTCACTAAACAATTAATTCACATATCGATTAATTAAATTCTAATAAGAATAAAATTAATATTATTAGGATTCAACGTCCGAGAATAGCTATCTTTATATTTAGGAGAGCACGTCGGGACCATGGACTAATAATCACGCTCCGATAAATCAAATAAATAATTATCTTACGAACGAACAATTATATTCGATAAATCAATCACAGAATATGCCACCATAATCCCGTGATCGCACTCCTCCGATTATGAGATTATATTTATCTCCTCACGAGAATAATAATAAGCGTCCATTGATACAATCATTACATATGGATTAATCATCCATAGACTGTTCATTCTAAATCGGGAAGTTACCGTTAACCCTTTTTGAACCTCTTATCCTTATTTACCATTAACCCCCAAAGTGATCAATTAATTCATACAACTCACTTTGGTAGCTAATCGGTGTAATATGAACTCGCGATCGATCGCTTTCTAGGATTAACAAATAATGGAAGGCGTCTTTCTACTTCCATAAATAGAAGGAATGGATTCCGTATCCGTGATAACACGGACTACTCACTCAATCCAAAGACAATGCCAAGATGGGGTAATTCGGACCACAGACTCGGTGTAATCCTTAACCGTCAAGTCAAACTTCATACCGATTCAAGCGGTTGGATCGTGATCACCTCAGATTAAGATATATCCATAAATATGATCATCCATTGATTCGATAAGACTTTCGACACGGAATTATATCGTGAACTCTAATCAAATCGGTCCAAATTCTATACGATATATCTATCATATATAAATGCCCCATTAGGTTCTCTTAACCGAAAGTCCGGATAAGACAATCACACCAACTGTGTTATGGGCGCATTAATAGCACGTTAAAGGAGAGACCCGATACTCTCGATTAACTTCACTACGGGCTAATTGTATTTTAAGTACATCTTCACTAACTCAATCCTCATGTGTATATACCATACACTGAGTTAAGTGATTACATAAACGATATACTTAGGGTTTTCTGTAGTGTAAATACTATTGTCACATCGGTGATTATGAGAATAATAAATATGAATAATAACGTCAATTCATTTATTAAATAAAATAATTACAAAAATTGTCTTCGGGCATCACACCTAACAATCTCCCACTTACACGTAAAAGCATGTGATTAATTGATTTAGAGCACACCCTATTATTTAAAATACAACAAACTACATCTCCCACTTGCTCTAAAGCAATGGAGACCCATCCCGTATTCTAGTACCCATTAAGCATATCATAACCATTTGATTCCAAAGTACACTCCGAGTATGCCGTCGTAGGATAGGTCGGTGACTCGGGAGCACCTACATCTAAATGTCATGGGTCTTAATGATTATTCAGTTGTCGGCTCGAGACGATCGGTAGAATCGAAACGTTACGGTCCATCTAATCATGTGGTAATCGAGTAAACATCGAGCCCGAGATCGACTTAACGATCATCCTCAATCGACTTAAAGTCAAAATCGATTGTATCACACATATCCAAGTTCACACATGAATATGTCCGCATATTATTCCTCGTTCTCTTCAAGATACTAAAGGACATACTAAACTTGCTTTGTTAACCGCCGAATCTATGATTCGATCAAAATTGACGTTCAATAACTCGACCATCTCTTACTAGAAAGAGAATCTATCCTATTTCTCTTGATCCGAAGATCTGAGAGTCATTCCTGAGGCATAGGGTAGAACTTCCTCGTTGAATGTTGCATACATGGATGCATCATCTTAACCAATAAGATGGATGGGAAACCGGTGGATCGATTCTAATGAATTCGACCGAGTCAAACTCTTAAGAATGTTGTCCAAATCTCATTTGCGAGAGAATTGTGGTATCGTCGATTTCGACTTGAGATAACACACCCATGTTGATTCCAATCTGGTGCAAAGTGTTATCCTTCACAAACACTAATTTATATATTCACTCTTGTACTAAAATTGATATCCGGTCTACAAAAGACTTATCAATATTCCGGTCAAATCCACATATTGTAGAAATATATGACTTCCAATGACCGAGAGGTTTGCTTTTTATCCACAAAGGACATAAGCCTTGGCAAATCATCACCGTCATGAGTTCATAAGGCATTACCCTTTTGTTCGAATGAAATCCAGACTCCTTTGTTTGGCAAGAAAAGTCTCCAGGAATCACCCCTATTTTCTGCTTTTGAACGAAATCATTCAATACCGAACTCATTCTACTCTTTTCCGTGTAGATCCAATTACTCCCACTGGGCCTGAGACGCTCAGGTGGTTCTACAAGAGCATGAACAGAATTGGAGTACCGAACTCCATTCACAGGGTTATGGCTTGTAAACCAACCTCTATTATCAGAATCCTATTACTGCTCACAAAAGAGCCATAGGTCATCGATCGATCCTTAGACTACAAAGTCTGCAGAACCCGTAACGGGTAATGGATAAACCATACTCCCACTACATTCTGGGTGGATCAAAATTCTGATTTAGTTTAGTAGTATTTAGTGTTATCACCAACAACCAATGTTGGATGTGGTCTGATTTTAATCAGTTAGTAACTACCTTGAGTAAACGTACTTCAAGGTTGAAGGTTTTGCTGTTCATGGACTCTATCAGGAAGGACGCAACAGTATGACTGTCCCTTCCTGATTTCAAGAATCTTAGAACAAACCTTTATACTCAATAGGTTAAAAGATATATCACGAATGGTCATTGACCGAACGCCACTGTGAAATTCTAGTCTTACCTAAATGCTTATATTTATGGAAATGGGGTGAACCGAATCCACACCTTATCTGTAAATTCCAAAGCATATTCTAGGTAGACTGCTTGGTCTTACATTTCAATGTAAACCGATATTTCGCTTCTAATATCTTTATTGAGTTAAGCAGTGTATTGTAGCACATCTAAAAAAACTATATAAGGCAATTTAACGGTTTCTCACTTAGTGAAAACATTTCACTATGAGGCAAAGCCAAGCATCATCCACAGGACTATGTGATGGCCCATTTACGAGTATAGAATACTCTATCTCTGTTGAAAACAGAGAAACCTCAAAATATTTTGGATAAACTTACCGGAGTGTTTGAATAGTTATCAGACAAGAAGTCACTACTCGGAAGCTCCTACTAGCTCGTATCTTTCATCGGACGAAGGTCGTCATGAACAAGCTATGTTACTTCTTTATAACCATTATTCTTTCCCGATTGAAAGAAAACTTAGTCATTGATCCTTTGAGACAATACAACAGATCGGGAGAAAGGAATCACCCTGAGCCGTCTTCAGTGTCTTGTCTTTTAGGGACTATGCACTAACTATGGAATATGAAGAAGCGTTTATCTAAATATAGAAACCAATTGCTCTTAATAGTTCTTAAGATGTGTTTTATATACATATTTCAATGATTCTAAGTGGTTTTGACTTCATCAAACAAAAGTCCGAGTCTTGGATTCGTATTTACAAATGGTATATTCACTTTTATACGAGAAACAAATTATCGAATAGAAGGTAAATCCATTCGTTCCAACGAATCGTAAATGAGAAAATAAATTTTCCGCGATATCCAAGGATTGAATCCGAGATTTATTTCTTATATCACTCCCACTATTCTAGCTAAAATTAATCGCCCGTTGTTTTACTCTTTTAATCGTTAAATGCACTGCTACCTTGTTCTTCCAAAGAACTTAGCTCCGAGAAAATCGCCAAGGATTCATAGGTTGGTGATCCAAAATCACTGTCCTTATCCTATGATTTTTGATTAATTAATTTTCGGTTCACCTTAAAGTTTTTCACTTAGATGACTAACACTTTTAGACATATTCTCCCATTCTTGACTTTCCGTGAATGGAAAGCAGCTTCTTGAACGGTTCGTTTGAGTAGACACTACTCTTGAACCGTGGGATGTCTATTTCGAGTGTTACTCGTCGGGACTTCTCGGATTTTCTAATATACCAGAAAAAACAACAAATCATAACATTAAAGCTCCCACTAGTTTATCGGTTCCAAATACCGTCTAACGAGCAACGCTTTATTTTTTATGATTTTCCGATTTTTTCGATTAGAAAAATCTTATAGTTCCAATGTTTCCAGAAATACAACAAATCATAGAACTCCCACTAGTTCATCGATTCCAAATATCGTCCAACTAGCGACATTTCATGACTTCCCGGTTTTTCAATTAGAACGGTTACGTGTGTAGTCAGTTACACTTTTCTAATGTTCTAGAAAAACAACAAATCATAAAGCTCCCACTAGTTCATCGATTCCAAATATCATCCAACTAGTAACACTTCATGATTTTCCGATTTTTCAATTAGAAAATTACTTGTGTAATTACTACACACTCAAAATTCACTAGAAGAATTTCAAAGTCCGAAATCACATTTGATCAAACTAAGTTTGTCTTCCGTTTGACACGAATGACACTAGTGACATACCTATATGTCACTCTGGTTTTTAAAAGGCTTAAGAGAAAATATCTCTTTCGAAAAATAATTGCATTATCGATTAACTAGTTCAACGCCCTAGTTACTTTCCACTTTTTAACGAAGTCAATACTAGTCAATTAATTTTTAAGCAATTTAGTAAGGGATAATGTTTGTAAATAAAATGACATAAATTAATTCAAGTTTAACACTACTATATTTTATTTTAGGAATTGTAAACTAAAATTAAGTCTACTCTACCATTCCAAGGTTTTAACCTCGCATCTCAGTGCCGCCGTAGGGTAGGTCAAAGAGATGACGGTTAAATCGAGACAATCTCATCAATGAATAACTTGTGAGAATCGAACATCCCCACGAGAATCGAACATCCTTTTATTCATTGACTACCTTCTTTTTTAGCCTAGATATTACCAAAAATATCCTTTATGAGTGTGACCTACTATATCGGATCTCTTAGGTACGCCCAGAGTGTGCCGTCGTAGATAGGTCGGTGACCCGACGAGTACCCGTAAATCCTATCCTTTCGGAGACCAAGCCATGAATGTTGATAGGGGTGAACACCATCCGTAGGGGGACGAAATCAAAGCGCCCGAGGCGCCACCCTTCTCTCACTTACTTGTATCTATAGTAGAGGCCGTGGGGTTGTTGTCGCCTCCCCGCTCCCACTCAATAATTTGGAAGTGGTTGTGGGTTAACTAACCACGTCTTTTGATGTTAACATAAAAGCTCATCAAATCAAGGATTCGAATGGTGTCGGTAACGTAGGAAGCCTACCGCCCTATTCGTTGGAACATATGTGATGATCCGGACGAAATCGGGTCAAGATAGCCTCATTGAGATAAGAAGGAATCACCCCTCCGCTCTCCGGTGTAGCTTAGTCTTGCCGGATCCCCGTGCATACATCACACTAGGAGGGTTAAGTCGGTCGAGCCTAGCTCGATTGACCACCCAACCTATAAGCGAACCGCTTTTATCTAAGATTTATTGTTCTTTCACCATCATTCAATCTCGTAGACACTACGAATTGAAAACGTGATCTCGTTTGGGCTTTAAGGCGGTTCACCGAGAACACACACCGAAAAGGCCTAACGATTTCATAACCCGTCCTCGGATCATTAATTAGTTACTAAATTTATTAATTACCACGATTAATTAAATTTCAACTAATTACGAGTTTGTATACATGCCTATTTTAATTACCAAAATTAAAATTCTACATGTATGCATGGAGTGGATTTATGATATGATGCATGTCATGGCAATTCCGATTTTATATCTATTTTATGATCAAACACATAAAAATAAATTGCGGAAAATTTAAACACCGAGATGGATCGTTGGCTTGGCACCCCGTATCTAATCTATTAGAAAATAAAACCAAAACCCTAACTAGGGTTTACTACTTTCTAACTAAATCTGCAGCTGTTCGAATTTTTCGACGATCGGCATACTAAACGAACTCGGATCGGGACGATATTTTCCAGATCTTATCTGCACTCCTTGAAATTCAATATGGACGGTTGGATCGGTGCTTTGACTTACCAATTTTCTCCAGTAAACCGCCAAACTTGCTGCTGAATCTGACTTTGACTGCACTGCATCAAGGAATTCCTGAGGCATATCGGGAATCGAGATGAATCCCGATCGACCTGAAATTTTTATGGTACGTCCGAAACTCCAAGTTGATCAATCTGAACGGTCGGATTTGCGTTTCAACGGTCCAAACTCTCCCAGAAAATCGAGGAAGTCACAGGTAGTGTATCTGTGAATCCTGCGTTTTTCTGTTACAGCAGCTTCTTCGCAGCATCAAACGGATATTGAAGTTGATCAAAATTTGTGGAGTTGATCATCATCTTCTAATCTTGATTCTGACCGGAGGGATCTTCGTTTCAACGGTTCGATCAACGGGAAAATAAAAAATACTAAACAGCTACTAACAAGATCTATTTGCTTTGGAAATTAAACTTGCAATAAAGATAAATTGCATAATTTCCTATACTCATATGAACGCAATTTTCATCGTTTATACGAGTTTACAATAGATCTAACAAGTAAACAAGACTCAACCCCAATCCATCTCTTCAACCACAACAATCGCAACAACATAAAAATTAAACAAACATATGCATCGCCCATAAAAATTGGACAAAAAAACTACATGTTTTCCACTCCTAGATCTAATATTTTATACGTATAAATATAGATCACCATGGCTCCGATACCACTGTTAGTAATACCATCCGCAACGGAAGCGATTTTAAGGATCTAGATCTATAAATTACACGTAATAAAAATAACTAGATCTATATCTACAAGGGTTGTAGATCATACTCTTGGATCTCAAAATCCAAGTTGAAGAACCGCAATAGGATGAACGAAGGAAAGCGTGAAGAGCACCACGATCTTCCGTCACGTGTGATCCAAGCAACTCCCGGTGGAAGAAAATTCTCGACTCGAATCCTTCCGATATGATGCATCCGGAAAAATCTCCAAGAGATTTTTCCCAATCTCCCTTGGTCGAATTTTTCCTTTCTCCTCTCTAAGAGGTGAAAGTCGAAATCATGTGTGTATTAAAGGCAGGATAACTCTCTTTATATATGAGAAAGAAACTTAGCCTCCAAGGATTTTTATTTATCAAACAAAATAAATCCTTTAATAAAAGATAATTCCATAATATTCTGAACAAATCTAGAATAATATTTATCTTTATTATTTACCATAAATATTTATCCAATAAATATTTTATGCATACGTCTTTTTAATACACAAGAAAATCAATTCCTTGTTTCCTTAAACATGATGTTGGCGCCAATCACACATTAAATGACCTAGTCAATGTGATTTTTTCCATTCACACTAATTGCCAAGATTATGGAAAATATTTTTCCAATTGTTTTAATTATTTAGTTCCAACTAATTAAATAGTCACTAAACAATTAATTCACATATCGATTAATTAAATTCTAATAAGAATAAAATTAATATTATTAGGATTCAACGTCTGAGAATATTTATGCTTATATTAGGAAGCACGTCGGGACCATGGACTAATAATCGGTGGCTCCGATAAATCAAATAAATAATTATCTTACGAACGTAACAATTATATTCGATAAATCAATCACAGGAATATGCCACCATAATCCCGTGATCGCACTTCTCTCGATTATGAGATTATATTTATCTCCTCACGAGAATAATAATAAGCGCCCATTGATACAATCATTACATATGGATTAATCCTCCATGATCGTTCATTCTAAATCGGGAAGTTACCGTTAACCCTTTCAGAACCTCTTATCCTTATTTACCATTAACCCACAGTGATCAATTAATTCATACAACTCACCTGGTAGCTAATCGATTGTAATATGAACTCGCGATCGATCAGTTTCTAGGATTAACAAATAAGGAGCTGTCTTTCTACTTCCATAAATAGAAGGAATGGATTCCGTATCGCGTGATAACACAGACTACTCACTCAATCCAAGACAATGCCAAGATGGGGTAATTCGGACCACGGACTCGGTGTAATCCTTAACCGTCAAGTCAAACTTCATCCGATTCAAGCAGTTGGATCGTGATCACCTCAGATTAAGATATATCCATAAATATGATCATCCATTGATTCGATAAGACTTCTCGATTACGGAATTATATCGTGAACTCTAATCAAATCGGTCCAAATTACTATACGATATATCTATCATATATAAATGCCCCATTAGGTTCTCTTAACCGAAAGTCCGGATAAGACAATCACACCAACTGTAGCATGGGCGCATTAATAGCACGTTAAAGGAGAGACCCGATACTCGATTAACTTCACTACGGGCTAATTGTATTTTAAGTACATCTTCACTAACTCAATCCTCGTGTGTATATACCATACACGAAAGTTAAGTGATTACATAAACGATATACTTAGGGTTTTCTTGTAGTGTAAATACTATTGTCACATCGGTGATTATGAGAATAATAAATATGAATAATAACGTCAATTCATTTATTAAAGAAAACAATTACAAAAATTGTCTTTCGGGCATCACACCTAACAATCGCCCCATCCCCCTGTCACGGCCGCCGTCGATTACTCCCAACAATGATCTGTTGTGAATTACTCTCGATCACCGCTTGAATAACTCTAATCATGGCAAGCGTTCCAACCAATCTCGAGGCCGGGGGCATTCCAACGATAATAACATAGGCCGTGACAATTATCGGCCGAATAACACCCAAGATAGCCCTAGTGATTCTCCACAGTGCCAAATTTGCACAAAATGCGGACACACAGCTCATGAATGCTACTTCCGCTACTCTGACAACTCGGCTCCTCCCAACCCGACACCACCATACAGGCCTCTGCAACGCAAGTATATGCCGCACACTAGTACCCTTCCACCCCTTCTGATTGGATTCCCGATACCGGAGCATCTCATCACATCACCAATGACTTCCGCAATTTCTTCTGAGCCTTATGATGGCCCTGACAAAGTTCTTATAGGTGATTGATATGATCCGTAACCGAATAAGATCCGAAAATGCCCGAGGACTTGACTGATGGCACCAATAAGACGAGCATTACGACCCTTAGCTAACCCGTAACTAAGAACCTTGGTATAACCTCAACCCTTAGATAAGATGTACCTAAGAACCTTGGTATACGAACGCCACAAGGTATGCTCAGAACTTTGATAAGTTCATGATTTGAATATTCTACACAAGAATATTGTACCCCTAGTATGACGCTTAATTTGCCGTGTCATTTTTAACTTTTATATTTATCTATGTTGTATGTATGTATGTATATTACAATATTATTATTATCGGGATGTATTTTGTAATAATATTTAGTACGGGTAGTTTGGTAATTATTCTTAAAGGGTGAAGCCCTTGCCGTTCAGAGATCACAACGGTATAATAGTAGGTTTCACTCTTTACAAATAATTACCAAACTATCCGTACTAAATATAATTACAAAATACATAATAATAATAATAATAATAATAATATCGTTATAATGTATGTGTAAATATATAATTTCTCTCTTATGGAGTCTCCTCTAGTTAGCTTCATCTCTCTTATGGAATCTCCTCCAGAATGGGTTTTTAGGTAAACATTTTACCATCCGATTTCTCCTTTACTGCATGTACAAATTTTCTTTTATTGTTCTTTTTTCTCGTGCATTTTGGGGAATTGTTTTAATTTTGGGTTACGGATCACATCAACTTCCTTTCGATTGTTTTTTTTCCTTAAATAAAATCAACTGCTGGGTTTTGAACCAATAACCTTAGATTCAGTTTCGAGGGCCAAATTTAAAAAAAAAAAAAGTTTAAAAAAAAGAAGGTTAAAAAAAATCAAGTGCTGGGTTTTGAAACAATGACCTTAGAGTTAGTAATAAGGCTTCTAACTGATTGAACTAAATAGACAATTGCACTAAAGATTGTCTCAAAATATGTAATACACAGTTTTCAAAATTATTAGATGGATATATTAGTAAATTCGCACGGAAATTTAACTGGATTCCATGGACCCCACCCTTGCCCATGTGGGTCTGCCCCTGTTTGTTATATGCCTACAGTTGAGAGGACGTGTTGAAACTTAAGAAAGCTGGTGTAATATACATCCCTACGGCTTGAGTTTTTTTAAAAGATGTGAATTCAACAAAGACCGTGATTCTACTAACGTACCACACTCCCCCTCCCTGTATTTGGTGCTCCTAAATTCACCAGATAAATGGCCCTTTTAACTGATAATGACTAAAAACCTACATTGTATTGTTATGTTTATCTTCTACCTGTTACTTAATAAAAGGCCATATCTTGTTGTTAGTAAAAAAGACTTAAGTAATGACAATATTTGGACGGCTATTGGGAGAAGCCGGTCATTCAAACGAAGTAATAACTCATTTGTTAATTAATGTATGTATTAATTAATTAGGAATCTTCATTAATTAATAATTATCACAAATTTTAAAATGATAGAACACTCGTGGAAGCTGAGGTGTACGTAAGGCGCGCCGTTGGATCACGAGTGGGTACGTAAGCGAAAGATACCAATCATAAAAAACAAAAAAACTCAGCTACATCACATTCTTCTCCTCCAAATGCAACTTCCTAGTTGATTCCTTTTTTGTTTTGTATGCCATGATATATATATATGTATATATATTGAGAGATATATATTATTTGCACGACACTAATCTTATCGGTGCATCATAACTATTTTACAGAATCAACATTTGGAAAGTCGGTTTTGGAGTCAAAAACCAACTTTTCGAAAGTCGGTTTTTAGTTTTTACAATACATGTACGAGAAGGCGGATTTAACCCAGAATTGACTTTCAAAATATTGATCCTAGTCACGGTCGTCCCTGTGTAATCGGAGACCCTAAGTAAAAAAAAAATTAGGGCCCTCGAGCTGTGAAAAAAATTTATATATCACAACTATTTTTGAGGTATACTATGTTGATGAGCGTTATTAAAAAATGTAACGGAATTTGATTAAACTTTCTGTCACTGAACTCGACAATAAATTTGGGTCTTATAGGGTTTTTAGTTTAAGTAAAAATAAAAATAGACCTAAAATACACTAAAATGAAGGCCTAGAATTACAGGTTTCGGCCGGACCCTAGGCCGCGGCCTTGTTGGCCTGCCCTGATTTTAGTGTGGTGCATCGATGGAATAAGTGTGTAAATAAATGTTCACACTTAGTGAGTAAGAGTCACCGTAAAGAGCTGATCAGTGGCGACGACCACGAGTAAAAAGTCGACTCTGCTGAAAGCACGGCCGGACCGAACTCCGGATTAATCGGACCAGTGGGTTCCGGATACCGAGGGCTTTAAAAAAATGTTCAAATATATATAATATGTTGTAGAGATAGAGTAAAAACATGATTGGCTCTGTATAGCCGTTGCTCTTACCTAAACAATGACAAGATCAAAATACTATACATTATTGCTTAAGTGACACTATAAAACAACATTAATCAAGTGTTATGATATTGTAAAATTATGTAATTATTTAATACCACTACTCCCTCCACACACACACACACAAAAAAAAAAAACAACCACTACTTATATTGCATATAAGGCATTTGCTTCTATTACATCACACAGCAAGAGCATCCGGCCATTATCGGTGATCTACTTGATTGATCGGTGTTAGATCATATTATAATATAGATCTAACACCGATCAACTGATGCAGATCATCCGATAATAATGCGAAGACACACTGATGAATGGCACTATCATTTCCGATTGCATAAACATTGGGATGTCCGCATGTAACGTTGAGTCCCACGATAGAATAATTTTTTTTTGGTGTATGCCAATTGTTATGACAGTCGTTAATCAATAGAGATTTGATAGCTTATGAGTATGGTACATCACATACTAATTAAGTAAAGTTTGGTACGTGAATTATACGGTTTTTTTCTAAAAAAATATGATTACAAATTCAGTATAAAAAAAAGTGAAAAATATGTATGTATATTAAACTCTTATTATTTCTTTTTTTTGAATTCAAAAAATTTATTAATCAAGGTCCGCCAAACAGGCGTTCAAAACGTCACTCGGGGGTAAGGAGCCCCAAGATGTATGGAAAGATACATTTAAACCATGTCTAGCTAAAAGGTGCGCTGGAATATTTCCAATGCGACGAATAAACGAAAAAGAAAGAGCTTCAAAGCTCGGTAGAAGAGCCAGACAGTCCTGAACTAAGCAACCTTGCGATGTGAGATCAACTCTGGTTGTCGAAGTCGCGACACACACATTAGACAATCGCGCTCCACTTCTAGCCGCCGAATCCCTAAGTGCACGCGCCTCGGCTAGAGCCAGGAGATAGCCTTAAGTTCCATATATGCAACCGGATCTCACGGATCAAAATGATATGCAAATGAGTGAAGAACGACCCCACTTGAGTCTCTAAAAATCACCCCAACACCGGTGCAAGCCCTCGTGATCGCGGTCGTCAACATTACCCTTGATCACGCCCACTGAGGCCGTACCCATTTATCCGGTAGATGCACTCCTGATGCCGGAGGCCGATAGCTCTCCAGGGCCGCAACATACTCATCTGAAGCAGCCAAAGACCGCATGCACACCGCAGAAACATGAACAGCTTGGTTATCAAACACTGCAGAGCAGCGCGCTTTCCAGATTCCCCACATGAGCCACACAAATCTAGCTGCTGCAAGACACCTCGCTCATCGAGCGACCTCGTAAAAAACTCTCCAAAGGTAGCGGAACAAAGGTGTCAGAAACCCCTTTAAATGGAGACATCTCCCAAATTCGAGCAAACCATCTCACATTCAAAATTACATGCGCATTGTCTCTGGGCTTCTCCACATGCAGGCGAGATACCATCCCCCATACGCCGCCGTTGCAAACCGTGACCAGTCGCAAGACAATCATGTAAACATCGCCATAAGAAGTGTTGAATGCGCGGCTGGACCGCAAGCCGCCAGCAATCCCTCCAAAGTTTGCTCTGCCCAGCCGAAGTAGACGGCCCGCCCACTGCCGATGGCCGATAGAGCGACAAGGCCAAATAATATCCAGACCGCACCGTATAGATGCCCCGACGATCGTAATGCCAGATCCGCCGATCCGGGTGCCCCCAGGGGCTACTGTAATGAAAATTGGAGTAATTGTGTTTCTTAATGAAAATCATAGTTCGATTTTCATATATTCTCTGGGTATAATCAAGATATTTCATTCTCTATTCCCAATTCAAATATATGTATTAATAATTAACTACTAAATAAAATCACGAACATTAATGGTTTGACTTAAATTTAAAGAAAAAATAAATAAATGAACAAGTAATGTGTGTATATAATGATTTGGCCGGCCTTAATTGTCCTCTCTATCAACGCTTATTATTCCCGCATATATCAAGTAGTTAGAAGCCCCATTGATGTCTTTGATCCGGTGTTTATTTCATTAACACCAAAGCTTTATTTTTATTTTTATTTTTGAGTAAAACACCAAAGCTTTATACACCTAATAATTAAGGAATCGAGCAAATTAAGAGAGGAAAATGGTAATTAATTAAGTCCATGCATGTTTTCCTTCATATGTACTAGCTATAGCTATTATTTCCTTAAAATTAGGAGTTTAATTTGCATGGGTTAATTGCAGGGTATTGACAGTACACTTCAGAAGCAACGTCAAAAGCTTGGTGGTACAAGGGCTACCTTGTTTGTCTATGGTAAGTTACTGGTTAAAGCGCGTTATCATCATCATCATCATCATCATCATGTGTCTCGATCTCTTAATTAGTCGTGTTTTCTTATATTCGATATGGTATAAGTAAGTAAGGAGGTTGAATTAATTAATGTGGGTGGATGCAGCAATGGCGGGGCTAGAGAATATGGCGTTTATGTCGCAGGCGGTGAGCTTGGTGATGTACTTCTATGGGTCAATGAACTTTGGGTTGACGAAATCGGCGACCACACTGACAAACATGCTTGGGACTGCATTCCTGCTGTCCTTGGTTGGTGGTTTCATTTCCGACACTTACTTGTCTAGATTCAAGACTTGCATCATCTTTGGCTGCTTCGAAGCCATGGTATGTATATGTTTTTAGTATGTATTCGTATTCTGCATTTCTTCTTCTTCTTCTTCTTCTTCTTCTTCTTCTTCTTCTTCTTTTTTTTTGAATGGAGGATTCTGTATTCACGTTCTGTTGAAAGGATTCGATGTAAAAGGGTATTATACATTTTGTTGTGAAACTATGAGGGTTGTTTCCTCCTTGTCCCTTTGAGTTGAAAGGATGAACATCTTTCACGGATTCCTTATACAACAAAATATCAAGAACGTAAATTGTTTTTTTTTTTTTGTTTGAAATATACGTAAATTGTTATAATTATTCTAATTGTCACTCCTTATTATTATTTTCAGGTATAAACACACCTTTTTATTTTTATTTTAAAGGGGTATAAACACACTTTTTTGTTGAAGTGGGGTATAAACACACTTTGGTCTCTCTTAATTAATTCATTAATTTCACAATTCTCATCAATGTTTAATCATGATATTCTTTAATTTACCCTCTATTTATAACTCTTTTTTTACATTGTCTGTCCAAAGTAGCATATACCAAAAATGTAACATCGAATATACAGCTTATAAAAACTTACCAACGTGGGGAAAAAAATTAAAAATAAAAAAATCATGAAGGATAAAAATGTTTAAATAAAAAACAATCAGTAAAAATAAATGAGGCAAAGAAAGAGAAAAAGAAAAAGAAAAAAAAGAGTCGTTTATTCTTGGTTATAACCATAACCATAACCATTTGTTGGCTATCAGTAGTTGAAAAACGGCCGTACTTTATATGTTTGACATGTGTAGTAAATAATTCATCTCAGAAGCCAATGAAATGGTAATAATAAAAAACACAGGTTGGAGACAAACTACTACACGTTCACATATCGCAATCAGCCTCAAAATTTGGATTCAGAATTTGGTCAAGTAAATTTAAGCATATATATAATTAATATTTCACTTTATTCCTAATAAATCGAATCAAATCGAAATAATTCATATTCAAAAAGACCTGTAACGTCTTTTGAAAGATACTGAAATTAGACTTAATTTATTTAAATTTTCTTTTTCTTCTGTTTACAGGGTTATGCAGTACTAACAATACAAGCACATTTCCCACAAATGAGGCCCCTAACCTGCACTGACCCAACCATGCACCAATGTCCAGAAGCAACCAGCACACAAGAAGCCATTTTATACACAGGTTTATATCTTGTTGCTTTTGGGACCAGTGGTGTGAAAGCAGCTTTACCATCTTTAGGTGCCGGTCAGTTCGATGAAAGGAACCCTAAAGAGGCTCCTGGACTCGCGAGCTTCTTCAACTGGTTGCTATTCTACATCACCATTGGAGCCATGCTTGGTGTCACCTTTGTTGTCTGGATAAGTTCAACTCAAGGATGGGAATGGTCGTTCGGGGTTTGTACCGTTGCTGTCATTGGCGGTCTTCTGTTCTTATCCATGGGAAGATCTGTGTACCGTAATAATGTCCCAAAAGGAAGCCCTTTTGTTCGTATTGCACAGGTAAAGCATATGGTTCAAGAAAGCCCTTTGTTTCACTCATCATCCAAATACAGGTTTAACAAGTGTTTCCTGATCTTTGGTTTCAGGTCTTCGTTGCAGCTATTAGAAACCGTAATCTTCCAATACCGGAACCAACAGAGGATTTACATGAGATCAGGAACAAAGAAGCTATAAAGGACAATGAGGTTCTTCATAGAACACATCAGTTCAAGTATGTTGAAAATTACTTGCTCAAAGTTGAAGATGAATCACCTTGTAAATGTTGTGTATAAATTGAATCTGATGAGAAACAAAAAAATTGGGATTTTCTGCAGATTTTTGGATCGGGCAGCAGTAATCAAGACTACAGAAGATTCAACCACTGAATTCACACCTGGAACCTGGCGCATGTGCACGGTTACACAGGTTGAAGAGACGAAGATTCTGATCCGCATGCTGCCCATAATTTTGAGCACCATCTTCATGAACACGTGTCTGGCTCAGCTTCAAACATTCTCCATTCAACAAGGTACAACCATGGACAGAAATTTCAAAGGATTCCAGGTGCCAGCAGCTTCAATTCCAGTGATTCCTTTGTTCTTCATGTTCGTGCTCATCCCAGCATATGAGCACGTATTTGTCCCTATAGCACGAAAATTCACAGGGATTCCAACCGGAATAAGGCAACTCCAGAGAATCGGTGTTGGCCTTGTTCTTTCAGCTGTATCCATGGCAGTAGCTGGGGTCATTGAAACTCGCAGGAAATCAGTAGCTATTGAGCACAACATGGTTGACACACCGGGCCTCTGCCAATCAGCGTTTTCTGGTTAGGCTTGCAATTTTCCATATTTGGAATGGCGGACATGTTTACATTGGTGGGAATCCTAGATTTCTTTTACGCAGAGAGCTCACAAGGCATGAAGTCACTTAGCACAGCCATTTCTTGGTGTTCATTGGCGTTCGGTTACTACATGAGCACAATAGTAGTGAATGTAGTGAACAAAGTAAGTGGTGGCTGGCTGGCTAGCAACAATTTGAACAGAGATAAGCTCAATTACTTCTACTGGTTGCTGGCGATTCTGAGTGTTTTGAACTTTGGAGTTTACTTGAAGTGCGCATCCTGGTACAAGTACAAAAAGTTAGAAATGAAAGAAATAGAAGCAGATGCTATTAAGCTTACTCCTGAATCAAAAGTGTAAAACCTCCATGTTTGTAACTGTACAACTTCTTATTTAGATACAATAGCTAGTCGTAGTTCTGACTGAACAAACAAGGCAATAGCTATAGCTATGTATCCTCTTATCCTTGTTCTCACAAACTACTCAATCAAAAAAGTTGCTGTTTTTGTATTCCAAGGTCAAGTTCTTTAGAAAAGAAAATCAAAGGACAAACAAGACTCCGCGTGACAAGTGGTCACGGGTTCAAACTGTGATAACCAACCTTCTAAGACTGTGTATAGTTGGCTCAAATGGCAGGCATGGCCCTTACCAGGGCCTACCATAAGTGGGATGCTTTCGTGCACCGAGCTTCCCCCTATAAAAAGAAAGAACTAAAAAGGTGCTAACAAAGTAGCAATCAGCAACAAATAACATAGTGTCACATACCAGTAACAAATTTGTTGGTGGAGTTTAATACAGAATCCAAGTCCCTGAGATGAATTAGAAACGTAATTCCCGTTGTGATGCTAGAAGAACTATAAGGACCATATATATCTGCTAAGAAGATGTCTGCTTCCAATGAGTCGAAGGAAGAAAAGTCAAATCAGAAAGTCGCACAGATTTCTGGGATCCATTCAAGGCTTAATTATATCAAACCATCTAAATTTTGAGATTAATACTGTTAGATAAAGATTGTTCACATGAAATGATCAATGTTAAGCAGGATAAACTATATAATCTAAAAGGGAAAGGTAAAGAAAAACTCAACAAATCATATCAACGCCTCTACAGTAACATTGAAAAGTGAATAAGATTCCCGCAAAATCTGATTATAGGAAATTTCCTTCATCATTTCACAATTAAAAAGATCCAAGATCATAAAAGCCTTTCACCATAAACATCACAGAAGCAGCATTTTCATAAAACTTTCTTTTCTTTTATATCTAATTCGTATACGTTTACAAGAGCATCAGTAGCAGTGCACATGTACAAATTGTATGCTTAAATTAACAGTTGAAAGTGGAAACAAGATAAAGGTGATGACTTTTAGTCTGACCAGTGATTGTCGTATAAGAAACTAAGCCATTATCTACCATTTCACATCCAAGTCCAAAACTTTCGTGGCAGGGTAAGGGCTGAGAACTTGGTGAAAGAGATGTTTGTTGTCCCATTGCTCTATTTTCTCAGGTCGGCGTTGTGCAAGTAACAAAGGGAATGTCTACCAATTCACATCCAAGGTCAGAGACTTCTGGGGCACGATAAGGGCTGGGAATTTCGTGAAGGAGATGTTTGTTTTCAAATTGATGTAATATCTTAAGCCTATTTCATCAATAGGTTTGAGTTTATTTGCAAGTACGAGCCTGAGAACGTCTCCATCTGCTCTGGCAATCACATTAAACCATACACGTTCAATACCGGGCTTCATTCTCCACTCAGCCAGTGTATTCCATTTTCTGTCATTACTTTGAATTTCTCTCTGAAGCTCCAGCTTGAAGCGAAACATGGATGATGCAATAATCTTTGCATGTAGAGAAGCTGAACCTAAAACTGAATCTTGATTGGTCTTTTGACCAAGAAACCTCCGCATAACTTTTTCAAGCAAGGGCATTCTACTTTGTACGAGATTTATTGAAGAGCCCCATTTTCTGTAAGCATGGATACCGTAACACTTAGCTGACAGCAATTCAACTGTTCTTTTAGACAGATAACGAGTTCGAATAGGAGCCTTGGGGTTTTGAGTCCTGTAAGCTACCAATGTGGCAGACCCAAGGATGCGTAAATGAAGTTGTGCCATGCATAATGATGGACTGAAATATCCAAGGAGTCTTCTATCCACAGAGTCAGGGTATTTTTCCCATACAGAGACACTTCTGAAGCACCACTAACTTCTATAGTGATTCCTTCCCCAACAAGAACTTGTTTCAAGCCACTAAATGAAGCATCCACCTGATTATCACAAACATACACCATATGTTAGGAGAAGAGCTGCTTAAAATCCATGTTCTTGAGTAGTTAAAACTGTCGAGAGAGAGAGAGAAGTCCTAGGTTTTTCACTCATGGAAACAAAATCTAAATTGCAGAAATATTAGTGAAGCAGAAATTCATGCTAATACCTAAATAATATCAGAAAAAGAAACAGAAACAAAAACAAAAACAAGCAAAAGAAAACAAAACCGAAAAACAGGCCATAAATTGCAATGGGACAAATATGTGTACTGTAAGAAAACTGAGATTACATACCCAACCCACAAAGAGAAGGTTGTTTATTTTTCCCTTTTTCAAGCCAAGACACATTTTAATTAAGAGGAGCTGGCTCTCACCTTTTGAAGTCAGTACTATGTTCTTCCGATATTAAGAACCACGCTTTCATATTGGAAAATCAAAAATGCAACAATTAAGAACAAGGACGTGGCTCCCAAAAAAGAAAAGGTAAAGGAATCCAACAAAAAAGAAATCGTCGCATCAAATTTACAATCAAACTGTTTTCAAAGGTTAAATGCTTCTCGGGGTAATCGCTTAACTTAAGTTTTGCTGATCTTATAATTGTTGATTGAACGTTAAAATCATCACAATTAAGCATTATCCTAATCTGTGTGTCCCAACCAAAAAAGTCATGCACAAAGAAACAGAGGGAGTCTCAGGTGATGCTTTATCTACTCTCCACTGGCACAAACCAGAGTCAAAATAAACAAGAGCAATCCATTGCGTTATAGCAAAATACAGAGAACAAAGAAACCAGTTGAATATTCATATCAATTTGTTACTCGCAATGAAAAGTCAGGAAAAATATGCATCCACAAATAATGATGCACATAAAACTGAAAATAAAAAAGGGGGAAAATAAATGAAATTATACCGGCAAAGAAAGAGAGAGGTTATGGTCTCCGAAGACACTCAAGTGAAAAGGGCCCTGAATTTCGAAGGAATCAAGCACAGCAATTGAGCTACTTTCTTTAACCACAGCTTCGAAATCAGACTTTTAGTTGCTGAAAGTCTTTCCATGGAGAAACTAGATCCGTCATCTTGAAAACGAGCTCATCTTCACCAGTTCCGATACGAAACTCGTATTTTCGTGAATCCCCAATCCTAGAATTTGCCAAATCCAATTGGGTAATCTTAACTTCATCCTCCGAATCCCACTTTTCCTTCTTCCTAATCGCATTCACCACATCCTAGTTAAAACCAAATCCAACGAGTTACAGTTATAGCATTGAAGCTCAGCAAAGAAATTAATACACAACAACAAAAAGATTTTTTTTTTAAAGATGACCTTTAAGAAAGGAGATGGAAGGGACGGTGAGTAGAGAAAATCCTCGTTAGGGCCACTGTCGGAGTTGCGGGGATAGATGAAGCTGGAGATATTGAAGCGTCGATAACGGTGATATCGACGGTGATATCGGGCATATGCTGATGTGAGCTCTGGAAATGATGATGTTAATAAACAAAAGATGAAAGTGAAGAGTAAGAATGGACGGAGCATTGCAGCTGGGGCTGATTCCGACTGTCACCGGCGAGGAAACTGGTTCTCTAATGAGAAGTGATAAGTAAAGTGAATACAAATGATAAGTGGTGTATAGTATACTGTATATAAGTGCAATATACAAACGTGTGTGCAGGCATTACTTACCAAAAACAAAATAATTAAAAAGTGTGTGTATTACAATAAATGGATGAAATACTATAATCTAATCTTTTTCGTTTCATTGCAATGTTTAGGTAATGCTGTGGACCCTGTGGTTTCGTTTTTGTAATATTGTAATGTAATGAGATGTAATTAAAAATATATTATCAGGAAATGAAAATGATCTATATTCATTATTATTTTTAAAATACATCGCCGCTACCGATGTTGCGGTGGTGATACCGCTGATGCGACGTCAACAAAGTTGCGGTGTGGTGGTGCTGGGCTAGACTCGGTTTTCAAGTTATTAAACTGGGTATATCAAAACCAACTGAAAAGTCTACTGATATGAGAAAAGTAGAAATAAGGGCATCTTCAATGATATTATTCCAATTACATCATCCAAACACATTGTTTTCTATTTTAGTTACATTTTTTCAACATAAAAAATAAATTACTCTAGTAAGCAACCTCTATACGACGCCCGATAAGCAACTTTTCTCTTCCATCTACCATCACATTAATTTTACACTACTTATTTTGTACCGGAGAAGGAAATTTTTACTTTTTCAACCCATAAAGTAACTCCAACGGCCACCTAGACGTGGCGGTTCCGGTTCCAAATCCTGTTCGGACCCGTCGGTTCCCGGGTCCAACCGTGATTCGCTGATTCTCACCCGGTTTAGGTTCCAACAGATCCGGCGGTCCGGCAAGCGGTTGAGCGCGGCCGTAAAACCGGCGGTTGAACCGGCCGGAACCGGCGGTTTTATTTTTATTTTTTATTTATTTATTTTTTTTGAATTTTCGTTTTTTTTTCCTTTTTCTTTTTCTTTTTCTTTTTCCTTCAAAATTTGCCCAAGATTCCAATTTTCAATTTGACCAACGGTTGGCAACGGATATATATTCAAAATTTTTGATTTTATTTTATTTTATTTTAAAATATCACACACTCATCACACTATAAATACATATCCATTTCATCCATTTTTACCCACAATTCTTTTATATCTATCATATTCTAACTCACATATTATAATATTATCTACCATTATAATATATTTTGGATAGTGATTTGAAGTTGTTACGAATAAATTCGTTTCTTTATCACATTCGAAATATATTATTTTGCAATGTCGATCATTGTATACGCTTTTTCATTTTTTTTCCGAAAGAAAATGTTCTTGATAAAACTACGGGGAAGTGAATCATTCAAAATTTAAGGTTGTTTGTAAAGTTTGTGAAAAAACGTATCATTCTGGCGTGGAATCGGGCTTGGTTCTTATATGCGACATTTACGAATAAGGCATTCGAGGAATATGAAAATTATATGCATGATGCGGATACGTCGAGGCGGGTAGCAGGGTAGGATGTGACACGTAACAACGTCAACGTGCGCGTTATGAAAAATCGATGTAATATCAATGTTGAATGTTGCTTGTTGTAGTGTTTTGTTGCATTAATTTAGTTTTATCAATGTAATTCACATTAGAATAATCGGTATTCATCATTTATGTTTAATTTATCCATCATTTATTGTATTGTAATAAATTAATGTAATCAAAAATGGTCGTTATAATGAATGTTAAAAGTTAATCCATGTTATTTTTCTTTATTTTCTTAGCAATTGTTTTATTTAAATATTATACAAGCTGTGTGTGTGTTTTTTTTTTAAAACATACTTATGAAATTAAATATTATATATAGTTTAATAACCAATTAGAATTTATTATTAATTTTAACGTAAGTTATACAAATTTTGTAAAAAAAAATTGATTTTTTTGGAACCGGGATTGGAACCATGATCGGAACCGTGATCTGAACCGTCTGACCCGGGAACCGCCGAGACCCGGACCCGGACCGGGGAACCGCCAAACCCGTCGGTTCCCGGGAACCGGCGGAACCGGCTAGAAAATGGAACCGGCGGTTCCGGTTCCATTTTGGACCCGGAACCGGAGGGTCGTGCCATGGACCCGGAACCGGCCCGGAACCGGTCACGTCTACGGCCACCTGAAAAATAGAGGTATTAATGGAGGAATTTACAAATTGGGAAGTCTGATTCAGGACCATTGTGGCTTTAGGGGATTTGTAAAATATTTATTGGGAGTTGATTGAGGGTGTCATTGTGGTCGCTCTAATATATACTCACACCCTCATTCTCATGTTGTTATTGAAGCTAATCATTTCTTTGAATTTTGTTAAAGTAAGGGTGAACTATAAACTCAGTAAGGAAACCTAACACTAAAAGGAACTGTATCGCTTATTAGGATCATGAAAAAGTTTCAAGTTCTCTTTAAGTAAAATAAAATGTATAAGTAAAAACAATACATAAAAACTAACATCTACCTTCGTATACTAACCATTCATGATCACATCAATCAACACCACTTAAACAATAAACATTCTCTTACCTTTTACTTTAAGTTTTCATTTATCTGTTACATTATTTATGTGTCGTATCTTGTCGTGGTTAATGAGTAATGTGTCATATTTATTTTATCCCAATATCGAGCCATGGACATAACTTTATTAACAAACCAGAATACATACTCTATTATCCCGTGGATGGGGTATAACCCGGCTTCAACCATATAGTCCATATTTTTTCACGGGAGCAGGACCTAATGTTAGAGACCCTCAAGGATTTGTTATCCTTTAACACAGGGCCGGCCCTCCAATAAGGCAGAGGAGACAGTGGTCTTAGGTCCAATGGTGCGAAGGGCCCAACATTACATGTTTCGCTAAAAGAATTTTTTTTTTTTTTTTTTGTGTAGATCCAGTCCGATCCAACTTTCAAACTAATATAATGTGTTAATTTTTTTATATTTAAATTGATAAATACCCACACAAAAAAAAAAATACTCGAATCGATAAAGACCCAATTTTTTTTTATAAGTATGTATTTTCGAAAGGAAAAAAAAAAAAACTTCGAACTAAAATGCCTAATTCGGCGACATGGTTTTAGGCCCAAAAAATGCCAGGGGTCATGCTTTAACATATGCCGATACTTAACCAAATAACCGACATTTTTGTTACTCTCACCTTTATTTCTTTCACACATTATTTCATATCCATTTACATTTCATTTTTTCATGACAATAAAAACATATACATACTGAGCATTGCCACATAATAACATCAAGGGCATAGTTCGTTCATTTCCAGAACAATACGATGCATGAGAGCATGTAGATGTCAACTTCTACCGTTGAGCCGGCCCAAGGGTGGCACTGAGCCAGTAGAACCGACTTGTGTAAGTTCTCTATAGTATGATGATCATAACTCAACACACGAGAAACCTTAAATTCAACGCATGTTCTAGGTTTACTCCTTAAACAGTGACACACAACACACATCTAAGCACATAAAAGTGTTTCCTCTTCTCATTCATATAGTCACTTAATTTCAATCCTAGAACATGATATCTAGACATTTAAAGATGCGGAAAAACAGTATGATATCAAGTTCTTAGGCATAGAATGACAATTTAGCAACATTATCGTATTACATCATTTTTAACCCTATAAGGGACACCTTTAATCCACTTAACATAAGAGCAAAACCTAGATACATTATTTCTAAGCTATATAACCATTCATATGTTCAGAATTTTCCAGATATAAAATCTCTAACATACACCATTGTGATATAAAGTCATTTGTTAACAATTTAGAGTATGATTTTACACTAAGCATAAAACTGACATCATGGATCCAATAGACATGATATTGTTGACATATTTAACCCCAATTGCTATATGTTCGATTAATTTTCATTATGTAACTCTTTATATGTTTTATTATATATACATCTTGTGATCTAACCCTAACCATGAAATTTCTAAAGCTTACGGCATCCCCATGACACGGCCTAGTGGTAAATGTTAGAAAAAATGAGATAAAACAAACAGATAGAACGATTCTCCAAGGCACGTAATCGTTTCTTTAAAGAGATGTTTTAGATCTCTCTCAGGATTCAATGGAGTACAACTTAGAGACACAATACGTTTTTGTGCTGATGATGCTTATGACAAAAAACTTGACATTTTCGAATGCATATGTTGTCTATGAATAGAAAAAACGCGTTGTTTGATGACGGAAAAATTCACTGTTATTTTTATAACTTTTCACCCCGTTTCTGATATCATTTTGAGCACTTTTGTATCATTTCGAGTCTTTAATTCCTAAATTTCATAAAAATATATAAGTCATGAATATTTTATAAAACATCGTGTTTTTATGTGTTTTTATTAGTTTTGTACGGTTTAGTAACGGAGTGTAAATGTCGGAGTTCGTTTGGTGTTTTGGTGGTTCATTGTAGGATTATACATTGACCAAGATTCCACGTAACGACATGTTTTGAGCCTAAGAAGATGTATTTTGATGGATGGAAGAATGTGCCATAAGCTAACAAGTTCAAAGCGGATCAATTGCCATGAATGCCTACCAGTAAAATATCTTGACAGACATTTGACCCAACTTAGAGGCATTTTATGGGGAAGAGTTCTTCATAAAAGTTGTAGATATTCAAATAAGCTTTCCAACTCATTTTGAATCACATCAATTGGAGGTCTACAACTCAAGTTATGGCTATTTTATCAATAAGCGCCGCTATAGAAACGCCGGGAAAAGTGGAGATATTTTCCCAACTTGATTATATTCTCCCATGTAGTGCGTATTACTTTGATGATGGATATTCCCTCCCATGTGCTTGATGATGGCTCCCATGTGCTTGATGATGGCTCCCATGTATATATATATATATATATATATATATATATATATATATATATATATATATATGTATATCTCTCCTATATATACTCCCCATTTCCATTCCTTCTTTCTTGCCCCTCTTCTTCCCCATCCTCCTTCATCTTTTCCTTTCTTTTAATTTATGTTTTGGGGGCCTATAATTATATATATATGTATTTATAATGTCGATTGTAATAACCCATTAGTTATCGTTTTAATATAATTTTGTTTCCGTTTTTATTATTGCTTTCTTTCATTTTTATGCAATTAGTATAAATATATATATATACATTATATTATATATATCTATATATATATCTATACGTATATATCTATATAAATTTGTAGTTATTTTATTTACTGTTTTGTTTTCTTTTCGTTTTGTTCTTGTTATATATATATATATATATATATATATATATATATATCTATATACTAGTATTTATATATATATATGTATGTATTTAGATATATATTTATATTTTGTTGTTTTCTCTGTTTTTATGAGTAGCTAAAGTAGTTGTATAGCGAATTATGTGAAAGCGGGTGAAATCGACCCTCGGGAGGCGAGATGGGAGTTGTGTGCGCGTAATTAAGCGTTCGTATGATAAACTCATGTTTTAAAACCCGTTTTGATCATTTTAGTAGCTTTGAATAAAATTGACAACTTTGTTCACGGTTACATCGAGCTTATAAATGTATTTTTTGCGGTGAGATGTGAGATATGGATATCACTAATCATAGTCACGATTGTTAGATTGACAATCTAAGTGATGAATCTGGACTATGCCTAAGTGAGATTCTTATTTTTACGAGATGTGCGAAACATGTTTTAAAATCACTAAACCATAGTCTTAATCGTTAGATTGGAAACCTAAGTGACACGTTAAAACTATGTTTTTACGTGAGGTTTTTCAACGGCTTTTTATTACAGTCAACCATGTTAGGCGAGTTAGCTCTACAAAGGAGGGTTAATAAACCTAGTGTGGGGTTAAGTGAGAGCTATTCGAGATCTTAACGTAAGAATAAAGAGTTGACTCCCGTGAATATCATATGTTGAATCGAGATAAAACACACTCCTTATCAAGTTTTTTCTGTGGAGAGATAACTTTGTTGGATCATGGCTCGGCTATGCTTTTTAATCACCTAGTTAAACTCGTTAGAATAATCTTTACTTTTTCGCATTAGTATAAACACTCCACTTAAAACTTTGATCGCTTTAGACTAAGAACCATGTTCGCTTTGGTACTCAGCAACCACATTTCTCTTGGGACGACCTCGTACTCCTGTAGCTATCCTAACAATCGACCCGGTACTCTGCTTTGGTTAGAGAGTTAGTTTACCTGATTCTGAGTCTTTATAAATTGTATTTTTGAAGGGTAAATTTTAGCTCATCAAAAATTGGCGCCGTGCCGAGGAAATGTGTGATATTGTTGTGATATCTTGTAAGTGAACCGAAGGCTTGGGCCTAGGTTTTTATTTTCTTGTTTTATTTAGATGTCGACAAAGAGCTATGGATCTTTGAAGTGATATTGTCTGAACTCGGTTTGAATCGACTTTGGTACTTAGCCTCTTGGAGGGTGATATCTTGTAAGTCTAGCTAAAGCGGGGATTAGGGCCTTCGGCAACCATAACTTTTGAGAGGTCTAAATATCGTGTGTTCTACGGAAAAAAAAAAAAAAAAAAAAGAAATTTTTATTGTTTTATTGTTGTTTTACGAGATCTTGTAGATTGAGCTTAAATGGATGGATTTTTCAATCAAAACTACTCAATTTGAACAACAATACCCCTACCAACCTTATCAACAACGGTTCGGTATCGAGCCTCAATATCAGCGGCGAGAATAACCAAGGTTCATGGAATTATCGGTGCCCTAGTGCATACCAGGACCGAGAATTATGGTTATTCGAGTTATGAGCCACAACATTACGAGGTTACCCGAACCCACAATGCTTATCAGGATTACGGTGTTCATACTCGAAGACGTTGATAGCTTTAACCATATTCACCCATCGATCGATTATGCGGAATGGCAAGAGGACTACTACTCACCTCCAGATGAATCAAAGTCAATATGATCGATGCGCCCCAGTGCCACAAGAAGAATTCACCGACAGTCAAATAGAGCAACTAGAACGATTGAACGAGATCTTGGAAGAAGCGATTTATTGGACATGCAGGAGTTCAAGGTAAATCTTGACTCCGCTATAAGAAATCTTCAAGACAAGGTGGGGCAATTGATTGAATTAGTGAGGTATGTGAAAGAGGCGAGACAAGTGCAATAGAGGTGGTTAGGGATGAAAATGTTATCCTTTGAAAAAGTTCGAGGATGAGAATGAGGTTGATAATTCGATTCGCGAGAGAAAAAGTGCAAGATTTGGAGATGTGAGAGAGAGGAGGCGAGAGATTGATTGGCCATCTTTAGTAAAGCCCTTTGGGAGAGTTGGTAATAGTGGTATATCGGTCCCGGATTACTACATTCGTCCACTCTGTGAGGATGAATTTTCCACGGTCCGATTTGTGTACTCCCGATGGATGAGCTTTATGGTAATTTTCAAAGAAGATGGTTCGACGGGATGATAAAAGAAGGTTCGGACGGTGGGAGGAGGTAACATCGAGGGCCAAGCAGTGCGTTTCTAGACAATTTAATTTCAATGGTTCTCGCATTGTTAATTTTTATAAAATTTGTTGATCTTCTTGAGTTCGGATTTTGGTTGATTGAGTGCAGTATAGAGTCACCTGTCGAGCAAACGACGTTAAACAAAAGCGCTACCGGAGGCGACCCGATAATAATAATTTGGATAAGACTAGTGCGAATGAAATGTAGAATTTGTATGAAAGATGAACACAAAGCACAACCAAGTCTCGGGATGAATGTTTGAATGTCATTAAGAGGGAATGATTAGGTGGTTATCCGAAAATCCCGAGGAATTTAAAGAAAACATTCAAATACATCATTTCTTGGACTTAGGTTGTAGAACCCTTGAGGATCTGGGTATAAAAGACTCACTACATTTCATTTTATGATCTAGTCATTTCAAATTTCTAGTAGTTGTAGTATAGTGGTGAGTATTCCCACCTTAATAAAAGCGTGTGTAATAAAAATGAATTTAGGAATAGTGACTTGACTATGATATATGCTCATGTGATAAGTATATGCTTAGATGTTACGTGCTTTACCCGTGTGGGTTATTTTTCCATCTAAAGCTATATATATATTGCCTATCGAATTTTTCGACGTGTGTGAGGCCATTATCTTATTATTCCCATATCCCTATTCGATGTCTTGCACGAGGACCATGTCCCGTGTTTTCTTTGTTTTAAGTTTTGGTATAGGGATTAGGATCGTGCTTTCTCATGGGTACATTTACGGGATTCGATAGCATCTTTCTGCTGGTTTATAAGCTAAGTCTTTCTCTCTATCTCATTTACACTCACGAGAATAATGCAAAATCGTAAGTGGGGGGTAGAGTGCGGTTGGTTTAGAAATGGCGGTAAGTGTTTAAACCCTTAGTTTTGATTCTTTTTGAGCATTATTTAGTTGATTAAAATAATCTGTATAAGGTATATATTTCATGGATTTAAAGATGTAATGATTAATTTGGATATGTATAACCAAAGTGAACCGTAAGTGCATTTTAGCCTAAATTTATTTGTGTAACATGAATTCCTTCACGTAAGCCTTTGATATTGAGCGAAAATTTTAAAAGCTGTATCCATTCGGTATCCTAGTGGTTTATCCTAGAAATAGCGATAACTTAGTACCTAACCACGAACATGTCTTGTGAATATCCGAAGGTTTGAATGTGATAGAAAGAATGTCAAAATAAGATAAACTATATATATGTCGGTTGTAGCTACCAATGATTTGAGTGCGGTAGGCGTTATCACGAAAGCGTCTATATACCACTATGAGGCTTAAAAGCTCCCATTTGCTGATGATATTAGTCCAACTAGGGTGTTATCACGAAACATCCTATTCTTTGGGAATGAGAAGGCATAAGCAATAAAAAAAAAAAATAATAATAATAATAATAACAACCTAGTTAACCCGACTATCCCAAGTATAAACTAAATGATATGCATTAGGGATTATCCTAATAAGTACACGAGGAGGGCGTTGTGTGGAATTGTTACTACCTATGCCTAGGAAAGTCATTAGATTTATCTGAATGGATATTTGTGCGTTTGCTTGAATTATTCAAGAGAGGATAGTGGAAATTGAAAAGGCATCACACACTCAATCATTATACATTTATATTACGGTTAACGTGTAGTTATGATTCGAATGGTTGCATCATCATCGATTGTCATTTATATCTTATATCTTCATGAATTTTCCTCATTCATTTTATTTTATCGCTTATTTTGTTCGAGGGCGACCAAAAGCTAAGTGGGGGTTGTGATGACGGAAAAATTCACTATTATTTTTATAACTTTTCACCCGTTTCGATATCATTTTGAGCACTTTTGTATCATTTGAGTCTTTAATTCCTAAATTTCATAAAAATATATAAGTCATGAATATTTTATAAAACATCGTGTTTTTATGTGTTTTTATTAGTTTTGTGCCGGTTTAGTAACCGGAGTGTAAATGTCGGAGTTACGTTTGGTGTTTTGGTGGTTCATTGCAGGATTATACATTGACCAAGATTCCACGTAACGACATGTTTTGAGCCTAAGAAGATGTATTTTGATGGATGGAAGAATGTGCCATAAGCTAACAAGTTCAAAGCGGATCAATTGTGCGAATGCTTCTACCATAAAATATCTTCGACAGACATTTGACCCAACTTAGAGGCATTTTATGGGAAGAGTTCTTCATAAAAGTTGTAGATATTCAAATAAGCTTTCCAACTCATTTTGAATCACATCAATTGGAGGTCTACAACTCAAGTT
The DNA here is from genome assembly GCA_026214975.1 of Gentiana macrophylla. Lineage (NCBI taxonomy): Eukaryota > Viridiplantae > Streptophyta > Magnoliopsida > Gentianales > Gentianaceae > Gentiana > Gentiana macrophylla. The sequence continues at coordinate 125,274,001 of CM047805.1, forward strand.
ATGGCTATTTTATCAATAAGCGCCGCATTATAGAAACGCCGGGAAAAGTGGAGATATTTTCCCAACTTGATTATTCTCCCATGTGGTGCGTGTTACTTTGCAATGATGGATATTCCCTCCCATGTGCTTGATGATGGCTCCCATGTGCTTGATGATGGCTCCCATGTGCTATATATATATATATATATATATATATATATATATATATATATATATATATATATATATATATATATCTCCTATATATACTCCCCATTTCCATTCCTTCTTTCTTGCCCCTCTTCTTCCCCATCCTCCTTCATCTTTTCCTTTCTTTTAATTTATGTTTTGGGGGCCTATAATTATATATATATGTAGTTATAATGTGATTGTAATAACCCGACTAATACTGATTTTAATATAATTTCGTTTCCGTTTTTTTTTTATTATTGCTTTCTTTCATTTTTATGCAATTAGTATAAATATATATATATATTATATATTATATATATCTATATATATATATCATATATATATATCTATATAATTGTAGTTATTTTATTTTACATTTTGTTTTCTTTCGTTTTGTTCTTGTTATATATATATATATATATATCTATATATACATATATATATCTATATACTAGTATTTATATATATATGTATGTATTTAGATATATATTTATATTTTGTTGTTTTCTCTGTTTTTATGAGTAGCTAAAGTAGTTGTATAGCGAATTATGTGAAAGCGGGTGAAATCGACCCTCGGGAGGCGAGATGGAGTTGTGTGCGGCGTAATTAAGCGTTAAGTATGATAAACTCATGTTTTAAAACCCGTTTTGATCATTTTAGTAGCTTTGAATAAAATTGACAACTTTGTTCACGGTTACATCGAGCTTATAAATGTATTTTGCGGTGAGATGTGAGATATGGATATCACTTAATCATAGTCACGATTGTTAGATTGACAATCTAAGTGATGAGATCTGGACTATGCCTAAGTGAGATTCTTATTTTTACGAGATGTGTGAAACATGTTTTAAAATCACTAAACCATAGTCTTAATCGTTAGATTGGAAACCTAAGTGACACGTTAAAACTATGTTTTTCGTGAGGTTTTTCAACGGCTTTTTATTACGGTCAACCATGTTAGGCGAGTTAGCTATCTAAAAGGGAGGTTAATAAACCTAGTGTGGGGTTAAGTGAGAGAGCTATTCGAGATCTTAACGTAAGAATAAAGAGTTGACTCCCGTGAATATCATATGAACCGAATCGGATAAAACACACTCCTTATCAAGTTTTTCTGTGGAGAGATAACTTTGTTGGATCATGGCTCGGCTATGCTTTTTAATCACCTAGTTAAACTCGTTAGAATAATCTTTACTTTTTAGCATTAGTATAAACACTCCACTTAAAACTTTGATCGCTAGACTAAGAACCACGTTCGCTTTGGTACTCACAACCACATTTCTCTTGGGACGACCTCGTACTCTGTAGCTATCCTAACAATCGACCCGGTACTCTGCTGGTTAGAGAGTTAGTTTACCCACAGTTGCGAGTCTTTATAAATTGTATTTTTGAAGGGGTAAATTTTAGCTCATCATTGTTCCCCTTCATGAAAGAACATATCAGTTCGTCTTCAAAGGATGTGTCACAATGAACATGCACCACCGAAGTGGTGTGTCCCAATGAACATGCACCACCGAAAAGGTGTGTCCCAATGAAAAATCCCTTCTACGAAATGGTATGTCATTCGCATAGGTTCGTTCAGGTTTCGGGGGCGTTGCCCCCGCGACCCCCGTTTCTTTTCGGCGACACCTGTCGCACTCAGTGTGCAACAACACATTCAAAACAAAACAGACTGTAATATCCCGATTTTTCAAAAAGGGCATCCTTGTCTTTTCACGAAAAATCTGAATATTAGGTTTGGAATTAAAGGAAAAAAACGGGTAATAAGGATTTAATTAATTAATTGGGATTATAAAAGGAAAACTAATCTTAAATTAACCTAATTATAGTTCTACGTAAAAATCATCTAAGAGTGGCGCAAGTTTTGAAAAAAAAAGAAGAGGAGAGACTCTCGAATCTCTAGGCTAATCCGTTGATCATTTCCACAGACTCTTCAAGGGAAAAGCGATCATCTCAAGGCGAGGAAGCTTTTGATACCGACAATCCCTAAATCCGTTAACGTAAATTTTTCCCCCATCGTTCTTGGTGATTAGGGTTTAATCACCATTGTTAAGGTTGAGTTTTTCTGAGTTAATTTTCATAGTTATCAGTTTTGGTTCGAATCGTTGTAGGTTCGGAGTTCTAAAGTTTAACCTTTTCAAGGTTTTGGGTTGCGTGGATCGTAGTAGCTCGCAATTTAAGGTAATGTGGTGTTCTTATCGTATGATTAAGGTGTTGTAAAGTTATAGAGCAATTTGTATGTTTATTTTCGTTGTTTATGACCTGTTTAAGTTGGAGTTTGGAGAGAAATTGGGTTGGAAATAGTATTTTAACAGTTGAAGATTTCTGGGAAAATCCCAGGCAAACGAGTGTTTGCACAAGGGCAAACGGGCGTTTGCGATCGTTACAATTCAAACGAGCGTTTGGGGTTTATGGACGAGCGTTTGAGGGTTTGACATTTAATACAGGATGTGGCCTTTTTTTTCACGAACGGGCGTTTGGGGAGTGGTAAACGTTCGTTCAAGGCAAACGTGCGTTTACAGGGTGTGGAACGTGTGTTTGACCTGTCTATTTCGTTTCTTTACGGTTTTATCGTGTCAGCTTGGTTTCAGGCTTTATAAACATGTCCTTACTAATAGAATGAGAGAATTGTAGGAAGATTGATTGTATTTCTGTAAAAGGGGTGATTACAATATATATACACTTAAATGAAAAGATCTAGAATCAATTAGAATCACCTAGGATCAATCAGTATCATGTAAGTATGGTAAGTCAATATACAATAAATGTGTATAAATAAAATAATATCTTTCGTGATTCTCTATTACGCCCCCTCAAGCTGGACGACCGTAGGAGAGACCAAGCTTGACCACAAATGACTGAAACGAGAGCTTGTCCAAGGGCTTGGTGAGGAGATCAGCAAGTTGGTCTTGGGAAGGACATGTGTGACTCGTAGTTTACCCTCTTGTACTTGTTCCCAAACAAAATGAAAGTCAATAGCTACATGTTTCATTCTGGAATGAAAGACCGGGTTGGCACTGAGATAAGCAGCTCCAGGATTGTCACAGTATATCACATGAGGAGACCGAAGGGGGTGGCCAACGTCTTGAAGGATGAAAGAGACCCAATTTAGTTCAGCAGCGGTGTTAGTCACAGACTTGTATTCAGCCTCCGTTGAAGAACGTGCCATAGAGGTTTGCTTTTTCGAGCTCCAAGAAATGAGATTACGACCCAGGTAGACAACATAAGCACCAGTGGAGGAATAGTTGGGGCGGTTACCACCCTAGTCAGCATCAAAAAATGCATGAAGAGTGAGGGGAGAGTGGCGATAGAGTTGCAAACCAAGATGGATGGTGCCGACCAAGTATCGTAAGAGGCGTTTAGCAAAAGACCAGTGAGTCTGCGTGGGGGCATGCATATATTGGGCCAGTTTATTAACAGCAAATGACACATCAGGCCTGGTAAAGTGTAAATATTGTAATTTGCCAATAAGAGACCGGTAGGCCGTAGGATCAGAGAGAGGATCACCCGTGTCAGGAGCTAAAGCAGAAATATCAGGTTGCATCGGAGTGGAACACGGTTTGGCTTCTAGCATGTTGTGCTTTGCAAGAATATCTTATATATAGCGGCACTGAGATAAAAGAAGACCATCATTATTGGGGGTGACTTCAACACCCAAGAAAAAATGAAGCGCACCAAGATCTTTAATAGAAAACCGAGCGGATAGAGTGGAGATGAATCGCTTAACTGCGCCAGAGTTGCTCCCTGTAATAATCAGATCATCAACATCAACATAAACAAGTACATAAATGGTGAAGTCGGCGTGAGTGTAAATAAATAGGGAAGCATCGGATTGAGAGTTCAGGAAGCCGGAGTGTAGTAAAAATTGACGTAATTCCTGATACCAGGCACGAGGGGCTTGTTTAAGCCCGTAGATAGCCTTTTTAAGACGACAAACATAAGAGGGGAAAGATGAATCAACAAACCCTGGAGGCTGAGCCATATAGACCGTCTCAGTGAGAGTGCCTTGTAAAAAGGCGTTGTTAACATCCAGTTGACGAAGCGGCCAACCATGAACAAGGGTAATGGTAAGAATTATCCGAACCGTGGTAGGTTTGACAACGGGGCTGAACGTATCGTAGTAGTCAATGCCCGGGTGCTGTGTGAAGCCCTTTGCCACCAGGCGAGCCTTGTGTCGGTCAATCGAGCCATCTGCATGACGTTCAATACGAAAATTCCATTTACAAGAGACAATATTATATGTGGAATCAAATGGAACAAGGTCCCAAGTGTCGTTGCGAAGTAAGGCGTCATATTCAGTTTTCATAGCAGTGTGCCAAGTGGGATTAGTGAGGGCCTGCTTGACAGTATGAGGTTCAACATCAGAAGAGACGGTCATATGCAGATTCAGCTTTTGCACTGGTTTGCGGATGCCATGCTTGGACCTGGTAGCCATGGGGTGATGGGATTGGGGCTCAGGGTGGGTGGGTCGGGTTGGGGACGGGTGGGTCAGGTGTGGGGTCAGATGGGCTGTGTGGTGGATCTGAGGGGGTTGGAGGAGGGTAAACAGGAGGTGGGGTGGGAATGGTTAAGGGTCCAATCCAGTCAGTGGTGTCAGGGGGGGCGTATGGGGTATGGAGGAAGCCGGAAAAATATTCTCAACAAACTTAACATGACGGGAGGTGTAGATGCGGGACGAGGTGAGGTCAAGGCAGTAATACGCACTTTGTGTAAGGGAGTAGCCTAGGAATATACAAGGTTTAGAGCGGGAATCAAGCTTATCGTGCATGTATGAGCGAAGCCAAGGATAACACAAACAACCAAAGGTCCGCAGTTTGTTGTAGTTAAGGGGAGAGCCAAAGAGTTTTTCATAGGGGGAACTCAGAGCGAGGGTGGGGGTGGGCATACGGTTAATAAGGTAGACCGCAGTGGCAAAGGCATAGGGCCAGTACTCAACAGATAAAGATGCATGTGATAATAACGTGAGACCTGTTTCAACGATGTGTAAGTGACGACGCTCGGAGTAACCATTGTGTTCAGGGGTGTAGTGAGGTGTGTAATGCCTGACTCAGAGAGAAAGGGTGCTAGACTGATGTACTCGCCCCCATTATCAGAATAAAGGATTTTAATGGTGTGCGAAAAATAATTTTCAACTATATTTTTAAATTTTGGAAAAATAAGAGACAAGTCAGATTTTCGTTTTAAGGGATAGAACCACATGTATTTGGTGAAGTGGTCGACAAAGATAACATAATAATGAGAACCTTCAATAGATAATCTGGGGGAAGTCCAAACATCACTAAAAATAATTTCAAGTGGTCGTGTGGAGTGGACAGTGGATAAATGAAAAGGTAATTTATGACATTTATTGGAAAAACAAGCATCACAATGAGTCAAGTTCGAATGCGAAAAGGATAAATTATTGCGAGAAATAATAGATTGAAAAATGGGGGCAGCGGGGTGTCCAAGACGTTGATGCCACGTGTTTTTGGGGGCAGAGACACCAGCAAAGGCCAGAAGGGATGGTTGGGCCAGACATACACACCATCTCTAGCTTCCCCTCGGAGGAGGCAATTGTGGGTCTTGAGGTCCTTCACAAGAAAAGCAGTAGGTAAGAACTCAACCGAGCAATTATTCGAAGCACAAAATTGAGAAATATAAATAAGGTTTTTTTTTAATAGTGGGTACACACAAAACATTATGTAAATCAAAATTAACGGTGGGGGAGGGTAGGGAAACAGAACCGGTATGAGAAATGGGTAACATGGTACCATCTCCGAGCATGAGATCATCCACATCAGTGTAAGGCGAGTGCAGCGAGAGATTGGCTAAATCTGCAGTAACGTGATGTGATGCACCCGTATCTAAAAGCCAAGGTTCGGCTAAGGCATTAATAGCATGGGTCTGGGGACGGTTTCCAACCTGTGAATAAGTAGCAGCATTGTTATTATTTGTATTAGCATAATAAGAAAAAACGGTGCACCGTTTTGCGGAGTGGCCCTTGACACCACACAATTGGCAGGTGCCAAGGTAAGGACGTCGGCCAGATGATGGAAGAGCCGAGCCACCAGGATGACCGGGCTGAGAATGAGGACCACGGTTTTGTTGCTGTTGTGGCTGCCATGGCTGTTGACCATGGTATTGCTGCTGCGGTGGAGGCCGATAAGTGTTCTGCTGCTGGGGCTGATAGGGGCGGGAAGATGTTCCGGCGACATGGGCAGTCGGCTGGAAGAGCTGTGACGTCGGGGGCGGCAACTGGGAAGCTTCAAAGCTCAGTAATTTTTCATGAAGCTCTTCGAAGGCGATGGCGGAATCACGGGCTTGCACCGCCCTTGCAAGGTTCGAATACTGAGGCCCCAAATTTTTGAGAATGATGTCTGTCAGATCTTCAGGGTCAACCTTAGCACCAAGAGCCTCCAATTCATCCGATTTTGCTTTAACAGAGGTGAGAAATTCAAAAATCGATTGCATTCCTTTGTGGGTATTACGGAGATTTGATTTTAGTTGTCGAATTCGGCCACGGGATGGCTTGGCATAAGTGTTTGCAAGGACATCCCAGATTTGTTTTGCTGTTTTGGTGTGTGAGACAATGTGAACAATGTCTTGTGAGATTGAACCGACAAGAGCGATGACTATCAGTTGATCCTGGCGTTTCCATAGTTCATGTTTTGGGTTGGGTTTGCTATCAATGGTTTCCGGTGGACAGGTAATCGTACCATCGACATAGCCGACAAGGTTATAACCGACAAGAAGAGCATGGATTTGTAATTTCCATGCCAAATAAATCGTGGAGGTGAGTTTAAGGTTTGCTTGAAGCCCTGTGTTGATGGCTGTGAGTGAATCAGGGAGTTCAGCAGCCATGAGGACGAAAAGAAAAAAAGGAGAGGAGAAGAACAGGCCGAGAGAAGGATGGGGTGAAAGCTATGTTTCACTGTGGCTCTGATACCATAATAGAATGAGAAAATTGTAGGAAGATTGATTGTATTTCTGTAAAAGGGGTGATTACAATATATATACACTTAAATGAAAAGATCTAGAATCAATTAGAATCACCTAGGATCAATCAGTATCATGTAAAGATGGTAAGTCAATATACAATAAATGTGTATAAATAAAATAATATCTTTCGTGATTCTCTATTACTTACTACTTAACCTTATATGACAAAGCCTTGAACAAGCTTTTGATGCGTTTAGTTCCGGCACCATATGGATTCCCTAAAAAGATGAAGTGTGGGACCGTCGAAAGCTTCGGATTTGCCTTGTGCTTCGATAAGCTAGGGTTTATCGATGTCTGTGTATGTGCTAGGTTTTGTTAGAGTCTAGTGGTCTTAAGAAGAGGAGTAGGCGATAGGTGAGCCTTTTATGTGAATCAACTTAGGTGGCTAGTTAAACATCTAATCAAAGCGTATGTGTTAGATTAATAATATTAAACATCATGCAATGCTTGGTAAGGCATAGTACAATATCGCGATGTGTTCTCTGACTAGACAAAGTAGACTGTACCCACGCCGGTCAATCAATTAGCTAGATAAAGTGTCGGTGCACTCTGCCGGTCATCACACTATCGGGACTCGAGATATTCTCGGGCTACTCTTAGGCGTGTCTCTAAGTAGGTTGCACCCGATTGTCCTAGTACATCCTATTACTAGGCGTAGTGCCCTCGTTATTCATGATATAACAAATTTGAGCTAAGCTAGATAACTTTGGAACCTCATGTTATGCTATGAACATAATATGATAGTTAGCTAGGGTTAATAACGGAATGAACTAATAAAAGACGGCGTTGCTTTTATTTATTTATGAGACCGACGTTATACGATCTTCTACGCGTTACTAAGTACTTATGTACTTACCCCGTTATTTTATGTTTGTCTTTCTCTTTCCCCAAAGAAGATGAACATGTTGCTAATGATGATGAGTTCTTCGACGATGACGTGTGAGATGGAGCTCTCGAAGACTTAGTTTCTTTTAGTTTTGTTTCTTTCAATAAAGCTGTTGAATCAAAGTTCAAACAATGTTGTCTTTTTTTGGATTAGTTCCGTTTGAGTTCTTTTGGATTTGAATGTTGAATGATTTAGTTTTCTTTATTGGATTTAGTTTTCGCTGCATTGAAAACCGTGTGTTCGATCTTTTGTTTCCCGAGTCGTTTTATCTTCCGCGTCGTTTTAGTTCTGATGTACGATGTAAGGCTTACATATATTATTGAATTTATTTGATAATATTTGTGCCGAGCGCTCTTTCCGGATAAGGACTCGGTGTCCGGGAACGGGGCGTTACACAGACTTTGTGAATAAAATATTTAACAGTAAAGGGTTTGGGTGTTATAGTGACAGCCGAACCGAGATCTGGAGGTTGGAGGTTCGATTCCCCTATAGGATGACTTCTTTCCCGTATCATGGTATAATGACAGTCATTGACTCTGAGCCACTAGGTTACCTGATTAACATCTCCACTCATTCCGTGGAATAGAAGAGTGAGGGCCCTTTCTGTTAGAGTTTAATCGTTTCCGTCTAAAGCTTATAACACCCTCTCTTTATGTTTGCAGGTAAAAATTGAATAAATTTATAATTGCAATATACACTAAAGTTAAGCATCGACATTTTGATTTAATACACATATTATATAAGATGACATTTAATATTCAACTTAATTTAATTATATTATATGGTGTATAATGCATCGTTAATGAGTTAATACATTCATTATTGATCTTGTTAATGAGTTAATGCATCCATTCTTGCTCGGACCTCAGTTGGTTTTATTTCTTGTTATAACGAGACCTGCTGAGGTCGCCCGATATTGGCCGGGTTAAACCCATGTAGACCCACTTATGACTAAGATAAAGTAACTCTTTTATAAATGTCACATCTGCGCTAACTTCCGGATCGTATCAGAACGCCGCCAGGACCAGGGCAGTGCATTTGTCTTAAATGAAGTCATAAATGATCCGGTCAACTGTTTGGATCGTCGTCATCGTTTGGTCTAAAAGGACTAACCCGAGTTGACAAGATATTTTATGTCTCACACCTACATGGGAGTGAGAATTTTACTAATTTTCCTCCCCTTATAAGAGGCTGACGCCACTGTTCCCGGATCGTCCTACCAGAGGTAACTAGAGTCATCCTTACATCGTCTTGTCATAAATGGTCCGGACAACTAATTAGACCAGCCGTCGCCTGGCTTAAGTGCAAAAATTGCTTCGAATTGATGAGCATTTTTATGTCTCATACCTATATGAAAATGAGCATTCTACTATTTTCCTATGTGGGCATTGCAGTATCCATATCGGTAACATATAAAAATACTACTACTTTATTTGAAATCAATTGTTATAGTGATTATATCAATTCATTTTATGACTTATTAATTGTTTCATATTAATTGGTACATGGCTTGAAAGCTGGCATATGTGTGCTTTAGTATGTAACAAAAAGGTCTCAATATTCATTTTCGATTTAAAATATAAAATTAAAATTAAAAAAAAGAAAAAAGAAAAAGTGCAGGCCTGTTTGATTAACGTTGTGTGTGCGGCAAAAATGTTTGTTTGACAAATGGCAGTATATAAAAGCTTTTACAAAACAAAACAAAAATAGTTCATGCAGAAAGTATTTATGAAAGCTTTGAAATAAACGTAGTATAATACCCTATTTGTAAATATATATATTTAGGATGACAAAGACTTGCAAAAAGTCTGTAATTAAGTAGAGAGACACAGATTTTATAATACTCATCAAAACAAGTATAATACCCTATTTGTAAATAATAGAATCCAAGATATTCTTTTAATTATTTTAAATTTATAAAATGAAAGTATTGTAGGGTTGGGTGAAAAACTCATCAGGCGAAAATAAAAACTGAAAAAAAAAAAATCCTACAATTTTATTTCAATTTTCGAAAGAAAGAGTATAACTCATAAATTATTTGAAAAAAATTGGTTTACAGATACGTAAATCTCGAAAAAATTTATATTGCCTCCTTTTATGACTACAGTTAGCTACACAAATAAAAACAAGTAAAGAACCCATATTTGAAAGAAATATTTTGAAAATTTATGTGTAACCCTGATCTAAGACAGAGACAACTTGCATTAAGATTATTTAATATTTGTCTTTTTCATATTCATTTTGCGAGATTTCTAAAATAAGATTATTAAATTATGTATGACAGCAGTACCAACGTAAAAGGAAAATGACCAAACATAAACACGTATGTTCATGTTTATCGTTTTTCTGCAACATTTCTTTCGATTCGGGGTTAATGTGCTTATGTGCGGCTAGGTTTTGACATTTTTTTTTGTTGTAATTATCGTTTTATTTTATTCTATTTAATTATGGAAACGTAAGTACTTGCCCTGGTTTGACGATCAACAAAGAAACTATGCTTTTGAATCAAGTCAATTAGAATGTAAATAGCTGCATATAGATACAAGCTGAAAAAAAATCAAATTTCCCATATTGTAAACCAGGGATCGATAAATCACGCTTTTGATCCTTCATTTTCATCTTCAATATTTCATTTATTTATTTTATCCCATAATCTATGATTTTAAAACATTTTTACCATCAAAGTTTTCCGCCTAAATTGCCACGTGTCAACTAGCGGATATGCTCCTTCTAGGGATGGAGGAAGAAATCTGAATCTGCAACAGTAGCGTCCTCATCTACGGTAAATAATTTATTGAAGAAACTTTGGAGTCTCAAAATCCAATCCCGGGTTTCTCATTTTCTTTGGCGGGTGGCAACAAATTGTCTCCCAGTTGGCGATTAGAGGGTGTGGACCTGCTACGAGTTACATTTACGTACTATTAGTGCAAATATTAACATGTTGGGGTTAATAGGATAATAAAATTTCGTACTTTCTATTTCTTGAAGAGGCCGGCTGCTTCCTTTTCAGTGCCCGCACTTTATTTGATTTATTTATTTATTTATTTTTTTTTGAAAATGATTTATTTATTTATTTCTCTTTATAAACTCGTACCTTCATTGTTATAAATTTAACACGCGTCAATTGGTCCTGAAATTTTAAAGCAAAAAGTCATTGATGATAGGTTAAATTATAAAATAAAATATTAGAAATAGAATTAAAAATATCACGAAAGAAAATTACATTTTGTAAACTATTGCTATATGTGGCAGGAGTGATTTTATGGTCAAGAATCTGGTTGTAGAAAGGTTAGATTAAATAAGATCTTTTAGCCCATTCATTTTAACTATCTTTCACATAATACACTTTTGGCGTGTGTGAGATGTTAGAAATGAAAGGCCAGAAAGAGTAGCCACTTGCACAACCTTCATACAACAACATCACATAAATTCTTTTTTCATTTTAGAATGGTCATGGTGTAGGTATTGGACAACCATGTCATCATTTTCAAGAAAATTCATTGGTAGTTTTTTTCTAAAGGTAGGGGCCCAATTTGAAAATACTAATGCCTATTGGTTGAGGACCACCAACTAGGATTTGGTCCATGACCAACCTAAAATATGTGTAACAAGAATGTGTTTTTTACTTCAATTTTAAAAAGATTTTAAAATAATTAATCGTAAGAATATTGTATAATTTGGAAAAAAAAAGTTACTAAAGCTGAGAGAAATGTTTGGAAAATTAAAAAAACCAATGAGCGAGCCAGGAATCGAACCCATGCCTACAATATTAAAAACAAAGTGTTAAGCCATTCTGCCAAATCTCATATCAAGAGACAAGCAATATATATAACCATTTTTCTAAGATATTACTACTCAACAAGGGTATTTTGATCATTACAAAAATCCGACGGGGGCATGAGCCCCCCCTAAGCCCTCTGTATCTCCGCCCCTGATTGGTATACAAGTGAATTTCTATCTTTTTGGCTTTTTTGTTTGGGAGGAGGGAGGGGAAGAGGATTTTTATTTGGGGTGGTGATGAGAACTAAACTCTGATTCTAAACCGGAATTGGAATGATTTGTGCCACTAGGTTGAATCCGATTCTCATACAAATGAATTTCTTTAATATGTCGACAGCTCAAAGGTTTTATAGAGTTCACATTTCCAATTAAAAGATATGCATTTTTTTGTTGTTGTTGTTGATGTTATTAAAAGAAACCGAAAAAGAATGCAACACAGCCAATGATTTGCAGAAAACTGGTATGAACCTTTATTGATTTCTTATATTTTGATTACAATCGTGCCCTAGTCTTTATAGCCTCAGAAATGAGAAGATAAACTGAATTTTGGATATTAATCCTAACTATTCAAACTTGTAGAGATAAATATAAAGCTGGGGATAATTGCGGATGATTGTTTTTGAATAAATCCAGTCAGTTGTAACTTCAAACATATGAGATAAGACTCCATATTGACTCAAACTCATAGCTTGCAGCTCACAATACCAACCATTCACGCCTCTGTTTGATTTATTGAATTAATTCACGCCTTATCACTCCAAAAGACCAACCTTATCACTCCTATCTTCAGTAGCTGTCTGAATTTTGTGTTTGTGTGTCTGAACTTGTATCTTGAGCATCTTCAATTTTAGCTTGGTTGTTAATATCCGCCCTCAAACTATGGTTGGGAAGAAGGCATACTTTGCGAAGGAAGGCTTGAAGAGCATACCGGGTAACTATTTTTGTGAACATGTCAGCTACTTGAAGATGAGCAGGAACATGTTTGGTGGTAAGCTTGCCTTGGGCCACTCGTTCTCGTACAAAATGGATATCCAACTCAATATGTTTGGAGCGAGAATGAAAGACTGGATTAACAGTGAGATATAGGGCACTGGGATTATCACAGTAGATTATTGGAGGAGTTGCAGACTTGATGCATAAATCTGCACAAATGAATTGTAACCATGTAAGTTCAGCAGCAGTGTGAGCCATGGCTCGATATTCAGCCTCTGTGCTGGATCTGGACACAGTTGGTTGTTTTTTCACACCAGGAGATTAAGTTTGGGCCTAGGAATGTGTAGTATCCGGTAGTGGAACGTCTGGTGGATGGACACCCAGCCCAATATGCATCTGAGAAGGCTGAGAGGGTGAGTGTAGGGGCAGCCTGGAATTGAAGTCCCAATTGCAGTGTGGCCTTGACATATCTGAGCATCCTATGAACTAGTTTGAGATGAGCCTGAGTGGGTGCTTGAAGGAATTAAGATGCATAGTTAACACTGTATGAGATGTCAGGTCTTGTAAATGTGAGGTAGTTCAACAAGCAGTCTCACGATCGGGCACTCATGCCCCAATGAGTTGCCTGTAGTAAGTATGACCTGCCAGTAATGGGGAGTCCGGATCTGGATTAGGCTTGAGCTCCAATGGTGTAGCTACTGGTTTACAATCAACCATCTGTGCTCTTTCCAAGATAGTTAGAGCATAATGGGCCTGGGACAAATGCAAAGTAGTCCCTGCATAGAAAATTTCTACACCAAGAAAGTGGTGAAGTGTTCCAAGATCCTTCATAGCAAATTCAGAATGTAATATGGCAATAAATAAAGTAATTAAATGAGAGTCAGAACCCGTGAGCAGCATATCATCCACATAGAGCAATAGATATAAGGAGCCATAGTCAGAGTGATAAACAAACAAGGATGGATCAGCAAGACTGTATTAGAACCCATATTTGAGTAAGTAGGCACTAAACCTATCAAACCAGGCCCTAGGTGCTTGTTTAAGGGGAGCTTTGCCGATCTACCACTATTTTGGAGGACCGCTTGTGCGACTACCACTCTCTTATCGAAATACCACTCCCATTTTCGCGTTTTAGGTGTTTTTGGAACCAAACTAAACCCTAATTGGGAAAGGAACCCAATAGGGGAAGGTGTACCTTAAGATCGTGCACAAAGGTGAAAAAGCGGAGAAAATCGCGAACCAAAATTGTTTTTTTGCCTTGGGTGGTATATCCACAAATATACCACAGAACCTGTGGTATTCCAGGAAAAATCCCCTTGTTTAAGCCCATAAAGGGCCTTTTTGAGCCTGCACACATGGTTAGGAAACTGTGGATCGGGCATTCCAGGTGGTTGGGCCATGTAAATTTCTTCATGGACAAATCCATGTAGGAATGCATTTTTAACATCAAGCTGCCTTATGTCCCACTGTTTACTAAGGGCAGTGGCTAGGACCAATCTGATGGTGCCAGGTTTAATCACTGGTGAGAAAGTTTCAAGATAGTCTATGCCATCCACTTGACTATAACCTTTAGCCACTAATCTTGATTTGAGTCTATCTAGGGTTCCATCAGGCCTTAATTTGGCCTTAAAAACCCATTTGGACCCAATGATGTGCATCTGGGGTTTGTAAGGGACTAAGTCCCATGTGCCATAGAGCTTGGAGTTCTTCTTGCATGGCAGTCCTCCATCCAGGATGTTTAAGGGCTTCTTTGACCGTTTTTGGCTCTCTGGGGATGTCTAGGAATGTGGACACTAGAAGAGCATACTTGGGATTTGGTTTGAAGATCCTATGATGTCCTCTGGTTACAATCTGAGGGCTTGCAGGAGGACTGGGTGGAGGTGAAGTTGGTGAGTCTGGGGTAGTAGTGTTGGTAGGGGAGTTAAGGTGTGCTTCATGGTGTAATGGAGTGGTAGGTGAGGAAGTGTTTAGCCATTCTGTAAAGGTGATGATACTAAGATGTGGTTCATGGACAGGTGGGGTTTGGACTTGGGGCTTGTAAGGGAAGTTGGTTTCATCAAAGGCTACATGCCTGGATATGATGACCTTCTTGGTGGTTGGGTGATAACACCTATATCCCTTATGCTGCATGTTGTAACCTATAAATATGCAGGGGACTGTTTTTTGATCAAACTTATTGTGTTTAAAATCCCAAGTGTAGGGATAGCATCTAGTGCCAAAGACCCTAAGGTGTGAGTACACATGCTCTCTGTTGTATAATCTGAGATATGGTGATTCATTGTGAAGTGAGGCTGAGGGGACCCTATTCATTATGTAGACAGCTGTAGCAAAAGCTTCTGTCCATAAGTATAGAGGGACATGGCTGTGAAAAAGCATAGTAAACCCCAATTCCCTAATAGTTCTATGCCTCATTTCAACCATTCCAGATTGTTGTGGGGTATGGGGACATGACATCTGATGGATGACTCATGTGTTTTGGAAATGATCCCTTAGTGTGTGGTTTGTGAATTATGTGCCACATTCAGAGTGGAAAATTTTGACCTCCTGATCAAACTGTCTTTTAATTAATGTTTCAAAATGCAAGTAGGCTGTATAAAAGTCAGATTTATGTACTGGAGGTATAAGCCAGGTAAATTTAGTGAAATTGTCCCGGATTTTATCAATACAAAACAACAAGTAATAAACCGGTTAACCTCAAGTGCAAGGATCGTAGTATGGAGGCTAATGCCGGGTCGATCTTACGGGGAACTAGACGAATGTGAATCCTAGCTTTTGTTTTCAACTAAACTATTGTCACGAAACTAACCTAAACGAAGAACTAACCTAAACAAATATGCATAAAAGTAACTAGACAGAGGAAATTAATCCAATGCTAGGCAAGATTGAAAGCGATAAAAACTAAAGTGCAATTAAAAGTAAACTAAAGCTAAACAATTCAAGTTTCAAGAGATTTGAATCAAGTTATAACAAAGCGAAGCGAACAGTTGATCCACCTATCCTATCAACATTGAGATCCTATTTGATTATTTCGTGATTCTAATCAAGTTGTGATTTGCCTTATCTAAGTAACGACCTCACAATTTCTTAGATGGTTCTCCTATCAATCTTTATCTTTCGATTTAAAGATTAACGCTTTTCAAAACAAAGGTGGAAACTCTAACGTTTCTAACCTAGAAATCTAACCTATTAACTTTCGTTTTATAGATTAAAGATCTACTCTTTTATCATGGTGTTCTAAAGTTAACATGATTTTCATCACATAAAACAAACACAAAAGCAAACATCTTTCGATATAATTCGCAATAAACAATGTAAACATGATAAAAGAAACAACTTGTATTAAAGAACTCACAAAACAATCACGATTCGAATCTGAATAGTTGACGGATAGGCTTCACACCGCTCGTTCAAAAGAGGTCTAGCCTCTTATCATCTTCGTGAGACTTGAAATTGATGAATAAAAAGACATGAAAAGTAGCTAATCTAATCTATGAATCTAATTGCATAAACTGGAAGAAAATAGAATAAAAACGCAGCCAAGCTGCTCCCTAGGGTTTAGGGTTCGAATTGTATGTTTAGGGTGAAAGAAATCCGCTGCTTATATAGAGTTTCAATGTCGGCCGCTCTGAAGAATCGCGCTCCGGACGCCCGTTCAAGATTCCGGACGCTCGTCCACTATTTTCAGCAACAGCATCCAAACTTGTAACGCTCATATCTCGGGCCTCGTAAGTCGGAATGGAGTGATTCAAAATCCTGTAGAATCCTCTCTTCAAGCCCTACAACTCTTCTCTTGAGGTCCAGAGTCAAATCGGTTGTTATCATATCAAGAACTGCGTTGGAAGTTCAGCGCTACCCGGAATCCTGATTTTCTTCCTCTGGACGCTCGTCCGATATCTCGACGCTCGTTCCTTGACCTTGAACTTGTGCCAGGCGTTCGTTCATCCAGCGTCCAAACTCTCTGTATCAAAATACTTCCCTGGGCGCCCGTCATGCTTTATCAAACGCCCGTCCCACTGGACGGGACCGGACGAACGCCCATATGTCTTGTACTTTCGATTTCTTGATCTTTATCTCCTCCTTCTTCCATCTTTATCCTTCTTTCCTCGTCTCTTTCTTGATTTAGCTCGAATTATATCAACATTTGATCATCAATTCAGCCTCCAACATGTACCTACATGACATCAAAACACGCAAAACGTAACACAATCCAAATACTCGTGAAACCATAATTAAAACACATACACAACCTCATTTCGCAAATAAACTAATCAAAATCTTACTTGCTTAATAAATCATTTAAAACCACATTTCCTATGCAAATCATATGAATTATGGAGGAGAACATCATAAAATACAACGTCATAAAACGTATAAATTCACCCTTAACAGAAATCATCCACAATGATTGCATAATATGAAAAAGAACCAATAGATTTAACAAGGGAAGGGCCCCAAAGATCACAATGTACCAATTCAAAAGGTCTAGTAGTAATATGTTCTGAATCAAAAAAAAGAAATTTACTCAATTTTCCTAACTGACAGCTTTCACATATGTGATCTGTCTTTATTTGCCCTAAGACTTCAATAAAACCTTTGGCTTTTAGTTGTTGGACTGTCCCCATTTGTGTGTGACCCAACCTCTGATGCCATAGAGTGCTTGATCCTGTCCTGAACCTATTAGAGAAGTATAGTTCAGGTTGATTCTGTAGAATATACAGATCACCCTTTCTTTTCCATGTTGTCGATTATCTCCTGTGTCGCGTGACTTAACAAACACATTGTTATTAGTAAATTCACGAGATAATGTAATGGTGAAGTGAGTTTGGTGAGTGATAGCAAGTTCTTTGTAAGTTCTGGGACCAGTAAGACATTCTTTAATGGTGGTGTGTTGTTATTTTGTTTTAAGCTTGTGTGTCCTACCCCAGTTATTGGCAGGGTGTCACCATTTCCTATAATTACTCATTCTGATCCTGTGAGGGTGTGTGTTTGGTGTAGAATGCTTGACTTACCTGTCATGTGATTTGAGGCTCTAGTGTCCACAGTCCAATCTGTGCCTGCAATGGATGTGTCCAGAGTGAGTGCAGCAAGAGCTTGGGGCAGTCTTGATTCTGTCTATCTTTCTTTGGTACCCACCAACATATTTTGGCAATATGACCCATAACACCACAATACTGGCACCTTTCATTTTTGTAGCTTTCTCTCTCATCTGGTGTCATTCTTCTCTCTCCTGGTGGGGGTGGTCTCCTCTGATTTGGTCCAGTGCTTGTATTTCCCTGTGACTGTTGTGCTTGAAAGCCTCTTCCAGATGACACAAATCTGCTGTCTTGCTGTGGTGGTTGTCTTTGCATTTGTGGAGGCCTGCCTTGGTTTTGACTGTAGTATGCCATTTGTGGTGATTGCTGCACTTAATTGCCTTGGTTTTGAGTGAAGTATGCCATTTGTGGTGAGTGTTGTACTTGATTCATAGTGTTTGAGAACCAAGTTTTCCTCTGATCTAGACTTTGCAGATGGGAAACCAACTCTGTGTAGGTTGGTCTTGGTGGCTTGAGCATAGTAGTTGTGAATGTTTCATAGTTAGTGCCCAAACTAGTCAGCAGTGAATACAGATTTTGAGTCTTGTCTTGGCTTTCTATAGCAAACTAGGCTATCACATAGCCCTTTAAATTCTCTGATATGTTATGTGATAGTCTTGGTTTCATCCTTCTTCAAGTATGTGAGCTGTTGCTTGAGGGTGAACTCCCTTTCTTGTGAGTCTTGTGCATATGCATCCTTTAGTGCTTTCCAAACATCTTGTGCAGCGTCTAGACCTATTACTAGGCCTAGTGATTCTTCAGAGAGTGATCCAATGAGCCAACCTCTCAAAATTCTGTCAGACTTCTTCCACTTCTGGTATTCCTGATTTGGGGTTGAAATTTTTGTCCCTTCTGCAGTTGTACTCTTGAGATTTTGATCTGGTGCTGGGGTCTCATTGGTCAGATGGCCAATAAGATCTTGGCTTTCTGCAAGTGCCAATGCTTGCTCTCTCCATAGAGGGTAATTGCTATGTGTGAGTTTTAAAGTAACAAAGCTACTGACATTTAAGGATAGTTTTGACATCTTGTATTGCTTGCTGTAAATAAGTACATATCAGAGATGGATCTGTTTGATTTGTTTGCTTGTTGCTGCAAATTGTTTGTGGAGTTTGTATTTGGACAGGTTCTGTGTCCTGTTTGTGTTTTGATGATTCTATGATCTGTTTGTTTGTGTTTTTGATTTGTTTGTGTTTTTCTTTGTGATGAATCGATGATCTGTTTGTTTGTGTTGAAGATTGGACTTACAGAGTTTTTGGCTCACGATAGCATAAAAGCGAAAAAAGAATGCAACATGACCAAGGATTTCTTGTAAAACTGGTATGAACCTTTATTGATTTCTTATATTTTGATTACAATCGTGCTCTAGTATTTATAGCCTCAAAAATGAGAAGATAAACTGAATTTTAGATATTAATCCTAACTATTCAAACTTGTAGAGATAAATATAAAGCTGGGGATAATTGTTTTTGAATTAATCCAGTCAGTTGTAACTTCAAACACATGAGATAGGACTCCATCTTGACTCAAACTCATAGCTTGCAGCTCACAATACCAACCATTCACGCCTCTGTTTGATTTATTGAATTAATTCATGCCTTATCACTCCAAAAGACCAACCTTATCACTCCTATCTTCAGTAGCTGTCTGAATTTTGTGTTTGTGTGTCTGAACTTGTATCTTGAGCATCTTCGATTTTAGCTTGGTTGTTAATAGTTATATATATATTAGCCTGAAAACCCGTGCATCGTGCACAGGGCGGCAAAAAAAAAAAGATAAAAATATGAGACACGGAAAATTAAAATATCATAGCGTAAAATAACAATTAATGAGCTATTTTGTGTAGAATATATTACAGCAACGGCTTAAAAATTAAGAAAAACAAAATACTTTGCCTCCTAGCAAACCACTGAAGAAAACTGTTCAAATATAAGAAAACACAATTCAATGCACAAAATTTATATTTCCAACCACAATTCACATGTCAAGTAAATTGAACTACTACTATATGAATCACCATCTATGAGAATTGGAAATTGGTTTGTGCTTCTTTTGGTTGGTCATATGTAGCTGAGATTCGTGTAACCAGCGGTCTTGAAAAGAGATTATGCATAGAAGATTTTACAGTAACTGTTTAAAAAAGAATAAAAAAAAAAAAAAAAAAAAAACACTTTGCACCCTATCAAAACAAAACTGTTCGAGTATAAGTAAATTGAACTACTATCTGTTAAGGATTTATATTATAATTTAAATTTATTTTATTTTCTAGTAAGGGTAGTTTGGACATTATAGATAAATGTTGAAGCGCAGAGATGGCTTATATATTTATCTACAATGATTGATGAAGAATAACAAATTATTTAGTAATCAATTTGTCGTAGTATCGAGAGGCGAGCGTTTCTTTCGGTTATGTTGCTGTTTTCTCGTCCTCTCCTTATCGGCCGGATAATTATCACATCTGATTGCATATGTGTATTCAACGCATATTCAAAGTTGGGTAGCAGTCTGAATATTTTATTTTATTTTTGGTTGTTGAATATAATATAATTTTAATTGAGGTTGATCATCAATTCCTTTTGGGTCCATTAGCTGTCTTCGGTCGCCGGAATTTTCCGAGTACAGTTATGTTCGGTCATATGACCAAATCTGTTACGTGAAGGAAAAAAAAAAGAGAAAAAGAAACGCATTAGAATTCTTCATCAGTATGACCAAATCGGCGAGACTTCTGACCATGGCTGTCGGCGGACAAAAGCATGTATCTTTAGACCATACCTATCACGATTTGGTTCAGGAAGCTTGCTTGCGTGGGGGCAGCTTCGATCCAAATCAGGATGAACGAGACGCAATGACAGTGTTAGAAATTCATCGGGACGAATTCAAAATTCAGGCCAACGTTCAACCAAAATCGAAAGCTGAAAACGCAGAACATAGGCATCCCGGTAGAGAAGGTGAAGGTGTAGGTGCAGCAGCTCCATCGGGCCCAGCCTGATCACAGCTCGGCTCGGGCGAACAAGGCGAGTGTGGGCTCGCCGAACCGCAGTTCCGGCGGGCTGAATAAGCAGGGAACAACCGAGCATGGTGGTTTTTCCAATTTAACATTGGCACAGTGGCAAGGCATACTCGACTTCTTGAAACTTGCCAAAACTAAATATCGTTTAACAGGTGATTGTTCGTGGATAATGATCATCAAAATTTCATCATCACGCGACCGTGGCCGACTGTTGAGTAATTTAGTGAATGCACGGGTGATTGAAAAGTGTCCGGTGGGACTTCCGGATGGTCGAACCTCCCTTGCCACACACGAAGGAACTATTATACTGCCCGGCGGATTGAAACTGGAAAATGTTCTTTTTGTGCCAAATTTGGCATGCAATTTATTATCCGTAACACAGTTACTAGATGCATTTGATTGTCAGATTCAACTCACTTCCACATTATGTGAACTACAGACGAGGAGGCTGATTGGAGTGGGTGAGCGCGAAGATGGACTTTTCGTTTTCCGGGGAGTTCCACACGTTAAGGTTATGGCTATTGGTGGGAGAGATTCCATGGATATGTGGCATAAGCGGTTGGGTCATCCTTCAGAAAAAGTACTGAAACAACTTCCCATGGTAAGTGAGTCTAGTTCGTTAAATAAAGATGGATGTGATGTCTGTTTTCGGGCTAAACAATCACGGGAAAGTTTCCCACATAGTGATAGTCGGGCTAGTAGAATTTTTGAACTTGTGCATTGTGACTTGTGGGGACCGTATTCGACATCTTCTACATGTGGGGCCTCTTATTTCTTGGCGATTGTGGGCGATTACTACTTACTTACGTGTGGGTTTATTTACTATACAATAAATGGGAAGTTGAGACAATTTTTTTTGGATTTTATGGCATTGATTGATCGTCAGTTTAGTGGAAAAATTCTACGTGTTCGGAGTGACAATGGGACGGAATTTAAACGATTGCTTCCACATTTTCAAAAAGTAGGAATAATTTTTGAAACATCCTGTGTGGGAACCCCTCAACAAAATGGTAGAGTCGAGAGAAAACATCAACATATTTTGAATGTCGCTAGAGCTTTGAGGTTTGAAGGACACCTTCCACTTAAATTTTGGGGGGAGTGTGTCATGACCGCTTGTTACTTAATTAATCGGACCCCGTCAAGCGTTTTGAACTATAAGACACTGTATGAATGTTTGTTTGGTAAACCACCAAGCCTTGAGGCTTTGCGGGTTTTTGGATATTTATGTTACGCTCATAATCAACGCCATAAGGAGATAAATTTGAGAGTCGGAGTCGTAAATGCGTGTTTTTGGGGTATCCATTTGCTAAGAAGGATGGACCTCTTGGATTTGGAAATCGAAGAAATATTTGTGTCACAGAGGCGTGAA
This sequence comes from Gentiana macrophylla, assembly GCA_026214975.1. Lineage (NCBI taxonomy): Eukaryota > Viridiplantae > Streptophyta > Magnoliopsida > Gentianales > Gentianaceae > Gentiana > Gentiana macrophylla. The sequence goes on from CM047805.1 coordinate 125,296,194, forward strand.
ATTTTTGAGCATATTTTCCCATTTGCGAGAACACCCAAAAACCACCCCTCCACAGATCATCTTTCCGGAAATTGACGATGACGGCCTTTATACGGATGTTAGTGACGGAGGTTTGTGGAACCACCTCACCTGAGTGGAACGCAGCGTAGATAATGGTGAAGTGGGGGATGGCGCTACTTTAGTGAGGGAGTTGATGAATTATCACCGGATGGGATTGTTATGAGTGAGCAATCGACCATCGACACGGCGCAGAGTTGGGGAGAGGAAGCGCGCAAAAGTTCCTAACTCCAAATATCGCGAGTTCGTGACACGTACGGTAGTGAATAAGAAAAGTCCTTCGGCGCACTCCTCCATTTCATCAACCTCCTCAGGTAGTCTCTATCCTCTTACGCATTTTGTGAATTATTCTCATTTTTCTGATGCACATAGAAGGTATCTAGCAAATGTGACTGCAGGAAATCCTCCACGTTCCTTTAAAGAAGCTGTTAAATATGAAGGATGGAGAAAAGCTATGGCAGAAGAAATAAAAGCTTTAGAGGACCAAGGCACATGGGTATTACAAAAATTACCTCCTGGAAAGAAGGCCCTAGGGAGCAAATGGGTTTATACTGAAAAATACGACGAGTTGGGCAATCTGCAACGATTGAAAGCACGATTGGTGGCCTTTGGTAATCATCAGGTGGAAGGCGTTGATTATAATGAGACCTTTGCTCCCGTAGCAAAAATGGTAACAACTCGAGCCTTTCTTGCTGTGGCGGCAGTTAAACAGTGGGAGATTCATCAGATGGATGTACACAATGCCTTTTTACACGGAGACCTTAATGAAGAAATTTACATGAAAATTCCTCCCGGATTTGAACATAACAAGCAAAATATGGTGTGTCGTATGCGCAAATCACTATATGGGTTGAAGCAAGCACCCCGGTGTTGGTTTGCGAAGCTGGCGTCGGCATTGAAGGAATATGGTTTTAAGCAGTCCTACTCAGATTATTCTCTATTCACACTTATTCGTGGAGACATACGGCTGAATGTGCTAGTATATGTTGATGATATGATACTTGCTGGAAACGATGCAACGGCCTTGCAGATATTCAAAAATTATTTGGGCGGTTGCTTCAAAATGAAGGATTTGGGGAGATTAAAATACTTTCTTGGGTTGGAGATTGCTAGGAATCCACAGGGAATTTTTCTATCTCAACGAAAGTATGCGTTAGACATAATTGAGGAGACCGGTCTACTAGGGGCTCGTCCTGCTGAGTTCCCTATGGAACAAAATCATCAGTTGGCGGTTGAAGATGGTGACTTCTTGGATGATCCAGGAAAATATCGACGGTTGGTGGGACGTCTTATTTATCTTGGTGTTACACGTCCCGACTTGGCATATTCGGTTCATATTCTTTCTCAATTTATGCAATCACCGCGCGTTAAGCACTGGGAGGCTGCGTTAAGAGTGGTTCGTTACTTGAAGAAAAGCCCGGGTCAGGGTGTGCTTTTGCGGGCGGATAGCCCACTGTCCCTAGAAGGGTGGTGTGATTCCGATTGGGCGAGTTGCCCAGTCACTCGTCGGTCTTTGAGTGGGTTGTTCGTGTTACTTGGGACTTCACCGGTCTCGTGGAAGACAAAGAAGCAGCAGACGGTCTCCCGTTCATCCGCGGAAGCTGAGTACCGCTCAATGGCGTCCATTACATGTGAGTTGAAATGGCTTAGGCAACTTCTCGGCGATTTAAGTGTTCCAGTACCAATGGGTATCTGATGTATGAAAAATATATGATCAAATTATAAGACTTTTTATTATTATATTTGTGATATTTTAGTATAATTTCATATAAATGCATTAAAAACTTATAAAAATCATAGTTAGTTATAATTAGATGCATAAGTTATAAAAACGATAAAAATGATAGTTTTTTGTCGATTTACGTTTGGTGTTTCGTTGAGTTTGTTGCGAGGATCGGATGTTTACCAAGATCCCAAAATATGACATACTTTGAAGTATAAATCATGAGTTTTTGTGGGATAAAAGATTATGCCAAAATCTAACAACTTTGAGCAGATCAATCAGACTTAATGTTTCTACCGTAATTCATCTTCAACGGACATTTGATCTAACTTAGAGGCATTTTCAGAGAAAAAGTCCTTGATGAAAGTTGTAGGCCTTCAAAAGAGCTTTCCAACGAATATCAAATCATGTCAATCTGAGGTCTACAGCTCGAGATAGGTTTTTACAAACATCAGATATGTTGTATGACCGCACGCGCCGAGAGAAGGCCGAATATTGCGAGAAAAATCTCAAAGCTGGGCCCACAAATCTCGACAAGGAATATATATGTGTAGCCCGGCGCGCCGGTGGTGGTGGTCGCACGCGCCGGCCTTGTGATATGGTCTATAAATAGACCTCAAATGCAACCATTTTGAAGGTACCAATGCATATATCTCTTCTACATATCTATATATAGTTTCGTTTTGTTGTTTTTAGTTAAATAAAAGCTGTAAACGGCACTCTGCCGGAATAATGTTGTAGTATAAAGTATCGTTATAATGCTTAGAAGATGTATCAAGGCTCATTGATGTAAAGGAGTTGCTATTTCCGGAGGATACAACTCTGAAGCTTCGATTGTAATCTGGTAACTTTTCTAATGTATTTATGTTGTTATTAGTATCTCACTTATAATGATATTAGGCTAACTTAGTATCTAGCCAAGATATGAAATTGGATTAGTATTATCTTTTTAGGGAAATGGATGATGACTATACTAAAATTGGATAAAAATCGGTTATAATGAATCTCTTTCTATATTCGTATTGAATTAGCTACTTGATATGAAAGAATTCATAATCTAATTATGAATTGACGCCTCGTAGTTAGGTTATGAACTCGTTAATAGAAAGACCGGAGGGTAAAATTGGCGAGTGAAAGCGTGACAACGGAATCCGATTTCTAAACCAGGGGTAGATTTGTTTCGGGAGAAACAAACTCTTATTGAAATATGTACTCGAGAGATTATTACGTTTAATTCATTTGTTTAATTGACATACCTTAAAATTGGCCGAATGACAAAGCGGGAGTGACCCATGCTTGAGGATGACCTTGGACAAATGATTGGACATATGACAATTTGAGATGCTCGTGTGAGAATGAATTGTTTAGTTTAGGAGTGCACAAGCCAGTATAATTGATTTAACTTAAAATAAAGATCCAAAGACATCCAATTTCACTAAAAGATATAAGGATTCAATAACATATTCTTGGCTAGTCTATAATTATAATATCTATCTCCCTCCTTAGATATTGTTTTGGTACTATATATACTTATATCTATATATATATGATTATATATATATTTTTATACTTATATATATCTGTTTTAGTTTTATGCTTTGTTAGTTTAGAGTTTGGTTGGATGATAAAATTGCGACTTAGATTGAGATAATAACATTTCTTGGTGTTTAATCACACGGTGAATTACCAAGTTTCCACGAGGATCGACACGACTCACCATACTATCACTACAATTTGACCCGGTACAATCGCCGGTAAGGATTGATAGCATAGAAAAGGTCCGTCGACATAATGGCGCCGTTGCCGGGAGCGACGCTAATTCATTGTGTTCGAATGATTTCTACTTATATTAACTCAAAAGTCTCGAGGATAAGTCAACACTTTTCTTACCCCATTTCTATTTCTTTTTCGTTGGTACTTACCTAATAAGTAAGTTACCAATCTTTACTTTTATCGATTTCAACTATCTTCGGTTTTCGTTAGTTGATGACCGAGAAAAGTAAGGCCCCACTTATTCCTTATAAGCTGACATAGATACATACGAAAAGCGATTAAGAGCGAAAGGAAACAAGGTCATCTTGGTCGGGGAAATCTCGACGGAGAATCATCATCAAATCAAAATACGAAAATGGTGAAAACAAAGTGATGAAACACGAACAAGGGCTAGATCATGCTCAAGAGGCATGGCCAAAATCTTAATCAGGATCTACCAATACCAAATAACCGAATAGAAATAATCAAAATCGGAACCGAACAATCGTAATAATAACCCACCAAATCCGAGACCTATTTGTGATCGGACCTTAGAATAAACCGGACTAATAATCCATTCGTTTACCCAATGAAGGAGCAAATAATTTTGAAATAAAATCTCATCTTTTTGGTCTAATTGCGCGAAGAGCCCAATTTCTAGGAGAGGATGATGAGGATCCACATCATCATCTCTATCTTTCGAAGAATTGTGCAATGACCAAAAGTCAAGGTGCTCATCGTGAATTAACAAGGATGTCTATGTTTCCTTTTTCTTTAAAAGAAAGAGCACGAGATTGGTTTATGTCACTCCCACATCATTCATTGACTAGTTGGGAGGAGATTCAAACCGAGTTCTTAAAGCAGTATTTTACTCCGGGTAGAAATTTGGAATTAAAAGTCGAAATTGCCAACTTTAGACAAGGATATGAAGAAACGCTTGGGAATGCGTGGGAGAGATTTAAAAAGTTGCTAAGATCTTGTCCCGATCATGGTTATTCCTTAGAAATGCAAATCCAACTTTTACGTCAGTAAATTAAGGAAAGATTCACGTCTGAGATGTAGATCATGCATGTGGTGGTTCATTAATGATGAGTGAAGCTCAAATAGTTTACGATGCTATAGAAAAGATTTCCAAAAATAACAGAATGTGGGAAACCGGTTCTAGCACCAGGAAAGTAGCATTTGCAGGAGAATGCACATCGAATATGGAAGTTCTAGCACACTTGGAGAATTTGGGTAGGAAGTTTGCCAGCCTACAAGCTAGTAGGACTGTAAAATCAGAAACTATCATACCAAATGACTACTCAAATCATGATAATGTGTCATTAGGGATAGAAGAACCAGAAGGATACTCAAGGGAAGAGGTGAGTTTTTTACAACAGCATAGGAATTTGAACAACGCGTATTCAAACTCCTTTAATGCTATTAGAAGAGAGCACCCAACTTTTAGATGGTCTGAAAACCCTAATAAGCCAGGACAACCGCCATATCCAGTTCAGTATAAGAATCCATATAGTAATCAAGTTCATCAAGGAAATACATCAACTCAGAACCTACAATCGTTACTTCTAAATCTTATCCACAACATACTACTCAAACTATACCAGTCACCCAAAGTTCAACCCAACTTTGAAGGAGTTGATAAATGGGATAAATTAATGGAAAAATGATGGGTGTAGTATCTACTCAAGCTCGAGAATATAGAAACTATGATAACTTCATAGGTTCGGTCTCAGGATATGACTATGTTGAAAACGTCTATGGGTGGACATGATACGAGAATGAGAACTATAGAAGCATCGTTAAGGAATATGGAAGATCATTTGAGTAGAGAAGGAGAGCGTAACAACAGTAGACCTCGGGAGGATTACCAAGTAATCTTGAAAGAAACCCGAGAGAGGTAAAAATTTGTGATTACGAAGTAGGAAATATTGTGAAGATACTAAAAGCGACGAGGAAACAATGAGGTAGAAAAAGATTTAAATGGTAATATCGTAAAGGAAAAGGACGAACTTGAATTTCTTGATGAAGAGGAAGAAATTATCGAAGAATTCTTAAAAGCAGAATAATGTTGAACTGAAATTGAAGGCGAAAAATGGGTAAAAGTCCCTAGAATTACGAAAGATCCTATGGATAAGGACACGAGAACCCTATTTAAGGAACATGTCGAGAGAAAATCGGGGGAAAAGCAGGAAGATTTAAAAGTAAGCGAGAAGGATAAAGTTGATACGAGGGGATGTTTTAAAGGAAAAATCTCAAGATAATGAAACTTGGCGATCAAGTAATACTCAAAGATTCAAGGAGAAAGGAAAAAGAAAATGACTTGAGAACCAAAGGTTATAGATTTAGAATCTTTGCCTTATCCACGAAAGATCAAATTAAAAGATAAAAGCGATAAGAAATATGCTCGTTTCTTGACACTTTTCGTCATATTCATGTCAATATCCCTGTTATAGAAGCTTTAGTCAACATGCCTGCCTATGGAAAGTTTCTTAAAGATATCCTATCTAATAAAAAGCGATTAGAAGAATATGAGAATATTTGCCTTAATGAAGAATGTTCTGCAATACTTCAAAGATCGACTACCTCCTAAACTTAAAGATCTGGTAGTTTCACTATCCCGTGTGAAATTGGAGGATTTTACATTTAAGAAAGTATTGTGTGATCTAGGAGCAAGTATCAATCTCATGTCTTATGAGGATTATAAGAAACTAGGAATAGGAGAGTTTACGAATCTTGAAATGACCCTTGGATGGCGGATAGATCAATTAAACATCCTAAGGGAATAATCGAGGGCGTGTTGGTTAAAATTGATAAATTTTACTTCCCGATGAGACTTTGTAATAATGGAAATGGAAGAAGGATATTCGGCGCCAATTATTCTAGGTCGACCATTTCTAGCTCTGAGGAAGGACTTTGATAGATGTTCAAAAAGGTGAACTAATCTTGAGAGTTAATGAGGATAAAGTTTCATTCAATATCTTCAAAGCTATAAACCATCCATATAAAGAACCAGAATCATGTTCTTTTATAGATGAATATTCTACTATACGGGATGCCAAATCTAAAGGTTATGAAAATAAATTAGAAGAATGTTTGGCATTTTCTATCTATAAAGAAGATGAAGATGATCTTTGAAATGAAAAAGTAATCCTTTATTTAGATAAAGGAGGGTTTGTTAAACATCCATGGCATCAAAATTTGAAATTGGAAATGGAAGGACCAGTTTAAAACCATCGTTAGAAGATCCACCAAGGAATGCGGAGTTGAAACCACTTCCTTCGAATTTGAAATATGCTTTTCTTAAAAATGATAATCATTACCTATTATCATTTCATCAACCTTAACAAAAGAACAAGAGGATCAATTATTAAGAATGTTAAGACAACATAAGAAAGCTTTTGGATGGACGATGGCGAGATATCAAAGGAATTAGCCACGAAATTTGTGTTCACAAGATCATTTTGAATGAAGAAGCTAAACCTTGTATTCAGCCACAACGCCGCCTCAACCGAATTTGCAAACAATCGTTAAGAAAGAGGTCATTAAGCTATTAGAAATGGGAATAATCTTTCCCATATCGGATAGTGAATGGGTAAGTCCGACTCAAGTAGTTCCAAAGAAAGGAGGTTTCACGGTAAAAGAAAATGATAAAAATGAATGGATTCCGACAAAGGAAATTACAGGATATCGAATGTGTATTGACTTTCGGAAGCCGAATGATCATACTAAAAGGATCATCATCCACTTCCATTCATAAATACGGATGTTGGAAAGATTAAGTGGACATAAGTATTCTTGCTTTTTAGATGGTTATTCGAGTTATTTCTGAATATTCATTGCGGCAGGAGATAGAGAAAAACTACTTTCACTTGTCCCTATGGAACTTTTGCTTATAAAAGAATGCCGTTTGGTTTGTGTAATGCACCTGCTACATTTCAAATGATGTATGATGGCAATATTTTACGATATGGTTGAGAAATTCTTAGAAATCTTTATGGATGACTTTAGTGTTTATGGAGATTCTTTTGATAAATGCTTATCACACTTAGAAAGCGTTTACAACGTATTTGTGAAGATACCAACAGTTCTAAAGCGGGAAAAATGTCATTTGATGGTATCGAAGGAATTGTACTAGGTCATAGGATCTCGAAGAAGGAATTGAAGTTGATAAAGCTAAAGTCGAAGTAATTGAAAAATTACCTCCACCAATTAATTTGAAAGCGTTAAGAGGATTTCTTGGACATGCAGGATTTTATAGAAGGTTTATTGCAGATTTCTCAAAAATAGCAAAACCCTGAGTCATTTGCTAGAAAAGAAGTACCTTTTAACTTTGATGATAAATGTATGGAAGCCTTTAAGACCCTAAAAGCGAAATTAACTCTTTGCACCGATCTTAGTAGCACCAGATTGGGATTTTCCGTTTGAAATTATGTGTGATGCTAGTGATTTAGCTGTAGGAGCTGTTTTAGGTCAACGGTATAACAAAATTCTCAAAGCTATCTACTATGCTTCTCACACATTAAGCGACTCGACTTAATTATGCAACTCTTCGAGAAAGAAGCTGTATATGTAATATTTGCCTTAGATAAGTTTCGATCATATATTGTTGGTTCTAAGGTAATAATCTATCTGAGACCATTCGACTCTGAAGTATCTTTTAAGTAAGAAAGATGCCAAACCGCGTCTTCTTAGGTGGATTCTATTACTTCAGGAATTCGATATTGAAATTAAGGATAAAAAAGGAAGTGAAAATGTAGTAGCAGATCATCTAAGCGGGATGGATAATGATGAAGGAAAAGAAATTCATGATTCGTTTCGGATGAGAAGCTATTTAAGATAGATACTCCTTCAACCATGCGATTATTAAAAACTAGAATACCATCAAAGGAAGATTCGCCATGGTTTGGGGATATTGTTAACTACATTACACATGCACGTACATCCCACCTCATTGGACTTGGCAAATGAAAAAGAAGTTCTTTTATGACTTAAAGTTTTATTATTGGGATAAACCGGATCTTTTCGAAGATGCTCGAGATGGAATAATTAGGAAATGTATTCACGATAGTGAAATTTTAAGTGTATTATCATTTTGTCATGATCGTGAGGCGCGGGAGGTCATCATGGAGGATGGAAAAGCGCTTTCAAAGTTTTACAATGTGGTTTCTATTGGCCTACACTATATAGAGATGCATATAAATATGCAAAATCTTGTGAATCATGTCAAAAATGGGAAATATATCGAAAAAACATGAAATGCCTATGCAACCGATTTTAGAATGTGAACTATTTGATGTGTGGGGTATAGATTTCATGGGACCTTTCCCTATATCTTTTGGAAAAAGATTTATTCTAGTAATGGTTGATTATGTTTCTAAATGGGTAGAAAATTTGAAGCTCTCCTACTAATGATACGAGTAGTGCTAAGGTTCCTTAAAAAGAATATATTCACACGATATGGCATTCCGAGGGCTATCATTAGTGATAGAGGTTCACATTTTTGTAACCGACCATTTACTAAGATAATTGAGAAATATGGTGTAACTCATAAACTTGGAACACCCTATCATCCACAAACTAGTGGGCGAGTAGTAGGTGTCTAATAGAGAAATTAAAAGAATCGTGGAGAAGGCAGTGGACTCGAATCGTAAAAGCAAGCGAGAAAGACTTGATGATGCATTATGGGCATACTGAGCGACCTTTAAAACACCGATTGGTGTTCTCCTTACAAATTAGTATTCGGAAAATCTTGTCATCTCCTGTTGAATTAGAACACCGAGCTTTATGGGCTATTAAATTTCTAAACTTTGATCCTAAAGTCATCGGTGATCATAGATTACTTCGATTAACGAGAACTAGAAGAATTTCGACTCGATTCTTATGAAAATGCTCGAATCTACAAAGAACGCATACGAAAGCTTTTCATGATAAGAAAATCTATAGTCGTGAGTTCCATATAGGTGATCGAGTACTTTTATATAATTCACGTTTGAAGTTGTTTCGGAAAGCTTAAATCTAGATGGGACAGTCCATATGGCGTAACAAAAATCTATAAGTGCAGGTGTTGAACTAAGCGATGGAAAAACAACTTTTATAGCCAATGGACACAGGTGAAATTGTTCGTGGAAGTGAAGGATACCTCAAGCAGAAGAAGTATTATTACTTATTGACCCTCCAACGAATTGAGGAAGCGAATTTTAAACTCGGCCCGATTACGGTACTATCTTTCTAATTTACCTTTTAATATGCATTTTAAAGTAGTTTAGTCTTTTACCGGATAGGCGTAAAAGAAGCTGGATGCCTTTCATAGATAGAATAAAAGTTTTTATTTTACTTTTAAGATTAGGTCTAAATAAGGATGTCGCCTTTAAGATAGAAGCCTTAGTTTCTAAATTAAATAAGGAATTATTAATCGAAGTCAGAGAAAGAGAACTTTGTAATGGAAATTCAAGGAGTGCAATAAAAAGAAGAGCAAGGTTTTTAATGAAGTGTAGAATCTGTGGAAAAATGGAACATGCTGGACAGTGTGGAAGAAATACAACCATATCCCAGGATGAGTGTTTGAATGTTATTAAGAAGGGAACGATTAGGTGGTTATCCGAAAATCCCGAGGGAATACAAAGAGATAATTCAAACGCATCACTCCTAGGAGAAAGGTTAAGGGACCGTTATGATAACAATCTTGAGGATCTGAGATTGAGGGAGTTAGCAAAAAATCCTAAGAATTTCAGTGTGTGTTTTAATTTTTCAAATTTTAATTAAATTTCGTATTTTTAAAGATATTTTTCTAAACTTAAAAAAAAAAAGAAAATATTTTTATGAAAAATTTATAATAAACCTATTTTATCATGTAAAGTAGGTATATTATATCAAAAATATGTAATTTCAATATTATATTAGTTTTTATATTTTATCAAGTTTTATATAGAAAAATCGTATTAAACTTAAATTATATAACATAAATCATAGGATTAACATCAAATGATTTTTATGTGATATAATTAGAGCTTATTACACAAAAAATGATAAAAAAAATTCCGTTTTTTTGGGCCATGTGACCGGCACGCGCCGGTACACTACCGGCACGCGCCGGTGTGTACACACTTAAACCTAAAAAATGCGCCCCTTTCCTCATTTCTCATACCCTCAATTCAAATTGAAGAACAGCCCGACTTCTCCCTCTCTTCTCCTTAAAAAATCAACAATTTTCAATCAATTTTCTTCACTCAAACATCACATAAGTGTTAATCTCTCTTCTTCTCTTCAACTTAATCATAAAAGAAGATACCCCATTGGAAAAAGTTGAAGCTTGGCAAGCTCAAGGCTCTCTTTTCTCTCATTCCGGCGACCCCATTAATTCCGGCGACCTAGCTTTTCATTCTAGCTTCTTAAGGTAATAATATATATATATATTTCAAATATTTCAAATTTTAGTTAATTTTCTGAATTTATTTTGAATTTATTTTGATTTTTTTAGCCTAAGTAATTGTTTGTTCTTGTTGTTGGTGTTGTTTGTTTGTGTTGTTGTTTTGTCATATCACTATCGTAGATGGCCTCATCATCTAGAAGTAATCCTAAGAGGAAAAAGACTGAAGTACCAATCGTAGTACCGGTAGTTCAAACTAGACCTTTAACCAAAAAAGAGAAAAGTTTAACCTTTGAGAAAACCGCTAGTGAAGAAGCTAAGCGGGCACATCATGAGTACTTTAGTAAAAGTAAGGTTTGGTTAGAACGAGGGATTGATTTTTCGAAGATTGGGAAAGAAGTGAAAGAAATTTTCAAGGATAGAGGATGGTTGGATGTAGTATGGATAGGAAAGATAAGATTAACGTTTCTATGGTATCGAGTTTTATTGATGATTATCTACTTATGATCTCGTCTGGTTGAGAGATGACCTATATCCCTAAGAAGTGTTAATGTTACTTTTTACCTGCTATGATTAATGTATTCTATGGCTTAAGCGATATACGGAAGAGGAGGATTATCACAATGTATGGGGTTTAGAACATCCTATGGCTCTACAAACCAAAGCTTATGAAGCTCGGCAAGCCTTTGACCCCACCTGCTTTGAATGGATAGAAAATAGGTTTGCATATGGGAATTGTATTAGGGACATACGGGCAATAAAAGCAGTTCTTAGGCCATAATGTATGTCCTTCCACACATGTTTGTGCATTTGGTCGAGAGGAAGTAGTTATTGCTTGGGCCATGGTTAATGATATTCCTATAAATGCTGGGAAATTGATCTTTTCTAAGGCATGTGAGTTTGCAAGCACTCGTTATCGGGGGACGTCTCCGTTCCCCTAGTCTCATTTTACGCCTTGTGTGAGCTTGCGAAGTCCTGTCTTACCTCGGATAGAAGCTGTGTCTCCTACATTCCTCCCATTGGTCTTAAAGCGAGAGCCTTACCCTTTGGAGTAATAAATTACAATAATCCTAATCGTCGGCAACAACAACCTCCACCTCCTATTCACACTCAAGTACTAGACCACTGAGCAGTCACATCGACCCACAAGAGAGTCAAGTTGAGGCTATGTTTGACATTTAGTTCAAGCTCAGGCTAGAAGCGATGCTAATATAGCTTTAGCTTTGTGAGCGAGAATAGACATTGGGGTGAGGACATTAGAGTTGGTCGAGAGGATTTCGAGATACTATGAGTGAGTTTGATCCTAGATTTCTTGAGATATCCGCTGGAGACACCCCTATAGTCGGCCTTACCCGTATACTATGCAGATTGGATTCCGCCGATTCCGCCCCTGTTATTTATCAGGACTATACGCCGTCATCCATAGGGACAGGGTGGTATGTTTGCAGTACACGAGGGACATCCTTGGGCATGGGAGGAGTGACTTCATGAGCGAGATGTGGTGGCAGGATTGGGTTCATTTGGACTTCAGGGATCAGTTTCTATGTCGACGATGAGGACTGAGACATCATTTCGAACTTCTGTATCGGATCCACAGCAGTTCAGTTATGGTATTCATACGACGCAGTCGCAAGGAGCTGATTATACTTCGTTTCTATCTACATTTGGATCATCATCATCTCAGTACGACCCTACTGATGACATTGATCTTAACTATGATGAGGACGAGTGATTTCTTTTCTTTGTTATTTAACTATCTACTTTTTGGTTTGACTTAGTTTTTGTTATGTTTGTTTTGTACGTTAAACGTTTGATGCACTCTCGGGGTAGTGCACATTGTTATTCTGTATTTTTTTTCGTAGTTTTCGGATGTTTTTAGATCTTTTCCCCACGTTTTAGAAATTTGCAGAATCATTTGTCAGAAAATAAATCCTGGATCAAGCTAGAAATTGAAATATCTCTGACTGAGCACTATTTGACCGGCACGCGCCGGTTGGTGTCGGCACGCGCGGTGTAGTAAGCTGCGAGAATCTTCTCGGGATATTTCCATTTCAGTCCAAGCTTTGTCTATAAAAGGAAGCAGATCGACATTCTAAAATGCTCATTCCCTTCCTTTGCTTTAATTCTCTTGCTATAAAAAGTTTAAAATGTCCGATCGTTCATCCGTAAGCATTATTCACCTCCACATACACCAAATTCTGTCATTCCAAATACATTTTTCATCAAGTCCCTTACGAGCCTATGTATGCTTGGTTCACAACCCTTATATAAGTAATTTCAATCAATCACCGGTGTTGATTGAGAAAGGTTTAAATTTCAGAAAGGTTGACAACTGGGCGTTTACGAGGATGGATGTAGATGGGTGGGACTATTTTTGTCGTATGCCGAGAGGTAGGATTAATGTTATTGTGGTAAGAGAATTCTATTGATCTTGTCGGAAGCTAATTCGTGTCATTAACACAATCATTCTTGTGAGAGGAGTTCTTTGTTCCTTTCACTTCCACCAACATAAATCAAATTTTCTTGATTCCACGGTCCAAACTTCACCCAGTCATTTTGAGTACCAATGGAGATTGAATCACTGGCGGCGGTTTTATTACAAAATATTCGGAAGCTTGTCCACTCTTATTCTACAATTATGATATTGATCAAAATGTATCTACGATCGCTTTGCTTCCCATCTTAGAGCGTGGAGGCGATTCATCAATTCACGTGTTTATCCAAGCTGTTAATTTCTCGAAGTTAGTGATGATGAATTGATGCTTCTATATGCGATTACTCTTTGAGTCGTTATAGATTGGGAAGTCTTGATTCGTAAATCATTTGTGAGTTTTGTGTTCGGGAGAAGACCGAATTATCATCCTTTACCATTTGGATGGTTGATTTCTAGGTTATGTGTTCGTTTGGCAAGGGTTCGGAAAGAGCGACGGATGAATATTTTCATTTCGTATTCCTCGTGTTGGGCTTTTACCGATCGATATTCGGGAGGATCGTCAAGTGGTAAAAATTAGATAACTTTGTTGGTAGAAAAGAAGGAATAACGAATTAATAAAAGTAGTACGATGCGTTAGTATAAGTTACAATAAATTAAAATAACTTAGTTAAAAAAATTAGTTTAAATTAGTTTAACTTAATTTATGGTTTTCTAGTTTAACATTCTAGTAGTTTTAAGTTGTGTTTTAGTATTGTAATATATTTGCATGTTTTAATTTATGTTTTTAAATGTTTTTTTCTTCTATATTATATAAGCGCTTGTCTATTTGACACCTAAAATAATCTAACCATGATAGAATTCATTTTATTTTCTAATCCAAATTTTTACTACTCATTAGCCATCGAGACGATGCCAATTCATAAGTAGGGAGTAGAGATTGGTTAGTAAATAAATTGAATTTAATACATCAAATACTTACACACTTAGTTTAATAAGCAATAATATCTAATTATTTGATAAAAATGATATATTTGGATAGAATAAATTTTTAATTAAGTAAAGTAATCTTGATATATTATTCTTATATTAATTATGTCTATTTTAGATTCTTAATAAGATTTTAAGTATATATATCTTGATAAATATTATGAAATATTTTTTTATGAAATTAGACAAAAGTTACTTATAATTATAATGAAATTTTAGAATAATTTTCTTTTCAAGACAAAGTATGAAATTGGAATCGGATTAGGAATGATGAGATTTTTGGCATAACTTTGATAAACAGAGCCAAATAAGCCTACCCGAACATAATTTCCAATTTTGTCCCCACCTCACCTTGTAGAGTGATCAAGACACCTCACTCAAAATAGCCATTATTATTAACTAGAAATTACAACCCTAACTTAATAATGGTCTACATTTCTTTGAAAATCCATAAGTTTAGTATGTATTTATGGATAGCGGTGATGACATCAAAATTTGGTATATCTTTGAGATTGAAATGAATGTTATTCGGAAGGCAATTTATTATCAAATATGGTTTTTCTCGAAAAAAAAAAAAAAAAAAAAATATTTAGAACAGAGTATTATAGGTATCTTTCTGCTTTTGATCGACAACCCAAAAATAAAATATCGAGATAAAAGTTTGCTTGATGATAGTAGTCCAACTAGGGTATTATCACGAAATGTCCTATGCTGGGAATGAAGGTATATGCTATAAATCGATGAAAAAGAAAAGTCGAATCAAAACTATCAAGAATTATCACGAGTTTAAAGAAACCGGATTCGTGATTTTCGATCGAAAGAGTAGTACTCGATCAATCTTGATAAAGCAATGCCTATGTTCTTAAGTTCTTATTTATTATTAAAAAAAAAAAAAAAAAAAAAAGAAGAGAAAACCATATTTTGGAAGTTATTAAAGTTGAAAATTGAAAAGCGATTAATCGTGAGTGTTCTTGATTGAGAACTTTTGATCGGAAGATGAAGGTGTAATCACGCATGCGAATTTGCTTCTATCTCTTTTGATTTCCTTGTGTTATCCTTTTCGATTAGCCAACTACCCACGAGCACGAGCGTTACAAGCCAATTTGCCAACTACTTGACTTAGTCATTGATTCCGATAAATCATACAGTGGAGATTAAAAAGTTGTTCTAAATATTTTATTTATACTTATAAAGTGATTCATGAAAAATTTCATTCAAATAATATTTTATAACTAGTTTATTAAGTTATATACACTTTTTATCTTCTAAAATATCTTAGATAGATGAAATTAATATAATTATAATGTTGACAAAGATACGTTACTAAGTTAGGAATTTAATCAGAAGAATTATATTATCGCTTATTTTGCTCGAGGACGATCAAAAGCTAAGTGGGGAGTTGTGATGTATGAAAAATATATGATCAAATTATAAGACTTTTTATTATTATATTTGTGATATTTTAGTATAATTTCATATAAATGCATTAAAAACTTATAAAAATCATAGTTAGTTATAATTAGATGCATAAGTTATAAAAGCGATAAAAATGATAGTTTTTTGTCAGATTTACGTTTGGTGTTTCGTTGAGTTTGTTGCAGGATCAGATGTTTACCAAGATCCCAAAATATGACATACTTTGAAGTATAAATCATGAGTTTTGTGGGATAAAAGATTATGCCAAAATCTAACAACTTTGAGCAGATCAATCTGATCTTAATGTTTCTACCGTAATTCATCTTCAACGGACATTTGATCTAACTTAGAGGCATTTTCAGAGAAAAAGTCCTTGATGAAAGTTGTAGGCCTTCAAAAGAGCTTTCCAACGAATATCAAATCATGTCAATCTGAGGTCTACAGCTCGAGATAGGTTTTTACAAACATCAGATATGTTGTATGACCGGCGCACGCGCCGGAGAGAAGGCGAATATTGCGAGAAAAATCTCAAACCGGGCCCACAAATCTCGACAAGGGAATATATCTTGTGTAGCCGCACGCGCGTGGTGGTCCGCGCGCCGACTGCCTTGTGATATGGTCTATAAATAGACCTCAAATGCAACCATTTTGAAGGGTACCAATGTATATATCTTCTCTATATCTATATATAGTTTCGTTTTGTTGTTTTTAGTTAAATAAAGTCGTAAACGGCACTCTGCCGAATAATCTTTGTAGTATAAAGTATCGTTATAATGCTTAGAAGATGTATCAAGGCTCATTGATGTAAAGGAGTTGCTATTTCGGAGGATACAACTCAAGCTTCGATTGTAATCTGTAACTTTTCTAATGTATTTATGTTGTTATTAGTATCTCACTTATAATGATATTAGGCTAACTTAGTATCTAGCCAAGATATGAAATTGGATTAGTATTATCTTTTAGGAAATGGATGATGACTATACTAAAATTGGATAAAAATCGGTTATAATGAATCTCTTTCTATATTCGTATTGAATTAGCTACTTGATATGAAAGAATTCATAATCTAATTATGAATTGACGCTCAGTAGTTAGGTTATGAACTCGTTAATAGAAAGACCGGAGGTAAAATTGGCGAGTGAAAGCGTGACAACGGAATCCGATTTCTAAAGCCGGGGGTAGATTTGTTTGGGAGAAACAAACTCTTATTGAAATATGTACTCGAGAGATTATTACGTTTAATTCATTTGTTTAATTGACATACCTTAAAATTGGCGAATGACAAAAGCGGAGTGACCCATGCTTGAGGATGACCTTGGACAAATGATTGGACATATGACAATTTGAGGATGCTCGTGTGAGAATGAATTGTTTAGTTTAGGAGTGCACCGTTTCGTATAATTGATTTAACTTAAAATAAAGATCCAAAGACATCCAATTTCACTAAAAGATATAAGGATTCAATAACATATTCTTGGTAGTCTATAATTATAATATCTATCTCCTCCCTTAGATATTGTTTTGGTACCTATATATACTTATATCTATATATATATGATTATATATATATTTTTATACTTATATATATCTGTTTTAGTTTTATGCTTTGTTAGTTTAGAGTTTGGTTGGATGATAAAATTGCGACTTAGATTGAGATAATAACAGTTTCTTGGTGTTTAATCACACGGTGAATTACCAAGTTTTCCCTGAGGATCGACACCTGACTCACCATACTATCACTACAATTTGACCCGGTACACTGCCGGTAAGGATTGATAGCATAGAAAAGGTCCGTCAGTATCCCTCTCCATTGTGATAGTCAGGCCGCATTACATATTGCACAGAATCCGGTTTTTCATTAGCGGACCAAACATATAGAGGTGGATTGCCATTTTGTTCGTGATGCAATCACGGAGGGCCTGATTGCTCCCGGATATGTGTCCACACGGGTCCAGCTAGCGGATATTTTTACGAAAGCATTGGGAAAACAACAGTTTGAATTTTTGTTACGCAAGTTGGGCGTTCGTGATCTTCACGCTCCAACTTGAGGGGGGGGGGGGGGGGTGTTAAGGATTTATATTATAATTTAAATTTATTTTATTTTCTAGTAAGGGTAGTTTGGACATTATAGATAAATGTTGAAGCCCTAGAGATGGCTATATATTTGTACTACAATGATTGATGAAGAATAACAAATTATTTCAAGTGATCAAATTTGTCACTATCCGAATCACCACCTATAAGAATGTGGAAATTAACATCGGTCTATAGATATAATTAACATCTGAATGCTCTTGCTCATCTGAATGCAGAACTGAATTTCACACAATTCTTAAAAGTATTTAAAAACAACAATACGAATCCAAATAAAAAATGACAAAATCTTGGTCGGGTTTTTATGGTACGTACCTGGACAGCGGTCGTTTGATTGATGTGCCTCTTGCTTTTATACCATGATAAGTCACCAAACTGCTGATTATAATTCATACACTTTAACATGATTAACACATGCAAGTGCTTATCAATACATGCATAACAATTTTTGACTATTAGCATTACAAATGTGAATCTAAAGCCCCGAAAACTTCAGGGCCGGGGCCTTGGCTACACCATCATTAATTATGCAAGTGCATATAACTTGTGGAGATATTACAAATGCAAAGAGCATCAGGAGGTCACCTCATCTTTGAACTGAAAACGGATCTAATTCAAAATGATATAAATTTTAAGTTGTGATGAGATTATTTTTATCTTTGTCTCCTATTTTCTTTTTATCTTCTTACATATTCACAAAAACACAAATTACTGCCGTATATCTTTGTCTACATTCATCTAAATCTCCATCCGACTAACAAAACTGCATCAAGAGAAATTAATAAGGATATCGACTATGATATCATATAATGAAAAATATACTAGTCATGTAACCATAAATGATTATTACAATAAAATAAATATAATTCACAAAACTAAATGAAAAATAAATAGAGAGAGAGAAAGATAGAAAATGAGTGCCTCAGTACCGGTAATGCTTCTCTTGAATGATGATTTCTGTTAGGAGGGGTGAAAGGTCCGCGTAAATTTTTTCCGGGTATGAATAAAGAAACAAATAAACCTGCCAAAAAAAGAAAAACAAACCAAAAAAAAAACCCTCAAATAATCATAAAAATACCACCTTATCGGTTTCATCAATAAATAAATCAAAAATTCAAAAAAAAAAAAAAATAAAATTTAATAATAACCAAATTCGACCTAATCTGCTGAAAATTCGTAAATGATATATTGTTTAATGGACACTACTATCACTTTACCTTTTGTATTATCAAGATGCGGTTTTTTAATTTGAAAAAAAATGATAGTAGTGTACATTAAACAATTTATCATTTACCTTTAATGCACCATGTTACCGTGAATAACAATTCTCCTCCGTAAGTAGCGTGCTTGCAACAAAGACATTACAATAATACCATTATTACAGTCCTAATAAAAAAAAAATGTACGTAAATAATAATTTTTTTCCTTGAATACTTCCTTCAAACCACCCTTGATCTGATGATAAGTGAATAAAATACTTTTAAGCCTGACGACATCAATTCGAAAAAGATAAAATGTCAAAAAACAATGATGTGAAAAAAAATTTCACACTACATGTAGATTGTATTGCACTTGATTTGAAACTCGATCTGCAAATAAATAATATCATGTGAATATATATAGAGTCATATAAGTAGATTTTATTATTATATAATTATTGTAGATATTATTTACACCAAATTTAAAAAAAAATGATATTTTGTTTTGTTTACACCAAATTTTAAAAAAAAAAAATGATATTTTGTTTTGTTTTGATATTTTGTATTGCTCAGCATTGTTTTAGACGCTTTTATTTTATTTTTTTGGTATTTTTTTATTATATTATTATATAATTATTGTAGATAATATTGTTCAAAATCTATGTTTTGTTTTACACCAACCACCATATCTGGATTGTATCAGCGTTTTCTTTTCAGCGCTTTTTTATTTTTATTTTAATTATCTAGATTATATTATTATCATAGATAATATTGTTCAAAATCTATGTTGAGTTTTTGTTTTTCACCAACCACCGTATTTGGACAACAAATATTTTTTACAGACGTTTTTTTTTTGGAAGCTTCTTTTTTTTTTTTTACAGCTTTTTTTTATTTCATTATTATATTATTTTAAAATTATTGTAGATAATATTACACCAACAAATATTTTTGTAAACAAATCGTATCTCAATTCCGTATGTTTTGTTTTACACCAACCAATTGCGTATTTTTTTTTTGGAAGCAGCGAAATGTTTTTTTTTTACAGCTGGTTTTTTTTTTTTGGTTTTTTTGAAGGGATATTATTATTATTTATCTGTTAGGATTCCTAAATGGTTGCAAGTTGTTTCGCCGGATGAGACTCAAAGCTAATAGTTTAGTTTTATTTTACATGGGTATAAGTAGGGTTAAAAGCAGGTTTGGATCGAATTTTGCGGGTAATCGGATTAAAAGTGCTCTTCTTTATATATATAGATAGATAGATATTGTGTGTGAGAGAGAGATCACGACGCGTGCTTCTGTTGCAAATTCTTACAAGGTAAAGTCAAAGAATACATTTTCATTTTCTTAATAAAAGTATGCTCACAAGAACATGAATAGCTTGTCAGCTTGCTATTAATCGATTAAACAAGCAGGAAAGCAAGGATCATGCCGAGTTTAAGGCTCATAGCCCTCAGTTTTAGAGAGTCCCTTGTGAATGTATCTTCTTTTTTCTTTCTCTTGGATTAAAAGGAAATTTAACCATCCTGCTCATGTTTTACCTGGTTTTAGTTTTAGCCTAGCAAATGCTTGTTCATGGTATTGGGGATCATTTCCCCTACCTGATGTAACATCTGTAGTTCTGGCAGACTCTAATACATGAAAACAAGTATTTGCATATTACATTTGATAAAGTCAATAGATGTCTAAGGCAATAATTCTATAAACATAGAGTTCCTACCCAATAAAAATAAAAATAAAAACAAATAACCCCGCCAAAAGGTCTATGAACCAAGGATTCCTCGGATTGCATGCTGCAAAACTCATCCACCGACATGACAGTAGCTATCCATCTATTATATTACATGGGCGTCTCTCTAGAACATCTAGAATATGTCAAAATTTGATACGAATGAAAATAGCGTGCGATATATAGCACCCAACAATCCCACCAAGAAACAGCCAGTAGTACTAGTACTGAACCTTTCATATTTTGTCCAAAAACCAAAAACATTTAAGGCAAAAGAAAGCATGTAATGACATTGCCAATCAAATTCCATTCCTGTATGTATGGAATAACAAAACTTTTAGGAAATTATTTATAAAACCAGCCCATTTGGCGGTATTTACTCTAGCTAAAACTGTACTAAGCTAGGTTGCTCCATATCAGCCAAAAAAAAAAAAAAAAAAAAGCGAATTCTCGATAGAGAAAGATCAAGCAGGATCAGAAGACGATCAAATCCATAGGAAACACACTAAAAGTCTGGAAAATCAAGAAACTTTCTTTTCATTCAACATGGTCTTGCAGAGAAAGAGCTTACTTCAATAATATGCAACAGCAGCATTCTCGGCCACAGAAGAAGTGTCTAA
Organism: Gentiana macrophylla; assembly: GCA_026214975.1. Taxonomy (NCBI): domain Eukaryota; kingdom Viridiplantae; phylum Streptophyta; class Magnoliopsida; order Gentianales; family Gentianaceae; genus Gentiana; species Gentiana macrophylla. The sequence continues at coordinate 125,317,571 of CM047805.1, forward strand.
GAGGGTGTCAGATCTGGAGGGAGGCCAGTATCTGTAGACTGATCTACCAACTATGTTTTTTACAGGTAGAGGGCCCCTGAAGAAGATGTATGAAAGAATATATCAGTTACGTATTGCAATTTTTTTTACAGTCAGAACAGAAATCCGCTCAAAACCCCACATACATGCTGATTGACAATTGCTTTTCCAAATGCCTTCGATGATCAAAGGTGTTAACATAAATAATACTTGAAGCCTTATGCTCACTAGTAGGACTAGCCATCGAATTTGTAAAACTATAAATGTATATATATATAGATAGATAGATACGCGTAGGGGTATAAGTGTGTGTACAATAAAAGCAACTTAGTAAGGCAAACCTGATCCCAGACGCACCCTCAACACTTCAAAACAAGCTATAAGCTACTAACAAAAATGCAGGCCCAAAATGCACTTTTAGACGCTAAAAAAATAGTAACATCCTCCGTGTATTTCATACTACATCCGTCCTGAATAAGAGTCCAAAAAAATTGTCCCTAAAAGAGCCGTTTTAGAATACCATAAAAACATTTCTTGGGTTTTTTCCTCATCTTATCCCTAATTTATTAACTTTCATACACTTCTTTAATCCGTGTGAAACCCTCTAAAACTACTCATATTTCGTGGAGGTAGTATATAAGTTGAAAAGATATAGCTACAAAGGGAGGGGAGGGAAGGGGGGGGATATGAATATATTGCAAAAACTGCAAGGATTTCAATGATCTCCATAATCGATAAGATAATAAAATAGCATACCAATTACGTGAGTCAAAACTGTGGTTGCGGTTATCTCCCATGACAAAGACATAGCCGTCGGGAACAAGCTAAAAAAAACCAAGACGGTAAGAAGTGAACTTCAGAGAAACAAGTTCTACATTTCATGAAAGATGGCACCAAAAAAGAATTAGCTAAACAAATTACCACTGGATCCATATCATCAGCCGGTGGTTCTGAGATAAAATCCTCATCTTGAACAACACCACTGACCACTAGTTTGCCATCCCGAACCTAACATTACAGAGGTCAGAAAAGGTGCTATAAACAATATCTCAGACTACCAAAAACTATAAATAAATAATTATTCAGAGATAGAGTCAACACTTACTTCTACATAATCCCCAGCTTTTGCAACAATACGCTTTATGAGGACATCGCTAGGACTATAACCATATTGCTGTGGAATAGTAAATAAGTAACAAGTTTAGTTACACAATATGGAACCATAAAAAAGGCACTGCTCATGCCGAAACAAAATGATAATATACCTCAAGAGACTGGAGGCGCCTTAAATATAACTATATCTGAAACTTCAGGCTTCCTAAATATGTAGGAAACCTGCAAAACAAAATGGTTATAAACAAGTGATTAGACTATAACCACAAGTGCCAACAGGGTCCAATGACACCGGTCCCCCTCTCACCAAATTTAGTGCAACAGCAACAATGTGTCATTTGCTCTACGATGTCAACACTGTACTGAAATCACGTCTTTTGGGGGGGAGGTGGTGCCCAATCTTAATCCCATCCGACGTGAGTATTGACTTAGATATTCAAAACAAGTACAGAAATAGTTTAAAGCTAAATGTCAACAACAAAAAAAACCCACAAGAATCTCAAAAAAAAAAAAAAATACAATCACAACACTCTCACGACGTAATAGAGAGATAATAAGGCAATGTTTGCAATTGTGACAAAAAACAGACTTACATTGTTTCATAAACAGTCTTATTACATTCACAATTATATCATTACCATACTGGAATCATGAACCGAGCGTTTTGTACTTTCACTGATTTTGAACCTTCAAATGAAGCACCTGTTTTCTCACAAAGTAATGTGAATATGCAATGATACAATCACAAATCCATAACAAGAGTGTTTGGTTCTCACAACTAATGTCCACAAGCCACAAAAATATTTAATACAGCTGTCATTTCATAAAATGAACCATGGTAAGGAAAGCAGTATACCTTCTCAGCCATAATACGATCACCAACTTCAAGAGTTGGGTACATGGAAGCCGAGAAAATTGATCTAGGTTCAGCTAAAGAAGATCGAAACAATAAATTCACACTCAAAGCAGTGAAAAGAGTCCTGGCATCATCGAGAGAGATATTCAGCACATTTGACAGCCAATTACCACTCAAATCCTTCAAGCTATTAGCCACATTCTCTGATGAAGCGGGTGTAGAAAGACTTCTACCTTCTACAACCACTTCTTTCCCCCGAATACTCCTGGAATTAGTAGTAGCTGTTGCAGCAGTACCACTTGCCTGCTCGATCGCCTGCTCGATTTTCATATTACAGCAGGGCAGCCACTTAAACATTTGCAGAAAGGGAACCGAACCAGGCTTCACTGGCGAAATCCCAAAAACACCCGTCATAGAAGAGGCTACAGAGGCGGAACATGATGAAGAATTCATAAGTGAAATGAGGCCCACCACCATAGGGGAACTTGCACCTCTGAAAATGTCACCGGCAATAGAGGAGCAGGAGGCATAGGAAGAGGATGAGGAGGTTCCGGGGCTTTGGGGTAGGCGTTTAGGGGAGGACCGGTGATCGGGTACACGATTGGCATCAGGTTTTAACTGAGAGAAGAGGCAACGCTGGAAAAGACGACTGCTGCCGGTGGGGGTGGAAGCGTTGGCCGTGGCTGTGGCTGTGGCCGTGGATGCGGAGCAGATTTTTTCAGCAACGTAGCTGGAATAGGAAAGTGTTTGCCGGATCGCCATAGATGATTACTAATTCACTGCGACTTGTGGAAGATTAATGAAAATATGGAAATCGAGGGTTGCAAAAATTGAAAAAAAATTTAAATTAAATTAAATTAAATTAACAGAACAAAAAGAGGCAACAAATCGGTGAGTGGATTGGGAAAATTAGGTAAGAAATAGATCGTGTGGTTAAATTTCAGTGGATTGAGGGATTAATCGTCGATGAACAGAAGACATGTCTATGAGAAAGAGGAATCCCATTGGGCGGAGATTTTGCTCTCATGGAGGAGGAGGTTGAACGCCGCCGAGAGAGGCAGGTGGGAATTTGTTGAGAGGGGAGACACCGATATTGAATTAGTAAATTCCCGTATGACGGGGGCATTAGTGGTTGATGAAAAGTATTAGATGAGAAGCTGGTTTCTTTTTTAATTAATTATTATTATTGTTTTAAAAACAACCATATCCGACTGATTCATCCACAATCACATTTTTTTTTCCCTTAAAATTTTCAGTATCCAGAATCAATTGGTCTGACTAATCCGAAATTCGGTTCGGGTCGTGCCTGCAGGTCACACTAAGTTTAGATCGGAAGAATTGAGGATAAAAAGAGATATGATTCAGAAAGATTTAAATTTTGGTTTTTGTATTTTTTTTTACATTCACAATCTCAGACCATGTTTAGATCGGGAGAATTAAGGAGAAAACAATATGATTGCGTTTGTTTTCGTTGGAGCTTTTCTTTTTTTTTTTGAGTTTTCTTATATCACTTCATCAATTATTTCTTATAATTATCTCACCAATCATTATTTCAACAACAATAAAAAATATTAAATTATCTTTTACCATTTTACTTTATATACTTTATTACTTTTTTTTATCATTATTTTATTCATTATACTACTTTATTTTAATTTCTCTCACCAATCATTTTTTTATCTACACAAATTTCACAAAAACATTTTAATTTTCTAATCATTACTTCAAACATTTTTATTATATTTTATTATCCACCAGCATACAAAAACCTCCAAAGTAAACTTCAACCCAAAACAAACGGAACTATATGATTTGAAAGATTTACGTTTTGGTTTTTTTAATGGCGATCACTTAATTTATTCAAATTTGCGGTTGGTTAGGTTATACCATGACATGGCGACCAGGATTCGAGTCTCGCTAGAGACATAATTATTGTATGTTAAACTTCGAAAAAAAAAAAAAAAAAAAAAAAAAAAAAAAAAAACCTATGTTGTACATGGCTTATCTCTCTTGTATCCCCAATGATACGGAACCGTTAGGGAAAAAAATCAGCTCAAAACATCTAATCTACTCGATGTCTTGCCAAGCTTGTATTACATTCTTCGCCCGTTTCATGATTAGAGTCAACTTTGCTATAATTTCGTATGCATTTTACCATCTATTTGTAGCTTATTCGATGTAATTCTGGGGTAATTAAGTAGTTTTTATAGACACATTTCACCACTAGTTGAATCACGAGATGATATGGCGTTTACGTCTGAAATCTCCATATTTTTTAGAGAATTGTGTGTGTTTATTGGCATTTGTCACACTTGGGTTTTCTTGTTTTTGTTTGTTGTAGGCACGGCGTGATAGAGGGCGTGACAAGGATCACAACGATACGAAAATCTTCCAAAACGGAATTCGTTTGAGGAAATGATGCGAGATTCAAGTTCGGGTGTTCGAAGAAAAATAAATAATTTTAATAAAAACTCGCCGAAAACAGCAAATATCACACCCAAAGTGTGACGGTCGCTGATTTTTGTACCCTTGTTTAAAAAGAAAAAAAAAATTAAACAACAACAGGGATGCAGGTGCATTAATAAAGAGGAACTTTTACGCATGTCTTATCTCCATACGCATCGTCGAAGTGGCCGTGAAGGTTGATCGAAACCACACGCTTTATCCGGATGAAATCGTGTGGCTCGATCAACCCACGGGTAACATCAGGGTGTATTCCCTCACCACATAAAAACTTTCCTTAATAAAGTGAATGGCAGTCAACTAGGCCACGGCCAATAGAAGAGGGCGGACCCTGGTACAAAGGAGGCCCATGTCTTTCCATTTTAATTTCCATAAATTTATAGAAATTTGATAATCAGTTCGGCGGATTATTATAAAAAAAAGTCACCTAGGTCAAATCTCAACAAACAGTTTTCATACCTTAAAATTTATTTTGACAACAGCTATTTTTCTCTTCCCTATTAGAATAGTTTATTCTACTTTTCTATAGAAATTTCTTGGAACAATTATAACTTTATTCCTCTTTTATTTTGTGATTGAAACACAATGAAGTGGCGATTCAATTGGTGAATTGTTTTAACTTTTTTATTGGTAATTTTACTTATCTTTTTCTATTGTCTATTTCTTCACTGATTTCGGCGATTTTATGATTAATATGAGTAGCTAATTTTATAATAGCTAAATTATGTGATGAAATTACGAAATTAATGTTTGAATGATGATCGAGGGATGAGTAGGGCTAAAAAGTTGAAAGCTTTTGAATTGTTGTGTCCTAAAACATGAACCTAATGCTATTAGTGGAGTAGCTAACCATTAATTGATCGTACACACGAATTTTATAAATGTATTTTACAAAGGAGTGTGTGAACTAGAGTTTTAGGATTGCCACGCACTAACTAGTCGAGTTATTCGCAAAGATGTTCCTTGGTAAGGTTTTTCTAGCTAAGCCGTGAACTCGGTGGACGCGGGCGCCTCATAGTTATTAATCATATTAGGTCAATTAAATCCCATGTAGAGATGGACTGTTGAACCGAGTATAGGGTAACTAGGTTGTGGTATTAGCGCATATGGACCAGTCTAGGAGATTGCACCCACAACACATTCCTTAGAAGCTATTGGTTGGTTGGGAGGTTAAGGCCCGTCCCTAGTGATTCGGTAAAGGTGTTAAAAGTAGTGTTCTTGATCATAGTTTAGCTATTGTTTTATCATATATTTTTAAGTTATAATTTTTATTTCTTTTTCTAGTTTTAATTATTATTTCCACTCCAATTGTGAGCCTGAACTAGATACAAAAGTGATTGCGATACTTAACTGATTCCTCGTGGGATACGACCTTGCTCGCCGTTGTAGTACAACCAACCCGGTACTCTGGCGGGTGGTTTACTATAATTTGGCCATCAAGTATTCTGGCGCCGTAGCCGGGGATTCGAACAACATCAGTAAATCATTTGAGTATTTAGGATTAGGTCATTTTTATTTTACTCTTTTCGTATTGTTTTGGTGATTGCAATGTATGTCCCGAAGTTCCAAGGAACCACTACTTCCTTTGATTTCAGAAATTGAAGCATTTGCGAGACATCAGAACAACGTGAGGAAGAAGAAGTTAGTTGGGGAATATGTTAAGAAATCAATCAAGTAGCGTAGCGGAAATTAAAAATTGATTTCCCGATCCAGGATCGTCTTCGTTTAAACAATATATAAACATATAAGAGAGGAGACGGTACTATTACCTTGGTTGATTTAAAAGATCGACGCTTTGACCATCCGGTAAGAGTAGATGTGTGAAAGCCGTCCAACTGTCCGGCCTCTACCAGTAATCCACACGAGCACCTCGCCAGAATCCCGCCAAGGATTGGTACTAGAAAAACTCGACTGCTAGGTCGACATTTTCTCTCTCTGTAATCTCTCTCTAAAAAGCTCTCTTATTTTTCACAAGAACAATTAGCTCTTTGAATTATGGTGTGTACAATAGCTTAGCACCCCCTTGCTTTTATAGGCATATCGGGCGCCCCAAGCATTCCCAAAATCCTTGGGGAACAAGTCTAGGGTAGAGTGGAGAGAAAGAAAACATTTGACTAGTAAAATAAGGAAAATCCCTTTGATTGATTTATCTTATTAATATTTAATATCTTATATCAAATATATATATTCCCAAGAAATATATTGACAATATCTTATATTGAATATATATTATTATATTACCATAAATCTATTTTCCAAAAATAAATTAATATCCAATATTAATATTATGGTAATCCTATTAATTAAATTGCACAATCCAAGTGTATCTTATACACTACATCATCTGCGCCCCCTTTGCCAATTTATTGGCTTGCGGAATATTCTTTAATTAATATAATGCTATGATTATTAATTTGCAAAATACATGTGTATCAATATACACATATAAATTTTGACTTATATGTATCTATATATATATATATATATATATATATATATATATATATATATATATTTAATTAATCAACATAATTAATATCTTGTATTATATTTATTCATAATAAATAAATACTAACATATTAATTTACCACTATAACCTTTATAGTATGAGATAAAACTTTCCTTATTTGGTTATCAACTATAACCACATTTTAATCCGACTTGATGTTCATAGTAACTGGGAGTCGAGGGAGAGTAACCGCGGGTTAAGCAAGGAATTAAAGGAGGTGAAAACTGCCCATCTGAACTTGCAATCTGTGGTGAGGAACTTGGAGAAACGAATGGGGCAAATCACTGAAAATCCTAGGCAAGTGAATTCCATATTTACAAGAAAATGGGAAAGTAGTGGGTAGTGATGTTGAGGTTCCCAAGGTTTAGAACAAGGAAAAAATGGATAAGTCGAGAGAGGAAGATGAAGATTGGGTAGAGATTGACGAGGAGCAAGAAGCTGAGGAGATCGAGGAAGAGGTGGAGAAGCCAAGCTCATTGCCCGAGAAGCAAGCAGACGCAACGCGGGAAGGTAAACAAAACTCAGGTATGGATTCTATTAAAAACCCTTTTGATTTATCTAAATTACCTTACCCCCTCGTGGCTCTACTCAGCCTACTATTTCTAAAAAGCAAAATAAGTTTCTCAATATTCTATGTAAAGTAGAGATAAATATCCCTCTCGCGGATGTGCTTGTTCATATGCCATCATATGTTAAATTTTTAAAAGGGATTTTGTCGAATAAAGCTAAAATGGAGAAAGTTGTTTGCTTAAATGAGGAGTGTTCTCCTGTTTTTCAGAATAAGTTGCCCCCTAAGTTGAAAGATCCGGGTAGTTTTTCCATTTCTTGCACTATAGGCCAGACGTTATTCCCTAAGGTGTTGTGTGACTTAGGTGCTAGTGTAAGTTTGATGCCTAAAAGGATTTTTGAGAATTTGTGGGTAGGTGAGCTTAAGCAAACAAATATGACCTTGCAGATGGCGGATAGGTCGATTAGGCACCCTATGGGAATTGTTGAATATGTTCTAGTTCAGGTGGGGAAACTTGTATTTCCGGTGGATTTCGTAGTATTAGACATGGAGGAGTATAGTCAAACCCCTATTTTATTAGGTAGACCTTTCTTGGCGATGGGTAGGACTCTACTAGATGTCCATAAAGGGGAGATCACTATGAGAGCGGGTGATGAGACTGTTACCTTTAATGTATACAAAACCATTAAACACCCGGGAAATTATTGGGGTACGCATGAGGAGGTCCAAAGGCTTGAAGTTTTTTAGGAGAACCATGTGAGTTATGCGATGCAGAAGGAAGGTGTGACTACTGAGAGTGTCCCTAAGATGAAGGTAGAATCGAATGCCAAGTTTGGGGGATACGAGACTTGCCGAAGACTATAAACTCAGCACCCTATCCATGTTATTTTTGAAATTCAATAATTCAAGCCAACGACAATAAACAAAAGCTCTTATGGGAGGCAACCCTTTTTGTTCTTAGGTTTTTTAGGTTTTTTTTTTAGAGGTGATAAAAATTCGACCGCACATCTCGAATTTCGTTTCATTCTTTGTGATAATCCATACTTTATATGCTATACATCTCCATAATTGTGCTTACCTACACTTAAGGTTTCGGTCTTTCGTCGTAATGGATTCTTTGTTTCTTTGTAATGAGTGCACAGGTACCCTGAGAGATACATTGGAGATTATCATTTCGCATGGTTGCGCCCTATTGTCAGTTCAACTAAGTTTTCTTACTTTACTTTATCACTCACACACCGAGGGCGGTGTTCCGTTTTAAGTGGGGGTGGAAGACTTAGCTTCACTTGACTATGTGCTTTAATTTTACCCAATCGAATACGTTATATGCTTAGTATTTGGTCTTTATTGAGAATAATTGAGCCATTCTTAAAAAATTTCATGGTTTTCATGTTGCGTATCCTATGTTGAATCATTGTATTTTTTTTGGTTAATTATTAGTCATGAGTTGAATGCATGCGAGTCAAAAATTTATCTTGTTGTGGAAATGGAATTCTTATGAACATAATAGCTTTGTTTTCATTAGTTGTGGTTGATTAGTGAATGTTTATAGATGACATAGACGTTAATCTGTTACCTAGACTTTATACCAATAACTTCGAGGCGAAATAGAAAGGTCAATCTTGGTAGATTAAGGGATGACGGTTCTGGCATTTCTTTGACCCGACCAGAGCCAAATAGCCAACCCTGTACATAATTTCTACAAGAATCCCTCTAAGCCTTTGTAGGGTGGTTAGACCCCCACCCGAACTTAGCCATTCGTTAATTAGCCAATACTTACCAACCCTTAGACTTTATTTGTGGTCTACGTTTCTTTGGCACCTTACGAGTGAGTTTTAATCTTATTTTGGGCACACTTGCTAGCACAAATGTGGGGTGGTGAAGACGTGTATCAAATTATGGTGCTGGTGAATCTTTTGTACTACAAATGAGAATGGGTAGCAAAGTATGTTGGTGTTTGGTTTGTTAAAAAAACGAGGAAAAGGAAAATCCAAAAAATCAATCAAAGTTACAAAGAATGAATAAAGTGTTGAATAAAGTTGAGTCAAAGAATGTTTGTTGAAGGTCATGTATTAATTCTTCCAAAGAGGCGTTGGTGGACGAGTTTTCATTAAAGTATGTTGGGATTTGAGAGTAAAGAAGGAGAATGCTTGCTTAAATCAAGCTAAGAAGTAGGTGAGCTATGCAGTAATTGTACGATGTTTTGATTAGACTCACTCGTATTTTCTCTTTTGATATTCCTTTTTTCCTTTCGTTTAGCCCCGTCCCTGGCCTAACATTACAACCGTGCAAGTCCTGTCTGACCTTAGTTAGCCTTGATTTGACTTCGATTAGTGGAGATGATTATGAAGTATATAAGCCTATGGTGTAACAACATTAGTCATGCATTTATAATCCGAGCGGTTGACCATTATGAATGACTGAGAAGCTATGCACACACACACATTCTATTTCCATGATAAGATATGTTTTGACTCGTGTTTGTTTGCTCGTTGGCTAGTTTTTACTCATTGGATATTTTTGTTTATCATATGATCTCAACGTTTATCTCATGACTTATTTTTGAATCGCTTGATTTGTTCGAGGGCGAGCAAACGCTAAGTGAGGGTAGTTTATGAGAGTCAACTTTGCTATAATTTCGTGTGCATTTTACCCCCTACTTGTAGCTTATTCGATGTAATTCTGGGGTAGTTAAGTGGTTTTTGTAGGCACATTTCACCACTAGTTGAATCACGAGATGATAGGGCGTTTACGTCCGTAATCTCCATATATTTAGGTGAATTGTGTGCATTTTATTGGCATTTGTCACGCTTGGGTTTTCTTGTTTTTTTTTTTGTTATAGGCATGGCGTGATAGTAGCGTGGCAAGGATCACAAATGATGCACGGAAATCGTCCAAAACGGAGTTTGTTTGAGAAATGACGCAAAATTCAAGTTCGGGTGTTCAAAGAAAAATAAAAAAATTTAATAAAATCGCGCCGAAAACAGCATATATCACACCTAAGATGTGACGGTGGCTGATTTTTGTACCCTTGTTTAAAAAGTAAACAAAAAAATTAAACAGCAATAGGGATGCAGGTGCATTAATAAAGTGAATGGCAGTGAACTAGGCCACGGCCAATGGAAGAGGGCGGACCCTAGTACAAAGGAGACCCACGTCTTTCAAATTTAATTTCCGTAAATTTACGGAAATTTGATAATCAGTACGGCGGATTTTTATATAAAAAGTTACCGAGGTAAATCTCAACACACAGTTTTCATACCCCAAAATTTATTTTGACAGCAGCTATTTTTCACTTCCAAATTAGAATAGTTTATTCTACTTTTCTATAGAAATTTCTCGGAACAATTATAACTTTATTCCTCTTTTATTTTGCGATTAGAACACAACGAAATGACGATTCGATTGGTGAATTGCTTCAACTTTTTTATTGGTAATTTTACTTATCTTTTATGATGTCTATTGTCCATTTCTTCATTGATTTCGGCGATTTTATGATTAGTATGAGTAGCTAATTTTGTAATAGCTAAATTATGTGATGGAATAACGAAATTAATGTTTGAATGATGATCGAGGGATGAGTAGGACTAAAAAGTTGAAAGCTTTTGAATTGTTGTGTCCTAAAACTTGAACCCAATGCTATTAGTGGAGTAGCTAACCATTAATTGATCGTACACTCGAACTTTATAAATGTATTTTACGAGGGAGTGCGCGAACTAGAGTTTTAGGATTGCCATGCACGAACTAGTCGAGTTATTCACAACCTGTTCCTTGGTAAGGTTTTTCTAGCTAAGCCGTGAACTCGGTGGATGCGGAGCGTCTCATAGTTATTAATCATATTAGGTCAATTAAATCCCATAGAGATGGACTGTTGAACCGAGTATAAGGTAACTAGGTTGTGGTATTAGCGCTTATGGACCAGTCTAGGAGACTGCACCCACAACACAATCATTAGAAGCTATTGGTTGGTTGGGAGGTTAAGGCTCATCTCTAGTGATTCGGTAAATGTGTTAAAAGTAGTGTTCTTGATCATAGTTTAACTATTCTTTTATCATATATTTTTAAGTTATAATTTTTATTTCATTTTCTAGTTTTAATTATTATTTCCACTCCGATTGTGAGTCTGAACTAGATACAAAAGTGATTGTGATACTTAACTGATTCCTCGTGGGATACGACCTTGCTCGCCGTTGTAGTACAACCAACCCGGTACTCTGCCGGGTAAAGTTGGTTTACTATAATTTGGCCATCATTCCACTTTTTGGGACGTGAACACGAACGCTGGGGACCTTTCTTCTACACTGTTGTGCATGACTCTATTCCTCCATAGCCAAATTCCATAGGTTGCTTCCCTCAAAATATAATTCTATTCAAACGAGTTACCGGCTGAATTATTGTTTCTTCTCAACTCGACATCAATCCATTCATCAATCAATCTAATCCCAAAAATCTCATCAATTCTCTCTCAGTATGAGCATCTTTCAAACTAGGTTCGCAGTACAATCTATATAGCTGCGTCTGAAATAGATCCAGATTCCACACCACAAATGGGAAATTTTGGCAAGAGGAATGATATGCCTTTTATCAAGATACTCATAAACTAGAATGGCTTCATGTTTAGACCGGAAGAATTAGGGAAATAAAAATATGATTTGGAAGGATTTAAATTTTGGTTCTTGGTACGTTTTTTTATTTCTTCTGAAAAGCAATCACTTTATTTATTCAAACTTGCCAAGCTTATTTGGGTTGTATCCCTAATACGGAACTGTAAAAACGAAAAGACCAGCTCAAATCCAATATACATAATGTCTTGCCAAGCAAGTCTTACGTTATTCGCCAGTTCCACTATTTGTGATGTGAATAGAGCGCCGGGGGGCTTTCTTCTACACTGTTGTATAGGACTCTATTCCTCCATAGCCAAATTCCATAGGTTGCTTCCCTCCAGATATATTAATTATTGTTTCTTCTAAACTTGAAATCATTTTATTGAACAATCAATCTGATCCCAAAAAATCTCCTCCAATTCTCTCTTGGTATGAGCATCCTCCAAGCTAGGTTCGCCCATGTACAATCTATAACCGCATGCTAAACAGATTCAGATTCCACACCACAAATGGGACATTCCGACGAGGGAATGATATGCCTTTTAGCAAGATACTCGTAAACTAGAAAGGTTTCATGCTTCATGCTCCAAAGAAGAAAATCGCATTGAGCCGGGCCCTTCATTTTCCATATTTGGTTCCACGAATTGGCTGCGTTCTCATCGGCCTGAGAGTGGTTTTGTTCCTCCAATTGAAATTTATAAACGGTAGAACATTTCTAGGTAAGACTTTCCGGATTTCCTTCAAGGCCTTTTCAAAGCATGGCATAGGCCTAGCAAATAGCACGCCAAACTAGGGAGCATCCGGGTTTGGGGGGTAGAAATTCAGTATATTTATAAGCAAGGACTCGGACCCAACGCTTGTCTTTATGATAGGGTAATTGCCAACATTAACTTGCCCAAAAAGGGTAAGTTCATTTCATTTAGTTTTCGTATACCCAAACAACCCTCATTTTTTGTTTGCATATTTTGTCCCAGAATATTGTATGCATCTTCCTCGAAATTTCCTCTTCTCCCCACAAGAAATCTCTACAAACTTGTTTCATGGCCGCAACGCAGCTCAAGGGTTGTTTAAATGTCTACATGTGGCGCGGAAATAGGCCTGTGTTGAAAGATACTTTTAAACAAAATATTTTTTCTTGCTTTTGCTAGAGCCTTGGATTGCCAGAAAGAGAGCTTGGATTTCATTCTATCAACCAGGTGAGTGAAATGATATATTTTAAGCCTCATTTGTATAAGGGGCACCCCAAAGTAATTCCCAATGGAGGGTGCATACTGCAAGGACAGAGCATTGGCAATATTTGATCTAGTAGCAATACCAACATTTCTTGACGTGAAAAACCTGGATTTAGCCAAGCTAACCTTTTGACCAGAGTAGACACAAATTTTTTAAAGTACTTCCTCCATGATCTTTACTTGTTTCTTAGTTGCTTCTCCAAAGAGCAGTAGGTCGTCAGCACATAAAATGTGAGACATTGGTGGGCCATTTTTAGATATCTGCATGGGTTTCAGCTTCTAAATATTCTAAATATTAAACGAATTTATATTTTAAGACGTAGCATATATAAAACCAGGACGTGAAACTCAATTACTCCTAAAAACAAAATAAAAAAAGGGAATTGAAAATATATACCTTCAATTGAAAATTGTTTGTTTTGTATATCTATTTTTAATTTTACAAGATAACAACGTTAAAATACTCAGTAGAAACAGACCAATTTGACATTTAGGCGTGATATATATTGTCGCGTGCGTAGAAATTAAAATAACACGTCCCGAAATAATTTCTCACTCGGCCGTGCTTAAGATTTTTGCAAATTGCCGGAGAAATAAAAGAAGTCAACAACATTTTACGAAACCATTTTCCTCCACTTTTTTTCTTCTTCCTCCTTCCCCATCAAACCACCAGCGACCTAAAAACATGGTGGGAAATTAATTCCACACTATACATTACAGACCCAAACCCGTCTTCTCTTCTCTTCATCCCTCCCTCTTCTTCCTCAATTTATGTCAATTTACAGACCCAAACCCGTCTTATTCATCATCTACAATCCATTTTTCTTCAGCAAATCCAAAGTTTAGACTTGGACTTTCTGCATTTGGTTCTCCAATCTATCAAGCATTAGTTAGTTTGATGTAATTTAGTTCGAATATTACAGAAAGAAGAATCAACTGGAGTAGAAATTCATGAAGAAATTTGGGTCTGTAAATTGTAATCTATTGAGAAAGAAATTTTGGTCTGTAATTTTCCATATATTGAGGAAGAAGAGGGAGGGAGGAAGAAGACGGAAGGAGGAAGAGAGGAGGGAGAAACACAATCAGTACCAAAAAAGTGTTTTTGATCGACGATTTTTTTTTTCCAATCACAACGATGTAATTAATAAAAAAGTATTTCGACCCCAGAATAAAAACAAAAAACGTCGGACAATTTTTAGAAAAAAATTATAAAAACAAAAACAAAAAACGACACGATTTTTTAGTCCGCTAAAGTGAGAAAAGTTCTTTCAAGGCGTGTTATTTAATTCCGTCTCAATTAAAATAACTCGTCCTCATGAGAATATATCCCGACCTGAATGTCAAATTACCCGTCCTATCGAGTATTTTAACGGGTTATGCTTGTAAGAATTAAAAATAGGGTATATAAAACAAACTATTTTTAGCCAAGGTATATATTTTGAATTTTCGTCAATAAAGAACTCAATTCAAAACTATTGAAAATTTTCCACTTAATGCTAAAAAGAAAATGTCGTGTTGTAGTGCTGTACTGTTCTTCTACGATAGAAAGTATCAAAGTTCCAACCCGATCATTTCAATACAAAGTTTTTGATCATGACAAGATATCAGTAGAAGGTTATGTCGGTTGAAAATGATATGTTCACTACATAATATATGTAGTGGACATTCACTATCATTTTTTAGCTATCGATTAAAACATAATGCTGTTGATTAAAGCTATCATTTTTAGCTATCGATTAAAACATAAATTTGTTGATTAAAGTGTGTGGGATGTATCACTGTCTTATATTGGTATGAATCAATGGAAAAACATGATTTTTTTTTTAAAAAAAATTACTCCCTCCGTACCATTTTATTAGTCTTGTTTGACTTTTCAAAAAGACTTAAAAATGTGTAGTTAATGCTTTGAATCTCATTAAATAATTTAATATTTTTAAATTTATGTCTTTTCAGTAATATTTTGTCATAAATGTAAAAATATTGGATCAAGATTCAAAGCATTAGATTAACTTTTTTTTCGATATGAAAAATCAAACATGACTAATAAAATAGGACTGGAAGAAATAATAGTTAGCCAGATGCAGGGGCCAGGCGTGGAGAGAAGGTCCAGTCCGATTGCTTTAGCTTTGTAAACAAGTTTACATTATCATGGTGATATGAATAAATAGGGCAGTCCTTGCCTTGCCTTGCCGGTCAATCATGACTGTGGTGGGGGTATGTGTCCAATGAAATAACTTTGTATAGAAAAATACCTCACGCCAGATTTACTGCTACAATGCATGTGCCTTTGTGTCGGTTCACCCGCCCATTTATTCATCCCTCTCAATTTTTTTAATTTTTTTCCTATCATATGGATTTACAATGGATCTGTTTTAACAACAAATTTATTCTTGTTTATTAAACAATTGATTAAGATGTTTGTTTAAATTATGTCTACTTTAATATAAAATAAATTGATGGTGTGTAGTGATGAAAAGAAAGATGTACAAACTCCAAACACCCACTATTGTTACTTGAGATGTTTGTCCATATTTGATTAGAAACTTTAAATTTTAGGAAGATAGATTAGATGATGTGATATGATCACTACTTGAACATTATCAGTGCTAAGCATAATGCCACTTATTGTTTGCACAATAAACCTTTTTGATTTACATATGTCCTTGATTTTGGTAAGTTCACAGTTTCGTAGGTGCAATACAATTGTAGTCAAGGTATAATTTAATTATCTATACTTATAATAAAATTGCGATGATGTGTTTCCCCTAAAAAAAAAATTTCATACTTTCTTAAAAAGTGTTTTTTTCTACCCTTGGTGTTTCTTCCCGCAAATTGTTTCTCTTTTTTAGTTTTAATAATATTGAAACTATTTTATTATATTTTGATTTACTACCCTCGGTGTTTCTCCCAAAAAGTGTTTCCTAACATTGGTGTTTCCCCACAAATTTATTACGGATTTATATTATTATTGTAATTTATATTTATTGTATTTTCTAGAAATGGTAGTTTGGACTTTGCGTATAGATGTTAAAGCCTTAGAGATGACTACATATTTGTACTACCGTTAATGATAAGGAGGGGATTCGAGTGATCAAATTTGTCAAAATTGTTTCTCTTTTTTGGTTTTAATAATATTGAAAATAATTTATTATATATATATTTTTTAACAACGATCTTTAATATTTATTTCTCAACAAAAGTCAACATGTACAAGATGTTTCAAACTGCATAAGCACAAAAACAACAGACTTGTAGGAAAAATGAAAGACTACATCGAGAATAATCCTGCGATTTGATTTTCTTTCGCTCCACCATTTGGTCAATGAAGACATGAGGGGTGGACGGTTTTGTTGTTCCTCGAAGGAGATCAAATTCCTCCATCTCCAAATACCACTCACGATCTCTCTCCACGCATAGCGTCATTTCAAAGATCTGCGAGAAGAGTCAGACAGAATCGTATCCGAGTCCTTAGCAGGCCGCCCAATAAGGAAGCGAAAGCAAGCGTGGCTTAAGGCGTAAACCATCCTGCAAGTAAAAATACTTGTTTAATAAATGTGCGATAATTAACAACAATAAATATGATATGCTCAAATATTTTTTAATTATCTATTGTAGTCTAGTTGGTTAAGGTTGTTTAGATTTCTTTAAGAGACCTGAGTTTAAGTCCTGGCAATGGCATTTTTTTTTGACTCATTTAAAACACTTTGGGCCATTTTTTTTTGTCCCAGCAACATCAGATTTTTTTATTTTTTTTTACTTCTTTAAATCACATTGAGTCTTTTTTTTTGTCCCGGCAATTCCAATTAATTTTTTGATTCCCTTAAACAACTTTGATTTTTTTTTGTACCGTGATATATTAGAACCCTCCAATATATATGTGGTTTCTATTGCCTCCACATAATTACTACTCACACCGTTTTTTATTTTGTATTTATCATTCCAGCTAATTCATTAACTCGTTTAAACATCTTTTGAGTCTTTTGGGTCTATTTTATAGGTATGTTTTGAGTCTATCAATGAATTGAATTTTTATCTACGGATGTTAAAAATGTGATAATGAAGTAATATTTTGTAAATATGTTTTAGAAAAAAAAAAAAAAAAAAAAAAAAAAAAAAAAAAAAGAAGGCCTAATTCGCCGATATTGAGAAGGCCGAAAAATTCAAAGCGGCTTACTGGTCCTTGAAGGCTCATTCGATTGAAAGAAATCTATGTTGGTCGATTCATCATTGAAACTTTCTCCAAATAGCTCTTGCCACGCAAGCGATCTCTATCGCATGTAAAGTTGATTCTTCCGCTTCTCCGCATAGATTACACATGCTAGAATTAGCCACGTGCCGATGGTGAAGAAGCTCATGCTAATTTATTATATTTTGATTTCAATTAAATTACACCAACCCTTTAATTTCACTGTACGTAACCCATGCTTGACACCCTTTTATCCCTATGTAATCCATTACATTTATTCCTATTTTTTATATTACCTTAGAACTTATCTTTTCAAAATAAAAGCTCGATGATGATTATCACACGGTTAAGTCCTTCCTCTTTTTTGTTTGAAGGAAGTTAAGTCCCTAATTTAAGAAAAAAAAAAAGGTTAAGTCCCTTCCTTTGGAAAAAAAAAATAGAAGTCCATTCCCACTTGCCCCGTTTTATTATTATTATTATTATTATTATTATTATTATTATTATTATTATTATTATTATTATTATTATTATTATTATTATTATTATTATTTTTGTGGAGAGATGCATTGGCCACATTATTCAATTTAATAACAAATAAAAGTTGGATTAAGCTGAATTAAACAACTATCTATAAAAAGCACATATGTTTACACTTATAGTAACATTTATAATTAATCAATGTTGATTTATATGTTCAACAATTTTATTAATTCAAAATAAACATAAAAAATGATCATCGTATTATGCACAAATGCTTTGGACGTAGAAGTAAAACTGAAGTGCGAATGTATTTTTCCTATAAGTTCTTTCACTGTATTTTATTATCAATACATGTTTAGTGGCGTTATGATTTTATAATTTTTTTTTGTCTATGCAATTGCTTTTATGTCGTTTACACTCAATGTTGACAACAAACTTAGATATGAGATGAAGTCTAAGTGTACTTTAGAAAATAACTATGGATATAATAGAAAACAACACACATGCTTACTTTTTTTAGTAGTATCTATATCTATAATTAATCAAGAACGAGTTTTTTCACACTTAATAACTATTATGACCTGTTTCAGAAGAAGAAGAAAAAAAAAACATCTACTATGACCGAATATGAGCTAGAAAATAATTACTGTTCACACTCGATTGAGTTACATATTGAGATTTTTTTTTGACTAAGTACCAATCATAAAGTGACAGAGTTATAAATAAAATAACTTTGTCACACTTAGGAACGAATGATAAACATTGTTTATATAGGCTAAGCTAGGGGTATAAAACGCAGATACACGAATAATTACAAATCCTGAGATATATATATATTAATTACCACCCCTCAAGTTGGACGAGGGAGGATACCTGACTTGCTTCGTTGTTGTTGAAAAACCGTGCGAGGCAAAGACTTGGTCAAATAGTCAGCAAGTTGATCTTGAGCATTAACATGAGCAACACGCAAGAAGCCACGTTGTACCTGATGACGAATAAAATGGTAGTCTATCGCAACGTGCTTCATACGAGAGTGAAACATTAGCACAAAATTGCGTGGTGCCCAGGTTGTCATAGTAGATAATCGGAGCTTGCTTGGGAGGAAAACCAAGATCACGAAGAAGAAAAGTAACCCAATTAAGCTCCGCGAGAGTCGAGGCCACGAGCGATATTCGGCTAAGTGGAGGACTAGCAAAGCTAAGCTTTGCTGCTTGGAGCTCCATGAGATAGCAATGCGACCAATATAAACAATGTAAGCTCCAGTAGACGAATAATCATCTCTATTACCACCCCAGTCTGCATCAAAAAAAGCATGAAGAACCATAGGTGAGTCACGGTAGAGCTGAAGACCAAGATCCAATGTCCCAGCCAAATACCGCAGCATACGCTTGGCATGATCCCAATGTACATCCTGTAGGGGCATGCATAAACTGAGACAACTTATTGACTGCAAAGGCAATATCCGCCAAGTAAAAATCAAATCAAGGTACGCCAATAACCATGCGATATTGAGAAGGATCATCCAGGCGTGCTGACTTAGCGATGAGCCCGAAATATCAAGTGAAAGGAGAGAGTGGTGACCGAATTAGCACGATCCATGTGAAGTTTAGCCAACAATTCAGTGGCATATCTTTTCTGAGACAAGATACACCCAACAGAATTGTAAATGACCTCAATGCCCAAAAAATAAGAGAGAGAACCCAAGTCCTTGAGAGCAAAGCGATGACCCAATAGATCTCTATTGAAGGTCTCAAGAGCCTTGGAATTATTCCCTGTAACAATAAGATCATCCACATATACCAAGATATGAATTATAATGCCACCAGAATTATAAATAAATAGTGACGAATTAGCATCCGCATTCCGAAACTGACTCGCCAAAAAAAAAAACCCTTGAGCTCATCATACCATGCTCGAGGCGCCTGTTTCAAACCATAACCGCCTTACGCAATTTGCAAACATGAGTAGGATGATCCGAATTAACAAACCCAGACGGCTGAGCTAAGTAAACATCTTCCTGTAAATGACCCTGTAGAAAAGCATTATTAATATCAAGCTGCCGCAGAGACCACCCCTGACATAACTGAAAGAGAGAAAGTAAGTTACGAGACATGCCAGGAACACACAAAACGTTGCGTAAGGAAAGATTGTGTGTAGGGAAACGGGAGTAAAGCATCGCGAAGATGAGAAATAGAGAGACTATTACCATCACCAACTATAATATCATTGGTCCCAGTGTACGGGGAGTGAGGCAAGAGATTCCGAAAATCCGGAGTCACATGGTGCGAAGCCCCATTGTCAAGAAGCCATTTGGATGTAGACGAATCGAGCTGAACCGAGTTGATAGGTGGGGCGGCTAAGTGAGCCTGTGGCCTATCCGAACTAGCCGAGCTTTGGCCAACCGATTGAACATGAAATATTGTGCAAGTACGAGTCGAGTGTCCAGGCACATAACATAATTGACATGTACCGAGATTAGGACGTCGAGGACGGGAACGTTTACCATGATTAATGCGTGTTTTATTAAAATTAAAATTCAAATATCGCCGCAAGGTTTCGTAGAAGTGGACATGATTGACATATCTGGCCGTTGTCTTCGCGATGAAGCAAAGTAGCGCTGCTCCTAAATTGGTGAAAGAAGGATCTATTTTGTTGCAGCTGGGAGGAAACCCTGTAGGCATGGTGTGCACTCGCCGGAGCAGAAGGTGAAGTGTCATTTCTTTGTGGCGATAATTGCGCTGGAGGAGGAGGTGGAAGTTGATAATTGCGGCCGCTGTCGGAGGAGTAGTGACCGGAAGAGCTCTGTCTGGAGGAGCTGCTCGGACTGTGCAATTTCGACGGAGATGCCGAGTGGTCTGAGAGTCGCGGTGAGGTGGCTGAGCATTGCGGCGGAGATGCCGAGTACTTCTCATAAGGCCGTTGAGATGCCAAGATGGCTGTTGAGGCTGTTATAGAGCTAACCGGAGAAGGAGACTGCCGGATGTCAGCCATTAACGCCGGTGAGGGGAATGAGAAATTTAGGGTTTAGCCGTGTAGGTGGCGGCACCGTAAAACAAAATCAGGATCTTTTAGAGCTCTGATACCATGATGAGTTATAAAATAAAATAACTTTGTCACACTTAGGAATGAATGATATACATTGTTTATATAGGCTAAGCTAGGCGTATAAAAGGCAGATACAATAATAATTACAAACCCTAAGATATATATATATATATATAAAGTACATGTGATACTTTTTGATCAAAACAAGTCAAAATAATTATCAACGTTGAACGAAAAAATTGAACGGAAAACTTGGAAATTAAAATATGATGTTGGTCCCTTGGAAAGGCTAACACAAGTTTAGAGGGGATGGGGGGGTGAATAAACTTGTCACCAAAAACTTTCCCAAAATCGAAAGTACCTCAGAACTCGTTTCTCGAAACTTAAATCGACGCTCGATTCCGCTTTTGTTCTCGTCCCTTAACTTGTGCGGAGTTCACTAACTCAATCGAGTATAAGTCAATCTTGACTTATTCTTAGTCTAGTTAATCGGCAAATGATAGAACTAGCCTTGATATAACAAAAAATCTGCTGACTGGTTTTAACGCGAGAACTAGATAATTAAAGTCAGAATGAAGTAAATGAATGCATGAAATAAATAAACAAGAATTATAGAGGTTCCAGGTGGTGTAATCTGCACATCCTCTCTTCCCCGTGTTTGCGGAGGAAAATTCTACTAGAACTTCTTTGAGATGGTCGGTTATAAAATGTTCTAAATCGAAAGTCCTTGACTAATCCACTAGCTTCACTATCTAAACACTTGTAGAAACAATGTAGGATTTGTCGCTCTTCAATTGTTTGAAAACACTGGTCCTTGAAGGGTAGAATTGCCTCTTCACCACTCATCACAAACACAGTCTTCCTGACTGCACTCAACTGTCCTTCACACCTTCTTGGTGTTTCACAGTCTAAACCTTTGATGAAATCAAAGTTGAGACTTGAATCAATAACTATGATTCAATTTTGATTTGAGCCTTTCTTCTAGATAATTAAATTTTGCACGGCTCTGTATTTCTTCAAATGATAGATCTTGATTTTGCTTGAATGTGCTTGGACACTTAAAGAAATTTCTTGATCTTCCAATTGAGAACTTAGCAGGAATTCTTTCGAAATTGGCTTTCCCCCTTAATTTGATCTTTTAATTAAATATGTTTTTAATTCCTCCTACACACCCTTCTTGTTGTTGTAGAAGTAGTCTATTTATAGGGGTTTATTCACCGTTTATCCTGCTTGAATCTTGTAACGGCTATATTTTGTGACCGTTCTGATTTGCCAGTAATTCATCCAATAAGATTGCTTCATATGTAACGTTCGAATGTACTATCAGTTTATTGGATGACTGACATATAATACTGAGTATCCTTATCAGTTTTATACTGAATTTGCCACTTGTCAGTTTCTTGACTGACTTGGAGCGTTAACTGAGATTTTACTCTTCTTCAAATATCAATACTCGAGCTTTTCATCCGATTATAATTGACTTAATCGAGTACACCAGACTCATTATCATCTAAGAATTCATTGACCTTATGATTCTTAGGTCTTCATCTAAGATCCATAAAGTCGATTCAGTCATCACAATCTTCCTCAAGTCTAACTTTCTGATCTTGACATAGTCTTCATAATCGAGTTTGAACCTCGTTCTTCAATCTTCAATAACCGAGTATGTGACCTCGAGTTCTTCATCTTTTAGATAAGCCAATCGAGTCTGTGGTTCTCAATGAACTTATCTTCTTGATCGCCATGGATGTGCTCTGTTTTGATTTCTTATTGAATCTCAGTTTAACTAAATCTCAGTTTCTTACTTTCTCAGTTCACAGCCTAAAACTATTACAGTGCTTGTTTGATTTAATCTATACAAATATCAGACTCCATAAAATCCTATACATTAATATCTAGACATCTTTTTGTTTTGCACTATAACAGCTAGTTATGACACTTCATCAATGGGGTTAATAACAATAACTGATTAAGCGATGAATCATCATCAAAACATAAATTTTATTTCCAACATATGACGTGTTAAACCTTTTTAATGAAATTATGTATAATGAATATTGATCTATACGTATATCAATTCAGCATAACATAAGCTTCGTAAGATAAATAAGAGGATTATAATATTCTTTACAAACGTTTTGGACGTACAAGTAGATTCAATTATATACGTGTGAGTGTATTTTTCTTACAAGTCATTTCAACATGACAACATATTTTACTACTAAATCCAATCTTACATTTTTATTCAAAATTTTATTTAAAATATATGTTCAGAATTATTCACTCTTGTCCAAATTTGCATATTTACAAAATTTAAATAAGGTGCATGTAACATGACTAAATAAAGATATCATGTTAATTATATTCATATATTATTATAAATTATGAAATCTCTAATTTTGAGAACATGGAACATAACCCATGCATGAATGAAAATGAATGGATCAATCCCATAAAGATAAATAAATATTGATATTGATGAAATTAAAGTAATATGAAGAGTGTTTGGGTATCCTAAATTTATTCCATTCCAAGTAGTGTAAGGGTAAACACACATTATACCATTACAAATACATTCATGCTACATGAGTATAATGGAATAATAATATTTTTATTTTTTTCATGAAAATCGAAATATAACTTTGTGTCTCTGCGTGTGTATTTTTTTGTTCTTAACCTAATAGTATTTCAGCTATGATACCGTGATAGAAAAATTATTCGAAGGGAGATTGAGGCAAAATGACAGAAAAGATTACAAAATAAATAAATATGACAAAATTACCTATTTCTTAAAGACACACGCATATTTCCTACCGCTTCAGCTTCAAGTCAAGTTTTGTTTTTGTTTTTTTTTTTTTTTTTTTTTTTCAAACATCCGTAACTTATGATTTATAACTCCGATCATCGAAATTTTTTCACCAAAATTCATTTTTTTTGCTCTTTAATTTGAGCCCAAATACGATAGCCGAAAACATATTTGCATTAACCGGAGCGTTTTTCTTATAAATGATCAGAGCTTTTGATTTGTAAACCGATCATCATCAAAATTGTTTCACCAAAGTTCATATTTTGTTTTATCTTCATTTAGTGACCTCATTTGATACTTTTTCGACGTAGTATTTGAAAGCCGAATTTAATCGTAGCATTTACACTAACACGATGATCGTCGAAACAATATCTCAGATCGAGATCGAGAAATGTGACTCATTTAAGGCTTAATTCAAGTGACTACTTCAAGGCACACATATCTGGCTCATATAAGGCTTAATTCAAGGGACACAATATCATATCCGCTCATATAAGGCACACAATATCACTAACAAGTTATCATATAAGGCACTGAGATCGATGAATAATATCGGCAGATCGAAGAAATGATCATGCTCATTTAAGGATTAATTCAAGTGACTACTTCAAGACACACATATCTGGCTCATATAAGTCTCATTCAAGAGGACCAAGATATACTCAAAGCTTCAACCATCCTGATGATAAAAGGCTCTTACAGCAGCACTTTAAAGCTAAAAGTCTCAGCCAAGGGTTCAACAAGACTAGAGGTAGCAGATATACAACAACAGGTGTTCAAATGCAGATTAGGTGAAGTAATTCAGCTGGACATCAAATGCAAAGCAGCAGGTTTTATGCACAAAAAGGTTCAGCACTTAGAGATGAGATAAATCACAAAACCAGCCAATAAAACACAGAAAATAGAGCAGGTTATATGTACTATAAATTCAAAGAAAATTTTATGTGGCAAAGATAATGTGAGATTAGTGGATCGCAAGGCAAACTTTTGACAAGATAATCAATTTCACACACCAAGCACAAAGATCTGATTAATCGAATTTCAGCCCCTTGTACTCAAAAACATGAATGGTGATCAAATCATGTTTGAGCACCCTTATTATCCTCCATACCTTCATGTTCGTGTACATCAGCAACTTTGGTCACATGGGATATATCCTCAGCAACAATCTTAACAGAATCTGACTCGACAAATGATGCTGATTTAGGGGTATCTGTCGTCAATTCATCTTCATTTACTTGAACAGAAACGACATTTTCAACTTCAGCTCCGTGCTCACTCGTGGCAGTTTGAGCGACCGAAAAATCTCCAATTCTTCTGAAAAAGGCTACTCCTCTTCTGTCTATCTGCTGCGTTAATTAATTAAGCCCATTCAATTATTCATTAACAGCACCATTAGACCTTTTGCGGCATTGAGAAAGCAAGTCCATATAGAATTGTCACTTGCTTATTTTACTCTCAATGTTGTCCAAGCAATCTTGAAATGCCTAGTAAGTTGTAATGACCTTCACATGCTGAAGCGTCTCCATCACTAGCAGCACTCTGTGCATGTGCAGGACTGTGGCCGTTAACTATGGCAGTGGCAGTGGCAGTGGGATCATCATTCTTTGAAGCAAATGTGAAGGTCCGAGGGCCCAATATAGCATCCGCCATCCTGTTTCCAAACGACACCCCACTACCAAGTCCATAACATTGAAAAAAATCAGAAAAAAAACCCTTCGATTCCCTGTCGGATTCCGCCGACTGCCGGAGGAGATGCAGATGTTGGTACCGGAGTTTTGGTTGAGGAAGAGAATAACCCTTTTCCGCCACCACTGGAAACACCGCGGAATTTTCGACCCATTTTAATTTACCTTCCCAATGGAACGGAAGCAGAAAATTTTGAAGAACAG
The DNA here is from genome assembly GCA_026214975.1 of Gentiana macrophylla. NCBI lineage: Eukaryota > Viridiplantae > Streptophyta > Magnoliopsida > Gentianales > Gentianaceae > Gentiana > Gentiana macrophylla. The sequence continues at coordinate 125,343,283 of CM047805.1, forward strand.
GTTTTGACGTTGAGAATGAATAGGGGTATATTCGTCCGATGGAATTTATTTGTCCCAATGCAACTAAAAAATTGAAGCTGTATTAGCACTTAATTAAGGAGAAAACAGTGGACTATAAACTAATTTTTTCCTTATTTTTATCATATTAGTTTTAATTATTTCTCTCATGTGCTACTTTTTATTTTATTTTTCAGAAATACTTCTGGATTTTTTCAATTATATTCTACCTTATAATTATATATGAATTTTTTATTAGCAATAAAGGTTTGTCTTTATCCGTCATCCCTATTCATCCAAATATCTAAGAATTCATAAATAAAAATGCATCCCAATACTTATACAAATTACTTAGGATATTATATAAATATTACAATTATTCTATAACTATCAACCAAAAAATCAATTTTCATTGCATGATTGATATGGTTATGTTTATAAAAAGCCCATTGTCAATCAAATTATAAAAATGAAATCATGTCATTATCATCTATTAAATGATCTATCATTATGAACCAACCAAATAAATATATATAGCAGTGGTGAATCTATGTAGGCTAATGGGGACACGTGACCATATTGAGATTCAATATTTTTTTGTATTAAAACGATTTAGTTTTGTTGTTAAAACTATAGTTTTAGACTTCGGTGACCTCACTGGAACAAATTTTTGGATAAAAAATATAGTTTTACAGTCCGACGACACAACTGAAAAAATTCATAGATCCGCTCCTAATAATATATAGTACTAATGCACTATAAATTTTTCTTTATCTCTAGGGTCAATAAAGCAAAATACAACTTTTGTCATCCATCGTGGCCATTTTGAATTCTTGGTCATTACATTTGGCCTCAACAATGCTCCCGCTACGTTTCAAAGAAACATGAATAAAATGTTGAGGCCAATTCTGAGGAAGTTTGTCTTGGTTTTTTTTGATGACATACTAATCTACAGCGCAGACATGTATACACATGAGAGGCACCTTAGGAACGACCAGTTTTATGCTAAGATGTCTAAATGCTCTTTTGGTCAGAATAGTGTGGAATATCTTGGACACATAATCAGCAGGAAATGTTTATGTTGATCCTTCCAAAATAGAAGCAATGGTGAATCGGCCACTTCCAAGGACCTTCATTGAATTAAGTGGATTCTTGAGATTAGCGAGGATTTTATAGGGAGATCTGCACCATATTATGGGATCGGAAAAACCTCTCAATGATATGATATGTTGAAGAATGAAGGGTTTTAGTGGGTAACTGAGTCACACCAAGCATTTGAGGGTCTTGAAAGAGAAATCCGTCAGTCCCCGGTTCTCACTCTCCTAGGTTTGAAATGCCATTCTCGTATTGAGACAAATGCTTGTGGGAGGGTGCAGAAGCAGTGTTACAAAGAGAATACAAGACAAATGACTTATTTGAGAGGAGCATTTAACATTAAAGAGATGGGACTTTCCATATATGAAAATGAATTGTTCTTGATCTGATGGCGATGATCTAATGGAATAATACATTCAAGAAAGGCTATTTGTTATTAACTGGATCAGAAGTCCACAACCACACTAAAACAAAAATGAGTAACCAAACTCAGGATCCTAGATTTCACTATAGAATATTGTAGCAGATGCATTATCAAGACATAATCATGTTTAGGGTCAATTGAATATCATTAGCTCATTGTCCCCTTCATGGATACAAGAAGTAACTTCCAGCTACGAAAATGATGTAGCTGTTGAGGAAAAATTCAGGGGTTTTGATGATTGCTACAACCCTAGATCCACATTATATATTGCACCAAGGTATGTTGAAGTATACCGACAGGATATGTGTTGGATCTACTGGGAATTTGAGATAGAAATTCCTGGAGCAACTTCATTCCAGTACCATGATGGGCATTCAGGGGTTAAAGCCAGCTACAAAAGGATTAAAAGATTGTTCAACAAGCCTAATGTTCATAAGGATGTGCAAGAAATGATACATAGATGTGTGGTTTGCTAGCAGTGTGAGAGTATGCATGATAAACCAAAAGGGTTGCTATAACCTTTACCCATTCTAGCTAGAAAATGGATTTCATTAAAGGTGTACCAAAGTCAAAGGGGAATCATGGTAATAGCGGATTGACTAACTAAATTTTCCCACTTTATTGATATGGATAAAGGGTATACTGCTGAGTTGATGGCATCAGTTTTCTTTATAGAAGTGTATAGGCTGCATGGAATCTCTGACAACATTGTAAGAGACAGAGATAAATTTTTCACTTCTGATTTCTTAGTCCATCTTATGAAATCGGTGGGGGTAAAATTTTCATATAGTTCTGCCATCCACCCCCAAACTGGTGGTCAAACTGAGAGGGTAAACCGATGTATTCAGATATACTTAAGGTACATGATTTTTCAGAGGCCAATAAAATGCAAGAAGTGACTACCATTGGTTGAGCATTGGTAGAATACAAACTATCATAGTGCCATCAATCTTACTCCATTGGTATAAAATTCATAACAAATGTTATCCACACCTAAAGCCACATACATGACTTTTGGATGCTTTCTATATTTTAATGATATTATTTAGGTTAGGAGTAACTTTTTTTAAGGTAGGTTAGGAGTAACTTAGATAACATCAAAAGATACACTTCAATCATTCTTATTTAAATGAAACAGTTGTCCAAAAATACATTCATTTTTATTTATCGTGGTTTCATTTTCAAAGCCCTAATTATTGTGCTTTTCTAAATATACTCTTATTTATTAAGAGATGAAAGAGTGGATACATCATTGTATTAATTATATTCAAGGGGTGATTGTCATTTTGATGTTAAAGTCAAAGTATTAATTCATCTCCTTAATTTGTGTGTTTTTTTACAACTACGTCTGTTAAATAAGAACGGATGGACTATTGATGATTTGAGACAATTTTGTTATTAATAGAAGTGAAACATATAATTATGTGATCGAGAATTCTTATAATCTTTAAAATAATGATACGTAATATATAAAGCATAATTTAATGCGCATGGAAAAGATTTAAAAAAAAATTCATGCTTGAGATCATTTTATAATAATTATCAATATTAACTATATGTTATGAAATAATTGATGTGAATGTCCATTAACTTACACCATAAATACCAAGAGGTTTTATTCAATTCTAGAATTCACTACCATTCATCATGTAAACCTAAGTTACAAATTCCAAGAGTTTTCTTGTCAATTATTATCATTCATTGTATCATTTGTAGTTGGTTCATCTACCTTTGGTGTTGTATAAATACCTCATCCATATCTTTGGAATGGGGTGTAGAGAAGTTGAGATGAAGTAATAAGAAAGTTCATTCTTTCTTTTTCCTCTACATCTTTGTTGTTGTATCTTTGGTTTGTTTTCTATTATTTTATAACACGTTATCAAAGACGAGACTCTACCATTTTTGAGCTCATGGTTCTCCGTAATTGATATGAAGCATTACCTCCCAAATTGTGACAACATCAACGTAGCAATTCTTCTTGATTAGGTGAAGGCATTCATTTTGACAATTTTGGATGACCTGGGAGACTATACAACTACATAGCAAAATTTGTTGTAAGTTTTTTTTTCCCACTGCAATTCATATTATCATATTTAGAATTATGACTTGATGCCAACTATTTGTTTACCATATTATTATGCTTGTTGAGAATAAACGAATGTATATATTTAAAATTGCTCAACCATTTGATCTAATAAGCCTTCTTGAATTCAATAATTTCATGTGATTATGTTGCAATGTGATATGCTTCCCATTAATATCGTGATTGGTTGTTGATATATGCTAATAAACTCTTGCTTCTAAATGTTCTTGTGCTATTGGTTAACTCCAATTCAAGCAAATGTGGCTTTCATTTTTTTGTTTTTGGTTTAATTAATACAATTAGTTATAGATGGTCGCTTTGAAAAGAAGTGATGAGAATGATTATTGCATTTAGACATAAACGCTTCTCTTGGACACAAACTAAATGTTAGCATATTCCATGGAATTACCTGTTGTTGTGCATTATTTGAATTATAAGGACATTAGATACCTTTAAGATTATTGGAATTGTCATTGTGGTTTTATATTAGTACTATTGCTAATTTCCAATGAATGAAACCTTGTTATATGACCCTATGTAGAATATTATTACTATTGTTTCTTTCGAAATGTGCAGTGCATAGATTTTGCCCAATGCATTGGCTATATGAATTGTTGCATATATGTGTTAATTGGTTTCATCACTCCTAGGATATCTAAAGGTGTTCTTCTTAAAATATTATTCTGTTGAGTTATATGCATTTACTTGACTGAACACTACTATTTGAGAAGAAAACTTTGGAAGAGAATTCCTTTTATTTATTTATTATGCACGAGTATTGGTAGAAAAAAGGAAGAGAATGCACACCTTTGTGCATGGACTCTCGGTGTAGTATATGGTACTCACATTGTAGCAAAATAATTAGGAAATGAAATCCGTTTAGTTCGCTCAGTCGAGTTTCAAAAGGACAAGAATGAATGGATACCTTTGATTTCTTTGGCATGATTTTGTATTTCATATTGAAATTATTTCCATGTGTAATAACATGTGTTTATATGTTATTTTGATTATTTATACTGCTAACATATTTATACATCGAGATATGAGTTTAAGATGCAGGTATTGAGATTCTCATTACGGGATGTATTGTTGGCCATTTCGCTTAGTGCTTATACTTGTCTTTTACATCAGTTAGTAATAGTTGGTCATCATATGGTAATAGCCTCTTACACGGTGATCAGATCATTTAAGAATCACATTCTACATGTTTGTATATTATATTGATAAATCATCTACGGCACTTGGACACAACAAATAATGTAAGAATTTGAGGTAAAATTTTATTCTTTATGATGATTATACAATTGTTTTTCCTATATGATATGCACGTAATATTGATGTTAGTGGACTTTGTAACATCAACACAATGAGAGCTCAAGTGAGTAAAATGTCCCAATCAATTGGTAAACATCCATTTCATGTAGTGAATGTGACTCCATTTTCAAAATTTGGGAACGATCGTGGCGAAGCAAGTGAATTTGAATTTGGCCCCAAAGATTAAAGCCAAACTTGAGATTGATTGTTGGCAATGACAAAATATGTCTCATCGATAGTGCGACAATGCACATTACAGAGAATGTCTCAAAAATAAAAATAAAAAAGGAGAAGCAAATAATAATTGTTGCAAGTGCTATATTGATATAAGGCGTCGAAAAAGCCATTGATATTTAATCGCTTGAAATAAAGCACTATGCTCTCCCGAGTCTTGAATATATTAGTTTAGAGATATCTATAAAAATTATGGTATCATATCGAGACTATGAGAAATAAAGAGTTTTTACTCGTTATGAATATCATTTGTCGGTGAAATGAGTATAAACAATATGTTTGAAAATGATGAGACATGTCAAATCCTAAAAGATAAAGTGACAAACACTATATGCATCATTTTGGAATTAAATTATGTAAGATGCATCATGCCACCAAATTAAAAATTTTAAGCTGTATCATTCCATTCAATGAAGTGAACGTGGAAATATATTATTCTTTTGGAGATATCAATTACCGTTGTCATACCAAAATGAGACAACGGATGAAACGATATTGAAATGTCAAACTCCGTAAGAGATTATTCCCCGCTTGATATATATTCATGAAGTTTGTTGATACCCGTGATAAGAGGATATCACATTAAAATGTAGAATCCGTCACGGGTTATTGCAAATATTCTGGATATCGATTGTATATATTGTCCGAGATTAGCGGGTGGAAAAATAAATACAATTAAATCAATTCTCGTGACAAACATTATAATATAAATGAACTTGAAGTTCATTTTCGAATAGTCGTGATTGAGTCACGTAATACACACTGATGTGGACAAAATTTATGAGATGAATTAAGAACTCTAAAAGAGTCATCAATTATGAGTGTTCGGTAATATAAAAATCACGAAAGACATGTCATAAAATAGCTATATAGCATATCAATATAAGACACAATAAGCATTGTCAATCTCGTGTGGGGAGAAAAAGAACATGAAGTTTTATTATATTATTTTATCGAAACCCCGGAAGAATGTCAAAAATAATGTGAATGATTCTTGAAGAATGCGAAATGACATAGTACTCTTGATGTTGATATTTATATTAAACCCATGAAACGTATAAGTTGTTTTGTTTCCAAAGATATTAATCTCATAGATATGAGATGATTAAATAACTTTTATAATCATTAGAAACAAAAGTCAAATAGCACTTGATCATGAGATTGATTTAGCAAAAATCATTGTGTTAGAAAATATGTAAATCGTTTGAAGCGAATGACAGAGCATCAAGTTACTGACTCGGTGCAATTACTACATTTTTAACGAAGATCATTTCCCGGCATTTGGGGGAGATAAGAGAACCCCATTTTAATATATAAGAATGCCGAGAAATTTTATAAAGATCTTCTACGCATCATTCTAACTAAATTGTGTAAATAGTTTAACATGCAATATTTAGCAAGGAATTGCCGGATGCTTTTACTTGGGTATAAAGAGTGACTATTTATAAATGCACCCAATCAAATATGATTGATAATATTATCTACACGAGAAAGTGTATAAGACCGATCGGTGTAAAAGATAAAATCCACGGAAAGTGAATTCACTATTGATATTAAGTCACTCATGAAATATCTCAAGAGATTTGTCTCAAAACGAAACCCCAAATAAATTCGCACGTGCATCCAATGATAAAATATTGGGGTTGCGGAACAACGGATCCATGCATTGATAAGGATTCGGTTTATGCTAATATCGAATTAGCAATGTATTTCACGGGAGAAATTGGTAATATATTATCACAGTCGTCGACGACATATTTGTAGGATCCCGAACGCAATTAAAATAATTAACACGAATTAAACAACAATTTTATTGAAAATAAAACGAATTACAAATGAAAAAAAAATGAAATATAATAAAAGTGGATACAAACTCCGAGACGAGTAGGACACTCTGTCCTTAAGACAAATTTGGTCCGGTGTGTACCCCGGTTAAAACCAATTGTCTCCCAGGATAACTCGGATTCATCGATTCGTATAGAGGTACTTCTTACACGAACCTTCAACGAACTCTTCTAAGTGCTCGTAATCTCTTCTTCAAACTCGTATGCAACTACTTCAGAACTATATGAATGTATGAAGCTTTCTGGTGTTGTATTTCCAATGTGTGTATGTAGCTTCAATCCATATGGAGGCTATATATAGGAGAGGGCTGGGCTGGAATGAATTAACCATAACTCATCTTAATTACAGCCGTTTCATCAGTTACAGCAATGAATTAACCATAACTCATCTTAATTACAGCCGTTTCATCAGTTACAGCAATGAATTAACCATAACTCATCTTAATTACAGCCGTTTCATCGATTCTGACAATGAATTAACCATTAATTATTCTTTGAACCGAACTATGTTGGATAACCGAGTGAACTCAATCTTGACTCAATCGAATGTATATGAACTGGACTAAGCCCAATTAACTTTTGTATAAAAGTTTAACACGAGCCTGGCCTAGGGCCTCGTGCCCATTCCCAAAAGCCAAGCCCAAGCCCAAGCCCAAGCCCAAGGTCAACGGTCAACGGTCAACGGTCTCGGGCTCGGGCTCGAGGCTCGGCACGGGCACGGGCTCGGGGGCGGGCGGCGGCGCGCTGCTGCGTGTGGCCATTTTAGCGTAACGTCGATCGCTAAAACCAACCCGCTATCTCTCCTTCTTCTAGAGCTTATACCACATATAACATTCTTCCCACATATATCTTTGGAAAACATTTCTCTCTTTTTCCAATGTGGTACAGTTTAGTTGAATACTCTTCAACTTCCACTTCCAACAAAAGTTCTTTCAAACACCCGACTTCAAGCGTTAATTTCTCATTCACTCAGACTCGAATTGAATGATTCTAAATCTGAATTCATCTACGACTTACGTAGTTTTGAATTATCAAAACATTGTATATATTCTATACAAGAATATAATCAAATTAAGCTTGCAAAGTAAATTCAATAAAATGATTATAAAATCATTTTTATTCACTTTAATTCAATTCCACTATTTTCTCCAACAATATTTGCCTCATAATTTGCTAGTATAATCTGGATCCAGAACCCATGTCAATAATAGAGTGCTGGAAGCATATAGACTGGGTAAAAATTAAATAAACAATAGAGGCTGATCTTGATTAGAATTTGGTTCTGTAATAACCAATTATTGATTTTGATCAATTACATTCTCCCACTATGGATAACATCATGTTCCGCTACTTAATAAATGGGCAAAGAACTAAGGATTTTTATATGACGTTGTGATCGTATATTTATATGTCACTTTAGACATATTTATATGAAAATGTATGATTGATTTTAGACATGAAAATCGTGAACTTTGTATATATTCTTTGAGTTGCAAATGTCACTATATTGCTTAAAATATGGTTAAAGGTAAGAAAATCAATCAGTAAATTCCCTATGAATAAGGTATATATATAAATAGCTCATGCATAATGACATGAGTTGTGTGATATTACATCCCCTATTTTTGAAGATAATGTTGATTGTGTTGCAAGTGTTGCACAAATGAGTAGTGGGTATGATAATTTTTAGCCCTTACATTTAAATTGGACTCTAAAAGAGATATGACTTATAAAAAGTACGCTATAAGTGACAATCCGACATTCACTAAGTTCATTCCAACATCTATTTTGGAGAATTATGTTTATAGTATTGGAATGCGTACATTTGAACGATCATTGTCGTCGAGGGAGCGACAACTTCAAAACAATCTTGATGCTTTGGTCTGTATGAACAATGATCAGATTACTCTTTTCCCTTTAACTAAGTTTTTTTCCCATGGGTTTTCTTAGTTAAAGGTTTTAACGAGGCGATCGGTGCAACACATAAAACGCATATGTCATGAACTACTTTCCTTGTCTAGTTTTTGTCCTAATCGGGTTTTTCTAGCAAAGTTAATAGTCATATGACATATACGTTATGCAACTTAGATAGAGCATTCAAATCATTCTATATTCAATGATCTTTATCTACTATTACAACCGCAAAGAAGATTGTTCATCTCAAATTCAATAATATTTACATAAGTGGGAGAGCACATGATCTTCAAAGAGAAGTGAAATCGATATCACGATGAATCAAGCCAAAGTGTTGACCCGACATGATTCAATTACACTTAAATGATGAAGAATTGTAGCGAGATATGGTGTTTAATCGATATTTCAAAGGACACAAGAGGAATTATACATCATACTTTTGAAGACGATCTACAAATGAAAAGGCGATGCACAGTTGTTTAAATCAAGTGATCAAATCGATCGATTTATTCACGAAGCATAGTTTTCTACTACATTCAAGATAAGATTTCCATTTGCCGTTTCAAGCTCTCAAATATCGTTTTCATCATGGGAGAATAATACAAGCACGAATGAATATGTACTATTTTCCTTCACTTGGATTTTTTCCATAGGGTTTTTCCTTGTAAGGTTTTAACGAGGATATTCTTTGTTTAATGGACATTCAAGGGAGTGTTATGAAATAATTGATGTGAATGTCCATTAACTTACACCATAAATACCAAGAGGTTTTATTCAATTTAGAATTCACTACCATTCATCATGTAAACCTAAGTTACAAATTCCAAGAGTTTTCTTGTCAATTATTATCATTCATTGTATCATTTGTAGTTGGTTCATCTACCTTTGGTGTTGTATAAATACCTCATCCATATCTTTGGAATGGGGTGTAGAAGTTGAGATTAAGTAATAAGAAAGTTTCATTCTTCCTTTTCCTCTACATCTTTGTTGTTGTATCTTTGGTTTGTTTTCTATTATTTTATAACACTATACTATTATTTTATAAGTTTTTTTAAGAGATTATTTTATAAGTTAAACACGTACTTAAGAATCTATAACGTTAGATTATATTGTTAACTTTCATATTAAATATATCATTTTAACCAACACGTGCATTTTGCTAGTCTACACAAAAAAATCAAAAAGGATTTCACTGCCACATCGCTAGTACTCCTCCCCGTCTTTTACACTTACACATATATAAATCCATTTATTTTTTTAATTTGGATCTTTATATAGATTATTTTGGATACAATGCAATAATTATTATATATTTTTACTACTCAGTTATTATATATTAATCAAATTTTCATTATATTAATAATATCAAAAGAGTATTTTAGACGTTTAAATTAAAATTAATGACACCTAATTATTTTCTTAAATGTATTCTTCTTAGGAAGATTTTTTTTTTAAATAACGATCTTTAATATTTATTTTTCAACAAAAGTCAATACGTATGATATGTTAAATGCATAAGACGAAAAACAATGACTTGTAGGAAAATTGAAAGACTACATCGAGAATACGTCCTGCGTCCAATCTCGATTTTTTTTATTGCTTCATTTAGTCGATGAAAGGCGTGAGTGGGTGGGCGATTTTGTTTGTTCCCAAAGGAGATCAAATTCCTCCATCTCCAAATACCACTCACAATCTCTCTCACGCATGATAGCGCCATTTCAAAGATCTGCGAGAAGAGTCCAGACAGAATCGTATCCAGTCCTTAGGCTCATTCGATTGAAAGAAATCCATGTTGGTCGATTCATCATTGAACTTTAAAAGAATTTTTTTTGTTAAATCTTAAAAAGAATTTTTATTTTAGCGCGGAAGGAATATTAGTGAAAGATGTAATAATTTATCTAAACCCTACACTGGAATCAATTTTTTTATCATTCATGGACCACACCCTGGAATAACTTTAGCTACTAGTCAACACGGAGAACGCCAAATAAATTCGATTATTTCGATCATCTAGTATTATCTCTTCCCATAAAAAAATATCAATCTTTTGTGATACGCACAGATTAAAAAATGTGTTGTGTTTTGGTATTATATCAACATATTTACCATTCACTTCGTAATATATATCCCTCCGTTCTTATTCAACTGTCGCAGTTGTCAAAAATAAAAATTTAACAAACAAATCGGCTCAGCGGTAAGTGTTGCAGTTATAAATCCGGAGGTTCCGGGTTCGAGTCTCATTGGGGACAAAATATGCGCGCAGGTGTTTATTTCGTATCCGTAAAAAAAAAAATTAAATGATGTGTTGGTATTATAAAGACAATTTTTTCCTAAAATATTGATACTTTTTATGGGATGGATGTAGTAATCCATAAATTCCCAAATCCCATGGTTACACGCGCTCAACGTTACCGTTTTATAATTACTAGGACAAACATATTATGAATAGCAAACACTTGTAATTTTATCTTCAGTTAATATAACTATCCGACTCAAAAAACCGTGTAAATTTTTAGATTTGTATCGTTCGATCATTATCCGAAAAATATTATGATTTTTTCTATAGTCACGAAGCATCAAATGGTATGCTAGATACATAAATACATGAGTTGAATGAGAAAAGGCTTTTCTATTACAAATTCTAATACATAATTAATCAATAATTTAAAGCATCATCGTGCTATCCACGGTCCATCATCCATCATTATTACATGAAATTCATACATCCTTACAACTACAAGCTTCTTACTACATCATACTTACTACAAACTCACGATGACAATAACCTCATTATAACAAATTATAAACAATACCCGGACTATGAAAAACGACATGATGAAAGTATTCACCGCGATACCATGTTTAGTCCAGAGAAACTGAATTGGGGATTGGAGTGGCAGTGACTCTCCTTATCCTCATGTAGTGACTGAATTGTCTATCTACCGAAAATATTAATGTAAGGGGATGGGCTATAATGCTTAATAATGAAACATAACATCAAAAAGAACTAATAATATATAATGAGAAAATGATAAAGTTCCAGGTTCTTTCGCAAGATGTAATGCATAAAGTAAAGATAATACATAAAAGCTAACAATCAATAGGTACACAAAATCACATGTATTAACTAAAAATAAACAACAATAACATACATTTGCCATTTACTTTGAACATTCATTTGCATTATTTTTGTATGATATCATTTTTATATCATTTATGGTATCAGTTCATTAATATTACGCCACATTTATTCTTTCTCAATGTGGATGTCCTGAAACGTAACTTTATTGTCAGACTGGAATGTCCGTTATTCTATCCCGTGGACGAGGCTTGACCGGCTCCAGCCTTTTCACCCTATTCTTTCTCGGGAGCAGGGTTTGATGCTGAGGACCCTCGAGAGTTCATTGTCCTTTAGAATAAGCTAGTACTTAACCATGAACCATATTTTTCATTACTTTCTTTTACTTAGTGATATGCATTGTTGCGTATCGCCGTCATGCATAACACATCTGCTGCGATCTGCATTCGCATCGCCGCCATCATACACGGTTTATCAATCTGAATTACTTCATCTTTCATATCATCATGTATCACACAATGCATATTTCATTTCTTACCGAACAATGGTTACACATTTTCATACTTAGAGGTGAATATGTATTTCATTTGCACAAACCCTAATGTCATGATATCTACATCTTGTTAACATCATAAGCATGCCATATTTTTAAAAACATGATATCTACCGCCTTAAACATCATTATATCCATAATTTCCATTTTTACTTTCAATATAATATCCTTACACAACACAAGTATTCTTTGACAATTATGTGACGCCTCTTCCCGAGTTCTTACTAGGAAAATAACGCCCAACACAGATAAAAATCAAAAGTAATTTAATTTTACACGTCAACCGACCTCATCCTGTGATCGTAAAACAAGATGCTTTAAAAAGACTGGAGAGAAACAACAACACACAACGATTGAAAAGTCACAAAGCTGCCACTTACGAAATCCAAAGAAATTTACAATAGAAGTACCAAGTTTAAAAGCCAAATTTAGGCTAAAGCCAACTAGGCTAACATTTAGAAACAATTCAAGTGCTAAGTACAATATAACACAAGTTTTTAAACATTACTTGAAAATCATACATTTCCGATCGGGAAGAAAAACATTATAAAAGGATCTCATCAATCCACGATCATCTAGACGTGAATTATCTGTGATTTAAACAAACGAATTTATCAAAATTTGTTAGATTCCCTCTCTTCTCAAGCATGAGAGGATCAAACCTTTCTTTTTCGCATGATGTTAAAAAAATAATACACTAGTTTATTTTATTTTAAGTTTTTTTTTATAAGTAATACTAACAATACTTGAATTGACAAAATTAACCCCTTCTCAAAGGTATGGAGCATTACACTTTTTGTGTAAGTTCACGCATTAGTCCACATCAAAAACAGTATAAATGGTTTTCAGAAGATTAAAAAAAAAAAAAAAAACAGTATAAATGCATCAGATCAACAGTAATCAACGGTCCAGATCTCATCTTTGCTAACTTTCATACTCTTCTTATAAGTCCCATCCCTTTCACTGAGCACACATCACTAGCTCCACACTGTCCTCTCTCTCTCTCAGTCCTCACTCCTCAGTCTCTCTATATATTCTTCTTTCTTTTCTCACCCTGCACACATTCATTCAATAACCACACTTCCTTTTTCCACCTAAAAATAGGCTAATTAAACATCCTCCAAAAATACAAATAAATAAACAAAACCTTTGTTTACACATTAATGGAGGAGAGACCGGAGACAGAGTTAATATCAATACCAGCAACCCCACGTACATCAACGCCGGAGATACTAACTCCGTCCGGCCAAAGGTCACCAAGAGGTTTTGCTTCTTCAACAGGGGGGCCAGTTTCAAAGGAGGCTAAATCATGGACGCCGACTTCTTTCATATCACCTCGATTTTTGAGCCCCATTGGGACACCAATGAAAAGGGTGTTGGTTAATATGAAGGGTTACTTAGAGGAAGTTGGGCATTTGACTAAGCTTAACCCACAAGATGCTTGGCTACCTATTACGGAGTCGCGCAATGGAAATGCTCATTATGCTGCTTTTCATAACCTGAATGCTGGTGTTGGTTTCCAAGCTCTGGTTTTGCCTGTTGCCTTTGCTTTCCTTGGATGGTATGTAGTAATACTACTTTATTAAAGCTTTATCACTTAATTAGTTAATTAATTACTTGTCTAATTACTGTTTCAATGGCTGCTGCATTGTACTATGGTCTAATTACTACTATAACGGCAGTAGTTATTATTGTGTTGGAACATTGCCTTAATTCAGAGGTGAGGTGTGGGAGTTCGATCCCTATATCGAGACTTGCTTATAGACAGCCTCATAAACTCTCGATTTATATCATCCAAAAACTCTAGGTTTGTGGGCTAGGGACGGAACCAAGAGGGTGGGTAGCTAGGGTGGGCGCAATCCATCCGTTTTTTTTTTATTTTCGATACTTAAAGAACCTTATATAATTCAATCCAACACAATTAGTTGTCTTAGTCTAGCCTACCCGATCATACATATATAGTCTATTAGCCCATCCGATTATCAATTTCTCGTTCCGCCCCTACAGGGGCAGAGCTTGACCATACAAATATAGTCTATTAGTCAATCCGACTATCAATTCCTCGTTCCGGCCCTACAGGGGCAGAGTTTGACCATAAAGATATAGTCTATTAGCTCATCCGACTATCGATTCCTCGTTCCGGCCCTACAGGGGCAGAGTTTGACCATACAAATATAATCTATTAGCTCATCCGACTATCAATTTCTCGTTCCAGCCCTACAGGGTCAGAGTTTGACCATACAGATATGGTCTATTAGCTCATCCGACTATCAATTACTCACTCCGTCCCTATAGGGGTAGAGCTTTGTGTTAGGACAGAGTAGTTGTGTTTGAATATGTGTAGGATGTATTGCAGTTATTAGCTAAATTTCATTTGAATAGGTGGTGGGTCTGGCTTTAGCTTTATATATTTTAGATCTATCTTTCTTGCTTGCTTTTTCATCATTACACATGCTTGTGATGACGATTGTCTCTACTATTTGATGGTACAAACAACTATCCTGGGGGCCTGGGGGTAGTCGAATCTTTCATATCTTCTTTTTTACTTTTTCATGAATTGCCAACTTGAATTTGAATGGGGTCATCTCGTGATTGTTTTTTTTCTTTTCTAGCCGGTTGGCTTCCATTTTATGCGACATTTTCCCCCAATTATGATTTTGAAATACACATAGTATTATATGTAATAATGATATGTGTTGTGAGAAAATTATGGATAAATTAAACTAATATGCAGTGACATCTGTTAATTATATCACTTACTAACGTATCTCAATGTCATTAATGAATGCTATATTTATTGTCATTACAAAGTACTTGTAATGGATGTATCATTTTTTTTTTTTTTTTTTTACTACTTTCTATTCGCTCCTTTTCATTTCATATCAAATGATATGTATATTTGTTCATTTTTAATAAAATTCTCTTCATTTTCAAAATTTATTCCTTTCAAGGGCTAAACACCAAAGTGGTTGAAAATGTTATCATAATTTTCATGCCTGTTTTTAACAGCAATCATGAACACATCATACAGATATAATATATTTTCTTGTAACACATATATTTGTATGTATGTGTACATACAGACTGTTTTGTCTTTATATTTTCAATATTTACCAAATTGCCCTTCGTATGCGTATCCTATATTTTTCAACAATCTCGCACCCCACGTATCTACGTATCCATATACCCGTGCAACTTAAGCAACCACAATTCTCCTATCGATGTTTTAAAGACTAACTGAAAGTTGGAGGGTAAGTTATGTTCCAAATATGTGCAGGAGTTGGGGCATAGTTTCTTTAACAATAGCATACTTCTGGCAACTATACACTCTGTGGATCCTCGTTCAGTTGCACGAAGCAGTTCCTGGAAAACGATATAATAGATACGTGGAACTTGCCCAAGCAGCTTTTGGTAAGAAGACAGTTATTATAAGTTATAACTAATTAATATTGAAGGCAGAGCCATGCGTTTCGTTCATACAAAGCAAAAAATGTATTAAGCAGTTGTTTCAGCATCATATGCTGATGGTGTGTATTTTTCAGGGGAAAGGTTAGGTGTATGGCTTGCTCTGTTTCCCACAGTATACCTCTCAGCAGGAACAGCAACTGCATTGATTCTTATAGGAGGAGAGACTATGAAACTCTTCTTTCAGATAGTTTGCGGTCCACTCTGTTCTTCGAATCCACTGACAACTGTGGAGTGGTACCTAGTATTCACTTCCTTGTGTATTGTCTTATCCCAGCTTCCGAACCTCAATTCAATTGCCGGGCTCTCCCTCGTAGGTGCGGTTACTGCAATAACCTACTCCACCATGGCATGGGTGCTTTCTGTTAGCCAGTTGAGGCCACCCACGATTTCTTATCAGCCGACGCCGTTACCTACCTTTTCTGCTTCCTTGTTCTCTGTCCTTAATGCACTAGGCATCGTTGCATTTGCATTTCGTGGTCACAATCTGGTCATGGAAATTCAGGTATATATGCTTCTGTCTTGCTTTCTGCCAACTGTTCTCGGGAAAATTCTGATACAAAGACTCTCTGTTAGAACGGATTGTCGGATGACTGCCACGTGTAGAAAAAGACAAAACTGTTTTTGTTTGTTTGTATATGTGTCGGTCATCTGACGGTCCATTCTAATAGGGAGTCCCTAAAGCAGAATCACCCCTGTTCTCGTATGAATATAATGTCTTCGATCTCATTCGCGTGAAATATATATGGCTTGATTAATTGATAAACTTTCTGTATGAATGATTTTGCAGGCTACAATGCCATCAACACTAAAGCATCCAGCTCATGTCCCAATGTGGAAAGGAGCCAAGGTTGCGTATTTCCTAATCGCTCTGTGCATGTTTCCGGTTGCAATCGGAGGTTTCTGGGCTTATGGTAATCTGGTGAGTTTGCTGCATCCTTACCAATTGTATGTTCACTTAACTATTTGTATATTAGCGTCTGAAGCATGTGCGTTTCACGTGCTGATCGAAACAAACACTTGTCCAAACTTCTCAATAGTTTGAAATATATGTCTTGTATTTTCACGAGGTTTCTTAAATTCATGATTCTGTATGCTTCTCAGATGCCGTCAGGAGGGATGTTAAATGCACTGTTTGCCTTCCACATTCATGACATACCGAGAGGACTCTTGGCAATGACGTTTCTTCTCGTCGTGGTGAACTGCTTGAGTAGTTTCCAGATATACTCCATGCCTGCTTTTGACAGCTTCGAAGCCGGCTACACAAGCCGTCTGAACCGTCCTTGCTCGATATGGGTTCGGTCTGGTTTTCGTGTGTTCTTGGGTTCGTCTCCTTTTATAGGGGTGGCTCTACCTTTCCTGTCAAGTCTTGCTGGATTGCTTGGAGGTCTTACACTTCCTGTTACATTTGCATATCCATGTTTCATGTGGGTTCTAATTAAGAAGCCAGCAAAATACAGTTTCAATTGGTATTTTAACTGGATTCTTGGTTGGTTGGGAGTTGCATTTAGCTTGGCCTTTTCAATTGGAGGCATTTGGAGTATGATCAATAGTGGCCTTAAGTTGAAATTCTTTAAGCCACCCACCTAATTGTTTTTTTTTTGGGCTTATTAATTATTTCAACTTTGCAACTTCTCTTTGTATTTCTTTTGTTTCCAATATTGTAATCATATGTCTGAATTTTTTTTTTTTTTTGTTGTTGTTGTTTTTCGTTTTCTTACCTGTAGTTAGTATTGGATGGATACTAGGGTACTGATTAATGTAAAGCGTGTGGATTTTCTAAGTGGTTGTCTTCTTTTAATTCTTTTGTACCACCTCTTTTTGCCCACCTTAATGAAGGTATTCGGAATTGTCGAGGTGTAAAGTCCAATATCTGTAAAGTAATAGTATCTTTCTTTGTATATAAGTGCACGAAAACATAAAAGCTCTTGTCGATTAAGTTAGTCTTTTAGACTAAACGAGGACAACGGTCTAAGCAGTTGACCGGATCATTTATGACTTATTTAACGCCGTCAGGTCCAAGTTCTGGGGCGTCACATGAGGTCTCGGCAACCAAATAGATCATATGATGTTCAAATAGATCACGCGGGTCTCCCTCCTTTGTGACGCTTGATGCTAATCTGTAGATATGATGGTGAGATCAGCAACACTGTTATATACATTTGTATTTGTTTTGGCCCTTGTTTTGTGCTATTTTTAATCAGTTATTGAAGAATTCTACGTCCAGCAATATGTTAGGTTCATTAGTGACGAGGGTCGGACTAGCCCTTGCCACGTGTTATTCAGAGAAGGGCTGCGTAATAAATGAAGGGAGAAAGAAATAACAAACTTAAGGGACATGAACCCCATATCAATTTATATATCAGACCAGGACCTTAGGTCGGAGGTCTGACCCGTGCTTCCAACTAGACCAACGCAGGTCGGCTCGGTCATGTCGGAGTGCGGGCAGCGTATCTAAGGTCGAGATGACCTGGGCAGCTCACCATAGGACGGTTAGAGCTCCCCTTATCTAATATTTAAACGTGTTCCGATATTATAGGATAACTATGGAAAGAATCTCATGATATAATGACACTGATCCTGTCATTTAAATATATTTATAATTATCCCTATATCAAAGGGATTTACGCGAGATAATCCTTAGGGATTAAGAAATAATCCTAAAACTTGTTGGACAAGAAAATGGGCGAGATACCCTCTATATAAACGATCTCTGAGGAACTATGAGAGACTTGATTCCAATTACACATATTGGATACGTATGCAACTTGAGAGAAATACTCTCAGGCTCAGTCTAAAACAAACACAAATAACCCTCCCCATCGTGCTTTATTCTGGGAAGTATTCTTGGATTAATTGTCATAGGAGTTAATTTCACCCGGATCGTGGAATAGATGAGACTCAACATCGTCAATTAGGCTCCATCAAGTTGGGATTGTTAATCATTTTGTATCATAATATTGATACATACTATCTCCGTCCCAAAATATAAGTCACTCCACCTCTTTTTGACTGTTCCAAAATATAAGTCATTCTACATTACCAATAAAGCATTTATTTCTATGATATCTATCTTACCCCTAATTTATTAATAATCCAACTATTTTTCAATACTAGATAATCATTTTATTAATGATAGTCAAATGATATTTTAGTCATTTTTATATAAATTTTATGTCATTCAATCATTTTCTAAATATGTGTGAACACTCGAAATAACTTATAATTTGGGACGGAAATAGTATATATTAAGTATACTAACGATTCTAAAAATTATTTTCTAGACCAATACATGTAGACATTACTTGCCCTTTTAACTTTTTTAAGGCATGATTCGTTTGAATATAATTTGAAGGGAAAAGAGAGAGACAACATGTATGTATTGCTTTTGCATGACATACGCAAGAAACTACTTAAAGAAGATAATACAATAGAATTTCTGGAAATGATTTCTTCGATTCATTCATTGAATAATCTCAGAGCTAAAGGTCCAGACTATATGCAAAAGTTTGTTATAACAAATACACACATCTCAACACAAGATCTAATCCAATGGTTAAAATAAAAACAGAATATTACACTTGTACAATCTAGAATTGCACCAAGTGTATACACATGCACTCTTATCAGGATAAGCTAAACAACATATCAAAATATCCGAAATATCCAAGTTACTTTTCATCCCCTCTCAAACGAAACTTCGTGTCCACAATTTTGAGTTTGTCTCGAGCTAACTGGAAAGGTTTGGTCCCCAGTGGCTTGGTTAAAGTATTAGCAAGTTGAGCTTCAGACGGTACATATCTCACTAACAACTTCTTGGCTAAGACTTGATGTCTGAGAAAGTGGACATCTAATTCAATGTGTTTAGTCCGAGCATAAAACACATGATTATGAGCTATGAATGTTGCATTGGTGTTATCACACCATAAAAGAGGCATATGCTGCATTGGTACCTGCAATTCAGCCAACAAAGATTGCAACCATAAGATTTCAAAGCTTCAAAGCAGTGACAAGGGATCTATACTTTGCTTCTGTAGATGATCTGCCAACTACTTGTTGCTTCTTTGAACTCCATGATACTAAGGACTTGCCCAGGAAGATACAATATCCACTAACAGACTTTCTGTCATAAGGAGAAGTGGCCCAGTCTGCATCCGAATAGGCCTGAATAGAAAGATCAGATGAGGCTTTGAATGAATCCCAAGATGTAGTGTCCCTTTTACATATCTTAACAGCCTTTTAAGTGTCTGCCAATGAACCTTAGTAGGAGCAGCCATAAATTGACTCAAAGTGTTCACACTATATGCAATATCAGGCCTGGTTAATGTCAGATATTGAAGTGCCCCATTTGCACTCCTATACAAGGTAGGATATGACATCAGTGGCGGACCCAGGAAAATTTTCCAGTGGGGGCCAGATTAAAAAAAAAGGTGGAAACAAAATGCATCACCCAAGATTCGAACCAGTGACCTTAGGGTTTATAATAAAGCTTTTAACCAATTGAACTAAACACATAATTACATTGAAAAGTGTCTGAAAATGTATACATACATATTTTTAATATTATTAGAGGGGTATACTAGTAATTTCGCCGGGAATATTGAGTGGGGTCCATGCACCCCTCCTCTCCTATGCTGGGTCCGCCCCTGTCTAACATCAGTGGTCTAGAATATGGACTGAGAAGCTTGTGATTGACCATAGGAGTGGAACATGGTTTCAGATTGTCCATTCCTAATCTATGCAGCAGCTATTTAACATAGTGAGCCTGAGTTAGGTATAGACCAGCAGTGTTTCTGTAGGCTTCCACACCAAGAAAGTGACTGATAGATCCCAGAGACTTGAGTGAAAAGTTCTGATTCAGTTTTGTGATGAACAGTTGTATAGTAGATGATGAATTTCCTGTCACTAAAATGTCATCCACATAATGTTGAAATTGTGTCCTAAACCCAATCGGTTGGAACGGATCCGATCGGGTCATTTACAGTCTATTTAGTTAATGTAATAACTTTATTATGATTAATAAAAGCACTTTTGTTATTATATATTTTGTTTATCTTCATATTATTGAATGTATCCTAATAACTCATACAAAGCCAAGGGGTAGCTTGATGGTATACCGCCACGTGGTATTTTTTTTTCCAGATCTCACACACACACACACACACACACACACACACACACACACACACACACACACATATATATATAGTAAAACCTCTATAAATTAATACTCTTTAAATTAATTCCAATATTATACTCTTTTGCATTCCAATTCCCTAAAACTACTCAACTAATTTGCTTACCAGCTTTTAGGTAAGTAATAATTACGTGTAGGTGATGTTACCCTAAAAAAAAGAAGTGTAGGCGAAGTTGGCTTTTCTTATTTGAGGTAAGTTAAAATGGCTTTTCTTATTTGAGGTAAGTTAAAAGTAGGTGAAGCGCGCTGCGACTCATGTTTGAATATTTAATCGTATAAATTAGTGCTTTTTTTCTTTCACAAAGGGGGTATTTAGACTAAATTACCTGTCCATAAGCATCACAAATACTCCAAACATTATTATTTCATACTTAGAAACTAAAACAGAAACAACCCACGATCAGCAAAGCAATTATTAGACACAAAAACAAAAACCCCAACTAGGGATCTTAGTCCACAACATAGAAAATTAAAGAAAGAAGATCAAATACTCCCACCGGAAAAAACCCAGATCTCTGAGAAAGCTGGCCGCAATCAGCAACAACAACGGGTACTTTGGTCTTTCCAGACTGGGATCCCACCTTCTCAATAGTCCTCACCACATCCAAACCATCAACCACTTGCCCAAACATGCAGTGCTTCCCATCAAGCCACGAGGTCTTCTCAGTGCAAATGAAGAACTGGGATCCGTTTGTGTTGGGCCCAGCATTAATTAGCCATGGACAGGGTCCCTGGCCCGGTATGCCTCAAAACAAAGTTTTCATCAGCGAATTTAGCTCCATAGATCGACTCACCGCCGGTGCCGTCTCCGCGAGTGAAGTCGCCGCATTGGCACATGAATTGAAGGATCATATTGCGAGAATAAGTTATATTTAATTTTAAATGTAATAATTATTATGTGTGGGGCGTAGTTAGTATTTTATATATAGCGTAGGGTTTCTTACATGATGTATAAATACCCAATGTAATGATGAATGAAAAGGATTGATTTGTCTATTGTATTTTTTTGGCGTAGTAGCAGAGCGCAGAGATGCCTCAGCCTGCCCCGCTCAAAACACAATTTTCCAAAACAAACAAACAAAAAAAAAAATCAAGCCACGAACTCTAAAAATATAATGCTCTACACTGAAGAGGCGTGCACAAGTATAAAATGTTAATTATCTACCTCCCAGCGAGCAATGCTTTTGGGAGAGATAGTAGTTGATATAGTATCGAAGCGAGTTAGCACAATTATTAAAAATAATTATAAATATAAAAAAAAAGTCGCAATTGATTCTTCAGAATTCTTGCCGGAGCTCTCCTGCCGCCGTTGATCGTCCTCCAAACTATTTCCACCTTCCATGAAACCCTGTTGAAAAACTAAGTTCAACATCTCCAAAATTCGATCTCCGTCGTTTCTGTACCTTATTAGACGTAGATCTAGCTATCGGGCTGAACAGACCCGAAAATTGTGTTGGGTTAGACACTTCGCAAACTCCGACACGATTTTATCATCAGGTGAACTACCTACTACAAGTTGTGGGGATCGGCCCCAACATACCACTGTCTCTTCCGCCGATAAAAAAAAAAAAAACACTTTACGGATGAATTGCATTGGTTGAGTTTCTACAATCATGGCGGTGGGAGCGTGCAAGAAGAAAGGATGCGTGGAGGGAATTTTGGAGGAATAAAGATGTACAGGGAAATATGATGGCGTTCAAATTGCAATTGGATGCTCGAAAAATATAAAGTCGAGAACTCGAAAAATCAAGCCTCGTATCTCGGTAAGGACAAATCAAACTACCGTGGCCTCGACTTGTGCATCCGGTGAAGAGAAACGACCGCTATTGCGCACAAGTGGGCTCAATAATTTGACCCAAACACAATGGCAAAGTATCCTTGATATTTTAAATCTAGCTAAGTCTAAAGATCATCGGACGGGCGAATTCTCGTGGATAATTGATACCGAGCTAGCTACCCATCATGTAAGGGGATGTTGAATAATTTGGTAAATGTCCGGAGATTGAGAAGTGCCGGTGGGACTTCCGGATGGTCGGACGTCACATGCTACGCATGAAGGAAGTATTACCTTGAACGGAGGATTGAAACTTAAAAATGTTCTTTATGTGCCTAATTTGGCATGCAATTTGTTGTCTCAGAACCCCGCCATTACTAGATGAATTTAATTGTCGATTCAACTCACTCCCACATTGTGTGTTATGCGAGACCGAAGCAGCGAGGAGGTCGATTGGAGTGGGAGCGCGAAGATGGACTTTTCTTTTTCGGGGTGTTCCACACGTGAAAGTTATGACCATTGATGGAAGAGACTCTATGGATCTGTGGGCACAGCGGTTGGGACATCCATCGAAAGAGTGCTAAAAACAGTTCCCGTTGTGGGTAAGTCTAGTATTTTAAATAAGGATGGATGTGATGCG
Source organism: Gentiana macrophylla (assembly GCA_026214975.1). Lineage (NCBI taxonomy): Eukaryota > Viridiplantae > Streptophyta > Magnoliopsida > Gentianales > Gentianaceae > Gentiana > Gentiana macrophylla. The sequence continues at coordinate 125,366,896 of CM047805.1, forward strand.
TGTTTTCGGGCTAAGAAACATCGGGAAAGTTTCCCAAATAGTGATAGTAGGGCTAGTAGGATTTTTGAGCTTGTGCACTTTGTGACTTGTGGGGACGATATGGGACTCGATCTACATGCGGGCGCGTCTTATTTTTGACGATTGTGGATGATCACTCGCTCAGATGTGGGTTTATTTGCTCTATAATAAATGGGAAGTTGAGACTATTTTTTGGATTTTATGGCGTTGATTGATCGTCGTTTGGTGTAAAATCATGCGAGTTCGGAGTGATAATGGTACATAATTTAAACGTTTGCTTCCGCTTTTCAAAAGAAGGAATTATTTTGAAACTCTCGTGTAGGAACACCCCAACAGTAGCGGTAAGGTTGAGAGGAAACACCAACATATTTTGAACGTAGCTCGGGCTTTGCGGTTTGAGGGCCACCTCCCACTAAAATTTTGGGGGAATGTATCATGACCGCTTGTTACTTAATTAACCGTGACTCGCCTCTAGTGTATTGAATTTTAAGACACCGTATGAATGTTTATTCAGAAACCTCCGAACCTTGATGTCTTTGCGAGTGTTTGGGTGTTTGTGCTATGCTCACAATTTACGACATAAAGGTGATAAGTTAGAGAGTAGGAGTCGTAAGTGCATTTTCTTGGGATACCCATTTGGCAAGAAAGGATGGACCTTCTCGATTTAGAAACCGACTAAATATTTGTATCCAGGGATGTTAAATTTCTTGAACATTTATTTCCTATCGAGAGTCACAACAAACCGACCCTCCCAAGGTTACTTATCCGGTGGTGGGTGATAATGAATTTTGGTTGACGATGTAGACCGGATGGTGGAGCCGACTCCACCCATTGAGAATGACATCCCACGTGAGATCCCGGGAGGCCGAGACTCTGCAGGAGAGAGATGGGAAACCAACAGAGGGGAGAATGTGAGTGCAAGTGAAACCCCTCCCGTAGAAACAGTGGAGTTGGGCCGTGGCAAGCGTACTAAAATTCCCATTCTCGATATAGCGAATTCGTACTCACACAAAGAAGTGGAACGAAAAAGTCCTCGACGCGCTTCTGGGTCCATCATCCTCATCAGGTAGTTTATATCCTCTAACGCATTTTGTTGACTATTCTGCTTTTTAACGCACACAAAAATTTCTAGCGAGTGTGACTGCGCAGGAATACTCTCGATCCTTTAAAGAGTTCGTGAAATATGACGATTGGCGCAAGCCCATGGCAGAAGAAATTCGTGCTTTGGAAGAACAAGGCACTTGGGTACTACAAGAATTACCTCCTAGAAAGAAGGCCCTGGGAAGCAAATGGGTCTACACCGAGAAATATGATGAGATGGGTAATCTCCAATGTTTGAAAGCTCGGTTGGTTGCATTTGGTAATCACCAAGTTGAGGGAATTGACTATAATGAGACTTTTTGATGTGATCAAAGATGAGATGTTTTGGTTTGGAGATCATTTATCCCACATTATTCCCATGGCAGATTTTCCTTAGAATTTTATTAGTATTTATTTCTTTTATTTTTATTTTTATTTCTATTAAATAACTTTTGTCTCCACATCTTTGGGAGTAGGTTGTGACTTTTATTCTAAATTTATATAAAAGGCTTTAGTTGCACTATTTGTAATCGCATAATTTTGATAAATATATATTATTTGCCTTTTAAAAGGCTTTGTAGCTTTTCACACGCGTTGGTGTTTAGTGGATTCCAACGCCAGTTGTTTGAGTGGATTCCAAACGGGACTTATCGAGGTTGTGAAATAACGCATGGGTGTCCATTATACGGAGTTTTTAGGCTACGGGTTAATGAAGGTCGTGATCTTCGTTTTATTAGTCGCTTGATCAGTCTAGGCATTCAGATCTGATTCGGCCACGATCATCATCACCAGTATCGTAGTTAGCGATTGACAGATATCAAATATCCCTTATTTTTTTATTTCTTCCTGCTTCCCGTTCTTATTAAAAAAAAAAAAAAAAAAAAAAAAAAATTTATTTCCAGATTGTTTTTCTTCGTTCTTGTCTTATTGTTCATCAAAAAGAAAAAAAAATCCCCTAGCCATTTTTCCTCTTCTTGCGTTGACCTGTTTGCAAAAAAAAAAAAAAAAAAAAAAAAAAAAAAAAAAATCAATTACTTTTTCCCAAAAAAAAAAAAGGAAATTACCAATTTTCCCTAGCAATTCATTTCCCAGCAATTCTCCGGCCCTAGCTTTATTGAAAAAAAATAAAAAAAAAAAATCGAATTCTTCATCTTTGTTCCTACGGTCCTTCTTGCAAAAAAAAAAAAAAAAAAAAAAAAAAAACATTTCACTGCAATTCTTTCATGTTCCCTGTTCATAATCGTTGTGGTCCTTTCAATCTGAAAAATAACAAAAAAAAATAAAAAAAAATTCAGCTTTTCTTTATTTCCCAACCGTCATCGTCATTTAGGTTTCCAGGTTCCTTTCCTTTTCTTTTTGTGCGTGCCCAAGTGGCCTTTGATTTCTTTTCATTGTGTATAAAAAATAAAATAAAAAATAAAAAAAATAAAAAAAAGAAATAAATACTAATAAAATTCTAAGGAAAATCTGTCATGGGAATAATGTGGGATAAATGATCTCCAAGCCAAAACATCTCATCTTTGATCACATATAAGCTTTGCGCTCGGCCCGACTCAAATAAGCTTTGCGCTCTGGACGGGCATCTACCCTCTTGGACGGGCGTCCAGCCGCCGCATCAGCTAAACCGACTTTAGAATCCTATATATAGCAGCAGGTATTAAACCCTAAAATATATGATATCATACGCATTATTCACTAAAAAGAAACCCTAGCAGCCGCATACTCAAGAGAAAACAAGAAGATGAACTCTTCCATTCCAACAATCATGATCACCAACATGATTTTTGGCTAAACACATAGCGGTGGGACAACGGATGAAACCGATCAACATCAACACCAACTAGAGAGATTTTTGCTGTATTTTTAGTGAGTTAAGTTACAGTTTTTCATCAATTGGATATTGTTCTTTATTGTTTATGTTTCAGTTGAATCGAAAGATTGATAAAACTACTTTTATGCTCTGAATTTATATGAGAATATTGTTCAAGCTTTGATTTATTTCAATTGATGCAATTAGTTGTAATTCGAGAGATCGTTTATAATTAATTGAGTAGAGTTTTGGAGACAATCTCGTGATCTTGTTTTGCATGTCGTTTAGTTTTGCTTGAAAAAGAAAACGAAACCCTAGGATTCGTTTAAAGAAATTTTATCGAATTCGTGATAGATCATTACTAAAAATTGTATCTTTAACTTGCCATCTAGTTGGGGTCGGGTTGGTTGATTGATGGATTCCCGTTGCCTTGCCGTTCCTCTTAATTATTTGATAAACCCTAGAATTCGTATCGACTTCGATTGTTTTGTTTAGTTGTCTTTTAAAAACCCTAGTTTTACCTGCTGTTTTCTGCTATTTTCTGTTTTTAGACCGTAGTCGGACGCCCGTCCACATTAGTGAACGCCCGTCCATAGTCAAATTTCCCTGTTTCCTGTTTTAGTTTAGTTTTATTCATCATTCTTATATTACACAGAAAAATTCCAGCTTTTTGTTATTGTTTGGTTCTATTACATCAAAAAAAATATATATTATTATTGTATCCTGAAATTGCGTCTTGTTCTTTGTGTGGGGATTATCAGTTGATTGGTGCAAAGTTACCGGTGATATTTATCAAAATATTAAGGTGTTTGAAAAAAAATAAAAATTAGCAGTTAGATTGACGTGGATATCACACCTGCCCGTGATTTTTATCACACCCGTGATTTCTTGTACACCTCTTCAATAAAGAAATTCCTTACCGAATATTCTTGTTTGGACATTCTGAATACTTGTCGTGTGCTACCTATTGGTGATTTTCGATCTTGAGTAATTGAGGGTACTATGAATGGTTATTTTCGGAATTTTAATAATGTGATGGATCGACATTTAGAGAAAATAGAACAACGGTTTGATGATATGATGGAAGATATGAAAACTCAATTTCATGACATTTTAAAAGAAAGAGGTTGTGGAAAAGATAAACGCGGTGGTAGAGGTAACCGTGGTGGTCAAGGTAACAACTTATTTTACACATCATGTTATATTGGAGATTATGAATATGAGTTGTGTATTGATCACGATGAAAAAGAAAATTTAATTAGTAAAGATGTGGTTAAGGAGTTAAACTTGCACACAAAAAGACTTCATCGTCCTTACTACATTGTTGAAGGAAGTCATCGGGTTAAAGTTACACGGTATGCACGGATTCCCATATCCATTGGACGTTATAAAGATATTGTATCATTTGATGTGGTGCCACTGAGTGATGTACATTTGACACTAGGGAAATCATGGCTATCTTTGCATAATGTACGTCATAATGCGTCCCGGACTCGCTATTATTTTTCTTTTGGTGGCAAGAAGCATGTATTGGAATCCCTACCCCCTATGAAACAATGTGATTTTCAAATAGGGGATTCTAAGGCCATGGAAATAGATAGGGTGCGATTCACGATGTGAACTTGGTGGAAGCGAGTAAAATATTGAGCCGTAATTGAAAACGGCGAGAGTGGAGGTGTGGTGGAGCTAAAGAATGAAATGGAGTGTGATCTTGACGCATCGACCGAGGATATCGCATTAGTGGTGTGAGAAAATCGAGGCAGATGGGGACAGCTTGGTCCTACTTCACCCGACCACTTGTTCGAGTTCTATTTCGTCTTCTTTACAGGTACATGAAGATCATCCACTTGAGGAGCGAACTGGGCCATCTGATATACCCAATCCAACCAATATATTGCATATGGATGTTCTTGTCCCAGTTGACATTGACGGAAAACTGAAGCACACTTTCATTGATCCTTTTGCTGTGTATTGTGTTGTTATTCCGGCTTCTAATCCCTATGATTATGATGCTGCTCCAGAGAAAATAATTTGCATTGAGCACTCACGACATTCCTATGCATTGGTTTCCTTGGTGAGGTATTCGTCATCAGCTCGAGCTTCTAGTTCTTTGAAGCCGTATTTACGCCTTGTATTTGATCCGGGCATATCATTGGTGTTCGTTGCTGGTTCGTCCTGTTGTGTACTTGTTGCTGCTTTTTATGTCGTCCTTTTGATTCGAGGACGAATCCTTTCTAACCGGGAGGGAATGATGTGATCAAAGATGAGATGTTTTGGTTTGGAGATCATTTATCCCACATTATTCCCATGGCAGATTTTCCTTAGAATTTTATTAGTATTTATTTCTTTTATTTTTATTTTTATTTCTATTAAATAACTTTGTCCCACATTGCTTTGGGAGTAGGTTGTGACTTTTATTCTAGCCTATAAAAAGGCTTTAGTTGTACTATTTGTAATCAGACAAATTTTGATAAATATATATTATTTGAAGCTTTTAAAGCTTTGGTGAGTTTTCTCACGTTGGTGTTTGGTGGATTCCAACGCCGTTGTTTGGTGGATTCCAAACGGGACTTATCGAGGTTGTGAGCGAACCTTGTGGGTGTCCATTATACAAGGTTTTGGCTACGGGTTAGCTGCGGCGGTCGCGGTGCTCATTGTATTTGGTGCCATCAGTCAAGTCCTAGGGCATTTTCGGATCTGATTCGGCTACGGATCACATCACTTTTGCTCCGGTGGCAAAAATGGTAACTGTTCGGCCATTTTTGGCAGTTGCAGCCGTTAAAAAGTGGGCGATCCATCAGATGGATGTTCATAATGCTTTTTTACATGGGGATCTGGATGAAGAAATTTATATGCGCATTCCGCCAGGATTTGAGCGTCCAGGGCGCAATCTCTTCTGTCGGATGCGAAAATCTTTATATGGGCTGAAGCAGGCACCGCGGTGTTGGTTTGCAAAATTGGATGCGAAAATCTTTATATGGGCTGAAGCAGGCACCGCGGTGTTGCTTCGGCAACTTTTTGGTGATCTTGGGGTCACGATTCCTATGGGCATCCCACTGCATTGCGATAGTCAAGCTGCGTTGCATATTGCTCAGAATCCAGTTTTCCATGAACAGACCAAACATATTGAAGCAGATTGTCACTTTGTTCGTGATGCGATTACTGACGGTCTCATTGCCCCTACTTATGTGTCAACCCGTGAACAATTGGCGGATATATTTACCAAGGCGTTAGGGAAGCAACAGTTTGAATTTTTACTCCGCAAGTTGGGCGTTCGCGATCTTCACGCTTCAACTTGAGGGGGGGTATTGCGAGAATAAGTTATATTTAATTTTAAATGTAATAATTATTATGTGGGGGCGTAGTTGGTATTTTATATAGCGTAGGGTTTTCTTCTATGATGTATAAATACCCAATGTAATGATGAATGAAAGGGGACTGATTCGTCTATTGTATTTTGACAGATCACGCGGTGGAAGGTCGATCCCTTGTCACAATAGTGGTATTTTGACAAAGGTCCCCTCTTTCCCACGCCCTTGGTATAAAGTAGTGCTTTTTAATCGTATAAATTAGTGCATATACCTACCATATCCAAAATATGAAGATGGCCACTGCTTTTCCTATCTCAATGGACGTTTCCTCATTGTGCTCCCTTGCCTTAACAACAACATCTGATCTGACATTAATTGCCGGTGCTTGCATCAGTGATCCTAAGTGTATAGTACTACCCAATCAACTGACATTGCATCGCCATAATTTGGCCAGCAAACAAGGGGAAGGCCCAACATTATTATAGGCAAATCCAGGTGGTACATAAGATGTCTTCAATGATTATATATGTATATTCTTTGATTTTCTTTCTTTTTTTATTTTATTTTATTTTTTAAACATATACTAAGTACACCTTACTTACTTACTTAAGGACCGAGTACTATTTTACCAATTGGCAGTTGGCCAGACATGTACGGAGATCTCCAACAATTTTGGGACACGCATGGTTGTATTACCTTATACCAACAGCTTGACTATTTCGGTTAGCAATAGCACCGTAACATATTTGAATTTCTATTAATACATTATCGTTGCCATTAAGAACACAAAGTAAATAAGACTCATGATTTTCGGTAACTTGTCTCTGATGGACTTCAGTGTTAGCGATTGTCTGTTAAACAACGGGTCACGTAGAAAGTCCTTCATTTTGCAGTTCATTATACATCTTTACAACTTGACGGACACTGAAGTCCATCACAGACAAGTTACCGAAAATCACAAGCCTCGTTTACTTTGTGTTCTTAATGGCGGTGATAATGTATTAATAGAAATTCAAATATGTTACGGTATCATTACTAGATGTTGATAATGGTGGTCGAAAATTCACGATCTTAGATGTTCGTTCTGCACGCAATTACATAATATTATGTTTTTCTTTTCAAAAAAAAGAAGAAAGAAATATAGTGCAATTGCAGAACGAATTGGTAAGATAGTGAATTATCAACCACGTTATCAACATCTTGTAAAGATAAAAATGATTTTCATGGGTGATAAAAAAAAAATAGGGCCAAAGCACTCCAAAAGACACAAAACGAACTTATTGGACTTATACGACAAAAAGAATCATTGAACTTATGTTAACACAAATTAGATAGATAGACTCAAATACCCTTAATAAAGAAAAAATAAAAATAAAAGAAAAAGGGGAGGAGGCGTTCAGGATTTTTGTTTTGTTTTGTTTTGTTTTGTTTTGTTTTGTTTTTTTTTTTTTTTTTTTTTTCCTTCTCATGCGTTCAGTTTTTTCTTTTCTTTCTTTCTCAAGCGTTCAGTTTTTTTTTTTTTTTTTTTTTTTAACCGATGTATTGACCATTTATCTCAAGGCGCTCAAGTTTTTTTTTTTTTTTTTTTTTTTTTTTTTTTTTATTTTTTTTATTTTTTTAACCGATGTGATTACCATCGCTGATGAACGACTCACCCCGATCCATTGACCACCACGATTCAATGACCACCGCGACGCATTGACCATCCCGATGCATTGACCACCTCGATGCAATGACCATCCTGATGCATTGACCACCGCGACGCCCGATGCGATGACCATCGCGATGCAGAGACACCGCGATGAAGTGACACCGCAATGTAGAGACACGGCGATGAAGCGACACCGTGATGCAGAAACACCGCAATGAAGTGACATCGCGATGCAGAGACACCGCATTGCAGAGACACCTCGATGAAGTGATACAGCGACGTAGTGACCACCCGTGATGCAGAGACGCCTCAATAAAGTGACATCACGATGCATTGACCACGCCAGATCCATTGATCACCTCGATACAGTGACCACCTCCGATGCAGAGACACCACGATGCAGTGACCAACCCAGATGTAGAGACACCGCGATGCAGTGACCACCTCCGATGCAGAGACATCACGATGTTATAACATTTGGCGATGCAGAGACATCACGAAGAAGAGACACCACGAGGCAGAGACATCGTGATGAAGTGACACCGCAATGTAGAGACATCGCGATGTTATAACATTTGACGATGCAGAGACACCGCAATGCAGAGAAACCGCATTGCACAGACACCACGATGAAATGACACCGCAATGCAGACACCGCGATGCAAAGACACCGCGATGAAGTGACACCGCATTGCAAAGACACCGTGATGAAGTGACACCGCGATAAGTGACACCGCAATGCAGAGACACCGCGATGTAGAGACACCGCGATGAAGTGACACCGCGATGCAGTGACCACCCTCGATGCAGAGACACCCCCGATGCAGAGACACCGCATTTATGCAGTGACATCGACAATTTATGCAGTGACATCGACAATTTATGCAGTGACTTCGACAATTTATGCAGTGACATCGACAATTTATGCAGCAACATCGGCAAACAGATATACATTTGATGAAGCTGTGCTGAAGACCGGAAACCGTATGAATGTTGGCACGAACCGTGGCGATGCACATGCCTTCAAGCTAGATACGTCGGAAAAGGAATGTGTTTTCAGCTTATTAATGTGGTGCAAATAAAAAATAAATAATTCAAAAATACACCACGATGCAGAGACATCGCGAATAAGAGACACCGCGATGCAGAGAAACCGTGATGAAGTGACACCACATTGCATAGACACCACGATGAAGTGACACCGCAATGCAGAGACATCGCGATGTTATAACATTTGACGATGCAGAGACACCACGATGAAATGACACCGCAATGCAGAGACACCGCGATGAAGGGACAACTCGATGCAAAGACACCGCGATGAAGTGACACCGCATTGCAGAGACACCACGATGCAGAGACACCGCGATGAAGAGACACCGCGATGCAGAGACACCGCGATGAAGTGACACCGCGATGCAGTGACCACCCCCGATGCAGAGACACCCCCGATGCAGAGACACTGCGATGAAGTGACACCGCATTGCAGAGACACCGTGATGCAGAGACACCACAATGCAGAGACACGGCTTATTGTATCGATTTATTCAGTGACGTCTTATTGTATCGATTTATGTAGTGACATCAATGTCACTTCATTAATTGTCTAATGTATGCAGTGACATCTACAGTGACATCAATTCATTAGTTGTCTAATGTATGCAGTGACATCTGCAGTGACATCAATGTCACTTCATTAATTGCCTAATGTATGCAGTGACATATGCAGTGACATCAATGTCACTTCGTTAATTATATCAATTTGGCTTGTTTGGCAACGGAGAAACTCTAATGGCGTGTTTGGATTACGGTAATGGAATGGAAAGGAATGCTTTTTGCATTACATTATATCAATTTGGCTTGTTTGGCAACGGATGAATGGAATATGATTTCATTCCAACGGAATGAAAATGGATGATTTTCATTCCATCCAAAATTCAATGGAATAGTCGGAATAGAATGAAAAAATAAATCCTACAATGAGTTCCATTGCCTACCAAACAAGCTAATGATATCTACCTACTATTATTATTATTAGTATTTGGCCTCGTTTGTTTCATGATTTTCTCAATTTTATCCCTCATGTTTTGATTTGACCAACTTCTTTGTAAATTGGTACCTTTGTAGTTCATTGTGTCGTGTTTTAGTCAAATGAAATTAGTGTTTTGCATATTTGGAATTTGACTGAGAGATTAAGCTATAAGAAAGGATCTTGACAACTAGGTTCCCCTTGAATTTGATTATTGTCTGAAGATGAATATGATTTTTTTGTTGAATTTGATTGAGGCGTAACTAAAAATAGCATTTTGAAAGGTTTATTGTTCTTAGATGTGAATAATTGGTTGATATTTGTTATTTTTCTGAACATTTTCAACCTGGGTTCACACTTTTCCTATTGGGAAAGTGATTATTTAATCTTCTTTATATTTTATTCAAAAAACATATGTTAAGGGATTGGTTTTGCTACCTGTGTAATAATATGGGAAAATAGTCTGTGTATAAGATTGGCGGGGCCCAAGCCGAGATGTAATTACTGGAGTGAATTACCGCGGATCGTGTGTCGGAATCTCAAGCCTCCGGTGACGAATTTGAGAAGGTAAGAGGCAACAATGGCGCCCAATAGTTGAGCTACCCAATAGAGGATGCCGGTAAGAATGGTAATCTGTCGCCGACACTAAGCCAAATGTAAAGCAGGATTGACGTGGCCACCGGAGATGTTGGTCTGCGATGGATACCGCCACGAACAGAGCAAACAATCATGAATTTGTGTTGCGAGTAACGTAAGGAGGAAAGACTTTGGCTGCCATTGGGTTTCTTTGTCTTGGATGTTTTATCTAAAGGGAGAGTAAATTGGGTAAGGTGAATAAAATGTATTCTTATAAGTTCAACAGATTCCTTTATGCCCCATGGAAATTTAATAAGTATAAAAAACTATACTTTTAAGTAATTATCCCTAAGAAATATTCTAATAAATTACTTTAACAAATTATTTGATACGTACTACATCTTTATATGTTATGTACAAGGGAAACTTGAAGATTATACCTCAAAAGTAGCATTTGATATATATACTCCGCGTGAACTTATTTGTTAAATATGTCCCGTAGGAGCGACGCACACGTCACGTGTGACCGATGCACACATTCCGCATACGCCGCGCACGCATCACGAGTGACCGACGCACGCATCCAACATACGCCGCACAACTTTCGCGTGGTGTATAAAAAATTAAAATCCGAATATTCTTAAAAAAGAATGTACTAAATCGTCCTGATATTGTTTTATTGTCTTTTTGTCATGGACCACTAACCCAATAAATTTGTCCATGCCGGTAAATTAGTAATTGAGGTGAATTTTGATATTGTTCTAATCTTTTTTTTTTTTTTTGCATAAATATTGTTCTAATCTCAACGTGATCCTAAGCGTATAGTAGTACCCAATCAACTGACGTTGCATCATCGCCCTTGGCCAACAGACAAGGGGAAGGCCCAACATTATTATAGGCAAATCGTGGTAACTAACATGTCTCCAACGATTATATATGTATTTTCTTTGATTTTCTTTCTTTCTTTTTATTATTCTTATTATTATTTATTAAAACATATACTAACTACATCTTACCTACTTCAGGACCGAGTACTATTTTACCAATTGGCAGGTGGCCAAACATGTACGGAGATCTCCAACAATTGTATTAACCCAATACCAACGGCATGACTATTTCGGTTACAATGACACCGTAACATATTTGAATTTCTATTAATACATTATCGTTGCCATTAAGAACGCAAAGTAAATAAGGCTCATGATTTACTGTAACTTGTGTGTGATAGACTTCAGTGTTGGTGATTGTCTCTTAAACAACGGAGTACGTAGAAGTCTTCATACGCAGCGATTATTATCATCTTTACGAACTGACAATTTCGCTGTCGCAGAAAGATGTATAATGAATCGCAGATGGTGGATTTCCTACGAACCCGTTGTTTAATGCATAATCGCTATTTGAAGTCCATCATGCATAAGTTACCGAAAATCACAAGTCTCATTTACTTTGTGTTCTTAATGGCAATGATAATGTATGAATAGAAATTCAATTATGCTACGGTGCTATTGCTAACCATAGATAACCGTGGTCGTTTTTTTTTTATTTTTTTATTTTTTATCTTTACTAGATGTTGATAATGGTGGTCGAAAATTCACGATCTTAGTTGCTCGTTATGCGCGCAATTACACGATATTATTATTTAAAAAAAAGAAATATAATGCAATTGCAGAACGAACCGGTGAGATAGTGAATTATCGACCACCGTTATCAACATCTTGTAAAGATATAAATGATTTTCATGGGTGATAAATAAATAATATTCTAATAAATCACCTTAACAAATTATTTGAAACGTACTACATCTTTATATGTTATGTACAAGGGAAACTTGAAGAATTATATCTCAAAAGTAGTATTTGATCACAAATTTTAGGTTGGCATTACATGACCAAATCACAGTTAATGGTGGTCCTCAACCAAAATAAGCGTTAGTGTTTTCAAAATTGGGCCCCTACCTTTTAAAAAAAACTACTAATGAATTTTCTTGAAACGATTTATACGCCATTCAATACCTACTGTGTGACCATTTTAAAATTAGTCGTATTTGATATATATGCTCCGTGATGAAGTTATTTGCTAAATATGCCCGTAGGAGCGATGCACGCGTGACCGACGCACACATCCCGCATACGCCGCGCACGCACACGCACACGCGTGACCGACGCATGCATCCCACATACGCCGCGCACCTTTCATGGTGTATAAAAGCACCTAAAATCCGAATATTCTTAAACAAACAGACTAAATAAAATTTGATATTGTTTTATTGTCTTTTGTCATGGACACTCAGCCCAATAAATCTGTCCATGACGGTAAATTTCTAACTGAGGTAAATTATGATATTGTTCTAATCTCAACGTGAATGTACCGGTGGCCGGATACTGATTGCCTATCCAAGAATTCGCTATCCAGTCCTGTTTTCTTGTGAGATTATAACTGAGTATCATATTATGAAATATTTTGTCATATGGATAATCAAGGCTTTGCCATAAAAATCCGATTCTCAGTTGAATCATAAACAACAAAATTGCCGAAATCTCGCAACACTAACTCTTGTATTTTTTTTTGCTTGTACCAACTTGATTATTAATAAAAATAGTGAATAGAGTGGAACTTCCATTGAAGACTTTCAGACCACGAGTCATCTATCATGTCCCAATCATGGTTCAAAGTCTTGGCCGAGTCGGGACTGACTCGGCCGAATCGTCTCCGACTTCAGAGACACCTGCACAAAGTTACTAAATCATCTCAGATATCGACTTGAATCGAATGGTATCGATAAAATCGCCCAATTTTAACCGATATAACAATAAATCGCCAAAACAGGTCAATTTCTCATCGTGGAGTGATAGAAATTTTACTTTTGTTTCACACTATTTTTACACCAACATCATCTCACCACGCGTTTTTTCACTCAGAAAAGAAATTTTTAAAAATTGAAAAAATGACAACCACAAGATTATGCTGGAAGTAAAAATTGTGTAGATTTGAAAGAGTAGATCTATCATTACCCTTTCTCACCGAGAAGACCCACCCGGCATCGGATGTACATGGAAGCTCATTTATGGTGTAGATATTTAGACTTGACTGATGGGTCCAATGAAAGACAAAGTCTTATGGTTTTTTTTTTCTTTGACTCAAGTCATATGGGTATTTTGAGCGTGATATTAATCATAATCCATTTATTTCTAATCATTTTATGTAGTAATTTAAATATAATGATAAAATAAATATAATTAAATTGATACTACATTCGTCCCAAAATATAAAGGATGAATGACATATATATTTCATCAATTGAGTAGAACGAAAGTCTTTTAAACTTTTGCGATAAGCGACAAAACTATTTATCCATCGTCGAAATTCGGTTTTGTTTAAAATTCAACGTTTAAAATTCACTAATTTTCAAAATTCATTAATCGAAAGTCACCGATTTTGGGATTCACCGTCGAAATTCACCGATTTCGGGATTCACCTGAGATTCACCGATTTTCGGGATTCACTGTCATTCTTCCATTTATAAAATTATGCAGCTTTTCTTACTCAATATAAAAAAATATGTAATCGTCTCCGTTATTTAAAAATATTAGGATTGTTATCATTATCCCTAATTGCCCAAAATATAAATTCGTTTAGTTTTTCTGTTTTGTCCCATAATATAATCCTTTTAGATAACCAATGAAGTATTTATTACATTTTTCTTGTTTTACCCCTCATTTATTATTTACCAATCAACATTTCACTACTTTGCATTAATTACACTCAAAGGTCATTTTAAACATTTTCATCAAAATTAATGACATATAACCAATTTAATCAACTTTCTTAATTTATGTGAAAACCTCAAACGAATTTACATTTTGGGACGGAGGTAATACAATGTATAACAAATATATTGTAAGCTATTTACAACTAATGATGTGTATTGTACGCACACAACAATAAGATAGAAAAAAGATACAAAAGTTCGTTATAAAAGTTGTGTGAACGAGTAATAAACTATTTATCATGATTTATTTAAAAATTATACTGCGACAGCGCATATGTTGTTATATTCATTCAAAAGAAATTATAATGAATATTGTTTTTAGAGATTTTGATATTGTGTTTTGTTATTTATATTTGTTTTGTATTTTTGAGATTTTTTGAGATTTTCTTTTACGTAAACCGGTCTCGCCCGAAATGATACCGATATGCAACGATATATGTGTCTCAGTGTCTCCGAGTCGGCTACCGCGATCGCGACTTTGAACCATAGTCCCAACGTGGAAAGGAGCCAAAGTTGCGTATTTCCTAATCGCTATGTGCATGTTTCCGGTTGCCATTGGAGGTTTCTGGGTTACATCTGATGAGTTACATCTCCAGAGTTTGCATCCTTAATTACTAGTTTGAAATCTAAGTCTTGTATTTTAACAAGGTTTCTTAAATTCATGATTCTGTATGCTTCTCAGATGCCATCAGGAGGGATGTTAAATTGGATTCTTGGTTGGTTGGGAGTTGCATTTAGCTTGGCCTTTTCAATTGGAGGCATTTGGAGTATGATCAATAGTGGCCTTAAGTTGGATTCTTGTGTTTTTTCGTGTTTTATTTATAGAAGAAAATCATTTAAAATTATCATGTGATAACTAATATTTAGCTGCAATCTTTGTAACTTATTTAAGGTATGATTCGTATGAAATTAATTTGAAGGGAAAGAGAGAGAGAGAGAGACACACAACACGTATATGTATTGCTTTAGCATGGCATACGCATGAAATTTAATTAGGCAATTAATACATTCAAACTAACATCCTAACTTTCTTACATGTGAGCATGTCTATAAGACATAATTTATGCAGCTAGCCCTTTTGGAGAAAATAGGAAATCAAGTCATTGTAGGGATCCGATTTTTTTTTTTTTCTTCTTCCACGTTATGTCAGGCCTGATATTTTTTTCAAGTCCCCGTGCAAATTTTAGCGGGCCTAATCTAACACGTGGAAATTTCCATGTTGTGATAGCACGCCACGCGGAAATAGGATATTGCAAAAAAAAAAAAAAAAAAAACACCATTAAGCCATTACAATATCCATGTTCTAAGCCAAGAACGTGAAAATTCTCACATTTTCATTAGGATTTTGCCATTTCAAAATTTCACGCTGCATGTATTAAGCACGTAGAAATTTCTGTTTAAAGTGTTGCTACTTTTTTTTTTTTTTTTTTCAACCACATCTATTTTGTTGGCCTTTACTATTTATTTTCTGTGTAACTACAATTTTTTCCTTTTTTGAAGAAAGTAACTACATTTTGTCAACTACATAGGTTTTAAAGTAAAAGTATATATAATATGCATAGGAAAAGTATTTGTACTTAACTTATTTACATAAAGTGTGCACACAAATGATCTAAACTATTTAATTGTTTTAATGAAAAAAGAAAAACAGATAACAAAAATAATGCCAACCTTTTTTTTTTATCATAAAATCATATCAACCTTTAGATTAAGTTTATTTGACTTTTTGTATTAATAAAGTGTGGGCTTAAATCACTCCGTATATAAATTTTTTATGTAACTAAATCTTTTCTTTCACTTTCTTTTGGTTTGGTTCCCTAAAATTACTCCAGCCAACTTACTTATTTTATCAACACAAAGTGTGCCTCACACCTACTATCCACACAAAGTGTGCCTCACACCTATCGCGCGCCAAGTAGTATAAATTGAAGCTTTTTAGCCTTCTCTCTGCACTTAGCTTCTTTCCGCACTTTCTTCCGGCCGGCAGCGGCATATATCTTTCATATCGAAAAAATATGAAGATGGCTCTATTTATCCTATCTCAGTGTTTTCTCCATTCTGCTCACCGCCCTTAACAACATCCCCGTTACACTTTGGCCACCAAATCAAATAATTTTGGCCATACAATCGATTAATTGCCTTCCATAAGTGATCCTAATCAAATGACACTGCATGGCCTTTGGCCAACAGGCACGGGGAATTAAGCCCCAACATTATTATATAGGCAAATTCAGGTCTCCAACATTTGATTTGATGTTGTTAAGGGCAGTGAGCAGAATGAAGAAGTTATCATTGAACACTTGTGAATGAAAATGGCCCTGCAAATCCTATCAGTTTTTTTATTCATTGTGCTCACTACTGCCGTTAACAACATCTGTTATTACCGGCTACTCTTTGGCCATCAGATCCAATTGATTGTCGCCGGTGCTTGCTTCTCTGATCGTAATTGTATAGTGGTACCCAATCAACTGACATGCAACTGACAACCAAATACGTACGTACGGAGGTCTCCAACAATTTTGGCGTCAGGAGTGGAACATGCACGGTTATATAATTAACCCCGTACCAAGAGCTGCATCTGAGGGACTTCCTACGGGGCCCATTGTTTAAGATTCGATCGCTAACACTGCAGTCCATCACATATCAACAAAGATCAAAGGAATTACCGACAATCGCGAGCATCATTTACTTTGTGTTCGTTATGACAAAGATAATGTATTACCATAAATTATAGTGCAATTGGTAATTAATGATGGTCGTTTTTATCTTTACAAGATGTTGATAACGGTGGTCTGACAATTCACGATCTTAGCTTTTCGTTCTACAGTTGCACAATACTTTATATTTCTTCTAATAATAAAAAATTTATATTGCATTCATGTTTTTACTTAGCCGGCCATTTTTAGTTCTAAAACAAAAATGTATCGATTTTTTAAGTGAAAAACCATTCTCTCCCGGAATGGAAAACTCGGGGAAAAAAAGGTGAAACAGGAATCGAGAATTTAGATGAAAAGCAAATATATTTGACAGCCCAATGTAGAAAAATGAGATTAATATTTGCTTGGAGGTCTTACACTTCCTGTTACATTTGCATATCCATGTTTCATGTGGGTTCTAATTAAGAAGCCAGCAAAATACAGTTTCAATTGGTATTTTAATTGGATTCTTGGCTGGTTGGGAGTGGCATTTAGCTTGGCCTTTTCAATTGGAGGCATTTGGAGTATGATCAATAGTGGCCTTAAGTTGAAATTCTTTAAGCCACCCACCTAATTGTTTTTTTTTGGGCTTATTAATTGTTAGAGATAATGACAAGATTGAGTATTTAGATTAATATAGTCTGAATATTATTATTTAAATACTCAATGTTGTAATTATCTCTAACATTAATTATTTCAACTTTGCAACTTCTCTTTGTATTTCTTTGTTTCCAATACTGTAATCATTTGTCTGAATATTTTGTTGTTGTTTTTCCTATTCTGACCTGTAGTTAGTATTGGAGACTAGGTTACTAATGTAAAGTGTGTGGATTTTCTGAGTGGTTGTTTTCTTTAAACGAATGAGCATGCAGTGTTTTTAGAAGAAAATCACTTAAAATTATCATGTAATAAGTAGCTGTAACGCCCCGTTCCAGGACACCGAGTCCTTATCCGGTCCAAAATCTTGATCGGTCTCTCATCATAAGCAAGATTGTCTTGGAGAACTCCCGGATCAATCGTAGTTTCAACATCATTCCTCGTCAGACACTTCTTCAACATCGAAACGTGAAACACACTATGGACTCTTGACATCGATTCTGGTAACTGAAGTTTATAAGCCAATGGTCAAACTCTTTCCAGAATTTCAAACGGTCCAACATACCTTGGACTTAGCATTCCTTTTTGTCCAAAGCGTTTCACTCCCTTCATCGGCGAAGCTCGTAGATAAACTATTTCACCGACTTCAAACTCAAAAGGTCTTCTTCTAACGTCTGCCCAACTTTTCTGCCGATCTTGAGCGGCCTTCAGATTCTTCTTAACCAACTGAACCCTTTCCTTAGCTTGTTCAACCAATTCCGGCCCTGTGATCCGTCTTTCCCCGACTTCATCCCAAAACAGCGGTGTTCGACATCTTCTTCCATACAAAGCTTCAAACGGCGGCATGCCTATACTTGCATGATAACTGTTGTTGTAGGCAAACTCCGCTACGGGTAGGTAATCATCCCATGATCCGCCTACTTCCAAAACACAAGCTCTTAGCATGTCCTCAAGTGTTTGGATGGTCCTCTCAGATTGTCCGTCTGTCTGAGGATGAAAGGCCGTACTCAAATCTAACTTGGTCCCAAAAGCTGCTTGTAAACTCTTCCAAAACCGACTGACGAACCTCGGATCACGATCCAAAACTATCGAGATAGGGACTCCGTGCAACTTCACTATATTATCCAAGTATAGTGTCGCCATCTTCTTCAAAGACATATCAACCTTATATGGCAAGAAATGGGCAGATTTGGTCAATCTATCCACAATTACCCAAATCGCATCATGCCATCCTTTAGTCTTCGGTAAACCGGTGATGAAATCCATCGTGATCTTATCTCATTTCCATTCAGGGATATCCAATGGCTTAAGCATTCCTCATGGTCTTCTATACTCTGCCTTCACTTTCTGACAAACGTCACACTCTGCCACGAACTTGGCAATTTCCACTTTAATTGAGGGCCACAAAAACTTTTCCTTCAAGTCTCTCAGACATTTTAGCAAAGACTGGATGAATCGCAAAGGCAATCCTATGTGCCTCAAATCCATAACTTCGTTGTCTTAGGTCACCAACATTAGGCACACACACAGACGATCTTGGTACCATAGATTTCCATTCTTGTCCAAAACATAACCCACTTTAGGTTTCTCCTTGGCAACTCGCTTCAAATCAACCAAAACTGGGTCTTCATCTTGCTTTGCCCGAATATCATCCATCAACTCGGATCTTGCTAACAACGGTTCCGCAAACTGTCGATCCTCAATCTGATCAAAACTTCAAATTCTCAGCCCATCTAACCTTTCAGCAACATCGTCAACGCTCGAAACCGCAAACACTGGTTTTCTGCTAAAAGCATCTGCCACTACATTGGCTTTACCCGGATGGTACTGAATATCCAAATCATAATCCTTTACGAATTCAAGCCATCTCCTCGGTCTAATATTCAGATTCTCCTGTGTAAAGAAATACTTTAGGCTCTTGTGGTCGGTGAAGATCCTCGCCTTAACTCCATACAAGTAGTGCCTCCAAGTCTTCAATGCAAACACTACTGCTGCCAATTCTAAGTCATGTGTCGGGTAATTCTTCTCATGCACCTTCAACTACCTCGATGCATAAGCAATCACCTTCCCTTCTTGTATCAACACACAACCTAAACCCTATCCCGAAGCATCCATGTAGACGTCGTAGTTATCAAAGATCTCCGGAACTGCCAACACTGGGGCCGTAGTCAACTTATCCTTCAAGGTATGAAAAGCTGTATCATACTCGCTAGTCCATTCGAACTTCACATTCTTCTGTGTAAGCTTAGTGAGTGGAGTAGCTATCTTCGAAAAGTTTTGCACAAACTTCCTATAGTAGCCAGCCAAACCAAGAAAGCTCCTTACTTCTGAAACTGTGGTAGGTCTAGGCCAATTCTCAACTGCCTCAATCTTTGCGGGATCAACTTGAATGCCATATCCAGAAATGACATGACCCAAGAAACTGACTTGCTTCAACCAAAAGTCGCACTTAGAGAACTTTGCATACAACTGGCTCTTCTTCAAAGTATCCAAAACTATCCTTAAGTGTTCCTCGTGCTCTTTCTCATCCTTAGAGTAACTAGGACATCGTCTATGAACACTATCACAAACTTATCCAGGTAAGGCATGAAAACTCGCTGCATCAAATCCATAAATGCAGATGGAGCATTAGTGAGTCCAAAAGGCATAACCAAGAACTCATAATGTCCATATCTCGTACTGAAAGTCGTCTTCGGTATATCTGCTACCTTGATCTTCAACTGATGATAACCTGACCTCAGATCAATCTTAGAGAACACTTTCTTGCCTTGCAATTGATTAAACAGGTCATCAATCCTCGGTAGAGGGTACCTATTCTTGATGGTAAGATTATTCAATGCTCTGTAGTCGATACACATCCTCATGCTACCATCTTTCTTCTTGACAAACAACACAGGGGCACCCCAAGGCGAAGTACTAGGCTGGATTATATTCCTTTCGAGCATATCCTTAAGTTGAGCTTTCAACTCCTTTAATTCAGCTGGTGCCATTCTATAGGGTGCCTTAGCAACTGGTGCCGCTCCCGGTATCAACTTTATCTCAAACTCTATCTCTCTATCTGGCATGTTTCCCGGTAACTCTTCTGGAAACACTTCGGGATACTCTCTTACTATAGAAGTTTCTTCCAACTTAGGCTTCACTTGTTCCACATCCACTGCGTACAACAAGTAGCCTTCACAACCCTTCTGACAAGCTCTAATTGCCTTAACTGCTGAAATTATCGGATGTCGCTTCTTCCTCGGTTTGTATACGTTACCCTGATAAGTCTTATCTGATTTCCCGGGTACCTTAAAAGTCACTTTCTTCTCTCGGAAATCTAAGTGAACATAATTCTCGGATAGCCAATCTATTCCAAGAATCACATCGAAATCTGAAAAATCTAAAACTGTAAAGTCGCTCTTGCAATGATAGGATTCAACTCGAACTTCCACTTGAGGTATCATCCTAGTTACCTTTGTTACCTTCCCTAACGGTGTAATTATCTCCAAGGTGTTTCTTAAAGGTGCCGAAGGTAAACTCAACTTCTTAGCTACCTTAGTCGACACAAAGGTGTTAGACGCTCCCGTTTCAAACAAAGCTCTGACCACTAGATTATCTAACATTATCGTACCTAAGATGCATATTCATTCATTTAAATACAATTACAGCATGAGTAAACGTGCTATAAAAATACTTCAATAAATTAAAAACAACAACAAGGTACCTGAGATAACGTCATCCTCTGGTTCTGCATCTCTAGCATCAACCGCAAAAACACGAACCGGTCGGCTTGGGCCGCTTCTCCCGCTTCCTTGACTCGAACTGCCTTTGTTTCCTCTGTTTGGACACGCTCTAGAAAAGTGTCCTGGCTCTCCGCAAACGTAGCAACCATTCGTATTCTGTCTGCACTAGCCTGAATGATTCATGTTGCACTTAGGGCAAAGTGGTGCACTGTTTGGGGCCTTAGTTGCCGTAGGAGCTGTTATCTTCTTGACGTTCTGTTGCGGCGCTCCTCGGTAATTGCCTTGACTAGTCCTAAAACTCCTCTTGTTCCCAATGACAACTGTGGCCTTCTTCCTGAAGGTCTCAACCTCTAAAGCTTTATTCAATAACTCTGCCATATTCTTCGCTGTAAAACCCAGCATACCTGACTGTATCTCATGTGCTAGTCCTTCCTTATACAGTGCCATATTCCTTTCTTCCACTTTCATGAGCTCGGGATAAAACCTTCCTAACTCATTAAATTTGTTGGTATACTGAGATACCGTCAAATGAACACCCTGCTTAAGTTTCAGAAACTGACTCGCCTTATCCGCTTGTACTGTTGCCGGGAAGTACTCATTGAAAAACATAGCTTTGAAAGCTTCCCAGTTTGTTACCTTACCATTGCTGCTCTCTATCGCATTTATCCATGCTTCAGCCGAACCCAAAAGAAAACCAACCGCTAATTGTGCCATCTCTGTCTCAGGAACATTGATGTTCCTATAAGCCTTCTCAAAGCTCCTCAGCCATTCTTCAGCCTTGGAATGTTCCACATTCCTGAAGAAGTCTTGAACCCTGTTCCTCCTTAATCTCGTATACCAGTCAACCGGTGGTGCTTGCTCAAGTGCCGGTCTAACTGGTGGGGCTTATGGATAAACTAGAGGGTATCCATAAGGTATCTGTTGCTGGTACTGGGGTTGTTGAGGGTAAATTGGATTCACTTGCGGCTCAGTCTGATAAGGATAGTATCCATGGTAGTAATTATGATGATGTTGTGGAGTATTCTGAGGTTGGTGGAAACCGAAGGGTGGGTGTTATAAAACTGATGGAGATAACTTCAGATGCAAGAAATAGAAACAGATGCAATCAAACGCAAATAATCAAAGGAGATAACATAAAACAAGAAGAAAACAAGAAGAACACATATTTAACGTGGAAAACCCCTCTCAAAGTGAGAGAGATAAAAAAAAACCACGGGCAGAAAAGAGATATTTATTATTATGCACTGAGTTACAGATTTCACACACACAGACAATGTAACAACAACTGTATTTATAGGCACAAATCCCTAAACCCTAGCCGTCAGGGAATCTTTGTCTGATATGCCATAAATACCCTTACATGTGTCCTCCTTTTAATGACATCAGTATAGTCATCACATAATGTAAATTAACAAATGTGGGACCTCATTGTATTCCAATACTCGGCAGCCTTTCATCTTGGCGGCGAAGCCTCGATGAGACTCCACCCTACCGATGCATGTAATTGAATACACTTCACATTTTGCCCATCACAACTGAGTCTTCGGATTAGTTCCACCGGATGTAGAGTTTAAGTCACTTTCTTCGACAAATCTCCACCTTGACTTCAACTCTCCTTAGAGTCAAACAGATTGCATAACCAGATGTACTTGTACCAGATGCATTCGTCAATGCCAGATGTACTTGTACCAGACTATCTCCACAGCATCCACTCCACTGATCTGCCCTCAGTAGAGTTTCTAGAAATAGATTATAAGCTCTGAATATTCAGTAAGTCCAGGCAAAGCTGGAACTTACTCTGCTGAACTGGTTTAGTGAACATATCAGCAGGATTCTTCTTTGTGCCAATCTTCTTCACCACAACCCTCTTCTCATTCCTCAAGAAATGATACCTGACATCAATATGCTTGGTTCTCTCATGATGAACCTGATCCTTGGCTAAACATATTGCACTTAGACTGTCACAATATATTTCAGCCTGATCCTAATGCAACCCTAAATCACTGACTAGCCCCTTTAACCAGATGCCCTCCTTAGCTGCTTCAGTAAGAGCCATGTATTCGGCCATGAGTTGATAAGGCCATCGTGAGCCTGAAGAGTAGCTTTCGGTGACCAACTTTGCATTTCTAATGTAAACACATAACCGATCATTGATTTTTCTCATCAACATCACATGCATAATCGCATCACAAGAGCTTTGTGACTGCACTCAATATCACCTCCATAAATGAGACCAATAGCAATTTGTATTCTCTCGGTACACGAATATCCTTTTAATGACTTTCAGTGTTCCTTTCCAGGTTGAGCCATAAACTCGCCGACAACACCTGATCGCTCGAGCCAAATCAGGCCTAGTGCATACCATGGCATACATCGATCGCCATTTTGCACTAGCATAGGAAATTTTGACATATACTCATTTTCTTGGTGATTGTGAAGCATAAATAGACAAATGAACATTTGATTCCATAGAGTATCTATTGGTTTTCATGATGAGACATACCAAACTTGGCCAATATCTTCGCAGACATACCCTCTTTGAGACAAGAACAATTTCTTCCGACTTTATCTCTCCAGATCTCCATCCACAAGATTTTCTTGGCTACACCCAAATCCTTCATTTCAAATTCAGCACTAAGAAGGTTCTTCAGATTTTGAACATCAGACTTCCTTGCTGCAGCTATCAGGATGTCATCCACATACAGGACAAGATAGATATATGATCCATCTTTCAGCAGAATGTAGCAAACACAACAGTCATATAAAATTCTGTTGTAACCCTGCTGAAGCATAAAACTGTCAAACCTTTTATACCACTGCCTTGAAGCTTGCTTCAAACCATACAATGATTTTTTCAACTTGCAAACATAATTTTCCTTGCCAGGAACTTGAAAACCCTCAGGCTGTGTCATGTATATCTCCTTGTCCACCTCAACATGTAGAAAAGCAGTCTTCACATCTAATTGCTCAAGTTCTAGATCCTGTTGTGCCACCATTGCTAGTAACACCCTGATTGAAGTGTGTCTGACCACTGGTGAAAATATTTAATCAAAGTCAACCCCTTCCCTTTGACTGAATCCTCTTGCAACCAAACGTGCCTTATACTTGACCCCTTCTGCCTTAGTTATTCCTTCATCTTTCTTGAAAATCCATTTACAAGTCACAACTCCCTTGTCAGTAGGCTGTTTGACCAATTCCCAAGTCTGATTCTTCAACAATGACTCTATTTCATCTCCCATGGTTGCATGACTTTGAGATGCTTCAGACATGTCATCGCTACGTAAGTAGTAGGTTCAAAGAACCTCTACCTCTTACGCAACTTGGAGTGCACATATCCACCAAATCATCATACCCATATCTCCTTGGAGGTATCCCAACATTAGATCTTCTAGGCCTGCTGGCTGCTAGACTCTGCTGATTAATGTTTGTATGAAGCCCTACTGAGGTCTCAGTAGGCTGGCTTGGATCAGATTCTAGCTCATTATCCAGATCAGTATAATGTTGATTTGGATCCACTGATTGTTGCATATCAGTAGACTCCACCTGAAGCTCCACCTGTTTCTCAACACTATCATATTCAGCACTGGCTTCAGTAGACCTCCCCACTGATGAATTTAGCATAGAATTTTCATCAAACACAACATCCTTGCTGAGAATTACTCTGGACTCTGCTGATGACCAAATTCTATATCCCTTCACTACATCACCATACCCTACAAACACTCCCTTCTTGGCTCTAGGCTCCAACTTCCCTTCACTAACATAATAGTAAGCGGTACTCCCAAAAACCCATAGAACTGAGTAGTCAGCAGGCTTGCCTGACCATATCTCAATTGGTGTCTTGAGATTGATCCATGTGTGAGGACTCCTGTTGATTAAGTAGCAAGCTGTTTTACAGCCTCTGCCCAAAATCTCCTTAATAAACCAGCTTGAGAAAGAACACATCTTGCCCTCTCCAAGAGAGTTTGATTCATCCTTTCGCCACACCATTCTCACGAGGTGTATTCCTTCTGATATGATGTCGACAATACCTCACCGCACAAAATGAATCAAAATTGGCCCAGCCAGTAATTCGCACCATTATCATGCGAAGCTTCTTGATTTTCTTGCCTAACCGATTCTCCACTAGGGCCTTCCACGCTTGAAGTTCTTGAATGCATCACTTTTGTTCTTCATCATCACCACCCAAGTCATCCTTGAATAGTCATCTATGAATGACACAAAATATCTGTGACCACCCAATGACTCAACTTTTGATGGACCCAAAGAATCGAATGGATATAATCAAGTGATGCCTTTGTGTTGTGCAACCTATATGAGAACTTACTTTATGCAATTTCCCAAACACACAATGCTCCCAAAAGTCCAAATTCTTGACCTTATATCCCCAAGAAAACTCGCCAAGAAAGAATCAGATACCCTTTCACCCATGTGACCTAGTCTCATATGCCCAATTGAGTCTGGCTGAGATCAGTGAATCAGCCGAGGATTCAACAAAGCAGAGTAGTGCAGATCTGATAGATCCTTGTAATATATATAAGGTTCCCTCTTGATGCCTTTGAGGACTACAATGAATCTTTGAAGACATTCAGTTGTCCACCTTCACCCTTGAAATTGAACCCTTGTCATGTCCAAAGTGATCGAGAGATACCAAATTCTTGGTCATCTGTGGAACATGTCTTACATCTTTCAAAGATTGGCTGAGAATTTACCATCCTCTGTCCTAACTTTCTCGACCAATTCCTACAACTTTGCAAAACTTCTTTGTTGGCCATATAGATTTGACCACCATCCATCCCTTTCATAAGTGGAAAACCACTCCCTATTTGGACAAATATGGTAGGATGCTACTGAATCAAGTATCCACACATCATTATGGTGTGTAGAGTCCCCTGCAACTAGAACCAGATCCTCATCAGATTGCTCAGTAGCCAAGGCTACTGTGCCAGAACTGCCTTCCTTCTGTTTCTTCTTCCTTGGACAATTGGACTTCTAATGTCCTCGCACAATAATTACAGACATCAGTAGACTTAGGACCTTTGACCCCACGACTTTTTCTTCTTTCATCCATATCCTTTTCACTATTGTTGCTAGCTACTAGCCCAGCAGAACCTTGTGTCTAAGCTCCTGGCATGTAAGGCGGACCTCACATCCTATAAAGCTACTGTATCTTTCCCAACTATGAAAGACCGCACAAAATTTTCATATGATGCCGGTAATGACACCAACAGGATTAGGGCTGCATCTTCATCTTCAATTTTAACATCAATATTCCTTAAATCATGTAATATTGTGTTGGTGATCTAGATGTTCCTCGAGTGGACTCCTTCATGCATCTTCAAACCGAACAACCTCTGTTTCAAAGAACAACTTGTTGGTCGTTGACTTGGTCATATCTGAAGCTTTCAAGCTTCTTCCACAACTTGGTCGGTGTCTTCCTCAAAGAATCGATGTGGTCAAATTATACCCGTAAAAGTCATTAACAATGACCTTAAATAGAGATTAATAATGTATATTTCATATTAAATCACATGTTTATATTTATTATTTAATGTTAAGTGATTATTAATATGATATTTGGTATTTAGCCTTTTTCATAATTAAAAGCCGATTTATTGTGCGATAAATGCTGATTTTGTAGATCACGACAAATCAAGAGGATAAATGTCATTCAATCAATGGATCTCAAGATAATAAGGAAGAAAATCGGAGCATTAATCAAGAGATAAATTAGAGAAATCAGATCAACACGCAAGCGTGGAGTGGGGAGCAAGATAGACGAGAAAACGATTAACGTGTGCAAATGTTAGGTTCGGTCGGCCGAGCCTATAGCTTCGTCGACCGAGTGTCACTCTCGGTTGACCGAGTGTCACTTCCGGCGGTTTCCGGCTTATATCGTGCTTATCTTCTAGAACCACCCTAAGTCGGCAAAAACCTCTATATAAGCAAGCGACTACGAAATTGTAAAGACACACCTTGAATACCTTAGAATATCATTCAATAAAATCACTCTATTCATATCTTGATACAATGTAGAATAATTTGAGGGTTTCAGAGTTTAAAAAATTTGCACTTATGTAAGCCTTTATTTTTTCCTGCTTTTCTTTTAAGTAATTAATCCGCTCCAATTATGTTTTATCGTTTGAGTTAGTTAATTCATAGCTAGATGATGTAGATCTAGGCTATGACGTTAGGGATGTGGCGAAGCCTTGTCTATGAGGATCCTATAACCTACGCCATATGTTTAACGTCTATTCATGAATCGCTTGGTTTAATTAATGCGTATCTATGTTAATTTATATGATTGCTTTACAATTCTTGTTTAACTGCTTACAGTATGATGAAACGCTGAGAGATATATTCTAGGATGTAATCTGGGGATGAAATCGTTTGGGTGACCAAATGAAATCATTCGGTCGACCGAGTGTCTATGCTCGGTCGACCGAGCCCTTTTTTGTTTGTTAGTTAGTCCGCCACGTCTTTATGGTAGGTTTAGCTTAGTAGGATTTATTATCTCAGTAGGTATGGCCACGGCTACGTTGCTCGTCAGTTTTAATTAGCGTACGATTAGGAAATACCAATATAGGGCTCCTAGGTCTCATTAATGATCTTCCGGGGCTTTCAGCGAGATCTAGGTAGGTTTTGTATTAGGGAATTGACGTCACCTAGTTATACGTAGTTCGTAAACTAGCATGAGACCTAAAAGGTAATTGTTAGTTGGACGAGGGCTTGAGCGATCGTGTAGGAAGTATAATCACGCCTAACCATAGGAATGTTGCCTGACGAGGTGTACGATTAATATCGGCATCCTTAGAGTCGTAAGCGTGTGAGTTATATGAGACGGAGGCACCAAAAGCGCGAAGTCACGTAACAATATCACGTTGATCTAGCCACCTAACCGGTGCTAAGTCAAGTTAAAGAGGATGACTCCCGTAGCCAATCTAAGATAGATACAAACGGATTGTGATTAATAAGTTCGATTTATTATATAAATTATCTAGGTCCGGATGATAAAGACTATAATTGGGGAGGTTAATTACGTTGTGTCGAGTCGTGTCTTTACTTTTCTTGTCTTATGTTGGTCGTAGACCACCTCTATGTCCTTGACATGTTTAATTTATTGTTTATATATGGAATGACCCACAATTGGTTCCCTGTGGGATCGACCTTGATTCACTATAGCTATACTACGATGGGCCTAGTCCTCTTGCTAGTATTGGTTTATGGTGGTCAAGTATTTTATAACCTGATTGACCACGTCATCAGCAACCTCAGTGATAACATCATCAGATAAGCACAACATGATGGTTGAATGTGCTTTCTCTTCCAGATTGGCATAATCTGCTGCACCTGTATTTGGTTTGTCAGATAAAAGACTCCACAAACCCTGCTGTTTCAACAGTGCACGCATCTTGATTTGCCACAGACCAAAACTGTTCCTTCCTGTAAATTTATCGATTTTCACATTTACTGCTGACATCTTTTCTTGCTAAAGATCATAACTTTATCACAGATCCTAGCACCTTGCTGAAGGCCTTGGTGAAGACGAAGTTGATCGTACAGATTGTTTTCTCCAAAACCTCGCTCCGATACCACTTGTTATAAAAGCGATGGAGATAACCGGATGCAAGAAATAAACAGATGCAATCAAACGCAAATAATCAAAGGAGATAACAGAAAACAAGAAGAACACAGATTTAACGTGGAAAACCCCTCTCAAAGTGAGAGAGATAAAAAAAAAACCACGGGCAGAAAAGAGATATTTATTATTATGCACTGAGTTACATATTTCACTCACACACACACACAGACAATGTAACAACAACTGTATTTATAGGCACAAATCCCTAAACCTTAGCCATCAGGGAATCTTTGTCTGAAATTCCATAAATACCCTTACATGTGTCCTTCTTTAATGACACACTGTATATTTACATCACATAATGTGAAATTAACAGATGTGGGGACCTTTGTATTCGAAGATCAAAGCAACCTTTCACCTCGGCGATAGAAGCCTCGGTGAGACTCCACCCTCTCGATGCATGCGTAATTGAATACACTTCTCAGCTGTCCATCACACAGCTGAGTCTTCGGATTAGTTCCACCAGATGTAGAGTTTAAGTCATTTTACTGACAGTGGGTAACCAAAGCCTTGCTGATGATCAAAGCGCGGTGGGAGTGGTAAAGTAGGTTGAGGGGTATGACCTACAAGAGGTGGGTAAAAGGTCTGCTGCTGATGATGATGAATTGGTGGGTAAACACTTACCGGTGGAGCGTAGATGTTAGTCACTGGTGGAGGTAAGCTGACTGGTGGGATGTCACCTACTACAGTGACACGGGTAGGTGCTTGTCCAGGTTCTCCATAGATATAAGTGTACTTTGGTGGTGGTCGTGGTGGAAGATTCAGTGTGGTCTCGGTGACAAGCTCACGAGATCTTGGTGTAGGTGTCGCCCGTATGAGGTGGTGGTGAAAAGCTCAAGTGAGGTGAAGGATTCTGCCTCACAAAACCGCCTCCTACTACGGTGTTGGACTCTCTCGAACTCTTGATGCTTCAGCACCAGCTCCAGTTCTCGTGAACACCATCCTGGTGATCAAAGAAAACCAGAACGTTACTAAAATATCTAAAGAGAACTTATCTTAAAAGAAAGGAAGCCTAAATGACGCTTCTCTCTGATACCAACTGTAACGCCCCGTTCATGGACACCGAGTCCTTATCCGGAAAAGGAACGTTCGGCACGTATAAAATAAAAATAAATTCACTTTATATGTAAGCCTCTACTACATCATATCAAAAGTAAGCAAACGGAAGCAAAAAGACTCGGGTATAAAAATTTCACCAAATAATCCAAGAATAGAAATGTAATCTAAAGATGGAAATGTAATCCTTATTACATTCAGAAGGAAAAATACAAAATCCAAAAGAAACGTACGACAAGTCTCGAAAGAACCAAAAGCCTAAACCAAAAGTACTCCAACAGTCTAATAAATAAATGACAAAATAAATAAATGCCTAGTCTTCAATGAGGCGTCGTCAAACTCGTCATCGAACTCCTCCTCGTAAACATGATCAACCTGTTCGTCTTCTCACCCCCAAACACATAAGAAAAACATGCATTTGAGGTAAGTACAAGGTACTTAATAAAAGAGAGAAGCTATGACAACAATTATAATTTATAAAGAAAAGATACTCAATCGTTTAGTTGTTTATGGGTGACCGACTCAATCTGGGGTTCATTTCATATCCATCAACATGAATTGACTAAACGTTTCTACTTAACTTATCTATGTTACAACCGCACTTGAGGGCACTATGAATATCCACTTTTGGGATATTCTTGGCAACATATTAGTGGATCACACCAATATCCACGAAGTCTAGAATAGGTAGACTCCGATAGTACGCACATCTCAGTGGGGTCCCTCCGTACTTAGGGTTTTTTTGACCTACGGAGTTCTTCCACCTTTAAAGGTAGCACACATATCGCAATATAGACTGGTGCCTATCCAAGAGAGACATGTTGTTTAATCTTTACTAGTCAAGTACGTATTTTATTAAAATGATTAACTAACCACCTAAGTGTTTTCAAGTAATCTCCCTCACACAAACTACTCTCTTCCTAGACTACTAGACATTAACAAGGCCTAACAATTACACAGACATTGATGAATGCTAATTCATCAAAGCACAAGCCTATCATGCTCTTCCGACGGATCCGAACTTCAACTCCCTTTAAGAGTACATTCGGTGTTTTAACTGAACGAATCAGAAGCTCAATTCAGGCTTGTTCATATTATACAATGTTAACATAACTTGAATAAAGGATTAAAACTCAATAGCATAGCTTAAACATCACTTATGTGCAAACAGGGGGCAATGCGTGCGCATTAGCTGGAATGTGTACGCATTCCCTGCTTCTAAAAACTCTTTGAAACTATCTGTCCAAACAATGCGTAAGATTGCCTACAATCGCGACGCATTACCGACGACGAGCCTAAGCTAAACTCTGTTTGAACAATGCGTGCGCATTCTTATGAATGCGTCACGCAATCAGCAACCAGAAAGCAAACCAGAACACTCTGTACAAGGAATGCGTCACGCGTTCAGTGTCCTAAAACCAAACACGCAAACTCAGAACGGAATGTGTGCGATTACTAGCCAATGCGTCACGATTTCGCCACGCCGCCCTAAATTCTGATTTCGATCCTTAACGGTTTCTAATCCGTTTCTAACCCAATTAAAATCAAATTAAGCACAATAAAACACATAAATTCTTATCTAATCACAGTACAACATCTATGATCCTTTGATCAACGAAAAACACATCTTTCTAGCGTTTGAACATCTTCATACATGATCTAAACCTTATAAACGATAATTGAGATCATAGGAAGAGTCTCTTACTTGATTGCAGCCAAAAACTGATCCAAACAGCCTTGAAAAGTCTGCTGCACTTCCCACAAATCTGATATCAAAACGGTGCCCTTCTCACAACGATCCCGATTCTCTAATCCGATCTGAAAACTATTAAGCTTCTCTTCAAAAATTGTGAAAACTATCCAAGCCCTATTTCTTCCTCTTGAATGCGTAGAGAAAGAACGTGGAAACTGATTTCTGATTAGTGTTTAGGTTATGGGATTAATTCGTGTAAAATTTACTTAAATACCTAATCCCAATTAAATCCCTTGTTCACAAACACTCTTACTTACCAAAATCAGAAATTTCCTTTAGTTAATCATATACATAATTTCAAAAATATATATATAATTAATACAACACTTAACCCCAATAAAAGAAAAAAAATGACATATCTGCCCTTTCCCGAAAATCGGAATATTACAGTAGATGTTTGTGTACCAAAGGGAAAGGGCAGGACGTAATCAACACAAGTTGATGACGACTGGCACAAATTCCTCGTTGATGCTAAGTAGTTACTAAAACAACATAGTATAGTTAGATTTTCATGCGTAAAAAAGTTAGGCTCCGGAGATTTTTGGCGATGCGTGCGTTCAGATTCTGTACATCAGACTTCTTTTCAGCAGCTATCAGCAAATTATCCACGTACAGAACAAGATAGATGAGTAACCCATCTTTCGCACATCGATCATATGGGTTTTTGTCATAGCCCAACTGAATCATATAACTGTCAAACCTTTATACCACTGTCTTGGAGTTTGTTTAACTCCATATAAGGGCTTTCTCACCTTGCAAACATCTATATACTATAAAATGAGAAAAAATTGAATCAAAGGCTTCCACGTCTCCCTTTTTCCTTCAAATTTGGTTTCTTATCCACCTGACACGTGGCAAGCTTTCTAGCTTGACACGTGTCAGATGGGCTTATTATTTAAAAATAAATGCAATTAAACTTTTTCCGTCATATTCTTCATCATTATCATAGTTGTCAAAGTACAAGATAAATAGCTATAGAGTCGATTAAATTGTATTAATATTTTAATACTTGTAAATAGAGAATGTAACTTAATTTATTGATCATTAGACATATTTTATTAAAATATTGTATGAGATTTCTTCTATTCTCTTTTGAGAATTGGAGGACTTTTGGTTGGGCGGATTCAAACAGCTGTATAACATTATTCACAAACTCTTCTCTTCCCCACTTCCACCGCCACTCTTCTCCATCAAAGTTCTTTCTTTCCGCCATTGCTACAATATACTCCACAAATTCCCTATGCCCCCTTCCATCGCCCCAATTACAGATAAAAATTCATTTCTTTTAACACTCTCAAAATCTAAAATTGCTTTCCTTTCTTGATTATATTACCAACGACTTACCAAATATCTTCTTAAAAAAACTTTAGATTTCAGATCGAAAGAGGAGTAACACTGCTGGTTTTTCGTATGGATTTTGAAGGCTCCCCTATTGCTCCTACCAGCAAAACGTCATCTGAAGGCTCCAGCCGACAACGGGTTTGAAACTTGCACACAATCAAAATCTTTACGAGCGAAAAATTCTACTTCTGTTTGAGGTAATGAAACACGAAATCTATAGGTCGTTATTTGTTACTTTCTTTCACGCACATTCATGTACAATTTGGTTGGTGCTTTTGCATTTACTCCCCTTTCCTCTTCCTCACGTATGCTATTTCAATTTTTTTTCCCTTGCAAAGGATGTGCATATGGCTTTTTTTTGTGTGTGTGTGGTTAAACGCTTCAATCTTTATGCATATTATAGTGTGGAGCATTTATTGTTGGATGATGATGTACTTCAGAGTTGTATTTAACAAAAACTCTAATATTTTAATGTACTTATTGTGTTCAAAAAATATATATAGTACCTTGTGCAATTCATATTCTGGTTAATTGAATGGTAATTATGCAAAAAAAAAACTTTTGCAAACAATTGTTCATAAGCTTGCATAAGCACCTTTTGAATGTTTTCTGGTTAATTGAATGTTGCATTTGTGTTTTAGCTGCTTAAAGTAGATTGGTACAATTTTATGGTATATTTGGTAAGAATGTTATTGGGTAAGAATTTATTGAGTTGTAGATTGGTTTTAACTACTACTGCGGCTAAGTTAGTGGAGTCTTGTAGATGTATAGTAGACATTAATACTCATGTATAAGCTTGCATAAGCACCTTTTGAATGTTACTGTTATATTGTTAGAGGTTTATTTGGTTAAGCCTTGGTTAAAGCATGCTTGCTTGAACGACATGTTAAGTCTAAAAAAAAAAATTGTCTTCCAAATAATCTTGCTTGGGTTTGTGTTAAGCTTTTGTATACGTTAGCTTCATTAGTCATTGGTGCTTCTCATACTTATTGATTGTAAACTTTAATACTTTATGTCAATAGGGTAGACAAAAATTGTTGTTATGTACTTGATGTGAATGAGAGGTTCAGCTTTTTAACCTTCCTTTTACATTCAGTTACATGTAGGGTAAGTGATCTTGATAACAAGGAAGAGAATTCTTGTTTGCATTAGCCCAACCTCGGTGATTAATAATTAATTACTAGTTGGCCCCTCCGTGCGCTGCACGGAGCGGGCCCTCGTTTCGTGTCATGACAGTTTTATTTTTTTCCATCCCGTTCTTGCGGAAGTTTTTTTTGGGTTTCCCGATCTGTAGGTGCTGTTGGCGAGTTGTAAAAGTAGTGCCACCCAAAAAAATGAAAGGGATATCATGCCCAAAAAGCGCAACAAAAACGCTTCTTGTTATAGAAAATGGAAACCTTAAGGTAATAGTTGTTACAGAAAACCATTGTCGGATATATGTGTCAACAAATAAATAAAAGGAATCAAAAACTCTCCTGCAAACCCAAACGGAAATGAAAAGCAAATGCAACCTAATTCATTTACCGATCTCTGCATGTCAACTGTTTTGGCAAATAAACCCACCAACAACGGAAGAAATAATACCCACAAGCTCCAACACTGCAGAAGAAACACCCAGATGCATTGAACAAAACGAAATACCATTCGAATTGAAATATGCTTTTAACCATTCTGTATTTGTTCTCTGGGTGCCCATATTTGAGACACATTCCCAAACTGTGAATCATTAATAATATAAAAAACGTAACAGGATTATTATTAAGCAGATGTGATGATAATGATTCACCGGAAAAATGTCACATTCGCAGATATCATAATGCGCAAAATCAAGAAACCCCCAGTAGTACCTTAAATGAAACACCAAAAATAAATGAATAAAATCATTAATAACATAAAAACGTAATCATTTTCTTCAATAATCAACTATGATATTTAAGCATTCTTGGTTTTTTTTTTTGGGGTTAAATGTAAAAAATAAAAACAAATAGTAAAAGCACTAAATCCCAAACACAAAAGCAGCACCAGAAACACCACTAAGTACTCCAAAGTATCAGCAACAAAACAAAACCGCAGAGAGCTAAGAAACCAGCCAAAAACTGAGATGCACATGCGTTTGATGAACATCCAAAAAACAAAAACACCTTCCGTCTCAGGCTTCTGTTACTTGTCGTTAGGCTGGTTCTTTGTCAAATCTGCAAAGTAAATATTCAATGTCAATGCAGCGCAGAGGCAAGCGGCATCAAGCTTAAAAGCCTTCAAATATCCATGAAGCATACAAAGCAATAGATTAAGATTTTATCACATCATTAAATGAGTGGTATGTAAAAATTCACATGCTAGCCACTCAAAAAGAAAAAAAGAAAAAAAGAAGAAGGGACTCTGCATATGATAGCAGGTCTAGAGGTATATGATTCATCCAATTTGTGGATATCATATTAGTATCAATTAGACAACACATGATCCGAGTAACTTACATAAACAATGCATGACATATATTGTAAAGCAAGAAAGCAATGCATATATATATATATATATATATATATATATATATATATATATATATGCCTCTTTCTTCTCGAAGTCTAGTAGTAATTCTATTAAAGATTTGATACGATACAGCAGCGATCCATTTACACATAAGAAATCCAGGAAAACAGAATTACCTTATCAAGGCGGAGGATCGACCAAACATGAGCAAGTACTAATATCATGACCCTCCAAAGAAAGTCAAGAATTAGAATCGAACCCATGATACAATTTTCTTGTATGCCGATTCAGAAAATCAGAAATCTTCTACTAATATTGAACAAGCTGGTCAAGATTCGCCCATGTATTCGCACATGTACCACAAAGAACACACTAACAAAATAGCAAAGAAACCACTTTCACCTTATTCTTGAGTAATAATGCGAGTTTATTACGTTATTGGTTGCAAGAACCTGATGATCTCAAGAAAATAATCATATGTTATGCACCTTAAATTGGACTGGATTTGCACCCCCTTTAATCATTAAACCATTAACAGCTAGTTCAAGGTAGGGTAATTCAACGATTCGAACAAAGATAAGAAAATTAGAAAGACCAGAAGAGCTGAGATTCAATCAAACAGAAACAATGAAAGATCCGGCTAACATATCGATGGAAAACACAATGAAAAAAGACCTACCTTAGTTTCTGCTTCACTACTGAGGTAGATACAAAACTTACAGCACAACCGGAATGCGAAAGAGCCAAACTATCATACGGTGATCTTCCACCAACGTACCATGTACCTGCGAACACTCTGTGAAATATTTGCTGATTTACAAATAAATTGATATAGTGAGATTAAAACTTCAAAAACAAATTAAAATGAAATGATAAATAACCTTAAAATCAACTTATTGCTGGAAATAACGGTTTCAGAGTGGATTCCCACCAATTGAAGGAAAACAGTGAAAAACAAGGCTCAGATCGGAGATTATACATGCAAAAGAGAAGAAGACTCCGCCATGGCTGCATACGCCCAGTGGATCGCGATGCAAGACGCTGACAAACCATCTGGGTGTTTGCCTAGCCAAGATACGGGTCAGGTATTCTCAATTGACGGAAACCGTCAGCATGGAAAACAAAATCAAAATCAAATATCATCACAGCCAAAACAATCAAAGTTGGCACAATCAACGTTGCCTGAACCATTTGTGAGCTTTTGTTGCTCTCTCCCAATAAGAAATTGAAGGGACCTGTAAAAATGGAAATAAAGTAATGCGGCTTTAACATTAATATAGATAAGTATGCATTTGAACCATTTGTGAGCTCTACATAACTACTATCTAAAAGCAAGGAGATTCTTACAACAACTTACACTGCAGATAATTAAAAACCCAATTCATGTCCAGAAAAAAGGCTCATCATCTATGGCCGATTCCTTCAGCAAGTCTGAATACTTTTGTAAATGACTGAAAACAGGATATAGCATAGAGTAGAGATAAAATGACAAGATTCGTCGTCCCATTGTGCACAATTAATAAAGGCATACTGAAGGAAGACTAAAGAACGAGGCTCAGATCGGAGATTATACATGCAAAAGAGAAGAAGACTCCGCAATGGCTGCATACGCCCAGTTGCTCGCGATGCAAGATGCTGACAAATCATCTGGGTGTCTGCCTCGCCAAGTTACGGGTCAGGTATTCTCAAATGACGGAAACCGTCAGCATTGAAACAAAATCAAAATCAAATATCATCACAGCCAAACAATCAAAGCTGGCACAATTAAAGTTGCCTGAACCATTTGTGAGCTTTTGCTGACCTCTCCCAATAAGAAATTGAAGGGAACTATAAAAATTGAAATAAAGTAATGCGGCTTTAACATTAATATAGATAAGTATGCATCTGAACCATTTGTGAGCTCTACATAACTACTATCTAAAAGCAAGGAGATTCTTAGAACAACAGTGGGTTGGAACTCCCAAACAACACATGCAATAGGGTAAACCCCAAAAAGCAGCCTTACCTGAGAAGAAACAGCCCAAGGCGTATCGGAATGGAGCCGTGAAGAAGGCCACCGGTGACAGAATTTTATTACTACGAAATGGCAGCAACGGCAAAACAAAAATTACACAATACTGTGAAAGAAATAACAACAATAGAAGGCAGAATTTACCAATGGATAGAGTCTATTGAGTGCAAGAACTCTCCTCCGTCTATGGCTTTCACGATTGTAGGTAGCCGGATTCTGAGAAACTGGGTCGATTGGAAATATGTTTCAGGAAAAACTTCAACCCCTCTCACATGGACCCCAATATATAGTACTCTGAAAAAGTGGTCGGTGCAAGAGGAACCACACAAACCAGAATTGCAGAGAAACCAAACAAACATTCAAACCCACCGTTGTCTGCTTCAATATCCCGATGGAGAAAGAAAATCAAATAAACCTCCATGAAGAGGCGGTCCATGGATTTATCGGTTAGACCCACCGTTGTCGGTTTCAATATCCCGACGGAGAAAGAAAATCAAATAAATCTCCATGAAGAGGCGGTCCATGGATTTATCGGAGCTGAGGACTTAGTCGGTGATGAGGTTAGTGGATTTCAGAGCCAATTATATGTATCCAAAGTGGGAGAAGTGGAAGTTCTGAGCAGCCATTGGAGAAGGAAACGGTTTGTGTATATTAAGATAGTAAAACGACGCCGTTTCACAACATCCAGTTGAAAAAAAAAAAAAAAAAAAAAAAAAAGAAAAAGTACCGACGGTAGGCGACAAAAATGGTCGGCCAGATCTTGCCGTAATTAATAAAGAGATACTAAATAGAAGATTAATCAATTATATATGAAATTATCCTTTATTGTGATTAATAATTAATTATCCTTTATTGTGATTAATAATTAATTATTTATTTAATTAATTATAATATTTGGAGTGCAAGGATTTACTCTCCTATAAAAGGAGAGTTCTTCCAAGAGAAAATGGCATTGCAATTTTCGGCCATCATCACTTGTAAAAGAGAAGAAAATTTTGTTTTTTAGCATGCAGGGTTTTGGAAGAAGAAAACTTTGAGTTTTTCTTGGTGTTGCATATCGAGGAGGTTCGTGTATCAAGAAGGGTGTCCACCAACCGCCGCCCGTTTGGAGAACACATCGGAAGATCGAGAACCTCTTCCCGTTATTGGTAACGTGATCTTAAACCCCGCTTGTAGTAGTTTAAGTCCTTTAATTATGAATTGTGTCATATAAATCGTGATCCATCCGATGCGCATAGATCTAACTCGTTAAGTCCTTAGGGTTTAACAATACCAATGCAGATTTTATCTCACCTTATTACCTAACTATTAATGCAGGTTAGAATTGATAAACTACCAATGCTTCTGTAACAATACCAATGCAGATTTTATCATGATCTATCCGTGTAACAATACCAAATTAACAGATTTTATCTCACCTTATTACTTGCTTTGTGCTTGTAAAGTAATACACTCTTCGCAAACCCTAAGTATATATCAGATGTAATTCACTTAACTCGATTGTATGGATTACACGCGTGAGGATTGAGTTAGTGGTGATATACTTAAAGCTGTTAGTCCGTGATGAACTTAATCGAGTTTAGGGTCTCTTGATTAAAACACCAATAATGCACCCGAACACCCAGGGTGTGATAGTCTTATCCGGATCGGTTGAGAGGTACCTACGTGGGGCATTTATATATGATGGCATTCATATAGGGTGGACCGATTTAATCAGATTTTCGATGTAATTCCGTAATCGAGGAATCTTATTCAATCATTAGATGATCATATATGGATCAACCTTAATCTTGAGGTGATCACGGTGCCGCTTGTCCGGGGTAGTGTTTGATGTGTTAATTACGGTTCACTTAAATATGTGTTCCAAGTCACTCTCATTGGCACTATCTCAGGATGAGTGAGAGTAGTTCGATTTTCACGGACATGGAATCCATTCCTTCCTACGGGAAGTAGAGAGACGATCCCCTTATTTGTTAGCCCTAAGAAAGTGATCGATCCGGGAGTTCACATTTGACTAATTAGCTACTAGTCGAGATATGTGTACTAATTGATCATCGAGGTTGATGGTAAATAAGGATAAGATATTTCGAGTCGGGTTCACGGAGACTTCCCACTCAGAATGGACGATCTATGGAGGGTTAATCCGTATGTAGTGATTATATCAATGGACGCTTATTCACTCACATGGGTTGAGTATAAGTATACATCTATAATCGGTAGAGTCCATTTCGGGTTTATGGTGGCGTAATCCCGGAATTAATAATTAATGTACTTATTACATTCGATGAATAATTAATTATTGGGAGCTTTGGTTATAGGTTCATGGTCCCCGATATGGCTCCTGTAATTCGGATGTTTTTCCTGTTTTGGGCCTCAAATGATAATTAATTGCATTAAATTAATTAATTGATATGCAAAATATTATTTAGTTGAAATTTGAATAATATAATACACTGAAAAGACATTTTTCATGGGCCTAAACCCTAGTGTGTGGCGCCCCTAGCTATTAAAAGGGCAAGAATTGATTTTCTTGTGTGATTAATTATTTACTTGTTAAATAATTAATTAATAAAAGATAATTGATTTGTAATTGATTGATTGATTAATCACAATCTTTTATAAATGGAATTATCCTTTATTGTGATTTCTTTTAATTATTTATTTAATTAATTAGAAACTTGGAAGTAAGGATTTACTCTCTATATAAAGAGAGTTCTTCCAAGACAAAAGATGGTGCAAAATTCCCCCACACTAGAATAAAAGAGAAAAATTTGTTTTTTGTCTTGGGTTTTGGTTGAAGAAAAACTTAGAGTTTTTCTTGAAAGCATATCAAGGAGGTTTCAAATCCAAGGATCGGTGTCCACCAACCACCGTTTGGAGAACAAATTGGAAGATCTTGGCTTCTCTTCCCACTATTGGTAAGATAAACTTAACCCCCTTGTAGTAGTTTAAGTACTTTAATTATGTGTTGTGATGTATAAATCGTGATCCATCCGCTGCGCGTAGATCTAACTCGTTTAGATCTAAGAACCTGCATCCATCATGTGGTATCAGAGAAAGGTTCCATGATTTATATAATCATAATCGTAGTTAAACGATTTAAAGGAGTGGAATTGCATGTAGGTGATATTTTACTTATTATTTTGCATTAATAATTTTTAAATTGCTATGGTTGAAGAGATGGATTGGGGTTGGCACCGTTTTCCCGTTAGATCTATTGTAAACTCATATAAATGATGAAAATTCGTTCATATGAGTATAGGAAATTATGTAATTTATTTATTATTGCAAGTTTAATTTCCTGTAAATAGATCTGTTTAGTAACTGTATAGTTTTTTCGTTTTTTCCGTTGTTTGAGCCGTTAAAACGAAGATCCCTCCGGTCAGAATTAATATTAGAAGCTGATGAACAATCCCACAAATTTTGGTGTCGATCAGAGTCCGTTTGGGTATCCGTTCGTTGCTGCGAAGTGGCTGCTGTAACAGAAAAACGCAGGATTCACAGAAACCCTAACTGTGACTTCTTCGATTTTATGAGAATAATTGGACCGTTCAAATTAAAATCCGACCGTTCAGATCGCATATAATGGAGTTTTGGACGTGAGATAAAATTTTCAGGATGATCGGGATTCATCTTGATCCCCGATCGGCCTTGGGAGTATATGATGCGCTGCTGTAAGAGTCTGTTTCAGCAGCAAGTTGGGCGGATCACTGAGGAAGATTGACAAGTCAAAGCTCCGATCCGACCGTCCATCTTGAAGTCCGAAGAATGAAGATCAGATCTGGAAAGTTTCGTCCCGATCCAAGTTCGTTTGATGTGCCGATCGTCGAAGATTCTTAACAGCTGCAGATTAGAGTTTTAATTTATTTTCGAATAGATTAGTTACGGGGATGCCAACGGTCCATCTCGGTGTTTATTTTCCGCACTAGTATGCATGTGTAGATTGTATGAGTAGAACCGGAAAATTGTCATGACATGCATCATATCATGAATTCCACTCCATATGCATACATGTAGAAATTAATTCGAGGAATTAGTTAGGCATGTATAAAACACACGATTAGTTTTAATTAATTGTTTGATATTAATTAGAAACTAATTAGGGTAAAAACCGAGGAACACGGGTTTTTCAATCGTCGAGGTTGGGTGATGGATTCTCGGTGAATCCGCTCTGCGAAAGCATAAGAGTAAAATCCGAAACCTCGTGGTTAAGGTGTTGGATTCTCGGTGAATTCCACCTTACCTAAGACGAGATTACGTTTTTGTTCCGTAGTGTCTACGTGAATGTTTGATGTTTAAGGATTGGATAATCACGGGCAAACAGGTTCGAAAGTGGTTTAACCACGGTTGGGTGGTCAACGATGAGGCTGCGGCTCAATCGACTTCACCTCCACGTGTGGCGTTTGCACGAAGCAGCAATACCGAGCCATCCGAAGAGCTACTACGGCTCAACGGAGCTCTCCTAGCCTTGACCCGTCCGGCGGCCACATATGTTCTAACGAATAGGTCGGGTGGGCTAGCCCACATAACCGACAACATTCGGGCCTATGATTTATTGTTCCTTAATGTAACATCAAGTCCAAAGCGTGATCGATAAACCCACCACTTTTTCAAAATATTGAGTGGGAGCGGAGAGGCGACGGCCGACCCACGGCCTCATGTTGACACAAGCAACGTGAGAGAATGGTGACGCTCGTGCGGCTTTGATTTCGCCCCTAAGGAAGGCCTTCACCGCTATCAAAATTCAAGGCTTGGTCTCCGAAAGGATAGGATTTTGGGTACTCATTGAGTCACCGACCGACCCTGGCGCGGCACACTCTGGGGGTCTATCTAAAGATCTAAAACAAGAGGTCACACTCATAAAGCGGTATTTTGGTAATACCTTGGGTGAAAAGGAAAGGTGATTGATGATCACAAATGAGATGTTCGATTCTCAAGTTGATCTTCAATATTAATCGAAACCTCTTTGACCTACCCTAAGGCGGCACTGAGGTGAGAGATTAAGTCCTTGGAACGGTAGGATAGACTATAAGTACTTAGTTTATGTTCCTAAAATTTATTAGTAGTGTATGATTTGGATTTATTTTCTGTCAATTTTATTTACAACTATTTATATATCTCTCTAGGGTGCTAGACTGCTAGTGTAAAATTGACTAATAATGACTTCGTTAAAAAGTGGTAAGTAACTAGAACGTTGTATTTATTAATCTAACATGCCATTAATTTTTGGAAGGGATATTTCTCTTGAGCCTTCAAAACATAAGTGACATAAATAGGTATAAACTATTGCCACTCGTCTTGAGCGAGAGACAACCGTGAGTTAGTTTGAAAGATGCTTGGGACGATAAATTCTTCTAGTGAATTTTAATTGTGTAGTGTGCCACGAGAAATTTTCTAATAGAAAAATTAGAGAATCATAAATTAAAGTGTCATTAGTTAGACGGTATTTGGAACCGATAAAACCAGGGAGCTTTTGTCTTATGTTTTTCTAATTTAGAAAATTAGTCCCATTTGGTAACGCTTTCATTAAACATCCCACGAGTTCACGAGTAGTGTCTACTCAATTGAATCGCTAGTTCAAGATTATTTCCTTTTAAGGAAAGTTGAGAATGGGAAAGAATGTACGTAAGTGT
Organism: Gentiana macrophylla; assembly: GCA_026214975.1. Taxonomy (NCBI): domain Eukaryota; kingdom Viridiplantae; phylum Streptophyta; class Magnoliopsida; order Gentianales; family Gentianaceae; genus Gentiana; species Gentiana macrophylla. The sequence continues at coordinate 125,410,078 of CM047805.1, forward strand.
TAATCATCTTAACTAAAGTTTTGAGGCTAAACCGAAACATTAATTAAAGAAAGTATAGGATAAGGAAAGTGATTTGGATCACTAACCAATGAATCTTAGCGACTTTCTTAACCGAGTAACTTGACTCGGTAGCTTAGTTCTTTGGAAGAACAAGGAAGTTGTGCATTAACGATTAATAAAGTAACAACGGGCGTAATTTCGGCTACAATAGTGGGAGTGATATAAGGAAATGAATTTGGATTCTATCTCTTGAATATCACGAGAAAAATTTATTTTTCTGCTTACAGAATCGTTGAAACAAATGGATTCACTTTCAACTCGATATATTGTTGCCTCATAGAAAGTGAATATGACATTTGTAGTACGAATCCAAGACTCGGACTTTTGTTTGATAAAGTCGAACCACTAAGAAAAATTTGAATAAGTATAACACATCTAAAACTATTAAAGGTAAAAGGTTTCCGTATTAAGATAAACGACCTTTCAATATCTATTAATTAGTGCATATATCCAGAGACAAGACTCCTTGACCGCTAAGGGTGATTCTATCTCCGGTCTTTAGATTTCGGATCGAAGAGGAGTAACATCTTTGGTTTTTCGTTTGGATTTTGAAGGCTCCCTATTGCTCTACTACAAAAAAAACGTCATCCGAAGGCTCCAACCGACAACGGGTTTGAAAATTGCACACAATCAAAATCTTTACGAGCGAAAAATTCTACTTCTGTTTGAGGTAATGAAACACGAAATCTATAGGTCGTTACTTGTTACTTTCTTTCAAGCACATTCATGTAAAATTGGTTGGTGCTTTTGCATTTACTCCCCTTTCCTCTTCCTCACGTATGCTATTTCAATTTTTTTCCCTTGCAAAGGATGTGCATATGGCTTTTTTTGTGTGTGTGTGTGGTTAAACGCTTCAATCGTTATGCATATTATAGTGTGGAGCGTTTATTATTGGATGATGATGTACTCCAGAGTTGTATTTAACAAAAACTCTAATATTTTAATGTACTTATTGTGTTCAAAAAATATATATAGTACCTTGTGCAATTCATATTCTGGTTAATTGAATGGTAATTATGCAAAAAAAAAAACTTTTGAAAACAATTGTTCATAAGCTTGCATAAGCACCTTTTGAATGTTTTCTGGTTAATTGAATGTTGCATTTGTGTTTTAGCTGCTTAAAGTAGATTGGTACAATTTTATGGTATATTTGGTAAGAATGTTATTGGGTAAGAATTTATTGAGTTGTAGATTGGTTTTAGAACTACACGGCTAAGTTAGTGGGTACTGTAGATGTATAGTAGACATTAATACTCATGTATAAGCTTGCATAAGCACCTTTTGAATGTTTTCTGTTATATTGTTAGAGGTTTATTTGGTTAAGCCTTGGTTAAAGCATGCTTGCTTGAACGACATGTTAAGTCTAAAAAAAAAAATTGTCTTCCAAATAATCTTGCTTGGGTTTGTGTTAAGCTTTTGTATACGTTAGCTTCATTAGTCATTGGTGCTTCTCATACTTATTGATTGTAAACTTTAATACTTTATGTCAATAGGGTAGACAAAAATTGTTGTTATGTACTTGATGTGAATGAGAGGTTCAGCTTTTTAACCTTCCTTTTACATTCAGTTACATGTAGGGTAAGTGATCTTGATAACAAGGAAGAGAATTCTTGTTTGCATTAGCCCAACCTCGGTGATTGCAATGGCTCATCAACGGGTATTTGTGATGGTTTGGAACAAAATTTGAATTGTAAATCTTCACTTCATGGGTGGTTCATAAATTGTGTATAGATATCACACGCCCGATTTATTTATTTGTGACAAAGAAGCCACGATAAACCAAAAACCTCTTCACAACATTAGCCAAGAGGGACTCAACTCTTTATTTGCAGTAGAGATTTTTTTAAATGATTTTTGCCAACAGATTGCCTATAATCAAATACAATAAGGTAGCCTTGCATTGCATGTAGGTAATTTAAATATTGTCATTATGCATTTTAAGCATGCTGTGAGGTATAGTTATAAATAATAAATGTTAAATACCTTAATTAGGTTCAAATATTTTATCAACTTTATGGTTATGGTTTTTTTGTATGTGTTGGTGAATCATCTACGAAGGTTGTATGTATTAGTTTCATTATGCTCTTGAATAAAAGAATTAAGTCATTTTTTTTTTTTTATCAATAATAGTGACTTTTGTGCATAACTTTGTCTGCATATCAACCTACTTGCAAGTCAGCCGTAGGTTATTTCATTGTACGTAGTTTTTCATACGGCAACTACAAAATTTATTTTCTTTATGCTTGTAGTCATTGTTCATGTAGAGTATTAACATATACACAAATTTTAATTATAGGTCGGCCACTTATGGATGTTGGGATAACAATATACGATAAGCGGTGGTGTGTTTTGTGACATACTTTGATAGGGTCCTTCGTGGATAAAACTGAAAGAACTGAACTATCCAGTGTTGCAATTATACTCACAAGAAGAAATCTTTCAAGCTGTTCAGATGCAGGTGCACACAGTTGATGCTTACAATGATTGTATTTCATTTTGTAACTAATGGTAAATGAACAGTAACTATCATATGATGTCTTATTCAGCCTATGTATCTTTTGAACTGTATGACTTCATATTAATAAAAATCTATGACTGTTTCATTTTTATAAATGCAAAAATATTCTACACATTTGCATTTAACTGATGACGAGGTTGATAATTAACATCTTATACAATTTAGTGGACGATACTTTATTAATTTCTGAGATTGTGATAATTTTCGTAAATTACCGATGCATGTTATCAAATACCATGAAATTGAGTGGGACATTCCTACGGCGGAGTATTATTTTTTGCGACTATTTTCAGGCTGTAATATTTTTATGTCACAAATCCGTGGGTTTTCTTGTGGCGGAACCATGTTATGCAATACGTCACTTTTCCGAACTCCATAAATGTGTCCATAAAAAATAAAAAATAAAAAAGATTACTTATTCAGTATAGCATTTCGATTAGTCTCTATTTTACACCTACTCACGCAGTCATAGTCCATCACCCGAAACTTAACTCCCGAAATCTATGGTAAGATAATCCAACTTCTTCCTCCGCCCAATTTCTTCCTGCACTTCCCAAATTTTTCAGATCAAATGCTCTTTTCTTCTTAATATATAAAAAAAATTCCTATTTTCAATTGTCAAAGCAGCATCAATCAAAACTACTTAATCCTTCTTTCAATAAATCGTTTGAAGATGGAATACATAGATCCAACATAATTCTTGTGGTATCTAATTCCTCCTAAGGCAGAGCAAATCGGACTGTTGCTGTGAAAAATTCAGGTGATATGATGATGAGAAAGAAGTTCATGGGTGGTGGAGGTGATGGTCCAGTACCGGCGGTGGCTGTTTCATGGGGGTGGTGGTATTTTTAATTTTATTTTTTTAAAGAGAATAAATATATGCTGACTGATTTATTTTTGTATAATTAAAGGGTATAATAAATTTTCATTTTTAGGATTGTAGAACATAACGTGGATGTTGGTGTGATTGTGATGCCACATAGATCATTTTCTATTCTTTTGATGTATAATGACAATGGGAATGGGTAAACCATTGTGAGTGCTCTTAGCATTATTGGTCATCGTCTCTCGTATTTTTGAACTGGGATCGTCTGCTGTGTATTGACTCCTGCTGTGGCTGCTGTGAAGTAAAACGGCGTCGTTTCGACGCAAAACAAAGCCGTTTTGCTGTGTTGTTGTTGTTTTTTTTTTTTTTTTTAAAGTTCGCAATCAAAACGGTGTCGTTTTCTTATCACGGAACGGCCTGCTGTATATTCACCACAGCAGGCGATCCGGTCCCCGTATTTTCACCTGCTCACGAAATAGCGAAATAGAAATTCCTTGGGACGATTGAAGAGCAAATTGGACGATGGACCTTGCCGAAGATATAGTTTTTCAGATCCTATTGAGATTGCCGGTGCTATCGCTGCTCCGGTTCAGATGCGTTTGTAAACGGTGGTGTGCGGTGATAGAAAGCTCATTTTTCAAGGACACCTACCTCTCTCTCCGACGTGCAAGGCCCGTGGATGAGGAAATACTGGGTTTGAATGTGAAATATAAAAACTGGGCTATTGATAAGATTTTTGTGACCGGTTGTTATAGTGATTACGAATCCTTCCTCCTTTCTGCTTCGGGACAACCGCCATCATCTAATGATTTTGAGATCCCAGCCTGGTCACCACCACCATCTAAACATCCTGAGAGACCATCAGGTAATCGTTTCAAAATTATCAGTTATGTCCATGGCTTAATTTGTGTTCGGGGTGAAAATTGGTTTGATATAACAATAGTGAATCCTGCACTTAGAGAATATAGAAAACTCCCCATTCCAAACCTGGGAGGATTTAAACGTGACGCACAAGGTATGGGATTTGGTTATGATGATGTTACTAACGAGTATAAAGTGGTTGCAATAGTAACCGTTTTTGAAGAAGATGGTTATGAATCTCCTTATAAACACCTAGGCTTAGTGTATCGTCTAAGCACCAACTCTTGGACAATATTGGGTGACATGTCTGGGTTTATCTCCGAATGTTATGTGTCGAGTCCTTTCCGATACTTTATGGGTCTTCCTTGTGAACAACGTCAAGAATCTATCTTCTCCCATGGATCCATCCATTGGTGCATCGGGTCCTTTCCGTTTGACCCTGTTTTCGGGATACTTGCTTTCAACACGACTAATGAGTTATTTCATGAGATTCAATTTCCTCATGGCTGGACAAGTTACGAATATAGCCACGATATAGACAACGCGATATTTCCTTTTCTTTTTAGCGTTGATAAATCCACCATTGCCTTGGTGGGTTATACAAGTTATAATAGCTCTGCACCAATAATTGAAGTATGGGTGATGAAAGAATATGGTGACAGTGAATCTTGGACTAAAGTGCATTCAATAAGTTGTCTAAAAATTAGAAGAGCATTATCTTTTTGGAGAAAAGATAAACTTCTCCTTATAACAATGGAAGGCTTTTTTATTTGTTACGATTTACTCAAAGGCCAACTATGCGAACAAGAACAATGGGTTAACGGATGGGACGATGACGGATGGGAAATACATCTTGTAACTGGCCATGAAAGTTTTGTTTCAGTCAAACCAGTCTAAGAAGACGACGGATCATATTGGAGTACAAACTAAAGATCTTTTCACCGTTGCAGGTACTTCTGATGATGTTACTTTGTGTGTGTGTGTGTTTTTTTGGTAATCAAGTTACTGGTAATATAACAATGGGAGCAGTTTTGGCAATGTCTGTTCTTAGTCTTTTAAGAAGTACCTATTATTATTAGTCTCAAATGAAAAACTGCTTTAGGATTTAAGATGGGGGGAGTTAAAGAGGGAAGTGGAATTTGGTTCATATGAAAGATGTGGCTTATGATATATTTATTGTTTGGATATTTTTGCAGAATTTTTGTCATAAAATTGAGTTTGAATGAGCTCCAACTTTAACAACTCATGTTTACACATTTTTACATCATTGATCATTTTAAAACGCCATGTCAATCACATTTAATCAATCAATGGTGCAAAAATGTGAGATGTGGGACTTGCATTTCTCAAAAGAAACAAGTCTTGCATCCTCTGGAACTTGCATTTCTCAAAAGAAACAAGTCTTGCATCCTCAGTGCATTGAGTAGCAATGTTAGTTTCGTAACAAAACGTTACTACAACAAAGTTATACAAGACACCCATCCACCATTGATTGACATAGGAATTCCTCGTCGAAACTAAGTAGTTACTTGTTTTGTATGAATTGTGTAATTTAATCAGTGAAACGTGTGAATGGTGGAAAGACAGCTTGCGCACCACCTGTAGCAAATAGATAATTTTAGACCCAATCCGTAGATATCATTCAAAAACTGCATTCTTAAAAGAAAAAACTCTGAATATAAACTTCTTCTCCACCATATGAAGCCGTTACACTCCATAGTTATCATTCACAATCGTTGATTATCGATACCGATTGATTAACGATTAAAGATGATGATTGTGGTCATGACTTGAGCAAGTTTTTTAGCGTCTTATTACCGAAGTTATTGAAATATCACCGAGAAAGAAAGGAAATGCCAAAGGAATTCTTTGTTTTTGTTTTTCGGTATTTGTGATACTTGTGGTAATCAAGTATGTATGTTGTGAAACTCTCTCTCTCTCTGATAATAAACCACAAGGCATGCGTCGATGTCGATCTTACGGGTGGTCTTCCGTCAGCTCAAACCAAAATTAAAATTCTTCATCCAAGATACATATGTTTGTGTGAGAGTGAGACCACAATTCAGTGGTAAAATCCCTGAAGCGAAGATAATGAAATCAAACCCATTTTATCTCAAGGTTGTGTGAACCATACTAAATGACACAAAAGCTGATGGGACAATTGCATGGAGGAGGATACCTTAAAGTGCAATGCAAGCAACGTAAACCAGTAATCCAGATCGAACCTTAACTTACAAAGATCAATGTATTTACGCAGTCAAATCATTGTTCCGTGCCATATTCGGAAAATATAATAAGTAGGAAGTTATCAAGAAACGGAAAAGGTGGCACGGTTGGTCAACATGGAGAGATTCCAAACGCCCGTCCTAGACTAGAGCTTAATATGAAAATCCAACAAGGTAAACTTCAACATAACTGACCAACTCCTTCATGTTACGAAAATGCATCGTGTGCGAAGAGATTTACGAAACAATTCCATGATTATCGAAAGTGATTACAGAACAATAAAATACAAAAATAAAATTACGAAAATAAAAACTCGTTTTATTCAATAGATCGAACAAAATAAACTATTACGGTACAAATCTTAATCGAAACAAAATAAAAATAAACTTACAATGCATAAATTAAAGGACTAGAAAGCAAACCGATACGAATAAGGTTACTCTTTTCTTAAAACAAATTTCCACAGTCTTGCGCCCACGGTAGTTACAATTGTCTCCTAAGATACAACGACTTAACGCCTCGGATTTAGAGGCATTTCGAAAATCTGAGCTTCGGCGAACCTACAGAGTGTTCCGACTTCTTTTCGACGACTCAAGAACTAAGACTATTGGACTTTTTGTAGTGGAGATTACAAAAGAAAATTCCTCAAAACGGCTAGCCGCATAAATTATGTCCTATAGACTTGCTCACGTAAAAAAAAAAAATTGGATGTTAGTTTGAATGTGTTAATTACCTAATTAATCTTCATGCGTATCTCATTCTAAAGGAATACATACGTGCTAACTCTCCCTTTTGTTTTAAAATTAATAGTAACACCCGAACCGAGACGGTGTTTATTAAAGAAAGATAAGGACATGCATTTACTCAAAAAGGCAACTGTCCTAATTAAACAAGATGTTGAAACAACAACAAGCTCAGGCAATAAATTCAAATAATGCAACACATTCAAGATAAATCACAAGTTATAGGATCAGCAACATTCAAAAAAAGGGATAAGCCAGCCTTACCCTTTCAGGCATTTAGTCAAACAGTTTCACCAAAACACTACAAGATAGAGCTGATAATGAGTCCAAAGTCAAACAAATATCTGTAATTACGGTGATATAAGGGGAGTTGGAGTGATAAGGATGCAAAAAATCACAGCATACGCATAAAAATTGAGTTGAATATGCAAAGTGTTTAAAAGTCCTAGAGTTTATCTTCTACCTTTCAAAAATTGTTATCTATTTCATGTACTTAGTCATAGTTATAAAGAAAGCAAGTCCTAGATTACTATAAATAAGGCACAGCACTACTGCAATTGTAATTAAGAAAACAGATCAATAAAATTGACATACCATTTATTTCTATTCAGTTCTTATTTTTTCAGTTTTTCTCATGGTATCAGAGCCAATAGGTGCTTGATCACCACATATTACAACACAACGATGACAACCCTGTCATTGAATGTCACTAGCTTCATCTCCCTTAAATTTACATCTAGAAATTATCCCTTATGGCGTGAGCAAGCCCTTTCCCTTGCTGAGAGTCAAGATCTAATAGGTCATCTCAATAAAGAGGACCCTTCACCACAACAGTATAATTCTGTCCCTGCAAATGCAGCAGCAGGGACAACTGCTACTCAAACAATAAATCCTGAGTATGAAAATTGGAAAAAGGCAGACAGGCTCTTACGGGGATGGCTTATTGGGTCTCTCTCAGAAGAATCCCTCAGTTTAGACACAACACAGGCAGTTTGGGATGCTCTGAAGACCGCATATGCACAAGATTCCCAGGAGAGGGAATTCAACCTTAAGCAGCAAGTAACATACATGAGAAAAGAGGATGACAAGACCATTACAGAACACATCCAACACTTCAAAAGTTTATGTGATAGCCTAGCAACTATTGGAAAGCCTATATCAGATCAAGAAAAGGTGTAATTTCTCCTAACCAGCCTTGGTCCCAAATATGAAGTTTTCACAACAACCATGCTAAAACCACCGAGGCCCTTATATACATAACTGGTCTCCCAACTCCAGAACTTTGATCAAAGAAGATCCTGGTTCTCTATCAAGGAATCTGAGACTCAATCCTTGTCACATATGCCGTTTTATGGACAAAGGCCACAACAACAAAGTGAAGGTTCTTCTAAATTCAACTCAGCAGGAAGGGATTTTAAAGCTCAACAAAACAAATCTAGGAGCGGAGGTACCAGCAATCAAGGGAAAGTCTTCAAGAGAATGACTAGAGCAGAAAGAGAACAGTACAAGAATGAGACATGTGCACATTGTGGTGTAGCAGGTCATGTTGCAAGAATCTGCTGGTGAAAGTCAACGGACTATGAAGACAACATACCAAAGGCCCTATCAACTCTAACACTGGACAACACCATTACAGATACAGAGTGGGTCATGGACACTGATGCCTCCAAGTCCAACCACATGACAGGTTAATCCCTTACTTTTACATAACCTTGTAGAATATGAAGGAAGTGATTATGTTTTAGTTGGTAATAGAGCACAATTAGATATCAAAGGAATAGGAGAATTGCATATTTATAATAGTGACTGCCTCTATCATAATAAAAAAAAATGTACTATTAGTTCTTGCTATCAGAAAGAATCTCATGTCTATGAGTCAGTTAACCATACAATACTCTACACACTTTTTGTTTAATAACCGTGATTGTATTCTTAAGGAAAAGACAACAGGGCAGGTTTTTGTTAAGGGACATCGTAAAGGGGACCCTTATATCATCCCCAGCAAAGTGGAGGCACTCTTCTCTCACAGGTTTAGGTCATGCACAACAGAGATGGCATCAAAGATTAGGGCACATTCAATTTCCTACTGTTCAGATTTTGCAAAATAAAGGCCTCATTGAGGTGTTAGGCAAAAATAAACAGGAGCACCTCTGTGAAAGTTGCCAACTTGGAAAACTTAGCAAACTCCCTTTCATTCAATCAAAATATATCAGTTCTAGTAGTTTTGATTTAATACATTGTGATTTGTGGGGCCCTGCCGCAGTGCATTCTTTAGGAAATTTTAAATATTATGCTTGCATGGTGGATGATTATACCAAATATATGTGGTTTATTCCTTTAAAACATAAATCTGATTTTTTTAATGTATTCATTTCTTTTGAAAAATATGTGTATACACAATTCAATAAACACATAAAATAGTTTCACTCACGATGGGGTGGGAATTTATTAACAACAAATTAGCCACACACACCTCATATATCGAGTATAGTCCACCTCATTTCTTGCCTCTCACACCTCTGAGCAAACATGCATGGTTGAAAGGACACATAGGGCCATTAGAGAATTATGGATGACCATGCTTTTCCACAACAGACACCACTTATCTCTTTGGGTTGAAGCCTTCTCCACAGCAGTTTACACTTTAAATAGACTGCCATCCTCTGCCCTTTGGTTTAACTCGCCTATTATATGCTCTTCAATAGTGTTAGGAAATCTACGCGGGAAATCAGCGGAATTTAAAATTTATTTCTTTTTTAACCAGGATCGACTTCGTTTAAGCAACAAGCATAAAATAAGTAGACTGAGAAATGCCTTGGATGATCTAAAATAGATCGTTGCTTTGTCTATGGTTGTAGTTTCTGCACGAAGCCGCTCAAGTGTTCAGCCTCTACCTGTGACGCCCCTATCCCGGATACCGAGTCCTTATCCGAAAAAGAACGCCCGGCATGCATATAATTAAAATTTAATCTAATTATATACGTAAGCCTTACGTAGTCAAACATCAGAGAACAAGCAGAAGACAAAAAGACTGACTCGGGTAACTTAAACAACTAATAAACGATCGAAAGTAACACAGGTTGCGACTATTACATCACCAAAAGACTTCACTATAACCATCAAATACCATAAATCCACTACATGTTGATAACCTTAACTCAACTCAATGATTTCTATCTTTACAAGGGTAAGGAAATCTACACCGAACGTAAAGCAAATAAAAAGCAACGGACTTCATCTGCATCATCTTCGGGTCACTCCGTTGTGGCCTCGAAAACAACCTACTAATACACCACCTTCTCGGGGTGGGAACAATAAAGAAGAGGGGGTAAGTACATACGTACTTAGTAAGAGGTAGAAGAAACGGTTACAATAAATAGCAATAAACGTATATAATTATAACATGACATATCTACAATCACTACCACATAGGTTGTAATAGTATAGCTCTCTCACCCTCTACAAGCTCCGTAGTATATCCTCACACAAATAAGGTTTGTTACATCAATATCAAAGGACACTGTGCATGGTGAGAATGCACCGAGACATATTAAACACCTCTCAATGGGCATGGACTTAGGTCTACATGTGGGAAGTTGCACGTTGTCCCTTGACACATAACTCAAAAGAGTTGCAAGGTTCCCATGCTTCGATTTAGAAACGTGCCTTACCAATGATATTAACGTTTTAGCTTTTAGACAACCACATATGTATTTACAAGTTAAGTACTAGCCACCCGATTCATTCATGTATAAGGCTCTTTAGGGACTTCTAGTCCTAGACAACTAATTACACTACCTAGCACGTTGTAAAGAGATCATTGACTACTAAGTCAATGTCCCATAAGGCCTAAACAAAGCCTTCCGGTGCTCCCACCTTCTCCCATGAGAGGTCTCGGTTGTGGTGCGATTTGATACCAAGGCTACTGAAGTCGATGTTAGACATTGTCAATTAACATATAATGCTCCATAAGAACATACAAACCACATCGTATCGTGTAATACACGTAAAACCACAAAATTAATATAATACACTTTTATCGTAATATATACTGCATTTCTACTATAACCATTAAACATATATAATACCTTGTTGTGCATATATTCTTAGTACATAAATTAAATAAAGTTATTTACGTACATAATATCTATTAACTTATGGAAATTAGGGATAAGGACACAATCTGGAATATTTTTAAGAATATGATATACTTGCATAATTTTTATAGCGATAGAATGCATGAATCCGAAAATGAATCTCTAGTGAATCCGAAATCGGTGAATTTACGTTGAATTCGAAAGTGAATCCAAAAATTAGTGAATTTCGACAATGAGTTTTGAAAATTAGTGAATTTCGATAAGTGAATTTCGTAGTGAATTTAAACAGTGAATTCGAAACAAGTGAATTTCGACGAGTGGATAAATAGTTTTGTTCTTTACGCAAAAAGTTTTAAAAGATCGCCCTTCTACTCAATTGATTGAAATATTTTTATCCTAACGTTAACTTAACTACATCAATAATTCCTCTTTTTCTTTCCTGGAAAAACATGTTCGAACCCATCACCATTAATCATAGCCCTAATCTGCTTCACATATATGTATACTTATTATATATATCAGCGTGTGTATACTTTCAAAGTAAAAGTCTCTGATTTACTACCCATTAATTGCATCCAACTTGCAGAACTCTCTAATTTGCCTAATTATATTTAATTGCATAAATAACATGATCAAAACCCACTATAACCTTCTCAGCGGGTCAACCCCATTCAATTGGCTAACCTTTAAATATTCTTATCAGATCATACGGATCGCAGCAAACACAAAACATTTATATTTTTATTTCTGGTTTCACACAATTATATATACCGAACGACACCAAACAACTCTAAACACTTAACAACCATTATACAATAACTCTACTCGTTTAGAACACCCCTTACCTTTGGTATTTCGAAAGCGAATTCGAAAGAAAAATGGATAGTAAAAAGCTTCAATCCTCAATTCCAACATCTTCTACGAATCACCTACGATAATTGACCATTACACTACGATTATGAACGGATCTATAATTAGGGCTAGGAAAGAAAACTTACCGAAAAAAGGAACGGTTGGTATCGAAACGATCGCCTCCTTGCGGTGATCAATTTCTTCTACTATGGTCTGCCCTGAAAATCAACCATTAAACTCCGAATTTGGAAAACGGCGACCGAACTTTTTTTTTTCTTTTCTTTCTTCTTTCTTGTTCTTGCCGTCGGCTTGCCCGTTTTCAGAAAATTTGTTGTTTTAAAATCTAATGATTAATTTAGGTAATGGTTCCATTTTATAACCATTAATTAGTCATTAATCAAAATCCTTTTTAATTAAATCCTTTTTAATTAAATAAATAGGTTAAATAATAATTAGGTCATTGTACACATACCCAATTACTATTTTACCATTTCTGAAAATTCGGGGTGTTACATCCCCCCTTTTAACACAAGTTTCGTCCTCGAAACTGAACACAAGTGGAGGTATTTGATCTCTGGAACTTCACAAATGCCTCGTCTTCTATAACTCATGTTACCTCTGTCGGTGTGACTGCTTCAATGACCCAGGGCTAGCTGTGCGTCTTCCTTCTAAGCTTTCTTCTTCTTCCATCTTCCTAATTCTTCTACCAGTATTGAGCTATTTTGAGGTTGTGATGGCCCACTTCAATCTTCTCGTTCGTTTTCCGTAACAACTCTGGTTTTGTATTCTATTATTGATCCACTTCATCCCAGAAAACTATCTTTTTACGCTTTCCTCCAAGCAGAGCTTCAACGGTGACATTGGATGTCGATGTCAAAAGCAAATCTATCTTTATCTTCGTAGAAGGCCTCAATCATTGTTGTTTCAACTCTCTCGCGTACTGGTTTCTTCGGGATGAACTGCATTGGTATCTTGTGGGCTTCATTCATCACTATCTTCCTCAGCCTTCCATATTCGGAATGCAAAGCCGAGTCTGTTTTTGAAGATTGCCATCTTCCTCTAACTCGTGACCACTGGCTGGTTTAGTTCTGGGCACTCGCTTGTGATTGACAACATATGGATCTTCATATTGTTTCTTCACGATCTTATCAACTGCCTTAAATATTGCAATCAACGGCACAACACACTTAATTTGCTTCTGTTTGCTGACTGAATCAGGGTTGTTTAGACTTCCAACTGGTCTGCAAAGCTTGGCACTATCGACTTCTTTTTTTCTTGACTTCCCTCACTGCGGTACAAGCTTGTTGTGGAACTGCAAGGATTATGGCTGGAGGGTTTTCGAGACTTTTGGGAAGAGAGAAACGCACAGTTGCCATACTTTCTCCCTATCGGTCTGATCCAATCTTTGTGGCGAGGAAGTTAAAGAAAACACATCGCTTCTCTAAGAAGTGTTTCAGGAAAGGGTCTCCGAGGCGGCGGCCTTTAGACGTTTTGATTATACCAAGGGAACACATGCTGGCAAAAAAATAGGGAGTTATGAATTATCTGACAAAAGTTCTGAGGACGGTGCCGATGTTGAAACAACAAAAGCTGAAAAGTGGCACAAACTAGGAAAGGAGAGATAAATGTTTGAATTTAAGATCAATTGGTTTAGACTTAACCATTATCAGTTAGATTTTTCTTTGGTATTTTTTTTTTGAAAAACCGAAAAAATTGAGACGTGGCAAGTTGAGCACCAAGGTGGGAAGTGAACTTGGTAAGCTGAAGTAGAGGTAATAAATTTTCAAAACAAGGGAGGTTGAATGGGTTACAACCAAAAGAAGATGATTCCAGGTTGATGTAAGTAAGAGATTAGTTCAAGATTGAAGGATGAGCGTTGTATCGTAGTATAAAAGATAATCACTAAAAGAAAAGTAAAAATATTATCTTGTAGATGAATTCTTTTAAGGAAGTGGAATTCAGCAAGATACGGTAGTCTGCAAAGGAACTCAGACTGTTAAAAAGGGAGATAGCAAGCTTTTACATAAGCCCTTAAAAAGTGGGACGTTCAGAGAAACATAACATGATGGCCTTGGATACATTTAACACGGGAGGAAAAGAATATATGACTTGAGAACATTAAGCAAGTGACCTTATTCGTTAATAATTTGATTAACAAAATGGTTGTTGGCGAACTAAGAGAGTTCTAAATTCGCATGAATGTTGTAGAGGAATCATTCCACAACAGAAAAACAATACAAAGGTACAAGGCCGAGCACCTCAAGGACTAAATAACTGGGAAACGTAAGAAGAGTAAGAGTCTCAACATATAGAAGTTACGGGGACAAAACGAGTACACCAAACGGTCTTAGAATGAAATGAACACTTGTCAAGAAGTGTCCAAGTTTGTATTAGTCAAAGTGAGGCCATTCAAGATTTAAAGGGTATAGAGTTTTCCTCAAGATAATGTAGAGGAAAATCAAAAGTTTTGAAAAAAGGGTGCATGATAAACGAGCTTTGGAGTGAAGGAGAATAGAGACTTAAGAAATGTCGGATGAAGTTTGATTTCATAGAATTAGTTCAAACTTTCAAAACAAGTGTGAAAGATTGATGATCCAATTCAAAGGGTTCAAAGTTGCACCACTCGGGAGGAATAGTACACTGCTAATGAATAAATGCTCAAGGTTATCCCTTATGAGGGAATGAAAGGTTAAAATAAAATAGACATTTCAACCGGTGCCACAAAATATTATAGGGAAAAAAGACGGACGAAGGAATGTCGAAAGGTATGTCTGTCGGTTCATGGCTCTAAATGGCCCGAAAGAGATTTCAAACTGAAAGATACAAGGTGCATTCCTTTGAATTGAAATTAATAAAATTTTGGGTGTTCAAAAGTTCGTTGGCTAGATTGGTTCAGAAGGCTCCTGGCACATGGCTACCTTCTGTATGAAATTGGTTTAGCATAAGTTGTCAGAATGTTGACGGTAAGTAACTGAAAAGAGGTCTCATGGTAGGATTAAATTTGACTGGAACAAAAGGAAGATATGCATACCATAGAGGAACAAGCAGCATTAGGTGAAAAAGTTACAACATCGACACTACCCTTAGGAGGGAAGTTGTTAATGAACACAAGTAGGGAGAATGTTTTAACGTTGGAAAGGTTCAATAAAATTGAGCTTGAAAGAAGGAATGGGAGTACAACAATACAAAATTAAAGGGTACTTGCCTCGTTTTGGAAAGTAAAAAGTTGCGAACTTTTCAAAGAAAGAACTTATGGAGGTAAGTCTCTGAGATAATTCATGACACAAGATGGGGAGTAGTTGCTGGACTCAAGGATCTCGAGTAAGGAATCAAATGGGAAGTAATTTACTAAAAAAATGCATGATTGAAGAAAGGCATAAAAGGATTAAGCTTCATGCGTGCGGTACCAGAAGGTAACGTCTTGGCGCTTGTTTATATCTGTAAAATAAACCATAACGTTAGCCTCACAAACACCCTTCTAAAAGACCTGACTCCGGGGAGATCAAACTCCAGGGATCAACTTCTTGAACATAAAATTCATAACTTATCACTCTCTTAGCCTTGGCCTTAAGTCAGGAGGTGAAGGTTCTTTTTTAGGCGGTTGGAGTTGAAATTTACTCCGAATCTGTCGTTATCGACTTGTGCAGCCCAAAATAAAAGGAATT
Organism: Gentiana macrophylla; assembly: GCA_026214975.1. Lineage (NCBI taxonomy): Eukaryota > Viridiplantae > Streptophyta > Magnoliopsida > Gentianales > Gentianaceae > Gentiana > Gentiana macrophylla. The sequence continues at coordinate 125,425,926 of CM047805.1, forward strand.
TGAGCATGATCAAAAGAGGAAAGATTTAGGTACTGTAGTTTCTCATGTGATAGCAAAAGGTTGGAATTTGTGAATGTCAGGAAATTAGTTAAAAACAATTATTGTTGCCGAGTGCAAAAGCTGTCAGAATTTCTAGATTATTAAACACCGATTCAGATTGCAGTTTGTGATCAAACGAAAAGGAATTTGGACTTGATTCCATAAGGAAAGTTATAGATAAAGGTGTTGTATGTAACATATCAAAAATTCAGGTCAATTGAAGGCATTTAACCTGTTCAAAACAGAAGAAGAAGTGAAAGTGCTGCTGCAGATTTTCTAGACAGAGTGTCCGGCATCAACATGGATTTTCTGACCCATCCACAATGATTATCGAGTTGATGTAAAAAGAGAAATTGTAGACAAAACAGTGATCTACTATTCTGAAAATTTTCAGGATGTTGGAGCAATGGAAACTGTTTTACATGAAAGGAAAACACAGGAACAAAATCATTGGCCTGTGTTGGATAAAGTTAACTCCAAGGACGATGAAAACCATGTATTAAAGCAAGAAACCTTTAACGCTGGTGTTTGAAATGAATGATAAGTACTTGGAAAGGATAGAATTGTATATGGAGTTCGTGTGGAACCCATATCGAGCAAAGCAGGGTCAAAGAATTTTAATAAACACAAACCATGTAATAGTGAAAAGAGAAAGTGGAGGATACGTAGAGCTGAATCAAATGTCCTTCTCTACAAAGTCAGCCACCCAAAAGTAGGCTTAGATATTCGTGTGTAGAATAACGTGAGGGGATCACAATGGGAAGTGTAAAGAAAATTCAACCAAGAGGATCTCAACTTAATGGTGTAGGCATAAGACTCCGATCCCAAAGATTTACTTAAAGAAGTTTTACTTAGGCTTAGGTTACATGGTTTGGCTTAGAGACTTCAACCCTAAGAGGTTCATTTCTTAACGGACTAACTTAAGAGGGTCTACACTTAAAAGATCTAACTCAAGATTCCCATCTTACGCTTTCTAAACACGACTAGACCGTATCTTAAGAGTTTAAGTCCTATGCAATGTGTTACTTGCCGCTCGATGCAATTAATCGGTGGACGCCCTATCTCGGATACCGAGTCCTTATCCGGAAAAGAACGCCCGGCTTACGTATATAATTAGATTAAATTTTAATTATATGCATGCCGGGCGTTCTTTTCCGGATAAGGACTCGTATCCGGGATAGGGGCGTCACACTACCGCCAGTCCACACGAACAGCCCGCCGGAATCCCATCATGGATTGCTACCTGAAAAATTCAGTTGCTAGACCGACATTTTCTCTCTCTCAAAACTCTCTCTAGGAAGCTCTTTTATTTTTCACAAGAATTATTAACTCTTGGAATTGTGTTGTACAAAAGAGCTAGTCAATCCCTCTCTTATATAGAGAGACATGCGCCCTATATGTCTCCCAATCTGAATGGGAGAAGCTTCCTAGTAGATTGGGAGAAAGAAAACATTTTCCAAGTAAAATAAAAAAAAATTATCTTTGATTGGTTTTTTTTTTCTTTTTCCGAAACGAAAGATTTCATTAAAAAAACAAACAAATTACAATCGGACCAAACACCGGGAAACAACCGAAATAACCGGATCACCGCCAGCCTAGAGCTGGACCACCACCAAAAGCAACGAAATAAAAAGACATGGAAGAATCCATGCCGACCAAATTATGCCTCTCAACACAGAGGACTTGATTTGGTAAGATATCACGATAGTCAAACTTGTTCTTAACATACTTAAAAAAAACTAAAAAAAACCCGGAGAAATCGACTATTACCGACCCGATCCGACATAAACAAAACAAACGGAAAAAACTATAGATACACAAGGACCGCAGCCACCCCAAGTCCCCATCCATCAACACTAACTGCCAAAAATCACTTCCAATTCTCAACCGGCATACCCATAAAATAAGAAGAGCAAAGAGCAACTCTGCAAATCCAGCAACCGTAAAATCAAAGCCTTCGCCGGAAAAAGGAGGAGATGAAAGGACAGATCTGAACATGCAAAGGGGATGAATTATGGATAAACATCCATCGACATGCAAGGTCGCCCCTCTCCTGAAGCCGATGCCGGAAACCGCAAGCCGCCAATCCCACTTTAAAGCACCAGCTCCGGCCAAAATTCGGCTATTCATCAACGAATCACCGCCGGTAAAATTTCCCCAATAAAAACACCGTCGATCTACATCAAAACAGAGGGAAATTCATTTTCCGGCAAGAAAAACCGACGAGGCAGTCATAGTTGGAGAGACTCCTGAGTTGTGAGAAAAGAGGGGGGAAAAGGACCACATAAAAACAGGAGGAACGAAAAAGGAACAAATGAAAAGAAAAGGAGCCGGCACCGGCGCCTTTCGGCAGCCGGCCCCGGAAAAGAGAAGTGCAGAAGACGGAGGCTGATAGATTTTTTTAGAGAGTGGGCAGAGGGTTTTTCTTAGAGAGAGAGAGTTCGTCTCTTCTTTGTGATTTATCACATTTAATTTAATATCTCATATTAAATATTTCTAAGATATTGTCAATATCTAATATTGATTATTTTTATCACTAGTCATAAACCCGTGCATAATGCACGGTGAATGAGAAAGTAAATACTTATTCCATGCCAAAATATAAGTCTTTTTAGGTGTTTTTACAAAAACTAATAATATGACTAAATGCATTGAATTTGAAAGAAAAATGTTTAAAATTTCTTTTAATTATTATTAATTAAATTGTTAACGTATTGAAAAGTAGTTGGATTTTTATTAAATTAGAGATAAGATAGATAAATGAGTAATAATGCTTCATAGTATGTAGAATGACATATCTTTTGAGACAAACAAAAAGAGCTAAAGTAACTTATATTTTGGGACGGAGGAGTAATTTTGAAGATGTGAACTCATGATATGTTTAATGAAAATGTTCACTTTCAATTAGCAATTGGTTCTAAATATATATAAAATCTCAAATAGATTAAGGACTCTAATATATATAAGCAATTGTTACATAATTTTTTTTTTATTTGTCACTCAATCCTTACCACAAAAAACCCAAGTATAATGCACGGAACAATAAAAATATATAAATGAAACTGAAAATGAGAACAAATAATAAATAAGAGTGTACAATTGCGTGAATGATAATCAATGTTATTGAATAATAAAAACTAAATAACCATAAATTATTGTTTCCGATCCTACACCCCCCACAGTCATACCCCCACCCCCCCCCACGCGTAGCCAAAGCAAGAAAATAAGATAAGTTATTGCCAAGTTGCCTTTGATTCCCATTTTTTCCTAATTTTTGTAAAGAGTATTTTGAAATATTATATTTATATAATACAACCACAAATTTCAAAATATTCAAACAAGGGAAAGAGTAATGATGAATTTGTACGGGTACAACGTAATAAGCTTGGTGTCTTTTGGACTATGAATTAAACTTAGATTGACAATATATGGCCTACACAATTATTGGTGAAATATAAAATTTCTATTAACCAACATTATTTAGTGTTTGTCAGAGATTCGCAATCCATTATTTTGTTGTTGAACGCATTTTTGGGCAAATTGGTCATGCTTGCGCTTGGTTATTCATGAGAGCTCTAAAGATTTTATGTCATAAAATCTTATAAGAGCAGCCTCACTCCATTATGACATAATTGAATCCATCAAGTGAATACTGCTATAAATACACCATCCATAAGGAATATGAATCCATTAAGAGTTCAAAACTCATCCTCACGCATCATAGCATTCAAGAACCCATTGTGCTTCAGTGTCAATATTGACTTGCAAAAAAAAAGATAAGTTATTGTGAAGCTGCCTTTCATTCCCATTTTCTCTAATTTTTTATAGAAGTATCTCGTTTTATCGATCACGTTTGGTTAAGAACCCCTTGACGCATACACCACTCTTTGGCTATATACTGCACATAAAAATGTTATATTAGGCAGAAAATGTAAATTCATTCCCAACTAAAAGAGCCAAGAAGCAAAATAGACTACACTCAAACATGAAAACCTTACAATCAATTCGAAATCTCATTTTGTGAAGACTTTATAAGAAAATAAAAAAAAATTTGAAAAAACATAATTATTATTTATGGTCCCTACTTGATAATATGCTTAAATTCAAACTATTGTGATTAATTATCGCATTTACTTCTCATTCAAACACATATAGAAAAAATCATTCATTCATTGCATTGCCATTAATTATCACTTTAATTATCATTAAAACACATGTAAAAATAATAATTTAAACTATTGCCATTATTTATCGCCTTTAATACTCATTCAGACACATCTCAAAAAAAATCATTCAACTATTGTCATTACATGTCGTCTTTAATTCTTATTCAAACACATGTAAAAAAATTAAACTATTGAAATTAACTATCACATTTAATTCACCATTCAAACAATGTCAAAACAAAAAATTATTCAAGCTATTGCCATTAATTATTGTCATTAATTCTCATTCAAACACATTTCAAAAAAAATCATTCATTGCATTGTCATTAATTATCGATTTTAATTATCATTAAAACACATGTCAAGAGTTAATCATTCAAATCATTGCCATTAATTATCGCTTTAAATTCTCATTCTGACACATGTCAAAAAAGTCATTCAACCATGGCCATTAAGTATCGTTTTTAATTCTCATTCAAACATATGTCAAAAAAAATTCAAACTATTATTATTGATTATCGCATTTAATTCAACATTCAAACACATGTCAAAACAAAAAATCATTCAAAATATTGCTATTAATTATTGTCTTTAATTCTCATTCAAACACATAAAAAAATCCATTCATCATATAAAAAAATCATTGATAGAAGTAACAGTAAGCACCACTTGATCAACCTTAAACATGTATTTCTGCAGCAGTGACATGTCAATTTTGAGTTCACAGCCCAGTAGTCATGTCTGGGTACCCGTAAAAAAAGTTTTGATTATTGAAAAAAATTCAATACTTAAAATAAATTAATTTGTAGCCTCTAGGCCTAAAATAAAATTTAAAAAAAGAAAAAAAAAACAATGGAGCCTCAGCACTTCAATAATACTTGTATTGAAAACCCGAGTGAATTTCCAGGCATCAACTATCATTATGGAATGAAAACCAATAACAAAATACAAACATTGCCTGATAACTTGCTCGTCAAATTTTTCATACTAAAAAAATCGTACATGTAATTTTGCTCAATTTTTGATCTTTGAAAATCATTAATTGATCTAAATCCATATCCACAATTAAGTCCGAACTTCTCACAAAACTTAACCCTTCAGCTATTAAAACACGATCAACTCAAGTCTATTGAATTTAAATTTTTGAGTTGTCACCGCGAATTTAAGATTCTTCCGTGATATCAAATTGAAAGAGACAATCAATCAATGATACTAAAAAAATCATCAAAAGCTCCTAAAACAAAATAGTAAAAATAAAAAAACACACCATCCCAACAATAAATATGAGGGACGTGTTAAAAAAAACACAGTGGACCTACAGGGACATATTAAACCATAATAATCCGGTTTTAGCAATGGTAAACATTAGAAATTATTAAAACAAATAAGAAAAAATAAAAACATTCCTTAAGAATTATTGTTGATACCTTCAAAAAACAAATATTATTGGCACGGTTGAAGCGGTTTTTTTCCCTTCCGTTCTTGATGGTTGAAACATTCTGTTAAATATATCATAAACCTACCAACGTCCTACCAATTACCAAACGGTAAAAATAAAAATTAAAAAAATATACCAAAGTGAAGAAAGCTCATTCATGTGTACATGAACATGTAAAAAGCACCGGTGAGATTTGTGAACAAACAATGAATCCTTACAGCACTTTTCACCTGCTTACCTGGTTCATCTTCATTTTTCACAATGGAAGTCTAAAATCCGTAGAAACCAATAGAAACTCATTACCAATAGCAAAGCGCAAAATATTTCTCTTTTTTATTCTTTTCTCACATCTCCATCATTATTCATTCACATGTGTATTCTTACATCGATGTTCTTTTCTATGGTGCAGGGACTTTGTGGAGAGGCAGGAAACAAGGAAGGAGTATATGGCACACGAGGTCGACATTAGCATGCGGAATGAGGGTTATATGACTCTCATTTGTGTTGGTTTTCTTTTAAGAAATTATCTTTCATTTTGTTATGTACTTCCTGAATAATTCCGTTTTTGCCCGGTTTTTGGTTAATAAGTATTTTCATATGTATGCTTTGTTGTTGTGCAGGCTGCATTAGTTTCAAAGTGGTTGATATGAAAGCCTTACATAAAGGTTCATCTCACATGTACAATACATACATTATGCGGCCAAATATAGTTCATAAAAGTATTTATTTTGACTACTTATGTACATAATTCCTTTGATTAATATCTTTACAAGTTCACATGTAATTATGCATTATTGACACATCTTGGCCTTTAAAGAACTCCATTTTTGCCATTTACTTGCTTCAAAAATTTGTTATTTATTATCAAATTTATGCTACGTACGATTTTCAATTGCTTATTTTTCCTCTATGGGGCAATTGAGAGATTAAAGTTGGGATGGTGAAAAGCTAACAACTGAGGTTGACAGGATTGCAAAGTGGTACAATATGTATTTGATAAATTATTGTTTGAATTTACTATTTACATGTCCATCGTAATCTTTCTTTCTCACATAAATTGATTTTCCATCATAATGTTTTATTTTTTGCATCACGTTGCGGAAGTCCCCTGACAAAGCAGACGTATTTTGTTGGAACTTATATGACATCCAGGTTGATGCAAGCTTCTTTCTTAGAGCCAAAATTTGTTATTCTCTTATTCACGGAACCTAAGGGATGTCCTACCTTATGCTATTTGACTGGGGTTTGCTGAACAAATATTGTTTATCATGAATTGTCCTATTTGTTAACATAGGAATCTCTCACTGGTAATTGTTGATTTCTTTGCCTACTCTACTTGAGTTTGGAGTAATTATGATAACTAGGAAGATGATAGATTTGTTGGATGTTTTATATCGTTTTTTTAAGGGTATATCGTTTTTAAGCATTACACAATTATCATTGTATATTTTGAAGTTTTTTTCTTCATGTTTATCATATCCCTCACATGAATTAGGTTATATTGAAGTTTTTTTTTTCTCTCTTCATTTTGTTCTTCATGCTTATTTTGAGTAGTGATGTTGTCATTTTCTTGGTTCTATTGATGTTCGGCACTGTAGTGATGTGGTGATCAAATAAATCATGCATTCATGCGATATAAAATGAGAATCTTAGTTTTTTAGCATCAATTTCAGATTACAACGATGACTGAAAAATGCTCATGCGATGGGTTGGTAAATGGAACTTCAACTGCTAAACCTGTAGCAATATTTTTGACACCAACGAGAGTTCAACCTTTTTGTTGATGGTTCCGGAGGTTGTAACTCTATGTCTTTTTCATTAAAACATCATGAAACAACATTTTCATATAACTTATTTTGTCATTTTTAAGAGAATTTTGTCATTTTTCTTTAATACTCATTTTCATATTTTACGTCATCCCGTGCATCGCACGGGTTTTCTACTAGTATATATATATATATACACACACACACACACCCCACTTGAATTAAGGAACCATCGGAGACAATTCATGTGTTGTTAGTTCATGGTTTAAAAGTTGGATCTCGGAGTGAATTTCTGCTACGATAGTTTAATGCGGTTCGATAACGGTTCAGTCATAATTTATCATGGTTCAAATCATACTTCAAGGTCACGGTTCAATAATTGTTTTTTCATTACACACTAAGAATATAAATTATGTGTATATTCACAATATAAATTGATTATATATAATACTCATAAATATTGATTACGCTGATTTTTATTAAATTTTGTAAGTAATACATTATATAATAAAATTTACTACTAATCAAGAATGTAATATATTTATGATATATACTTACTGTTATATTAATAAATAATGCTATATCGCTTGAGCCAAATTACAATGTAGGTGAACAAAAATTGTATAAGTAAGATTGTATTTTTAAATAATTAGACCGTGGTAAATTGATTAAAATCACAATTTACTGGATTTTGGATCTCACAGTCAATTTACCATTAGTGCCCTAGAATACTTAGAATGTGACTGCCTGATATGGGTTGACGGTGTTGGACACCTTAGTGACTGCACTTATACGTGAAAGGGTTCACGACTGGACGATTCGATATGATAATTTGGTACTAAGTCCGTAACGAGAGATTCTAACTGAATCATTAGATGATCATTTATGGATTAAATTTTAATCCTAATGTGATTATAGCCTTATGATTTGTTAGGGGTGACGTTTGATTTGACGGTATGGTTGGCTAATTGATGCCATCCTCAATCCCAACCATTTTAGCACAACTCGGGGATCGGTAGCCAGAAATATAAGTCACAAAGGAAGAGTTCACTCATTTTTCGTAATGTAAGTAGATACATGATTCCGTCGTTAGTTAATTCTAATACTGATCGATTGCGCACCTCTGATACAGTCAAAAGAAATCGACCAGTAGGGGTTAATGGTGTTTGATGATTATTACACAACACTGAACATTGATTTGATGGTTGATTAAGTTTATTATGATTTTTAATAACGTTTATGAAGATCAATTTGACGTTTGAACAACAAAATTGATGTTTATTTAAATTCAATCAAGTGTTTACTAATGGTTATAAGTTGATGGACAATAAACTAATGTTCATTAGTGTTTATTATAAAATTTTACGATAACTATAACTGAATGAATATGAATATGACATTTATTATAGTTAATTTTGACGCTTGATGATGAATATAAGTAATTGTATATGATTTTGATATTCATTTAATTTTATCATAGTGATTGAACATCAAGTTTTATATAGTAATTAAATATAAAAAAAACCTTGATGATTATTATAAGTTTCTAATTAGCTTATTATCAATTTTCATGATGATTATTAGTGATTGAACATCAAGTTTGACGTCTGAACATTAGTTTAGTAATTATTTGAATTAATTATGGTATTTGATGATACATTTAAATTTAAACAGACATATTGTGAAGCATAAGTTCAATTATAACTCTTTTTATAGGCTTTTAAAACCCTAATGTTGCAAAGACGTTATGAAAGGCAAAAAATCCCTTAATTACTCCTTAAAAGAAAAGGAAAAGAAAATATTAATTTCGAATGACAAAAATACTCTTACAAAGAGCCAGTAGATTGTAAAATGTTAACATTCGAAATAATGTTCATTCAATTTTATTAAAGTGTTTGGTGATAATTTTAAGTGATTAAACATCGTATTTGATGTTTGAACAACAATATTATTACGGTATTGACCATTAATCTGATGCTGATTATGTTTTATAGTGTTTGATGATTATTATAAGCTTTTCAATATCATTATGATGTTTTTTAAGTTAGTTACAACATTTAATGATGATTGTTATTTATTAAGATCACTATGATGTTTATTTGAGTTAATTTGTGATGTTTGTTGATAAATATAAGTGATCGTACACAAATTTGATGTTCGTTTAATTTTATTATTGTGTTTAACATTGATTATAACTGATTGAATATCTGATGTTTATTATGTTGTATACAACATTTACAAATGATTATAAGTAAATAAACATCAAATTTGATAAGTATGGTGTTTAGTTAAGTTGATTATGGCGTTTGACCATGAATATGATTGGTAATTAAATTTATTATGATGTGTTTTTAGAGATACTATGGTGTTTGATGATTATTATAAATGATTAAATGTATTTAAAGTTGTTAAGGAGCTATATTTAACTAACCCATTACTCTTCTATATATATTTAATGTACCTGTTTATTATACAAGATTTAAGCTAGCATAATGGTGAAGTGCTATGGAACAAGGTTTTTGAGTTTGGCTTCGATTCTCAATTGTTACAATTTTTAACGCATGACAGGAAAAAAAAAAAAGAAAAAAACTGGGTGTGAACGAGAAAGAAGAAAAAAAAAAAGGAAGTTACTAATTAGGAGGATATATGAGTCTTTAGACATTTTTTAAAGAATTTTCACTATTTTTTAAAGTTTTTTTTAACTCAAAGCTTAAGGTAAAAAAATTGGAGAATAGCCCTTACTGGTAATTTCCCCATAATTTTGCAGTAGTTTTATGGTGGTTTTGGACTAAATTTTTGGACAACCATATCATCACTTTAAAAAAAAAATATAATTGAGTGTTTGTTTTTATATATAAGGATAAGGATCCATTATAATTCTCTTAAATCCTATTGATTGGATACACCATGTAGGATTTGGTTCTGGATTATAATAAAAGTTGTGATAATTTTATAGTGGATAGAAATAAAAAAAATTTAATAGTTGGGGTGTCGATAGAAAACAAATTTTTTTTTCCTCCCTCAGTATAGCATGTGGTTAGTCTCTATTTTACACCTCCTACTCACGCAGTCATAGTCTCTCCTATTTTACGCTCACGAAATAGAAATTTCTAACGATTGAAGAGCAAATTGGACGATGGATCCTGCCGAAGATATAGTTTTTCAGATCCTATTGAGATTGCCGGTGCTATCGCTGCTCCGGTTCAGATGCGTTTGTAAACGGTGGTGTGCGGTGATAAAAAGCTCATTTTTCAAGGACACCTACCTCTCTCTCCGACGTGCAAGGCCCGTGGATGAGGAAATACTGGGTTTGAATGTGAAATATAAAAACTGGGCTATTGATAAGATTTTTGTGACCGGTTGTTATAGTGATTACGAATCCTTCCTCCTTTCTGCTTCGGGACCACCACCATCATCTAATGATTTTGAGATCCCAGCTTGGTCACCACCACCATCCAAACATCCTGAGAGACTATCAGGTAATCTTTTCAAAATTATCAGTTGTGTCAATGGCTTAATTTGTGTTCAGGGTGAAAATTGGTTTGATATAACTCTAGCGAATCCTGCTCTTAGAGAATATAGGAAACTCCCCATTCCCAAGCTTGGAGGATTTAAATGTGACGCACAAGGTGTGGGATTTGGTTATGATGATGTTACTAATGAGTATAAAGTGGTTGCAATAGTAACTGTTTTTGAAGAAGATGGTTATGAATCTCCTTATAAACACCTAGGCTTAGTGTATCGTCTAAGCACCAACTCTTGGACAATATTGGGTGACATGTCTGGGTGTATCTCTGAATGTTATGTGTCGGTGCGTTACTTTACGGGTGTTTGTTGTGAACAACGTGACGAATCTATCTTCTCCCATGGATCCATCCATTGGTGCATAGGGTCCTTTCCGTTTTACCCTGTTTTCCGGGTACTTGCTTTCAACACTACTACTGAGTTATTTCATGAGATTCAATTTCCTCATGGCTGGACAAGTTACGAATATTGCGACGATACAGACGATGCGATATTTCCTTTACTTTTTAACGTTGATAAATCCACCATTGCATTGGTGGGTTTTACAAGTTATAATAGCTGTGCACCAATAATTGAAGTATGGGTGATGAAAGAATATGGTGACAGCGAATCTTGGACTAAAGTGCATTCAATAAGTTGTCTAAAAATTAGAAAAGTATTATCTTTTTGGAGAAAAGATAAACTTCTCCTTATAACATTGGAAGGTTTTTTTATTTGTTATGATTTAGTCAAAGGCCAACTATGCGAACAAGAACAATGGGTTAACGGATGGGACGATGACGGATGGGAAATACATCTTGTAACTGGCCATGAAAGTTTTGTTTCAGTCAAACCAGTCTAAGAAGACAACGGATCATATTGGAGTACAAACTAAAGATCTTTTCACCGTTGGAGGTACTTCTGATCATATTGTGTGTTTTTTTTTTTGATAATCAAGTTACTGGTAATATAACAATGGGAGCAGTTTTGGCAATGTCTGCTCTTAGTCTTTTAAGAAGTACTATTATTAATAGTCTCAAATGAAAACTGCTTTAGGATTTAAGATGGGGGGAGTTAAAGAGGGAAGTGGAATTTGGTTCATATGAAAGATGTGGCTTATGATATATTTACTGTTTGGATATTTTTGCAGAATTTTTGTCATAAAATTGAGTATATATGGTGGAATTCTTATCAGGCGATAAATTCATTCTTCATTATAGTCAATGGTGTAGCAAGTAGCAGCACATTTAGTTCAAATCCCACTACCAACATCTTGTATTTTTTTTCCCGGATTTTTTTTAGCTTTGCAGTTTATATACCAAGACCACCCCGAAAATTTTTCCTGGTTCCGCCACTGGTAGCAACACATTTTTACATCATTGATCATTTTAAAACGCCATGTCAATCACATTTAATCAATGGTGCAAAAATGTGAGATTTGGAACTTGCATTTCTCAAAAGAAACAAGTCTTGCATCCTCTGTGCATTGAGTAGCATTGTTAGTTTCGTAACAAAACGTTTCTACAACAAAGTTATACAAGACACCCATCCACCATTGATCGACCTATTGATTGACATAGGAATTCCTCGTCGAAACTAAGTAGTTACTTGTTTTGTATGAATTGTGTAATTTAATCAGTGAAACGTGTGAATGGTGGAAAGACAGCTTGCGCACCACCTGTTGCAAATAGATAATTTTAGACCCAATCCGTAGAAATCATTCAAAAACTGCATTCTTAAAAGAAAAAACTCTGAATATAAACTTCTTCTCCACCATATGAAGCCGTTACATTCCATAGTTATCATTCACAATCGTTGATCATCGATACCGATTGATTAACGATTAAAGATGATGATTGTGGAGAAAAAGGATGTATCATTGTCATGACTTGAGCAAGTTTTTTAGCGTCTTATTACCGAAGTTATTGAAATATCACCGAGAAAGAAAGGAAATGCCAAAGGAATTCATAACCCCAAACCTCCAGATATCAAATCTAAAGGAAATGTCAAGGATTTTATGTTACAGAACCACTCTAAACACGGATCTTCATCTCCTTGCAGAGGAGGAGATCTGTATAATGATGAAATTTGTGCACAGATTGAGAGGAAGAATTGAAAGCATGAAATGTGAGTTTGCTTCCAATAGGACTGAAGGACTCCAAGTTGATCTTCCTAGAGAAGATAATCAGTGATTCTTTTCCTTCTTTTGAGAAGATTTCTTTTCCCCACACTGTTATAATGAAGATCCTCATATGCAAATGCAGAGGTGCTGGCTCCAAGGAGTTTGGGAGACACGTCAAGGAATTACTGAATAATCATAAACCAGATATTCTCAATGTGAGTCCTTTCGAACCCTGATCTGCTGGATATTAATTGATTTGATTCTTTAACTCATGTCATTCATGCTTGTGATATTTTAGAAGGATAATATAGATTAGATGCTTTTTGTTTGTTATGCCAGACCCGATCCTCTCAAGAAAGCTGGTATGTGGAATAATATTTCATAGATGAGTCAGATCATGGATATCCCTTGGCTGGTTGCTGGTGATTTCAATGAAATTGCTTCTCCTTCTGAGAAAACTGGTGACAGGTCCATTCTTTATCCAGAATGGCCAATTTCAATAACAATATGAACAACCGTGGTCTGGTGGATTTGGGATACAATGGGCCTGCCTTTACTTGGAGCAACCATAGGGTTGGTTCCTCTCACACCCAACAAAGAATTGACAGATTTGTTGCTAATGTTGAATGAAGGTTGTTATACCATCAAGTTGTGGTAACTCACCTTCCTAAAGTTTATTCTGATCACCGCCTTCTCGTACTTAATACTTGTATTGTGATGCAGAATAACAAGAAAAAAAAACCGTTTCAATCTGAACGTATGTGGTCCTCTCATGCTGAGAGTGATTTGATCATTAAAGATTGTTGGAATAGGGAGAATGTTGATAGTGTTCATGCCTTGATGGATGTTAGGGATGAATATCTGATCATGCCTTGGTAATATCTTTTATAAGAAGAAGTCTATCCTGGCCAGACTTCAGAAAGCTCTTGCCTCCAAGATGAATCCTTATCTTTTAAATCTTCAGGAAACTCTTACCAGGCCCGTCCCTAGGCATAGGCCAACAAGGCCACAGCCTAGAGCCTCCGAGAATGTTCGAAGTTTAAGGCCACGAATTTTCTTTTTGTCCAATAAGTTTACTAATCTAAACATGTGACATATATCTTTAAACTGTTTGTTTCTTTCGTGGGGGGGCTTTTGATTATTTAGCCTAGGGCCTATATAAACTCAAGGACGACCTTGACTCTTACTGCTAAATACGATGATATTCTTAAACAATAGGAGATCTTTTGGTTCCAAAAATCTAGGGCCAATTGGCTGAAATTTGGTGATCTTAACAGTTCCTTCTTTCATCTGTCTAGTGTCATTAGAAATTTGTTAAATCAACTTCAGGATTTTAATGGTGAGTGGATTTCCAACCCCATTGATATTGGAGATATGGTCAAAAATTTTATTTTTAATTTTAATTTTAATGGATCATAGCTCTGGTAGTAATGTTTTCTCCATCCCTGTTAGCTCTCTTCTTACTGGTCATCAGATTGTTAGCTTAAAACAGGATGTTACTTTTGATGAGGTCTCTAAAGTTATCTCCAGTTTTGCTCCTTTCAAAAGTGGAGTAATATTGGTTTGAAAGTTTTTTAGGATATTAAAAACTGGTTTGACGGACATCCTATTCCCAAGGATGTGAGCTTTACTTTCCATGCCCTGATTCCCAATGTTGATTCCCTTAATAAGGTGCAAATTCAGGCTCATATCTCTTTGTAATATGTAGTATAAAATCTACACCAAGACTCAACTTCTTCTTTCTGGTATTATTAGTCCTTTGGAGTGTGGTTTCATTCTTAACCGTCACGCTAGGTATAATATCCCTAATGCTCAAGAAAATCTTCACAAGATTAGACTTTCTAGAAGCAAGTTTTGGCAATGCATGTTCTTAGTCTCATATGAAGTACTATTAGTAGTAGTCTCAAATGAAAACTGCTTTAGGATTTAAGATGTGGGGGGGGAGTTAAAGAGGGAAGTGGAATTTGGTTCATATGCATGAAAGATGTGGCTTATGATACTACATATTTATACTGTGGATATTTTTGCAAAATTGTTGTCATAAAATTGAGTTTGAACGTGCTCCAGCTTTAACAACTCATGTTTACACCATGGACCATATATGGAGGAACTCATATCTGTTTACAGTGATTTCAATGTCTGTGTATATCTATCTAGTAATAAAAAGATAGTTGCTTTGAACATTATCTTATAAAATGCGTCTCTCGGTTCAATGTCAAATTCGTTTTCTCATGTGCATTTAGATGAAGCAACGAGTGCAAACCAACCAACATTAATGTTGTGTCTACCATATATATCTTATGTCATGAAATGATTTACTGTATTATTTTTGAACAGATATGTATGTATGTTGGTGATGAATTCAGATATTAATTCTTAATTATATTACAGCAGGAATTTTACAATGCAAACCAACCAACTATGTATGTTAGATGTTCATCGCTGATCCCAATCCATGATGTTTGTCGAGCCTTGAGTGAGGACTACTTTAGCAAGAAATATTGCAATATTTCATATGATAATATCACGAGGATCAATTTCAGGGTATAGTAGTACGATATGTTGCAATTACTAAGGGATACTGACAATACCACAAGGCAAAGCGTCGATGTCGATCTTACGGCGGGCGGGTCTTCCTTCAGCTCAAATCAAATTAAAATTCTTCACGCAAAACCAGTAACAATTAAATTTAGACCAGCAATGAATCTTTGATTCAACATAAAACTACGTACTTAGAAGTTTGCCAAAAGCCAAGTTGGAATCATGAAACCTTTACGGTTTGCAAATGAAAAAGAAAGGAAAACATTGCTCATTGTCAACAAAGCAAAAATACTCTTCTACATATCATGATCGACTATTTCATTTGACAAGATTTCTTTTCAACTAGACTAGTCAAGCTGGATGGAACTCCTCTAGAAAGACCCATCAACATAGATCATGTCCCATGCTCGTCATCGTCGCCAATGCATCCAATAAACCTGCTCAAAATGGAAAGGTGTGTTGGATACCCGCCTTTCATGTAATCATCACACAAGGCTTGACTTTTTGGTGGATCAATTTACGATGCTCGAAAATCTTGATTCTAATGATCACTCAAAACAATTGGTCCGATTTCATCAAATCTGCCTCCGATAACCTCCATTCTCAGTACTCCACTGCCGGTACATGCAGCTGCTGGTTCCTCCAACTCCACTCAGTAACAAGTGACTTCTCTTGGTCTTTCTCTTCCTAGTTCTTTTGGAGGAACTCTTACCTAGAGCTGTGATGTGAAGCTAGACTGGATGAACTATCTGCTCTGGAGGTCAGTCGTCATTCCTTTTGTTCGTGGTCATAGAATGGATGGGTTCTTGTTCGGAATTGCTACTCCACTTCCTCGTTTCCTTCCTACCAGCAATGCATCTGGGGTCTTGAACTGAACCCAGATTATGATACTTGGATGGCCAAAGATCAGCTACTTATGAGTTGGCTCATGAGTTCCATGACTGAAAATGCCTTGGTAGAAGTCTTTGGCTGCTCTACTTCGAATGAGGTTTGGACGACTCTAGAGGTTTTGTACAATAATCGATATGAATCTAAGATGCTTGAATACAAAACCGCTCTTACTAAGACTGAAAAGGGATCTAAAAGTATGGTGGACTATTTGGCTCAAATGAAATCCTACTCGGATGGTTTGACAGCAGCATACTACCCCATCTCAGTGTCTGAGTTGATTCTTGCAACCTTGGGTGGTCTAAACAGGGACTATGAATCTGTCATAGTCAATATTACCTCTAGGATTGGGACCCTTAGCTGGCAAGAGGTCCAATCCCAGCTCATTACCCATGAAAGATTATTGTCTAGGTTCAATCCACCTGCTAGTTTGGATCTTGGAGCTGCTCATTCGGCAACATATAGACCTGGACCTGCTACTGGAAGAGGTCAATTTCGACCCCCAAACAACAATGGTAGAGGCAGAGGTTTTAGAGGTGGCAGAGGTCGTGGTCGTGGTGGTGAGGCCCTCAAAATCATGTAAATAGAAGGCCTACCGGTCAATTGTGTAATAAAGTTGTGGAATGCTATTATATGTTTGTGGAATGCTATTACATGTTTGACATCGATTTTTTTGGACCAAATAACCCCAACCCTAATGGAGGATCCGGGTTCAGAGGCAATGCTAGTCAGGGATCCAACTACACCTCTCAGCCAAATCTGTTTATTTTGCTTCACCAGCATCTATGAGTGATAGTAGCTGGTATGCAGATAGTGGAGCAACAAATCACATTACTGCTGATCTTAAGAGCCTGCAACTGAGCCAGGGATATGATGGATCTGATGGTCTAACTGTTGGTAATGGTGAGAACCTTCCTATTAAAAAAACTGGCCATTTCTCTGTTTATGCTAATAAAACCAATCTAGATTTTAATAATGTCTTACATGTTCCACACATCACTAAAAACCTTATGAGTGTTTCAAAGCTTACTTCTGATAATCATGTTTTAATGGAATTTCACTCCAATTGTTGTTTTGTGATGGACAAGAGCATAGGGAAAGTTTTACTGGAAGGAAGCCTTAAAGATGGGCTTTATAAAATGCAGTTACCGCAAGATTTTGTCAAGAACTCTCTTCACTATCAACAATCCAAGTGTCTTCTGTCTATCTGTAATAAACCTAGTGACTATGAGTCTGAGTCTTTAATTACCTCTCGTTAAGTCTGATGATGTAGCCAATGTCTGGCATAGAAGGTTAGGTCATCCCTCTTCTAGGGTTCTAAATTTGGTTTTGAATCAATGTAATGTGCTTTGTAATAAGAATCTTGATTTCTGTGATGCTTGTTTATTGGGAAAACAACATGCCTTAGCTTGTCCTACTTCTGTTTCCAAGAGTAATGAATGTCTTGATCTAATTCATTATGATCTTTGAAGTCTTGCCCCCGTTACCTATACCAAATGTTATCAATATTACATTAGTTTCGTTGACGACTTAGTAGACATGTCTGGATATATCCCCTCACTCATATGTCTGATCCTTTTAAAGCTTTTATTCTGTTTAAAAATCTTGTTGAAAAACAATTTGAAAGGAAAATAAAATGTCTTCAAACAGATTAGGGAGAGAATTCAGGTCATTCCAACCCTTCTAGACTGAACAAGACATCATTTTTAGATACCCATGTCCTTATGCTTATGGTTAAAATTGTTAGGTTGAAAGGAAACACAGACATGCTGTTGAAGTTGGTGATACTTTTTTGGCTCAGTCTGAAATGCCTATTAAATTCTGCTGGGAAGCTTTTGCTTATGCAACCTATATCATCAATAGACTTCCTACCCCTGTCCTTTAGTCTAAGTCTCCATATGAAAAGTTATGTAATGAGAAACCAGACCTTGGGCAACACCTATTTTCCCTACCTTAGACCCTACCAAAAACAGAAATTTCAATTCCATAGCATTAAATGTGTCTCCTTGGGAGTTAGTGTTTGTCACAAAGGTTTTATGTGTCTTGATAGGACACGTAGAATCTACATCTCCAAAGTTGTTCTCTTTAATGAGCAAGAGTTTCCCTATAAGTCTCTTTTTCATCCAGAATCCTCTCCTAAAGACAGTCAAGAATCTATCCTTAAGTCGAATCCTTTATCTGTCCTTCAAGATCCTGACTTGGTGGTAACTGCATCTGCTGAAGATCATATACCTGATGTTCCTACAAGGACTCCTTCCAGTTCCAAGACTTCTTTTTCATCTCATACACCAAAAGCTTCTTCTACACTGAAGTCATCTCACACTCCAGAACCTCTTTCCAATCCCTAACCTCAACATTCATACAAGCTTCTCATACCGTTGCACCCTCTTCTTCTCAGTCCTCCTCGTCATCTTCCACTGCTGATATATCCCCACAGCCTCCCACACCTGCTCCTACCCAAAATCTTTACCCTATGCAAACTAGGTCCAAATCTGGGATTACAAACTCAAGACCTATTTCTATTTAGCCTCTAAGGGTCTCCCCACTTATCCAACAGAACCTACAGTAGCATCAGAGGTCATCAGCTCCCCTCAGTGGCATGGCGCCACGAAAGAGAAATTTCAAGCCCTAGTCAAAAATCACACTTGGGATTTGGTTCCCTATAGTCCAAAGCAACATCTGGTGGGAAATAAATGGGTGTTCAAATTGAAGTTGAAACCAGATGGATCAATCCTAAAACACAAGGCAAGGTTGGTAGCTAAAGGCTTCCATCAAACACCAGGTTCGGACTATAATGAGACTTTTAGTCCTGTTATAAAGGCTTGTTATAAAGGCTTTTATCATAAGGATTGTGTTGGCTATTGCTGTGTCTATGAATTGGAATATCAAACATGTAGATATCAACAATTCTTTTCTTAATGGGTCTTTGAATGAAGATGTGTTCATGCCACAGCCAGAGGGTTTTATTGATCCCACCAAACCAAATCATGTCTGCCATTTGAGGAGAGCTTTATATGGTCTCAAACAAGCTCATAGAGCATGGTTTGAGGAGTTAAAAGTACAGTTGTCGACTCTTGGCTTTCATCAGTCCAAGTCTGAAACCTCTATGTTTATCTTTCATTCTCAGAAATCCATTTACAACTTTATTTGTGATCAAGTTAACCAAGGCGTCATCCGTGTTTCTCACGTTTCTGCTGGAGACCAGATTGTTGATGTTTTCAAAAAGATGAAATAGCGGGTGGAAACTCATCCCCCGAAACCTGAACATAGGCTTCAAAATAAGCTGCAGGAGGATTACTGATTCAAATCCAATATAGTACATATGGGTACATATCACTCCTATAAGTTTTTAGCTAGTGTCATTGGGTGGAGGTTTTCTACCTTGATTATCGTTGTGCTTCTATTGAGTGAGACTAAACGGACCTTACGCCTGAAAGCATGAAGCCACCTAGAAAATAAGTATACAACGCTCCTTAGATAAGAACAAAGAGTCTCGCTGTCTAAATAAGCTGCAGGAGGATTACCAAAAAAGATAAACTGAATCATGAAAGGACTTTCAAAGAAAAGTAAAGGAAGACGATCGGGCTACATCATGACTCTCGAAGTCATGCGCGGTAGCAATACCAAACCAAATATGACGAGGAGAGGGTGTCACCCACTCGAACGAACCTTACAGTCAAGAGGTTCGCCACTTTCCGGTCTAGCTTCACTAACTGTATTCACTTATCTGCCCGGATGCACTTATGCTGCCTTCACTCAAACACTTGAATTCGATAAATGCTGGTTGATCGTATATTTCATTAGAATTCTATGATTCAGAGTATCCTTTCCTATTTGATCCCTTTGAATTCCAAGGCATACTATCCCCTTTCTTACTATTTTTAATTCTATGAAGTTTATTTCTTTGCTACAGCCGATAAAAATCGTTGTAGGTCCATAAGGCTTTCTAGATCCGCTACCCCCACCTCTTTTTAGTGGAGGAAGATTTGAATTCTTTGGTGGAAAAAAGGAAAGACCGTTTCATCGATTCCCGAGCTCAAGCTCCTTCTAGGGTTGTAGGAAGAAATCTGAATCTGAACCAAGTCCTTGCCCCGTCTTGACTTCATTTCATGGCGTGACAAGTTACTTGCGTTCCCGAAGCACAACTTGAGGAGGCGTAATAGAGATATTGTAGATATTACACGATATTATTTGATTTGTTCACACCTTGTATTTATCGTAGCTTGATAACCATATTCTGATTGATACGGTAGTGATACTCTCACCTTGTATAAATGGTATACTCTATACAGTAATGAAAGTCATCTCTTTCCACAACTCTTTCATATAGTCATTTATTATTAGTTTTATTTATTTATTTATGTTAAAGCAAAATTTTTAAATTTTACGTGCAATGGTTCAAATGACTTATAATTTGGATTACCATATAGTTTTATTTAATGGATCAAATAGACACATCGATCAGAACAAATGAAGCAATAATTGTTTACTTTTTTCGATAAATTGTTTCATTGCTACATCATTTTATACTAGCATACATCACGTGCATTGCACAAGTTTCAAACTAGTATATATATCATATGTATTTTTCCATCTTCAAATGTTTTTATTTCTAGATCAGAAGAGCATTTTTTCTTTTCCTTGATTTTTCCAGGTGATGCATTCAAAAACTTTAAGAGTTTTCTATCCTTTTCTATTGAAAAACCCACATGCTCGGTGATAGTGTCCTTTTGAGTTGATGAAGAATTCGTATGAGTATCAATTTCTTGTTGTGTGGTCTCTTGATTTGTCTGGCTTTGAGGTTCTACCGCAATAGTTAAATTGCCTTATGATAATAAAATAATGTTCTAAAAACCGGTTGTACATATTATATGTATGTATATAATTCACAATTTTGGGAGAAAGAGGAAGACGATTATTAAATTATTGGAGGAGGGGATGAGAATCAAACTATGTTTCCGGTGGAAAGCGAGTGGACGACATTTACCGTTATGTCATATCAAATTCCCATAAAGAAAAAGACGAATAATTTGTTGAATGATATGTCTCTCAGCGTGATTAATAATACAAAAGTCGTAAAGTAAAATATGTAAGAGCGTCCACAATGGAACTCCGGAAGCACCATCCAATATTTTTTTCGAGACCTTTTTTTACCTCAATGGACCCCCTACACCACCCGCAACCTCGAAATTAATACCCTAGCCTCAACATATCGGGGGACTCCAAGAGTTTCTTTTTGAGAAGAAAATCTCTCTCTCCAACACCCACCTCCTTTCTTCATTCCATGGATCCATCGTTCATGGCAGCTAGAGCAAAACGAAATTATTTGAATATATAGCAGAAAACCAACAATTATTCTTTATTCGGGTTAATTTTTGGATGTGTTGTTATTTTTTTTAAAAGACAGAATCTTCAGATTTTTTTGGGTTTGGGTTTAATTGGTACCAAAAATGTAAAAAAAAAAAATCTGATTTCGTTGCTTATCATCATTGAAATTCCACTTGGTTTCAGAAATTTCAAGCGGCTGGAAATATATTGATGATTAAGTTTGTTAATTGAGATGAGAGAAAAAATAAAATTGTTTTTAGAGTATTGTATATAGGTGGCTTATTGGAGTGAAATTTTTTATGGATGTTGAAAAATTGTGATTAAAACGAAAAACAATGTGTTTAAAGTGGGTAATTGGGGGTTTTACTTGGAGTCATTTCTAAAGAACATCCATCTGTAAAAGTTGTATCAATACCGTTTGGAAAAGAATAATTTTAGTGTCACAATTATTTTAAAATAACAAATGTCAACCATCTGATACATCAATGAGACCACATATATATAGGTAGTAGATGGGGGATGGCTGTGGGGGTAGTCGTGTACAAATGGATGCGGGAGTGGTTGGGAAGAATTCAACAATATATATATGTGGGCAAATAAATTAATGACAAGAAGCAATATGTCTATAAATATATACTGAAACATTTTCTCTTTTGCTTTTACTATCTTGTACACTTGTGAAACAGAACAAAACAAAAAAAAAAAACAAACAAACAAACTGGGAGACAGGATAAACCACCACTGCTATAAATATATACCGAAACATTTCGTTCTCTTTTGCTTTTACTTCTGATCTGTAACTATCTTGTACACTTGTGAAATCCTCCTGATATAGTGCAGTAGTGAAGAAGCGGAATATTATAATGACAATGGGATCCTAAACCTGGAGGTCACTGGTTCGATAAAGTAAAGAGTTGATTCCGATTGATAACACCTTGCTTGATGATGAGGAACCCAACAGCCTTTCTGACTTCTAGGCTTCAGGTTCACACTGATTAACTTCTCCCCACATTCCTCATGGGATCGGATGAGCTCACTAAGCAGTTAAGAACTTTTTTTTACACTTGTGAAATAGAACAAAACCAAAAACCAAAAAGAAATTGGGAGACGGGATAATACACCTGGATAGTAGTATTTCTTATGGGTAATGTGCATAAAATAATCAGTAGCAAAAAAATCACTTAGTGAATCGTGAGAGGTGCCAACATTGCATCATCTTATGGGATGTGAGTTTCGACCTTTCAGACAATTGACTTTTAGAAAGTCAAACCTTATGCATGGGATTAGACTTTTCAGTAAGTGAATATCACTGTAGTGTTTTGAAAGTGAGTTGACGTGATGTCACTAAAGACTAAACATGAAACTTGGAAAAATGTGCTTTTATTGGATTAATCACCGGAAAAATAAGCTAAGTGTCAGTTTTACAGTTTATCTCGTTTTTTTGTCCTTTGTTTTCATATATATATATATATATATAATACCCTTTAATCTCATACTACTCTCTCGATACCTAATCTAAACTAATGTTTTTTAAAAGAATTAAAAAAATTATAATATCGAATGCAAAGTGCCATGCTATTATTGCTCCTTTATTTTGATTTCGGTCTTAACAAAAAAAAGAATTTCGTAATCGTGATATTTAAAAACATATCTTAATTTATCCAATTAATACCTTGAGTTTGTGATTTACCTATTCTGACCGTGGAGAACAGGCCGTTCGACAGGGAGATTCGGAAATCGCGGAAGCTTGGTTCGATCAAGCCGCTGAGTATTGGAAACAAGCTATAGCACTTACTCCTGGTAATTATAAATGTGCTAAACTATTAGCGGGCGTGGAAACTGCGGCAGTTAAGAAATTGCATCCTTCCAAATAGGAACTAGCCAATCCATGGGTATACCATGAAGTTACAAAGGTTGTACATGTGAACCAACCCGATATCTATACAGATGGATCTTATATCGTACAATGAAGTCCCCGTGGGGGGAATATATGAATCCAAATCTGCCAAATGACTCATGTTATGATCTTATACATCCTAGGTCTTTCCGTTCCGTCATCTGGCTTATGTTCTTCATGTAGCACTCAGACCGAATGACTATGAAATTACGTCGATACTTTTATATATATATATATATTCTGTTTTTGGTTGTGGAGTATCCAAATGGATGTGTTTCTTTTCAACTTATTTTTAGCTAGTAGTTGCGTACCTAACTGGTGGAAATTACATTATGGAAAAACCATCAAAATCAAAATGCTCAGGTAATTAGTATTTGAGGAAAGAGTTTGATACTTCGAAGTAAGTCTGAATATGAACAAGTTCAATTATGCCTAAGTATTTGCATAGCTGCAGGTGAAGGATGATAGTCATTGGTTTACATAGACGCCCATGTTATGCGGTCATGGGAATTCGACAGAGATCCTTTGACGGTTAGGGTTTAGGGATTCAAGGCTATAAATAATCATGTTGTAATCAATGAAGTGTGTAAATCTTTCTAGACTTCAAACGGTCATAATCAAATATCTCTTTTCTATCCGTGTGAAGTAGTCGGCACATCGTCGAAAACAACGTTAAGTTCTGTGTTCTTCTTGTTTCCGTTTATCTTGTTGATTGTTTTACTTGTTAGATTGCTTAGGTTATTATCTTTACTTGCTGTCTAGATTCCTAACTGTCATAACAATATATATATATTATAGGAAAATTATTTGTACACAAAATTTATCCACACAAAGTGCGTATACAAATAATCCAAACTATTTGATGCTGCCAGAAAATGGACTCATCCACGTGACACCTCTTTGGCGGCTCAACACTTGACTTGGGGAAGTAAGCCACTTTTGACTTCCTAGGAACGAGCTCAGGGGGCTCGCCTATTCGTGTTGCCACCCACTACAAGAAATTTGGGTTTTAACGTCAGGAAAACTGGTCATTAAATGTCAATTTCCCATCATTAAAGACGTTTAATGACGGGAAATTTCCCGTCATGGCCCATCACCACTGCCTTCCTAGCTAAAAGTAATTAATGACCGCAAAATGTCCTGTCATTATTGTTGTTATATTATTAATGACAATGTTATACTCTCCCTAATGTTCATATTAATGAAGTTAATTTCCATCATTTTTGCTTAAATCTCCCCTCATTAAAACAATTACTAACAATGTACCCCATCATTATATTATCAATCTTTCCATCACTATAAGTCCTTTTACCGCCAATATTTAATTGTCATCAATTATTAATTATACCGGCATTAGTCCCTCATTATAAATTTATTTCTGCAATACTATGATATTCCATCAAAGCATTAAATACCATTCTGTATTTATAAATATTTGAAAACCATAAATATAGATACACAAAATTAAAGCTATTGCATATTTTATTTGTAACGCCCCGCTCCCGGATACCGAGTCCTTATCCAGGAACGAACGCCGCACGTATAACATTAAATAAATCTAATATTACACGTAAGCCTCTACTACGTCGTATCGAGTTCAGCAAAACGGAAGCTCAAAAGACTCGGCAAAACATCATAAATGCTACTAAGAATAGAAATCGACATACTAAAGATAGAAATGTAACATTTATTACATTGGAAAACCAAACGAAAACTTAAACGTACGATAATCTCCAAAAGAGAGAAACTAGAAAGTCAATACAAGTTCCCGAACGAAACTTCAAGTCTAAAGAATAAATAAAACATAAATAATTAAAGTCTTCAACTTCGGCGTCTTTAAACGTCGTCATCAAAGCCCTCTTCGAACTCCGGGATTACCTGTTCGTCTTCTCTCCCCCAAACACATAAATAAACATGCATTTGAGGTAAGTACATTGTACATAGTAAGAAGTAGAAGATACAATTTAATTAAGGCTCTTTAACAAGTTTATTATTTTAATTATCTTTATGAGACCGACTCAATTTAAGGTTCACTTCATGTCCATCGACATGTCATGACTAACTGTTTCTAACTTAGCTTATCTGTGTTACATCCGCATTCAAGGACACTACACGCGTGGTGTCGCCCACCACGAGACATCGGGTGCAACCTATTGGTGTGTCTCACCAATAGCCACGGGCTAGTCCCGATAGTATACGCTGTTCGGGTAAGTCCCTCCGCATTTGGGGTCTTATGAACCACGGAGTTATTCAACTCAGTAAAGTCCTCTACTCCTGGTGCCTTGGGGGCCAGAGTTATCTACTTGTGAAGTCCCTTTACTCCTGGTGCCTCTAATGGCCAAACAAAGTTATCCACAACGAGTACCCTCTACTCCTGGTGCCTCTAGAAAGGCCAGCAAGTTTACTCGTTTTATCCGAAAGCCTACACATTGCGATATAGTCTTGTGCCTTACCAAGGATGACATGATGTTTAATCATATTACTATTCAAGTATGTAATTATTAATGGTTATTAACTAGCCACCTAAGTGTTTTCAAGTAAACTCCCTCACAAACTCAACTCTTTTTCTTAGACCACTAGACACGGACAAGGCCTAGCAATTACACAGACATTGATGAATACTAATTCATCAAAGCACAAGCCATTTCATGCCCTTCCGACGGTCCTGAACTTCAAATCCCTTTAAGAGTACGTCCGGTGCCGGAACTAAACGCATCAGAAACTCAATCGAGGCTTGTTCATGTTTCATTAATCTTATTCAAGATCATTAATAAACTACAATTAAAGATAAACCGTGAATATTATCACAAAGTACAGTATTTAGGAACACTAATACCACATCTGCTTTTTATATCACTACTCATATTATTACTGTTATCATTCTTCTTTCTCTTTTTTATTTCCTGGAAATCCTATATCATAGAAATATTATAATAATATAATAATACTAGTACTAGTAGTATAGTATATATCAAGAAAAGGAAACATGCAAACAACACAGCTTTTTCTCTTTTTTATTTTATTTTTGAGGTTGACGACAGCATACCCAACAAAGAAATAATAATATAATAATAATGATATTAATTACTATATTTACCTCAACCTAAAATAGAACAAATTCTATCAGCGAGCCGGCCGAACTACATAATCTCAGAATACCAATTAACGCACCGCGCATTATCACTCTAATTGGCGCATTAACAATTTACCATATCAATTAGTAATAACACAATAAAAACACGATCTAACCTTTCTAAATCATAATTAATTTGTAAGAAGAGCCTCTTATCTTTTAGCAAGCTAATCCCAACTTCAATCTCGGAAAAACTGCAGCAAACCTTGATCTTTCACACAAAAAAACCTTAACAAAGTTATGATCTTTGAGTATTGAAACGACGCCCTTTCACGACGATTCCAACGCTTCTCGCGGATCCAAAAGCGGTTGAAAACTCCGTGAGATATCACGTGAAAACTCGTTGAAACGCTTCTTCTTACGCCTCACCGCGCGTTTTCTCAAAACAAGGAGGAAACTAATGGGGTTTATCTTCCTTAAATAGGAAAATCTCAATAATTAACCTAATCCCTTATTTTCCTTAATTACCCTTTTCCCTAAAAATCAGATTTCCTTAATATATATATATAAATTCCGAATATATATATATATATATATATATATATATATATATATATATATATCTTATAAAATTTAACTCCAATAAAAGAAGTTGAATAATAATAATATTTCGTTTTATGAAAATGACACGCGTCTGTCTCTTTCCAAAAATCGGAATATTACATTATTGAAATAAACATTAACATGATATTCTTGGTACTTTCAAATACTCAATCATCTAAGAAACGAGTTCAAGCTCAGAGGACACACTAAATCAAATGTAATACTAATTAACAAAGATATGAATACACCAACACCACTGAAACACCAAAACGTAGCATTATCACATTTAGCGAATTTGAAAATGTGAGAAGAAGTGGAACTAAGTAGGCTCTTCAGGTATCTAAGATAACAAAACCAGGGGCTGCTACTTCGAATTTTTTTCCAAACATCAGAAGCAATCAGTTTCGTGTTGAAATGATAGTCATGAAATCACCTCATCTTGATCTTCAGTGATACAGTCGTACAACCACCAAATACAAGCCTACAAGTGGAAAGAATTTACCATAATATAAGCAATGGAACAAACCTTGATATATTTCAATGGTAATTAAGATCATACAGATTGATTTTTAGATCATATGGTTACCAAACAACTCGCGTTGCACGGATCCTTTGACCTGTCAAGAGCATAAAAGTGTTGTCATTAATATTTTTACAATCATTTTTACTTTCTTTCAATAAACATTCAAAAGCAGGAACTTCCTAGTTGCTTTCATGGCTGAAAATAAATGGAAGGAAAACATCTATCAAGTTTATACAATGCAGAAGACAATTTCCATCAATAAAATGCATACTTCCTTATTTTGTATCTTTAGCTTAAGAGTTATGCAACACAAGATTTTAATAGTTACCGTAATGTAACCTCGTATCACATGAAGATACAGAGAATAGTAGTGCCCAAAGTTCCTTCACCATATAACTACTATCCAACACCATAATTAACCTTTTGAGTATATATCCTGCCACGTCCAACCCTTCCCATACACAATTAAGAGGCATTGATGCATCTAAATCCTCAGCTAAACATGAAAATACCTATGAATCTCACTTTAGCAGTCTGGAACAAATTCAAATCGATGTTGTGCCAAGCCTAAACAAGAAAGTTAATTTGAACTAAAGCCTCACTAAATTTCCTTTTCAAAGAAAAACAGTACCATAAGGCAAACTGCACTTTCAAGTACATATTACCATTCTTCCTTGTGTATATAATTAATAATAAGTCTTCAATATTTACTTTACTTGTACCACTTCCTATTAATTTACTACAACATAATGTCTAAGCTACGATAAGCTTCACACCATAACCTTTACGGTAATTTAGTAACGGCATGTAAACAACAAAAATATCTGACTAAAACATAACTTAAAAAACTCCTCTTCTATACCTGTTGTACATAATTTTTCAAATGTTTTCTCCGGAGAATTCGACACATTTAGGATTACAAGAAGATGTAATAGTCACATGAAAACTCCCATTAAAATTTTTATTCTTTCCAAAGAAGTCACAATCCAGAACAAACTATGAATATATATACACTTACCAAAATAACAATAAAATCCTAATTCAAAAATGCACACAAAAGAAAAAAGATCGCATTTCAAATAAAGTTAAACATCCATACAACTTACCTAACAAAGCAGAGAAAGCAGTTCAGAATTCATTAAACCTACAATTCTGCACCAAAGATCTGCAAAAAAAGAACATTTAAATATATAATAACAGAAGCAAACCAGCTTGAGCTAAAAAATCTAACTCACAAACAATGATACTGATGGAAGATTCGGATAAAACATCACCAGTACCAAATCAGCATCGCAACATCAGCACAATCTAGTCAGAAGCAGTAAATGAAATTCAGAAATAGCATTCGTACTCCAATCAAGTTGATACACAACATCAAATATTTAATCAAACGAAAAAAATTCACAACCCAAAGTAGTAAACTGATTTCCCCTATCAATTTTGAAAGATGGCCCTTATCAGCACATTCCTAAAGCCATACTTTTGTTCCTGAATATAACCAGAATGAATGGATGAAATTATCATGAATGAATGCACAGCATGTCAAGGCATTCCATTTTGTAGGACACAATAAAATGGTCATAGACGACAGAAAAAAATTGGACACAAATAATATTAATGAGCGACGACAAAAATAGAAACCTAAGTCTTGAATCTTGAGAATTTCATTGCCACTTCAACTTGAAGTTGATTGAGATCCAGTCCAAACTATATTAGAAACTTCCATATATTCAACCGTTTTAGCGAAATAATGTATGTTACGGAAAACATATATTGTAAACTAGATTTACAAGCCAGAAAAATGTTTGACCGACAGAGAGAAATATATTTTGGCAAAACCCAACCAGAAAAAGGGATAATACAAAAGACATTGTAATTCATTAAGGCATTCAGTTAATGAGACACATAATAAATATTTGGAGAGAAGAAACCGGTTTACCAACAATCAATTTGGATGTTTTATGTAATGGAACAATCTCTGTCATCCACATTCTAAGAAAAATAACAGAGAAATGCCGAGAGAAGCACTAGTACATGCACATGGTGTTCGGTAAGCTTAGCAAGAGATATGATAGATTTCTTATAGAATTTCAGATAAGTCTTGGCTCAGGAATTATTGCATCCTATACTCAGCGGCAAAAATAATTGCAAAATATGAAATTAGATTCTATTTGTGAAGCACTGTATTTAAAACTTGTATACTGGAAGTCATAATTTTCTATAGGCAATATCTCAATACCATTTGTATAATTACAGATATGAGAAATGTAATGCACATAGAGAACTCATAGGGGAATTCAAAGACATGATAATTGTGTATACCCAAAATTTAAAGCAAGAATGGCTCCAAGAAACCAAAAAAAATGTCAGAACTAAACTAGCCTATTGTATATAACAAACAACTATCAACAAATGTTCTAAAAGGATGCCCTATTGGAGTGGGAAAACTTACTTCAACAAAGTATTGAAACAATGGCCTAACCTGATATGAAAATGGCACAGTCAGTTTGGTCAAACTACCGAGTCCAACAATTTCACTCAAACTGGGAAACACAGATGGTTTTAAAGGCACCCTACTATGCTCAAGCTCCTTCAAAACCTGCAATTTCCCCAAATCAAAACCACTAATTTTTGGGGCCTCCAGCACCATCACTTGCAAGCTCTCCAACTCAGGCATACTATCAAAGCCCAATTCCCAAAGGAAACAAACTCAATTCATTGCAAAAAAAAAAAAAAAAAATCAGTTTCTTCAAGCCCCCAGCCTCCCCTGGAATCAAATTGAAAATGTTCTTTTACATACATAGCATCTCTTCCGCACAGTCTATTCTATCAAATAATGAAAAATAAAAACTTTAACTGGTAACATTCATAATCTCGATTCATCCGATTTCTCGCTCAAATCATCATCAGAACCCTTCCCGTCTTCGGATTCTTACAAAAGCTCGTTTGGGCATTTCTTCAATTCCCCAGTAGCGCCCAATCTTTTAATCGGCATCCTTTCCCTTTCAATCAACAAAAATCGATTCCACCAGCACCAACCCTCATGAAAACCCAGAATACCTAACTCAAAATTTTTCACTAATCAGTGCGAATTGACTCTCAACACTTACCGGAATCTTCGGCTTCAAGACCCATTAGCTAGTCAAAAATATATACTGAGCTTCAATTCCAGGACGGAGTGGATAGAAGAGGGAGGATGATGGCTGGCGACGGAAGAAAATGGTTGCGACGGAGGCAAATAATGATGGCGACAGAGGCAGAGAAGGGTGGCCGCAGGAATATCACATGGGGATGACAGCGACGATGCAAATAACTTCCGAGGAGATTCTTTGACCTATTAATTGATCGACTAATTAGAAGCTACGATTAAGGGTGTTTATTGCCAATTAAACAAATTTTTTTATTTATTCATAATGATGGGATTAGTAAAAGATAATAACGGGATTTGAAATTTTGTCATTAAAATAGTAGTCTTTTAGTTAGGATTTTTTTTTACGGTCATTAAAACTACAATTTAATGACGGGTATTACCACCCGTCATTAAGTTTAGGTCACTAAAAGCCTGTTTTTTAGTAGTGACCGCTGATCCCTGTGTGTCCGACCACCGTTGGTTCGGATCGTTCAATCTCTAACAGGCCGGAAGGAAGTCGGGTACTTCACTTCTAGTAATCGGACTAGGTCCTCAGGCTTGAGCGATTCCGTAGCGGCAGGAGTTCAGCCTTCAGTGGGCCGACTCCGCCATCTCAGTATATCCCTGGCAGAACTCGTCTTTAATCTTATACCTCGTTTGTCTAATAACCAGATAACTACTATAAAATCCTAAATAATAAAGGCTCGAATCTTTATCATTTATTGTGAATATTCAAATACCATACTTATCTCCTAAAATCAAGGGGATTTATTAATCATAATCTTTTCCTTAGGGAACACGTTGACTAGTGTCCCTCATAGGCACACCACGTTAAACCCTAGGGCATAAGCCCCTCTATATAAACATTCCCTAAGGAACTACGGAGACTTGATTCCAATTCACACATTGGATACGTAGGCAGCTTGAGGAACAACATCTCAAGTGCAGTCTAAACATCCACAAATAAACCCCTTCGTTTCAATCTTCATATTCTGAGAGTTTCACCAGGCTATCGCCAAAAGTAAGAATCCTAAATTAGAAGGAGACGGTTTTTGGATCGTCACTATTCCATTGTTTTAATGGAAAAAAAAAAAAAAAAAAAAAAAAAAAAAAAAAAAAAAAAAAAAAAGATAACAAAAATAATATCAGCCCTTAGACCTTAGATTAAGGTTATGTGACTTTTTGTATAAATAAAGTGTGTGCCTAGATCAATCCCCGTTTGTATATCATTTTGTTTTTTGTGTAACTAATTTTATTTGTATATCATTTGTTTTATGTGTAACTAATTTTATTTTTTATCTTAAAGGAGGTGAGTTTTGGTTCCCTAAAATTATGCTTATTTTAGGTAAGTGAAAAGTATGTGAAACTGGCAATCCAAGTGAGGAAATTAAATCCTCCGTGTAGTATCCATGTAGTATAAATTAGTGATTCATAGACTGCTCTTTGCACATTGCTGCATATATCTTTCTAATGGAAAATATGAGTATAGTCCTGCTTATCCTATCTTTCTGTTGTTAGCGGCTACACTTTGGTCTTCCAGTCGATAGCCGGTTCTTGCGTCACTGGTCCTAAGTGTACAGTAGTACCCAATCAACTCACTCTGCATGGCCTTTGCCCAAGAGGACAGGGAAAGCCCCCATCGAAGTATAATCCAATCCAGGTACGTAAAATGCATGTCTCCAACGATTAAATATATATTTTCTTTGAAACTTTTATTACGATATATATGTATAATATTTTTTTTGACATATAATACACCATACTGCAGGACCCGGTACTATTTTACCAACTATCGCGCATTTGGACAACTAAGTTCGGAGATCCACAAGGATTTTGGCGTCTCGAGTGGAACAAGCATGGTTATATCCCATACCAACAGTTGACTATACTAACAACACATAGTAAACGAGGCTCGTGATTATCGGTCATTCCTTTGATCTTGTCTGTGAGGGACTTCAGTGTTAGCGATTGTTTATTAAACAACGGGTCACGTAGGAAGTCCTTCATTTGCAATTCATTATACATTTTTACAGCTTGACGTCATTATACATTTTTAGAGCTTGACGTCAAGCTGTAAAAATGTATAATGCATTGCAAATGAGGGACTTCCTACGTGATCCGTTGTTTAATAAACAATCGCTAACACTGAAGTCCTCACAGACAAGATCAAAGGAATGACCGATAATCACGAGCCTCGTTTACTATGTGTTGTTAGTGGCAGTGAAAATGTATTAAAAGAAATACAGATATGTTACGGTGCAATCAGGGGCGGATCTACCCTTTAGTATAGGGGTCCGCGAACCCCGTTAAAAATAGGAATACTCTATATTTTAGCTATAGAAAAATATTTCGGACCCCGTGAAAAAATATATTTACTAGTGTTAAATATTTACGGACCCCGCTAGATAAATTTTCTGGATCCGCCAATGGGTGCAATTAGTTGTGGTAATTGATGTATTTTCCTTGTCCAGACGAGTTAGTTACTAAATTATCGGACATGCTTGTAGGCAACAACAAGGTGATGAAACTCATATCGTACGGGAAATACTACTATATATTGTTGGAGATATAAGCCAAATTGCTCTCATGAAATGGGGTGTTGAAATAATAATTTGAACTTTCTAGTAAATACGTTGGGAAAAAAGAACTTACAATTAATAAAAGATAAGATATGCTTGTATAAATGAATAAATAAGAAGTATTAATGTAGTGCAAGATAAGCATATGTATTAATGTAGAAATGAACGCTTCTAAGAGATTTGTGTGTCATGCTAAGTATAAATATCCATGTAATTCAAGCCATTTGTAAGTACGAAAGTCAAAATCGTTCAATAAAATATTTCTTCAAGTTGTGGGTATATATATATATATATATATATATATATATATATATATATATATATAGAGAGAGAGAGAGAGAGAGAGAGAGAGAGAGAGAGAGAGAGAGAGAGAGAGAGAGAGAGAGAGAGAGAGAGAGAGAGAGAGAGAGTAGTAGCTCTCCATTTTTCTAACAAAGTGGTAGCAGAGCCGGTTGTGTTTGAAGATCACGGTTTGAAGAAATGATGTCAAATGGTACACCCCAATTAGTACCACAACTCACCAAAGAAAATTATGATAATTGGTGCATTAAAATGAAGGCTTTGCTTGGATCCTATGATGTGTGGGATCAAGTGGAGAATGGTGTTGAAGGAGATGAAACCACTACTAGGAAGAAATATCAAAATGCTCTCACACTCATCCGTCAAGTGATGGATGAAAAAATGTTCGAGAAGGTTGCTAGCGCAACCACTTCCAAGCAAGCTTGGAATATTCTTCAATCTTCCTTCAAAGGAGTTGATAAAGTGAAGAAGGTGCACACGTGTGGTTGCGCTAGGAATTGAGACGAGAATTTGAATCACTACGAATGAAAGATTCCGAATCAATTTCGGATTATATTTCAAGAGTTTTGGCAATTACAAATCAAATGAAAGGATATGGAGATGATATGGGAGAAGACTGAATTGTGTAGGAAAAAATAGTTGTCTGATTTCCGTTTATAGTAATTTGTTGTTATCTATTATGGAAACTATATCCAAATAGAGCATGCAATATTCAACAACACAGATGAAGAAAAAATATTTAGAACATGTATTTAGTATTCATAAACATTTGAAATGCACACATAAATGAATGACAAAAAGCAATAGTAAATGCGAAAACTTATTGGTTGATTGAGGCGTGTAGAACGTTGTCCTTAAGACTTTATTACTCTGATTATATGCCCACGGATAATGGAAATGAGTCTCCCAAGATACAACAATCAATACATTTCCGGATTCTGGCACTTGAATGAGGAAAGCAGTCAAACTGATATGGCTTTGTTATCTCATACTTTGTATAAATGCAGAAAATGTTTGTACAGATTTTCTGGAAGTATGCAGATGTATTTTTTCTATATAACATTTCCATTCAGGGATGTTTGCTTATATAGGAAAAGTGAAGTAGAGTAACAACCTTTCAAAAAATGGAAGTTGAGAGGTTATGTGTTGGTTGAAAACCAACAGAATTTGGCCAAGAACCTGTTCATGCGAACCATGTGCCTTTCCGGTGCATGAACCTGACGCTTCTGTTCATGTATACCCGTTTAATTTGATTCAGAAATCCAATGTTGAGCTGGCCCAAAAACATTAATACTGGGCCGGGCCAAGCCCAAGCCACAATCCCGATCCTAAGCCCAAGCCCGAGCCGGCTAGACGGCATCGGCGGCGCACGCGTGTGGGGTTCTGAATCAATAAGCATCTACGTCTTCCCTCATTTACAAAATTCTCTTGCCCCTTGGGGCTTGACTCTAAGTGCCACACTACAAGTGCCACACTACATCTTAAGTAGTGATTCCTCTTGAGACATTCTTTCATTGTGGGACAAATGAATACATATTATCCATTAACACTCCACACATTTTACTCTACCTTTTGGCATTAATTTCTCATTCACCCGATATCGGAATTGAGTGATTCAAAAGCCTAACGTCAACTACTATCTTAGTAGTTTCCAAAACCGTGTTTAGCTTCCGGAAATTCATTCCGTAACTTATTCAAAAGCGAGTCTAAAGTGGATTGTTCACCACTTGTTCCAAAACTCTATTTTAGTTAAAAACTCCAACAAATTGTCGGTAAGATTTTGGTATCGTTGGACTCAAATTTAACTATGTCGTCGTTGCAATTGAAGAATCCAAAGATTTGGACACCATGACCGTTGATGAACTTGCCAGATCGTTGCAAGCTCATGAAGAGAGATTGAGGGCACCGATCCAATCACCAATAGAAAAAGCTTTAAAAGCAAAGTTATCATTAAAAGAAAACGATACAAATTATGGAACATCTCAAAGAGGCCGATGTCGTGGTCAATTCAATGGTCAAGGACTTGGTTTTAGAAGATGTGGACGAGACGACACCTAGAACAATAATGAATCTAGCCAAAACTACAATCAAGAAAGAGGCCGTGGAAGAGGTAAAGGGTCAAGAGGAAGAGATTATAGACCAAATCAATCATGGTATCAAACATCAGATGTTGAATGTTATAATTGTCATCGTTTTGGTCATTTTGCTTGGGAATTGATATGACAAACTCGGAAAATAGCCCTCATATCCAAATTAAGCTTGCGTAGGTCCAATAACGGACAAGGTCTCCGACCCAGTGAGTCCGCACAACATAAGCCGGATCGGTCTGGGTCTAATCCAACCCGCCGAATGCCTTTACGATCCATATCACTGGTTAGGCCAAGGGTGTCGATCATCAAGCCTTCGACCCGCCTGTTAGGAAATCTACGCGGGAACGCAGCGGAATTCAAAAATTTATTTCCTTTGACCAGTATCAACTTCGTTTAAGCAATAAACAAATAAGCTAAAGACGGTGGTTACCTTGCTTGATCTAAAAGATCGACGCTTTAACCGTTTAAGAAGAGTAGCGATGCACGGAGCCGCCTAAGCGTTCGGCCTCTACCGCTAGTCCACACGAACAACCCACCGGAATCCACCATTGGATTGCTACTAGAAAAATCCGGCTGCTAGACCGGCCTTTTCTATCTCAAAACTCTCTCTATTTTTCACAAGAACTATTAGCTCTTGGAGTTGTGATGTACAAAAGAGCTTGATACCCACCTCCTATTTATAATGGATGTGGTGCCCCAATGTAGAGTAGAGAGGAAGAAAACATTTTACTAGTAAAATAAGGAAAATATAATTGATTGATTTATCTCATTAATATTCAATATCTTATATTAAATATTTCTAATATATTGTCAATATATTATATTGACTATGTTTATCTTATTACCATAAATCTATTTTTCAAAATCAATTAATATCCAATATTAATAGTATGGTAATCTTATTAATTAAATTGCACAATTCAAGTGTATCTTATACATATTGAAAGTGGCGCCCCTTTGACCAACAAATTGGCTTCCGGAATATTCTTTAATTAATATAATACTATGATTAATTAATTTACAAAATACATGTGTATCATTATACACATAAATTCCGACATACATATACATCATATGTATATTTAATTAATCAACATAATTAATATCTTCTATTATATTTATTCATAATAAATAAATACCACCATATTAATTTATCACTATAACCTTTATAGTCGTGAGATAAAACTTTCCTTATTTGGTCATCAACTATAACCGCATTTTAATCCGACTAGATGTTCTTATGTGTGTGACCCAATAGGCTTCCGAATATGTTGGCCGTAGACACAAAGTGCAAATTACGAAAATGCCCTTCATGCCTAACGATCACGGGATAGCGTCTAGCAACACACCGTGACCCCCAATCATCGGAAGAGTCAAATGTAATGACTACTACCTTTCATGTTAAACAGTTACCGTGTAACTTACAATCCTATCGCTGTAATAATATCCATACGATCGTATTTCGAGTGTCGATACATTAACGATCGTATCTTATAATCTGGATATTATGCTCTCTCGGAATAACACATTTACTCCCACTTTGCAAAGATTCTCGAGAGCTAGACATTCCTTATAAGAAGGCCATTTTGGATATTCGATCCCAATCATAGGATACGCGATTCCCAGACGACCAATCATGTATACTCTGCATGTTTCAATATCACACCCAATCACTACCGCATGATCGCCCCGTGGCTAGGGGAAATCTCAATAGTGTCAAAGCATGACAATCCACACCGTGATACCATGAAGACTCCGGTCTAAAGGATAATTAGACAACCGCCACATAGTGTGACACTTAATGTAAGTGGGTCAGTCTAACGTACGCTCTCTCTAATACACGTCCACGTACAGCCCAAGTGTCTCTACACTTCGATAGACCAGATCTATCCCTGCCCTTAAAGACAGAAGACATCTAATATGTATCAATGGCATGTTTAATAGTACATCAGCCTAGAGACATTTAAGTATCAAACTTATTAAAGTGATTAGAGATCTCATCAACCATAATCGCCTATCATGGTTTCTCTATCACAGTTTAATACTAAGGACATTATCATATAACAATTCATAATTGGTTCTTTAAAAGAACATATATATATGACAACATAAAAGCCATTTAATATATGTATAAACATAAAGAAATAGTAGAAATGATCCGACCCGGTCGGATCCGGTCCAACCCGATTGGGTTTAGGACACTATTCCAAGAATCTCCCACTTGGCCTAAAATCAATCACTCGCACACACTAGACCAAGTTAAAATACAAGAATCTCATGCAATACTCGCAACCAGCTCTAGCCTTAAACATATCGCTATCCGTGGGGACTCAGACTATCTTCATATCATGCTTCAAATGATCAAGATAAAGGAACTGCCACAACACACACACGGATCTTTGACGAGACCCTGGTCCTTGCTTCAAGCAATGAATCCACTTACTATATCAGCTTTATAGAAAAGGTGGAAGAACCGCACAAGGTTCAGGAACGAACCTCCTTGATCCATGTATTGCTCCAGCTGCGCCTCTAAGGCACTACTGTGTTTTGGCTAAGTTGTAGAATATACAGTGACTCATAGCCTTTAACATTTACAGCTCACAGTATCACTTAATCAAAGTGACTGCAAACCCAGACTGTAGCTCCCACTCACCTGCTGGATATACAGAAACCCGAATCCGGATCCAATCCACAATTGGATCGTCAGATCTGATTCACAGCAACGATCGAGACACTCGATCATGCACAGCGGAAGCTACGAATTAAATTCGCATGTGATTTTATCACGATTTTAATTCACATAATTAATTAACAATCTACAAGAAGGTTAGTAGATTTACCTCAACGGAAAGAGATGAGAAATTCGATAAAAGGGAGAAGCCACAATCTTCCGGATTGTATCTCCTAGCGACGACTGGTGGACGTCGATCCTCGCCGTAGAACCTCCTCGAATATGCACAAGAAAAACCTTAGGTTTTTCTTGTCTAAATGACTAAGGCAAGAAACTATTTTTTCTTCCTTTTATTTACTTGGTGGCGCAAATTGTGTTGTATTTTGTGCTAGGATGAACTCTCTTTATATAGGAAAATAACTAGTCAAGAGAGTTATCTTTTTCACACCACAATTATCTATTCCCAAAAGGAAAATATATTTTTGCTACAAAAATAAGAGATAATTCCCAAAAAAATCAATCTCTTTATTTTTCCATTAAGTATACAACAAATAGATTAATTAATTACACATGTGACATAATCTAGAAAAAAAAATCCTAATTTATCACATATTTGGGTGCCACATTTTAGTCATTTTTTAATAGAAAATTTCTTTTCTACTTTACATATTATTTACCAAATAAATAATATTGCATATTCATTAAATATACCAACTATTTAATTTATTCTCGAGGTTCCATAAAACGAGAAAACACTCGCATGTTAGGAGCCAACCCGGGGACCATGGACCTATAACCAGTAGCTACAATAAATCAAATAAAATATTCATCGAACAAAATATTTCTACTTAATTCATTAATTCCGGAATTACGCCACCATAAATCTGAAACTGAACTCTATCGATTATAGATATAACTTATTCTCAAAACGTCGTGTCGAGTCGATAAGTGTCCATTGATATAATCATTACATATAAACTAACCCTCCATAGACTATCCGTAATGAAGCGGGATTATTTCCGTAAACCTTCTTCAATACATCTCATCCTTATTTACCATTAACCCACTAGTGATCAATTAGTTCATAACCAATACGAACTCCGCGGATCGATCTGTTTCTAGGATTAACAATAAGGGGATTGTCTTTCTACTTCCCGCATGAAGGAATGGATTCCATATCTGTGAGACACACACTTCTCACTCATTCTAGAATAGTGCCAACGTGAAAGTGATTCGGACCGCGCCTCTAAGCGATCCTTAACGAACACATCAAACCCTATCCTGAAACAAGAAGGAGTCTGTAATCACTTCAGGATTAATGTTAATCCATACATGATCATCTTGTGATTTAATAAGATTTCTCAATCACGGAATTATATGAGAAATGCAGATTAAATCGGTCCAGTCCTATATGACTACATCATATATAAATGCCCCACTTAGACAAGCAATGATGACGGTCCGTATAAGACGGTCACACCATATAGTGTTCTGGGCGCATTAATGGTGGTTTAATCAATAGACCCCATACTTTGATTAACTTCACCACGGACTAACATTTCAAGTGTATCACCATAAATTTAATCCTCATGTGTGACACATACTAAGTTATATGGCTACATATGATACGACTTGGGGTTTTCAGTAGTGTATTACTTATAAGCACGAAGCAAATAATAAGATGAGAATAAATCTGTCATTTATTAATTATAAAAACAATTACATAAATTGTCTTTCGGGCGCTACTTCCAACATTCTCCCACTTGCCCGTAAAGGACAAGCAACAATTGTCTTTCGGGCACACTATATCTAACAATCTCCCACTTGCCCGTAAAGACAAGCAATGATTGTTTTTAGAGCACCACACCCATATTCTTTCTATCCACTACATTCTCCCACTTGCTCTAAAGCAGATGAGACATATCTCCCAATTCATACCCGCCAAGCGCTTATCAGTGACACTAGATGCCACAGGACTTGGTAAACTGATCAGCTTGGTTGTCGGCTCAAGGCGATCTTTTAGGACCGAAACGTCGCCTCTTTGCACGATCTTTCTGACCATGTGGTATTAACTTTCAATATGCTTTTGACCTCTTGTGATGACGAAGAACATTTGCATGAGCTACCTCTCAACTGTTTCACAGAAAAATGGTATCGGCTCATCGAGACCTGGAATCACTTCCCGATCCAACAAAGAACTTCTCAAGCCATACTACATCTTTAGTTGCTCCGAAAGGTGCTATGTATTCGACAAAGTCAAATTGGCAGTGCTGGATTACTCCAGACTATAACTCCATCACTATGAGTAAACACTGAGCCTGAGATCGATTCACGATCATCCTTAATCCGACTAATAATCAGAATCAGTGTAGTCAACAACATTTAGGTTTGTACCCGAATGCATAAGCATATGATTCCCCGTTCTCTCAAGATACTTGAGGATGCACTATACTGCTTTCAACACTCGAATCCAAGATTCGATTACAATCGACTTTGAATAATCTGACATTCTCTATCCAAAAAGAGAATTTATCCCTTTTTCTCTATATCCGAAGATTAAAAGAATTATTCCGTGAGGGGTTGGCTAGGAAACCTCTCATTGAATTTTGCATACTAATATGCATTTTTATCTTAACCGATAAGATGGATGGGATACAGCCAACAACTTGTTCTTATGAATTCGACCGAATCGATTCTAAGAATGTAGTCCACATCTCTGATTCAGAGAAGGTTTGGATCGTCAGTTCTTGACTTCAGATAACACACACATGTTGTTTCCAACTGTTGCAGTGTTATCTTTTATTAACACTAATGTCTACTATTTTACCAATATTGATTCTCCAGTCTACAAAAGACTCATCAATATTCTGGTCAAGCCCACACATTCCAAAACATGTGACCTTTAATGACCTGAAGGTTTACTTTAATCCACCAATGGATATAAGCACATGCAGTCAATCTGCCATTGGATTTAAGCTAAAACCCTTCTGTTCCGAATGAATCCAAACTCCGTTGTGCTGCAAGAAATTTTCAGGGCATCACCCCTGGTAATCTTTCTGCTTTCCATGGAGTCAAGCAAGGTTGAGTGGTGAGAAAGTTTAAGGGCATCACCCCTTTTTAAACTATCTACTTCCCAGGGAATTACCCCTAGACCACTTGGCTTTGCCTTGAAAGATAAACTTTCCATTCATTCTCATCACGTAGATCCAATTACTCCCACTGGGCCTGAAACACTCAGGTGGTTCTACAGGATTGTTAACAGAACTGGAGTACCAAAACTCCAATTACAGGTATATGGCTTTAAACCAACCTCTTATTTTTAGAATCCTATACAGTCCTCCAAAAAAAGGACCATAGGTGATCAACCACTCCGCCAGATCGTAAAGTGCGCTTAATCACTGATGAGTCAATGGATAGACCATACTCCCAACGCATTTGGGTGGATTGATGTTATGATCTGGTTTAGTAGTATTAATCGGCGTAAACCCCAACAACCAATGTTGGATGTGGTCTGATGTAAATCAGATAGTAACTCCTTGAGTAACTTTACTTCAAGGTCCAAAGGTTGTTATATATACATTCTCCTAGAAAGGCTGTGACAGTACAACCGTCACTATCCGATCTTCAGAATCTAATAACCAG
This sequence comes from Gentiana macrophylla, assembly GCA_026214975.1. NCBI lineage: Eukaryota > Viridiplantae > Streptophyta > Magnoliopsida > Gentianales > Gentianaceae > Gentiana > Gentiana macrophylla. Next base: position 125,468,226 of record CM047805.1, read on the forward strand.
CATTTACTCATTGCATTAAGATATTTCACGAACAGTCACCATCTGAATGTGTATGTAAAATCTCCAGTCCTACCTTCAAGCACTAATGCTAAATGCCTCTATTTGCGGAAGTGGAGTAAATTTACTTCACTCTTTATCTACAAATTCATAAGCATCTTCTAGTAGACTTCTCGGTATTACATAATAATGTGAACCGTTACTATGCAACCAATATCTTAATTGAGTTAAGCAGTGTATTGTAGCATATTAATAACTATACAAGACAATACATGGTTTATCCTTTCAGTGAAATCGTTTCACCCGTAGGTAGGCCAAGCATCAGTGCCAAAACTATGCTATAGCCTATATCTGAGCATGGAATACTTGTTTCTCTGGTAATATCAGAGATTCTTCCAAATATTTAAATAAATTAATCGGCGTTTCGAGTAGTCGTCAGACAAAATGTCTACCACTCAAAAGCTCCCACTAGCTTGTATCCTTCATAAGAACCCGAAGGTCAATATGAACAAGCTGTGATACTTCTTCAGCTCTATTACCCTTTCCAAAATGAAAGGTTACTTAGTCATTTTTTCTTTGAGATAGTGTTCTTAGACTGGAAGATAGGAATCACCCTTAGCCAGTCTTAAGATCTTATCTCTAGGATATGTGCACTAATAAAATAGATGCTGAAGAATCGTTTATCTAAATACGGAAACCATTTGTCTTAATAGTTTATGATGTGTTACATATACCTTTTCAGCATTACTTAGTAGTTTTGACTTTATCAGACAAAAGTCCGAGTATCAGAATCGTATACAAATGTCATCTTCACTTTCTATAAGGCAACTATATTATCGATTTAAAGTGAATCCATTTGTTCCAACGAATCTGAAAACAGAAATTAGATTTCTGCGATAATCAATGATTAAAATCCGAAATTTATTTCCTTATATCACTCCCACTATCTAAGCTGAAATAACTGCCAGTTGTCTACTCTTCTGTTAGGTGTGATGCCCGAAAGACAATTTTTTAATTGTTTTATTTAATAAATGAAATGATATTATTATTCATATTTATTATTCTCATATTCACCGATGTGACAATAGTATTTACACTACAGAAAACCCTAAAGTATATCGTTTATGTAATCACTTAACTCAGTGTATGGGATATACACGGGAGGATTGAGTTAGTGAAGATGTACTTAAAATACAATTAGCCCGTAGTGAAGTTAATCGAGAGTATCGGGTCTCTCCTTTAACGTGCTATTAATGCGCCCAGAACACAATAGGTGTGATTGTCTTATCCGGAATTTCGGTTAAGAGAACCTAGTGGGGCATTTATATATGATAGATATATCATATAGGGCTGGACCGATTTGATTAGAGTTCACGATATAATTCCGTAATCGAGAAGTCTTATCGAATCAATCGATGATTCAACTGCTTGAATCGGCATGAGGTTTGACTTATTTATTAAGGATTACACTCGAGTCGTGATCCGAATTACCCCATCTTGGCATTGTATCTTTGGATTGAGTGAGTAGTACGCGTGTTATCACAGATACGAATCCATTCCTTCCATTTACGGAAGTAGATAGACAGTTCCTTATTTGTTAATCCTAGAAACTGATCGATCCATGGAGTTCATATTACACTGATTAGCTAGCAGTGAGTTGTATGAATTAATTGATCACTAGGGGTTGATGGTAAATAAGAATAAGAGGTTCTGAAAAGGGTTAACGGTAACTTCCCGATTTATAATGAACAGTTTATGGAGGATTAATCCATATGTAATGATTATATCAATGGACGCTTATTATTATTCTCGTGAGGAGATAAATATAATCTCATAATCGGAGGAGTGCAATCACGGGATTATGGTGGCATATTCATGTGATTGATTTATCGAGTATAATTATTTTGTTCGTAAGATAATTATTTATTTGATTTATCGGAGCCGCTGATTATTAGTCCATGGTCCCCGACGTGCCTCCAATATAGCATAGCTATTCTCGGACGTCGAATCCTAATAATATTAATTTAGTTCTTTTAGAATTTAATTAAAACGATATGTGAATTAATTGTTTAGTGGACTATTAAATTAGTTGGGCTAAATAATTAAATATGTGAAAAAAAATGCATTTTTCATAATCTTTGCCCAAATTGGTGTGTATAAGTTGAAATTATTGTGACTAGGTCACAAGGGTTAAATTTCGCCCCCCTCATGTATTATGGAGCAAGAAATTAGTTTTCTTGTGTATTAATAAGACATGTGCACAAAATATTTATTGGATAAATATTTATGGTAAGAAATAAAGATAAATATTATTTTAGATTTGTTCTAGAATATTATGGGATTATCTTTTATTTATTGGATTTATTTATTTGCAAAATAAAATCCTTGGAGGACAATGATTACTCTCCTATATAAAGAGAGTTCTCACAAGCCTAATACACAACACAATTTTCGACTTCTACCTCTTAGAGAGGAGAAGGAAATTTTCGGCCAAGGGGAGAGGGGAAAATCTTGGAGGTTTTCCGGGTAGCATATCGGGAGGATTCGAGACGAGGATTTCCTTCCACCGGGAGTTGCTTGGATCACACGTCGCGGAAGATCGTGGTGCTCTTCATACTTTCTTTCGTTCTTCCTATTGCGGTTAAATGCGCTTGGATTTTGAGATCCAAGAGGTATGTTCTACAACCCCTTGTAGAATAGATCTAGTTATTTTATTACGTGTAAATTATAGATCTAGATCCTTAAATCGCTTCCGTTGCGGATGGTATTACTAACATCTTCATCATGAATGCCCAGCTACCTTGTTCTTACAAAAGAACTTTAGCTTCTGAGTCAAATCACTCGCTTAAGAAAGTCTCTAAAGATTCATAGGTTAGTGATCCGAAATCACTTTCCTTATCCTCTACTTTCTTTTATTAGTATTTCGGTTTAGCCTTTAACTTATTTAGTTTAGATGACTTGCTCTTGTAGACATTCTTTCCCATTCTTGGATTTCTTTAAAGGAAATAGCCGCGAACTAGCAGTTCATATGAGTAGATCCTACTCGTGAACTGTGGGATGTCTAGTGAGATTGATACCAAATCATTCTCGTCATCTTTGAACTAATTTTGTTTTGTCTCTCGTTCAACACTAAAGTGGCAAAGTTAAAGTGACATTCTTATCAATGTCACTTAAGTTTGTAGGCTCAAGAGGAACATCCTCTTCCGAAAAATTAATTTGCATTCTTGATTATTGAGTTCAGCGTTCTTGTTACTTTTCCACTTTTACGAAGTCATCATTAGTCAATTTATCATGTTTAGCAGTTTAGATATCTTGAGATGATATGTAGTTGCGAAAATAAATCATGACAGAAATATAAATCAAATCATACACCACAACATATAATAATTTAAGGAATTATAAACGTGATGTCATGCATGCAGTTTATCCTACCATTCCAAGGATTTAATCTCACACCTCAGTGCCGCTGTAGGGTAGGTCAAGGAGGTGACGATTAAATTGAGACAATCTCTCTCAACAATTAAACCCTTTAAGAATCGAACATCTCCTATTTAATTGTTGATTACCTTCCTTTTTCAACCAAGATATTTCCTAAAATATCCTTGTGAGTGTGACTCTTGTTTTATATTTTTGGCACGCCCCGAGTATGCCGCCGTAGGGTAGGTCAGTGACCCGATGAGTACTCAAAATCCTATCCTTTCGGAAACCAAGCCTTGAATTTGATAGCGGTGAAGGCCATCCGTAGGGGGCCAAAATCAATGCGGCACGAGGCGTCACCATTCTCTCACGTGCTTGTGTCAACAGTAGAGGCTGTGGGATCGGTTGTCACCTTCCCCGCTCCCACTCATTATTTTGAAATTTAGGTAATCTTTTAGGATTTTCAGAATTTCTTAATCATCCGAAAAACAATAAATCATGAATATTTAAATTAATCCTCCCACTAGTTTATCGGTTCCAAATACCGTCTAACTAGTGTCACTTATTCACGATTTTCTAATTTTATGGATTTATTAATATTCCTCGTGTAGACGTTACACAATTAAAATTCACCAAGAATTTTATAATCCCAATACATTAGGACTTTATGAATTTTCTAATAATTCAAAAAACAATAAATCATAAAATTTAAGCTCCCAATAGTTTATCGGTTCCAAATACCGTTTAACTAGTGACACTGTATTCATGATTTTTCAATTTTTTGAATATTTAGAAATTTCTTGTGTAGACACTACACAACTAAAATTCACAAAAGAATTTTAAAGTCCTAATTAATCATGATAAAATTTTAGGATCGTAGAATTTTATCTCAATAATTTGAAAACAATAAATCTTGAAAGGCAATCGCCATCTTATCAGTATTAAACCCTGGTTGAGCTTTAACCGAGTTCACCGAACGGTGTCGGGATTGGCTAAGCCGACCCGTCCTCTTCGTTGGTTCATATACGATGCTAACGTCGCACGTGTGCGGGTGCTGGTTTGAAAATCGGCCTAAGGTTGCCCCACTAAGCCTCAACTCGCCGGATAGCTTGACCTTGCCGGACCCCCGTGGCTAACCCTGTACTTGGACGGACAAGTCGAGTCGAGCCGAAGCCCTGTTGACCGCCCGAACCTATTTTCGAACCTTTTGTTCAGTTGGTGTCCCACTTTTCCGGATTTTCCAAATTTTCAATTATTAAAATTCTTTTATGTAGTCACTACATAATTAAAATCCACGAATGATTTTTAGATCCCAAAATTAAATTTACCGAGTAAATTTTATTTTATCATGTGAATTTTATATCCCCATAAAATTCTGTTTCCTTTAATTAATTTAATTTATTATTAATCTAAATTAATTATCGTGTTCATACATGTCTAATTAATGTCAATATTAATTTTCTACATGTATGCATATCTTAGAGTGGAATTCATGAATATGATCGTATGTCATGGCATGGTTATATCACATAAATAATCATACAAGAAAATAAATGCGAAAAATAGACCACTGAGATGGACCGTTGATACCCCCTTATCTAATCTATAAAAGGAAAATTTAACAAATAAATAAACCCTACGTTTAAAAGATTTACTAGGATCTAATTATTCAGCCGCCGCATCATATATTATTTTTCTGGTCCGTTCATTGAATAGAGAAGCTTTAGCTGAGTTGGTGTAGCACTTTTTCCTCCATTGCATCAATCCAGATTCGAATCCTGCTTGCTTCGAAATTTTTTTTTTTTTTTAAACCGCTGACGTCTTTTTTTTAACCGCTGGTGTCATGCTGACATCAGCATACGTATTAGCATTCAGCAGCACTCAACATCATTTTTTTTCCCCGAAAGACGAAAGTTTTATTATAACCGAATAAACAAAGTTTACAACACGGCCAAAGCCGTACTACAACGCAGCTAAATGCCGTACTAACAATGCCAAACAAGGCTATCAAGACCAAAAGTCTCCACGAGACAGGCTTGATAAAAGGGGGTGAAGAAGCCGAGAGAGGCCGAGAGCTTCACTCCACAACAAAAAACTAAAAACTAGTACAAACTGAACAAACTACAAAAACGTCTAGCAACGGGATTGAAACCAAGGGAGGAGCAATGATCCATTTCAGCCACCACCGGCGAACCGCCGCCGCTGCCCGCCACCTCCAAGCGGAGAGAGAAGCCCGAAAGAAAGACTAACACCTCCGAAGAAAGAGTGACTGCCATAAACGCCGCCTAAGAGCCCAGAGCCTTAGTGGGAAATATGAGAGGCACACATCGCCGGATCGCCGCCACTACACCACCCACAACCACTTGGTAGAACACCACCACTAGACGAGAACACCACTGGGCGACTGAAGCACAGATCAAAGCGGGGATGAGCGAGATCTGCAAATCCAGCCGCGGCACAAAGAAATCCGCCAACGCCGCCAATCACCAAGCAGACCAAGCATCAAACTCCGCACCATCAAGAAGTTATGGCCCGATAGCTCAAGAGAGCTTAAGGATGGAGAGAGCCATGCCTCACGCTGTAAATCGAAGACGAAGGCATGAGGAATCGAGAGAAGGAAAAAAACAAGAGAAGCGAAATAAAAGATACTATTTACGAAGCTTGAGACACCGGCAAATTTAGCGCCGCCGGCGCCGGAAAGGACCAACAAGGCTTAGGGCTGAAGTGGGAACGGGAGGTGGAGAAAAAGGATGAAAGAGGGAGAAGCCTCACAGATCGCACTCAATGTCTAGTTGTTGCATCCATAAATTCGGCACAACATCAACAGCAACTGCCATACAATTCTTCTTCCCAAAAAAAAAAAAACAACTCGGCCTTTTTTTTTTCTTCAGCAAAAATAAAAAATAAAAAATAATACAACAAATTGTCTCCTACACCCGGAAAAACGGGTTTACAACAGATTTAATGGTAAACAAGTACCAACCACAATCCATCTCGTCAACCAAAAACATTCAACCACGCATTTATATACAAAAACATATAAAAGATGCAATATTTATTTCATTCCACTCCTTATTAATTAATTATGCAATCAAAATCGCAAAATCGCTTTAACCTGGCTCCGATACCACATGCTGGATATACAGAAATCCGGATCCGATCCACAATTGGATCGTCATATCTGATTCACAGCACAGATCGAGACACTCGATCATGCACAGCGGAAGCTACGAATTAAATTCGCATGCGATTTTACCACGATTTTAATTCACATAATTAATTAACAATCTACAAGAAGGTTAGTAAATTTATCTCAACGGAAAGAGATGAGAAATTCGACAAAAGGGAGAAGCCACAATCTTCCGGATTGTATCTCCTAGCGACGACTAGTGGACATTGATCCTCGCCGTAGAACCTCCTCGAATATTGGTGGCGCAAATTGTGTTGTATCATCATGGTTTTCTATCACGATTTAATACTAAGGGACGTTATCATATAACAATTCATGGTGGTTCTTTAAAAACATATATATGACAACATAAAAGTCATTTAATATATGTATAAACTTAAAGAAATAGTAAAAATGATCCGACCCGGTCGGATCCGGTCCAACCCGATTGGGTTTAGGACACTATTCCAACACCGCCATACACAACGTGATCTGAAGCATTAGGGGCCAGCCAATCCGCCTCCCACATAAGTCCGCCGAGCTCGGACCGAGTCCGCTTACCCAGGCGAATAGAATTTCTACTTGACAAAGATACAAGGCTGATCCAGCGAAGTGGTCAAGAATCGAGTCCACCCTTCATGAAGCTGCCGCTATAGCTGTCAAGACGAATTATCTCTAATCATACTTAATTATGTCTTGTCATTCATAGTTAATTGTCATTCGCAACCCGCCTATATATAGCGGCATCTTGTAATTCATTCACCATCTGAAATAAAATCTGTTGAAATTTCTTTGCCAATTTGTGACTCCATTCTCGTCTTCACATAGCTTTGATTCCGTTAGGTTGTTCTTCATATAACCTTCATATATTTCTTCACTGCCACCGTGCACTACTGGCAAAATCACACTTATACATCTAGATATATATCCACCTTCAAACACCGTTGTAATCACCATGATAATTTCGACATTATTAGTTGGCTCCGTTACCGGGAACATTAAGCTATTTAGCATCTTTCCGGTTGATTCTACCACCCAGAAATCGTTTTCACGACGGTGCCGGCGAGCTCACACCACCCATTTTCGGTTTCCGATCAACGGAAACTTTGGTTTTTTGGTTGTACGGCCCAGAAATCATCAAGTTCATCATAGAGTCTGCAGGTTACACAAGGATTCAACAAACCTCCGTCCAAATTTATCCAGAATTGGCTTGAATTCCACAAATCATCGCCTGAAGTCTTCAAGCTTGCTGCCGGAATCACCAAGTCTGAACGCAGACTCTTCATTTGGCTGCATATCTTACGGATTTGTCACCAAAATCCCAGGTTTTAGCTTGAATCTTCATCAACTTCCCCAGGCTTGCATTTCCCGGGTTTGCATTGTCAAGAGCTTGAGTGTTTTACACACATCTAATCACATCAACATGGCTGGAGGAAAGAGAATAATATCTGTCACACCGGCCAAGAAGACCACTCAGAACCTTCCACATGTGGTTTGGGTACTAATCCCCCGGGATAGGATCATCTCAAGAACTTCATGGAAATATTCTACCAGTATGACGTACGCCCAACCACACACCCCAAAAGTCAGAAACATCTAAATATCGATTAATTTTTTCCAAAACTACGTAGTTTAGTTCATTATATGTAAAAACACTAACTTTACCCTTAAGTTACTTGAGAGGATCTTGGTCCCTAATCCCCCCCTCGTGTAACTGTTGCTAGCATTTTTGACAGTGCTTTATTAAATTCCTTCCACACAAAGCAAAAATGTCAAAAAAAAATTATCAATTAATGTTGTTCGTTTTATCAAAACTGGTCTATTGATAAGATTTTTGTGATTGGCTGTTATAGTGATTACGAATCCTTCCTCCTTTCTGCTTCGGCACAATCGCCATCATCTAATGATTTTAACACTGAATCTTGGACTAAACACTATTCAATAAGATGTCTACCAATTAGAAAAGCATTATCTTTATGGAGAAAAGATAAACTTCTACTTATCTCAATGGAAGGCTTTTTTATTTGTTATGATTTATTCAATGGCCAACTATGTGAACCTGAACTATGGGGGTTAATGGATGGGACGATGACGGATGGGAAATGCATCTTGTAACTGGCCATGAAAGTTTTGTTTCAGTCAAACCAGTCTAATTAAGAAGACAAAGGATCAAACCAGTCTAGGAAGACAAAGGGTCATATTGCAGTACAAATCACTAAGGATCTTCTCACTGTTCCTGGTACTTCTGTTGAAGTTGCTATGTTTTTCTTTTTTTGGTAATCAAGTCACTGGTAGTATAACAATGGGAGCAGTTTTGGCAATGCATGTTCTTAGTCTCATATGAAGTACTATTAGTATTAGTTTCAAATGAATACTGCTTTAGGATTTAATTAAGATGGTGGAGTTAAAGAGGTAAGTGGAATTTGGTTCATATGACAGATGTGGCTTATGATATATATATATTTATTGTTTGGATACTTTTGCAAAATTGTTATCATAAAATTGTGTTTGAATGAGCTCCAACTTGTTTACACCATTGAGTATATATGGTGGAACTCATATCAGGCAATATATTCATTCTTCATTATAGCAATGGTGTAGCTAACACATTTTTATATTATTATTGATCATGTTGAAACTCATGTCAATCACATTTAACCAATGGTGCAAAAATGTGAGAAATGTGAGATGTGGAACTTGCAATTCTCAAAAGAAACAATTATTGCATTCTCTGTGCATTAATTGAGTAATGTTAGTTTCGTAACAAAATGTTACAACAAAGTTATACAAGACACCCTTTCCACCATTGATCAACCTATTGATTGAAGCAAATTAAATGATGACGATCAATGGTGCAAAATTATGTTTGAAATTTTGTTGTGATTCTGTCGTGTAACCAACTTTTCTCCATCATGACAATCAAAATTATCAACTGAGTAAGGATTATACGGTACTTCCATATATTGTATGCATCACTTTTAAACTTTTTTACCATCATTGCATCTTTCTATATATTGGATATGCATCATTATTTTTATGGATATTTACTTTTGCAGAATCTATCTTCATTCGTTCACACATTCATCGGGTTTATGTGGGATGATTTGATGGGAGGCTTTCCATAGGAAGGTTTTGATTTTCAGGACTACTTGAATCCGCCATAGGGATTCCCAGAAAGATGATCTAGAGGGTGAGGATGAGCTGGAGGCACGATCCAGGAATTTTAGAGATTCTTCCAATTTGTATGCATCCGTTAGTGTTAAAATCTCTTTTTCATTATAATGCCATATGAGTTTACCAGGAGATGATAAATCTCCTAATGGGATTTTGAGTACTGCCTTGACTTCAAAGTGAAGAAGGAGTTGCTTTAATAAAGATTGATTCCATGTTCCACAATGATGATTAATGAGTTCAGAGACTTTCCCTTCCAGCATAGTGTTTCTAGAAAATCCGATTAGCTTTAAAGAGGGTTTGATGGGAACCCATTGTTCATTCCAAATGTGGACTGTAGAGCCGTTGCCTATACGCCATCTCAAGCTGGATGAAAGGAGCAATCTACCGTGTAAAAGGCTTCTCCAGATGTGAGAAGTCTGCTGCCTAGTTTGGCCTTCATAAAATCGCGGTTTTTATGGTATTTTGCTTTCAGAATTTGGGCTACCAGTGGATTGGGATTCTGGAGAATGTGCCAACATTGTTTTCCCAGAAGTGCCTGATTATAAGACGTTAAATTCCTGAAGCCTAATCCTCCATTGGTCTTTGATTGGCATAAATATGTCCATGATTTCAAGCGTATGGGTTTGGATTCCCTTGACGAGGTCCACCAAAAATGTCTGATGATCTTAAGGAGAGAATTACAAAAGCCAGCTGGGATGAAAGCATTGCATAAAGTATGTTGGAATTACTTGGATTACTGCTTTGATAAGGATTTCTTTACCTGCCGGGGTAAGAAATTTTGATTTCCAGCTTTTGATAATTTTTCCCAAATTCTGTCCTTAAGAGAATTGAAAGCTTTGTTTTTCTTTCCCTGTAATGAAGTTAAATCCCAGATATTTCCAGGCCCCAGTGATTTGTTGAATTCCCAAAAGAGCGCTCAAGTGATTTCGAACTTCACTGCTAATATTTTTGCTGAAGGTGACAGAGGATTTGTGAAGATTAATAATCTGACCCGACAGGGAAGCATAATCGTGCATGATGGCTTTGATTGCTTGGACTGATTGCTCCGTTGCTTCTGTTAAAAGTAGAGAATCGTCTTGAAAAGAAATTGTGTAGTAGAGGGCCCATTTTAGCCAACAGTGATGCCTTTGAGCTGATTATTATCGACTGCTTTCTTGATAAGACTCGAGAAACCTTCGGCGCATATTATGAAGAGAAATAGGGAGAGAGGATCTCCTTGTTGGATGACTCGGGTGGGATAGAAACTTGAAGATGGGCTCCCATTGATCAATACTGAGTAGGAGACGGACTTCAGACATGCTAAAATTAATTCAGTCAGGTGATTTGGAAAAAGCATGGACTGCATGACTTGGCGTAGAAATTCCCACTCCACCCCTGTCAAAAGATTTGGACATGTCGAGCTTCAATTCCATGTGATTGTTGCAACCTGCGGAACCTGTCATCATACCATGGTAAGTTTCAAAAGCACGGATAACATTGTCAGTAATTTGCCTATTTTGAATAGTCACTTTGTGAATTTTCAATAATAGTAGGCAAAACTTTTTTCAGAGGATTGGCAATAGTCTTTGAAATGAGTTTATAGATGTTATTACAAAGACTTATTGGTCTAAACTCTGACATGTGTGCAGGTTATCTAACTTTTGGGATAAGGTTGATATCCGATAAGTCTCCTCCCTCGTTGAGAAAAGAAAGGCAGAGTTCCAAACATTATGGTCCTAGAATATCCCAATGTTTGTAAAGGAATATGGCTTGAAGGTCGTTGGTTTTCATAGAGCAAGGTGTTTCAAGGCTTTTATGATTTCTGCTGCTGTAAAAGGTTCTGATGAGAATGTGATTTTTTGAGATGATTGAGTTGAAAATGGAAAGGAGAGATCAGAGATAGATAGATGGTGGGTTACCACTTACCAGAGGTGAAGAGGTTCTGGAAATAGGCATTGGCTACAGATTTGATTGCATGAAGTTTTGTATGAAATTATGAATATGGCCATGTTCATCAGATATATGATCAATGGAATTTTGTTTGCTTCTTGCATTTAATCGATGGTGGAAAAAGGCTGTGTTCCTGTCTCCATGTTGGATCCAATCCGCCCGACTTCGTTGTTTCCAGTAAATCTTCTTCTAGATTAAGCAAATGTCCGATTTCAGATTGAAGGTTCTTTTCCAAATTTGCATCAGGAAATGGTGAGGATCTAAGGGTCTCCTGCTCCTTTTCTTTGTCTTGGATTTGTTTTTTTAAGTTACCAAATTTAGCTTTCGAACATTGACAAAGACTGCCTTTTGTCTTCGACAAAAATTCAGTGAATTCGGCCCAGCTTGTGATTTTGTATTGGAACCAGCTGTCTTGGAAGAGATTGAAATATTCAGAGTCTTGCAACCAGAATGGTTCGAAACTGGGAATTTTATGCAAGGATGAAGGATCAGTTTATGTTATGAGTATGCGGACTGCCATAGAATCCTGTAAAGTGCCAAAGGATTTGATTTGGGGGGTTTTTGACATACAAGTGATACAACATCTAGGCTATATGGCCTTGAGAGAAGGTTAGAAGGGTAATGTCATAGTTGTCATCCCACATGAGAGAAAGTCCTCCGCTTCGTCCATTGCACGGTACATGAAAACCAGAAGGATAGCCTAGAAAGCTTGGAGGATCTTCTATTGGCTAACAAAAAGGGGCCATATTGGTTTTGTTGGTTTGAAACGGAGATCTCTTCACCTGCATTCTGAGGACAATGCCTGATCGATGGTGTGGGAGATGAGGCCACATTGGAAGGAAGCAAAGGTTGGGGGGAGCCTTTTATACTGAACAAGGCCAATTTTAGTATTTATGGGATCAGGATTATCATCTCAGTATTATTAACATGCACGGTTCGTCTCAAGGGGTGCTGGATTTGGATGCTTGATCCAAAACGGAAATAAAATAAAATAAAATAAAAAATAATGCATTAGCTCAGCGGTAATCACTGAGATTTTTAATCCGGAGGTTTCGGGTTCGAGTCTCAATGGAGACAAATGTGTGTGAGCGTGTGAATCTTTCATATCCGTAAAAAAAAGATAAAAATAAGCATGTGTTTATTATTTCCAAGGATTTTATTACTCTTTTCATCGGTTGGAGTGGAAGGGATTCGGTCGTTTAAGCAAAAGGTCTCGGGTTCAAGTCCTTGTGGATGCAACAAAACCTTGTTGGGATCTGGAGATACCGGTTAGATCATTTTCACAATTTAGGTGTGGTTAGATCACTTGTACTTGAGAGAAGACATTCCTTAAATACTTGAGAGGATTATGGCTCCCTTCCCCATTCACCTCCACCGTCATCTTTTCTTTCGAATACTACGTAAATCATGCGAACGTGATATGAAAGTCGTACAAGTGACATCGTTTAAAAAAGAATGCGCAGAAGAAAGTAAAAGCAAGAGACTTGGGAAATTAACCATCAAGGTCTTCTATTAACTAACTCAACTGATTACAAGTGTTGTCAAACTGAGTCATAAATAAGTACTAACATTTATTACAACTCATATTCACTGGAAAAGCAAATTGCTCAAACATGAAGAACCTTATAGCTCCATTCTTAAGTTTACTCTCCAAACTCGTCATCCAATTTGTTCTTAGCTTGTATTTATTCTTATTCCAAATAAAGGAGTAAGCTCACGTGTTAAACTTAGTAAGGAGCAAGAAGATCAAAAGTGAGATTAATGCTTGTCAGATTCCGGTCCGGAAACATGACATCAATCGACTAGTTCGCAAACATTTAAAAAGCATAACTTGAAAATTATGCAAAACACCTTTAAAAACATATCTTGTAAACATAAGGAAATTCACTTTAAAACTCAACTTGACATATAAGAATAACCACTTGAAAATCATCTTTAAATCATGTATAGAAAACATACATATTAAATACATGCAGTTCATCTTGCACTTATTTCTCTGTTTCATAAATTACTTAGTATGTTTAGCCTACTAATCAAATTTACATAAGCTATCTACTAAACTGTACTTTACATGTCTACGTTCTAACCATAATATGTTCGTGTCTTGTCTGTCATTTTAATGCTTTATTTCTACTTATTTAACATATCTTTGTTCTTGTCTTGACTGTTCTGATAATAAGACTTAAAACCCAAGGTACTTAGCATAAGGGCTTGATGAAACACGGCTATATATATATATATATATATATATATATATATATATATATGTACACACACTTGTTTGAAGTTGCATACATGATACGTACTTGCCAAACGGTAAATACTGAAAATACAAATATAAAAAGCACAACTGGATACAACGTCAATCATTATCATATATTGCTAATCAGCAATGAAATACCAACCACAATCAATCAAAGACGGACTTCCACTCCCTGATCAAGACAACTTATATGACTACGAAAGGTTGTCTATATCTAACCTTAATACTCTCTTCTCTTTTATATTCGTTATTTAAATAAATGTAAATTTATATTTTGATAAATTCAAACTCTTCATAAATAAAAGGAATTTTTGAATGTTCACAAACGACTCGAATCATCATTTTAGCCTATGATGAATTTTGAGAAATTTATACAAAAGAAGAATGTTATATCAAGTTGATTTACATGTTGTGTTCATTTATTTATACTCTTTCCTTTCTGATGATTAGGTACAATAGTTGATATGTAAATAGATAGACATGATTGATGCATTGAATCTGGAGATATTTGTCCTTAAGAAAAAAGAAATTGAAGATATATAAAAGTATAAAAACGGTGGAATTATGCATTACATTTCTCCAATTTTACTTAATTTTACATTATATATATTTACAATGTATGTCACTCATTATAACCTTATATTTCATTAACTTAGAAACAAGTTACTAGGTAATGTAGAAATGTATCAAATGGAAATTTGTGATGTATCTAATTAATAAGAGATGGTAAGTGATATATATATACCTAATAAGGTTGTTAAAAAAACTATATACTACCTCCGTCCCAAAATGTAATTTCTGTTATAAAACTAAGAAGATAATGGAGGAAGAACAAGAGGAAATGCAAGTATAGAAGAAGGGAAAATTGCTTGTGTCTTATTCCAATAGTATAAGAGGTATTTATAGTAGATATTCTGATGTGAACACAATAATCTGAATTAATCTCAAATTTACTTAAATCAATCGAGAATAATAGATAATCCATCAATGATATTATTTCATAACACTCCCCTTGGATATCTATTATTTAAAATACAATGAGATATGATACGCCTCATTAAAACCTTACTAAGAAAACCGGTGGGAAAAAAAAATCTTAGTTAAGGAAAAAAAGTACATATTTATCTGTTTGATTTACTCCTCAACCAAGTGTCAATTTAGATCTTTCAATTCTTTGCATCCCAATGCTCTTCACCTGTCTTTCAAATGTTGCGATCGACAATGTCTTGATAAATAAGTCGCGGATTATCGGTTGACCGGATCTGCATGGCACATCAATCTCCTCATTCTTTTTGCAAATCATGAGTAAAGAAGAACTTGGGTGAGATATGTTTTGTTCTATCCCGATAATATATACCCCAATTCAATTGAGATATGCAAGATGCATTGTCTTCACATAGTGTAGTTAAATGATTTTCATTCTCATCTAGACAATGTCTCAATGAATAAATGGTAGAATTGATTGTCTCGGTCGTAGTTGCATAACGTATATGTCATGTACTATTAACTTTGTTAGAAAAACCCAGTGGGAAAAAAAACTAGACAAGGTAAATAGTTCATGCCATATGCGTTTCTATGTGTTCAGATCGACATGTCTCATTAAAAACCTTTAACTAAGAAAACCCTTTGGGAAAAACTTGTTTAAAGGGAAAAAGAGAACAATCATTGATTTTAAGACCAAATCCACACAAAAGTTTTGAAGTTGTCGCTCTTCCACGGCGACAACAATCTTTCAAATGTACACATTCCATTATTATAAACACTTATTATCCAAAACCGATGTAGGAATAATCTTAGTGAACAAATCATGAGATTGTCACTTGAGCGTATTTTTTGCATATCACTCTCTTTTAGAGTTTATTGGATAGTCGAATGTAGGGGCTAATAAGTGTCATTCCCACTACTAACTTGTGCAACACATGCAACACAATCAACACTGTAATCAGCTAAATAATGGGGGAAGTAATATAATCGAAATTTGCATGCATATATTTCCACTATCATGCATCGTAATTCCTTAAAATTTATGACATTAACCATGCATTACTTACATATTCTTTTCTCAATAGGAATCTACTCAACTGGTCATACTACATTCAACATGAATGATAACGACCTTAACATATGCATGTTGCGATTGTCATATTAATTCATTTCGAAATCCACCAAGGATTTTTATATCAATATTAATGTCTAACGACTTTGTAAATATACCGTCATGACATAAAGTTCTTGCCAGATATATTAGTTAGCGGAACATTATATTATCTATAATGGGAGAATATATTTGATCATTAACAAACAAATATTTCAATTCAAACTCAACCTCAATTGCTTATTTCATTTTTACCTAGTGCGAGTGTTTATGGCACTCTGCGAATGACTTGTGATTGGATCGAGATATAATAATAGCAATTAAAGAGGCAAATATGTCGTCGTCGGCGACTATTATATTTTATTATAATTTCTTCCATAAAATTCATTGCTAATTCGATATTAGCATAAACCAATTCCTTATCAATGTATGGATTGGTTGTTCCATAACCCCAATATTTAATCATTTGATGCACGTGCAATTTTTGTTTTGGGGTTTTCGTCTCACAAGGCGAATCTCTTTAAGAGATTTCATGAGTGATTGAATATCAATAATAAATTGATCATTCTTCCGTGATTTTTATCTTTAACACCGATCGGTCTTCTACGCTCGTGGCGAGAAATATCTTTAATCATCTTTGTTGGTGCATTTATAAATAATCACTCATTTAATTTCAATATAGGCATCGGCATATTACTTGTTAAATACTACAAGTAAGATTATTTTCATGATTCGATTAAAGCGATGCGTGGAAGATCGTTTATCTTGTTAAAATTTCTCGGCATTCTTTTATTCTAACATGAGATTTTCTTTATCTCCCTTAATGCGAGAATCGATCTTCATCGAACATGTTGCACCGAGCTATACATTGATGCTCTTTTATTCGCTTAAAGCGATTTTACATTTAAAACATAGTGGTTTCATTAAATATCTCATTCTATGAGATTTTTGAAAACATTATATCTCTTGTGCTTTATATACCACTATGTGATTTGGATTCTTCAAGAATCGTTCAAATTGTACATCATGTAGAGAAATCACTAGAATGAGATATTTGATGTATTCAAAATGTACATAAAATCTACCTTCGTGGGTTTTATGTCGATGAATAATATATGAACTCATGGTTCATATATGTCAATGTTTGTCACGAGAGAAAATTCATAATGTATTTTCCTCCCCTTATTCTCGGGCAACACTTAATTTGCAATAACCCGTACATGAAATGATTACAATACACTGGGTTATGCCAATATTCAATAATCACCAACCACTTTTGGTGGGAAAATGAATTTTCAGAGGAATATAGGTCGCGTTTGTTCATGGAACCGACGCGATGCATTATTATTTGGTCACATTCACGCCGTGGAATGGACTTGTCTCATAATTTTCAAGCATATTGCTTACACCAATTTCACCGGTGAAATGGATTTCATCACGAGTAAATACTCTTTATTTATTCATCTTTGTCTCGATATGATACTCATTTCTTTTGTTTTGGATTCAAGACTTGGGAAAGAATATGCGATGCTTTATTTCAAACAAAATTGTTTGATGGCTCTTACAAAGCCGTAGATTAATATTGCACTCGCAAATATCTGTTTTTCCCATATTACCCAAGACAATGAACTAGTATCACAAAATCATTTAGTGTGCCATTGCACAAATCTGATTACTAGTTCATACATTCAGTTGCCATGTTTATCTTTCATTACCAATTAATTTTCCATAATAAGCAAATAAGATTATCACTTCAAGGATCTTTGAAGAAAAATAATGATCGGTTAAAGAATAGCAAGTGTTCAAGTTAATTGATCATTAGCAAGCAATGTATTACGATATATTAAACGGATAAAGATACTTCACTGAAGTTGAAGACAATAAACCGATAATTGCCATGGTCTAAAAGTCCCAAAAATATATCATTCCTTCATTGGAAAGCCTGTAACCTCAATAACCATATAATCAACATAAACACACACTAGAATTTGTTCCAATGAATATATTTCAAATGAATGCTTCCCTTTAAAGAATTTAATCACCCATTTGTTAAATGTTGACGAAGGGCAGCCATGGGGCAAGGAAAGACGATAGAGACAACAACTCAAAGAAGGGATAAGTTTCGTCCGCATTGGGGCTTTCAGATTCTTTTATATTCGAATTTGATATTTTTAGTATATATTGCCAGCAGAAACTAATTGTGAATCCAGAGGTTCGTAAGATTGTGGTGGAAGGAGTCCAAATATTGCTGTAAACTATCCATTTGAATGTCCAATTACATATGCTTGGGATACAAGACAAGTGTCCGTGTCCGTGAGAGATTACACACATTAGTGGGCACAAAATGAACAGACATAATGAAAGAAATATGCTACCAGGATATATACTTTGAGGGCATAAAAGCATCCACATCAACAATGACGAGGCTAAGTGAAACTCTTAGAGACATCCACATATTCATAATATAATATCATTTCAATGAATTAGGAATAAAAAATAGCAACAGAGTTTCTTTAAAACTTGTTATGGGACATGGGAATTGCTCTTCCCGTGGGTAGGAGATTGCAAATGGGTAAGTCAACATTATTCTAATTTGAGAAACGGTAAGAATTAAAATATTTGATTCATATGGGGAGAACAGACTCGTAATAACCCAAAGATCAATATCATACGATATAGCCTAGACATTCAGGCAACATATAGATAAAAAGTAGCATGTCATCTATAATAGATTCCAAAAGGAGTACTTATCTGTCGAAATTCAGCCATGTTTGTTCTATTTGTCTGCAAATGCGTTTTGTAAACACATGATTGGTGCAAATCTTGCTTCTCGAACAAGTAATCACCCCTCATTCGATCCGATCTGATCTCATTTTTTTTTCATTATGAAAAGAATATGAGGTTGTTCGATCGCGTTTTCCTCTCGATTTAATTCTGGATGAAGTTTTGGTGTTAGCCTTGAATTCATTGGTGACTGCATTCTGATTCCTCCTGACATGTAATACAACCAAGAAAACTCATGGACAAAAGTAAATAATAATTTATATGATACACATTCAACCGAGATAAACATATGAAACAAGAGTGAAATCTTGTATCAAAAAAAAAAACAACAAATGAACGATTCTGAAAAAATTGTGAATCTCGTTCGGTTGAAGAGGAGGTTGATCCGTCCGTGCGCCGGGAAAGTGATTGACAAACGAAAGGATTCCATCTACTCCGTCCATATTCCCGGCCGTTTCAAAAGAATACAAAGATAAGAAACCAATTTATTTGTTTATTTACCAGAAACGATGCTAAAATTTCAAAAGCATCATATAAAATAATTTCCTCAAAATTACAACCAATTATGGTACGTGGCTTGGTCATCTAAAGATCATTTCGTTTCTTATAATTATTATTGTATTAATCGATTGAAATATTTTATTAGGATTTGTATCACTAATGTCCTCCTCCATGACCATAACCAAATATTTACAAATATTTATAAATTGAGTCGCGTTCTTTATAAGGAATGGACTTTCATAATTTGGTCGGGACTCATTAGTCATATCAATGATGACTTGTTGTTTGTTTTCATAATTCCACATTCAGTGGATTATTATTTTCATTAATGATACAAAATCATGGTCAATTTCATATATATCATAAATCACTTTAATTGATATTCTTTGCTTCAAAAGCATATCATCGTGATAAAAAGTGATTTAATTATTATCTCAACGGTGATCATGAAAATCTCATGATATATTCGATGAACGTATTATATCCGAATATTGGATCTCTCGTGAGGGACGTGTCTTTTTTCAATGGACTTCCGTGTCCTCGGTCCTCATCCAACACGTGACATGTGAATTTAATATTCACTTTCATCGTTGTTTGACATGTCCATTTATGTGAATTTCATATTCACTTTACGAGCTTTTGATATCTTAACCGATAGACATAAAATCCATCTATATGCTCGTTCAAGAATTGATCATTTTCATGTGATCATATATTTTTCTCATTGACAAAACACGTTTATGCGAAGTACTCAATCATCAAGGCTCAATATTGCGATGAGTATTACCCGTATAGTATTTCAATTTATACGGATCTTTCACCGTTAAATGTTCATATTTCAATCTCTCGTCAAGATGATGACGGAGAAA
This sequence comes from Gentiana macrophylla, assembly GCA_026214975.1. Lineage (NCBI taxonomy): Eukaryota > Viridiplantae > Streptophyta > Magnoliopsida > Gentianales > Gentianaceae > Gentiana > Gentiana macrophylla. The sequence continues at coordinate 125,488,424 of CM047805.1, forward strand.
TATAATGGCCTTTGTACCGTCTCGGTTTGTCTCGATTTGTCTCAATATTATTCGTGACATTGCTTTTACCAAGACCCATAGATTTCAGGTGAATTTCAACGTTCATGGACATGATAAATAATATCCAAATTTCTCCTTAAAAAAATAAAAATAAAGGTAGTTAATAAATTTTTTCATTATTTCAAACTCAATATAAAAGATCAAAGTATTAATGATTAAATAAGAAAGCAATTACTTCCCTGTTACACAAAAGTCACTTGTTGCGCATCCAATTTGTGTAGTTACCACCTACCAACAATCTTGGTGCCTGAATTATTAATTCGATTGAGCGGTCGCCTTCTGATAGAGTAGCAACGATCGATTATAATTTTCTGGTAAATGAGAATCTATGAAAGATGATTTTTTTTTTTTTTTTTTTTTTTTTTTTTTTTTTTTTGATAAGAGACTCGTCTTGATAACGTGTTATAAAACCCAGAAGATAATGGAGGAAGAACAAGAGGAAATGCAAGTATAGAAGAAGGAAAATTGCTTGTATGTCTTATTCCAATAGTATAAGAGGGTATTTATAGTAGATATTACAATGTGAACACAATAATCTGAATTAATCTCAAATTTACTTAAATCAATCAGAATAATAGATAATCCATCAATGATATTATTTCATAACAATTTCGTTTTTCTTTTAAAATTTGTCCCATAATATAAATTTATTTAGAATACCAATGAATGATTTATTATATTTTTCGTTTTTTTACCTCTCATATATTATATATTCACCTAATTTACAACTACTACGTTAATGAGATCAAATGATATTCTAGACTTTTACCATTAAAATTAAGGACACTTAACCATTTTCTTAAATAATCTGTGTGAAAAAATCTAAACGGACTTAGATTTTGGGATGCTCCATAAACACTTAATAAAAAACGTTAAATTATATATATATATATATATATATATATGGTTTATTGTTAAAATGACAATTTAAAACCTGTAAGTATGAATGTGACAATGCGGTGATAATAAAGCATTAGATTTGCATCAGGTTAAAACTGTAGAAAATAGTGGATTTATGGTTATAAACAGTGAATTTGTCCTTATCACCTATTTTATATTTCCACTATCCCGATTTCTATTTTCCCCTTTTTTTTTGCTTTTAAACAACTGTCATATATATATATTATGGCAAATTTTATGGTGGTCACCAGGCCAAAGTATGACAGTGATCAGGAATAAATAAATCCAATAAAATAAGCGTAGGGTCAACCAGTGTAAAATACATATGTCATGTTTTTACAAATTTGCCCCTCTTTTAAGACTTCTTATTAAATGCACAAGTATAACATAATGGTCCTGAACCACCATAAAATTACTCTAGACCGATAGATAGGTGCATAACCATTTTCATCGTCATCCAAAAGGTAGAAGTGTCCTCTAAAAAAAAAAAATAATAATAATAATAATAGAAGTGGGAGCAGGCCAGTCACAGACTCACAGGAGTTTTGTCCTCTTTGTATCGCACTTCCAAAGTACAACGGAAGAAAATATTCTTTCTTTTTCATCCAATCCATCTCTATTTATCACAGTAATCCTTTTCTCCCTGCAACTACTTTATAAATTAAATCGTTTTGAATTAAGCTGAGAGAGTGAGCATTTTTCTAATTAAATTCAGGCAACAAAATTTGCATTAATCATGGAAGCCATTCTGGAGGACCTCCAAGCATATCCTCTTGGAACTGCGGTTGCTGTTGCTCTTGTCTTCCTTTCTTTTTTGTGGTTCTTTAAAGCATATGCTAATGGTTCTAAAAAGGGACCTTCCAATCTCCCTCCTGTACCTGGTAAACTTGAATTTTTTTGATTACTCTTCCAATTTTTAGATTAATGTTTTGGAGAATTTTGTGCTGCTGTTAATGATTGAATTGAATGGCAGAAGTACCAGGGCTGCCGGTGATCGGAAACTTACTACAGTTGAAAGAGAAGAAACCCCACAAAACATTCACAAAATGGGCTGAGATTTATGGACCAATCTATTCCATCAGAACTGGGGCCAACCGGATGGTGGTCCTCAACTCTACTGCTGTTGCTAAAGAGGTCTCGTCTTCCCTCCCCCTCCTTCCCCTCCTCCCACCCACCAGGCAACAACTTTCTGTTTTTTCAGGAGAATTTAGTAACAATCTGATCCATCATTTTTTTTTAAAGTTAAAAACAGAATTTAAACCCCTCTTTGTATTGTGAGAAACGGAGGAAAAGAAGAAAAAAAGGATTTGAAGGGATTTAATTTTCGGGAAATTACCCATATAAGTCAGGTTCAATTTTTTTTTGTTAGATAAGCTTCTAAAAAACAGTAATTTGGAGGGAAAATTACCTATATAAAGTCAGGTTGAAACTTTGTTTTCCTTAGATTAGCTTAAAAAAAATTTAATTTTGAAACAACCTTTACGCTGGTGTTTAAGGGGTTTCAGGGGTTTAAGTGGGGGTTTTACGTGGTTCAGGATGCTTAAGGGGGCTTATCTGGATTAAAAAAATAGTTTTTTTTCTTGAGAAATGATACCCAAAAAAAAAAAAAAGAGTTGAAGTAAGCTTTTTTTTAGTCAAAGGCCCCTAGTTCATTTTTGTGATTATCTTCTCTTTTCTTTTCTATCCGTCTGTCTTTAGAAAATGTAGAAATAGAGATAACAGAAAATAATAGTGCAAAACTTCAGAAAAGAAAATAATAGTGCAAAACTTCAAAACGTCTGTCTTTTCTATCCGTCTGTCTTCAATCCTTGTAGAACATTGTATACTTGCAAAGTTGTTTTGAATTCTCTTGGAAGTTAATGTTTGGCATAACTTAACTAATATACCTTGATCAAGATCAATGTATCGGAATTTTGAATTTCTGAGTCTTTATCATGATATATAGTTTGATTTTTAGGCTATGGTGGCCAAATATTCATCGATTTCATCACGCAAGCTATCAAATGCATTAAAGATCCTAACTTGTGACAAGAGTATGGTTGCAATGAGCGATTATGATGAGTTTTACAAGACCGCCAAACGACATATACTCACTAGTCTCCTCGGATCGAATGCTCAGGTTCGCATTCAAAATCTTCGTTCTGTTTCCGTATATCATTGTATTTTATTACATATGTCAGCTGAATCGTTTTTGTATATATCAGAAACGACACAGGTTACACAGAGACACATTGGTAGAGAATACTGTTGAAAAGTTGCAGGTTCTTCTGAGGACAGACCCTCAAGAACCCGTAAATCTAAGGAATATATTTCAGTTTGAACTTTTCGGGTTAGCAATGAAACAAGTGAGCTTTCCTTTCCTCCATTTTTTTTCCAGCAATGATCACTACAAACTAAACAACAAAGCCTTCTTTTTTTGACTAATTGGCTGTATATGTTATGCATTCTTAGGCTTTGGGAAAGAATGTTGAGTCCATCTATGTAGATGAGTTGAAGACAACTTTTTCGAGTGAGCAGTTGCTTAGGGCTATAGTTCTTGATCAAATGGAGGGTGCAATTGAGGTTGATTGGAGGGATTTCTTCCCATATCTTAGATGGATTCCTAACAAAAGTTTCGAGAAGAGAATTCAACGTATGGATATCTATCGTGAAGCTGTGATGCGGTCGTTAATAAAGGAGCAGAAACAACGGATTGATTCAGGAGAGGTAGAAGATAATGGATTTCATCTAATGATCATCAATTTGATTAATCACATTGTCAATTAACTTAAATCTGATTTTTTCTGCAGAAGTTAAACAGTTATTTGGACTACTTATTAGTAGAAGCAGCATCGTTTACAGAGAAGCAAATACTAATGTTGATTTGGGAGACAATTATTGAAACATCAGATACAACTTCAGTTACTACTGAATGGGCCATGTATGAAATTGCTAAGAATCCAGATAAACAGGTCATTAATTAACCCTTTCTTTTTGTTTCAAGCATGTACATTTTTATCCGAATAAATCATGGTTTTCTGAATGTTTTTATTCAAACTTTCTAACATGGCAGGATCGCCTTTATCAAGCGATTCTACAAGTCTGCGGCGAAAACAAAGTTAGCGAGGAAAACATAAACCAACTTCCCTATTTAAGTGCTATATTTCATGAAACATTGAGATACCATTCTCCTGTGCCGGTAGTTCCTCTAAGATATGTGCATGAAGACACAGATTTAGGAGGATACTATGTTCCTGCTGGAACTGAGGTTATAAAGCCTTTTCCCACAATATTACTTTTTTTGTGCATTCTTCTTCTTATATGAGACTAATGTATTACTATGTGTGTAGATTGCTATCAATATATACGCGTGTAACATGGACAAGAACGATTGGGAAGACCCGGAAGAATGGAAGCCAGAGAGGTTTCTTGATAGCAGCAAGTATGACCAGATGGATTTGTATAAAACAATGGCGTTTGGAGGAGGGAAGAGGATGTGTGCAGGTTCACTTCAAGCCATGTTAACATCTTGTGTGACTATTGCTAGGCTAGTACAGGAGTTTGAATGGCGGCTCGCAGACGGAGAAAAAGACAATGTTGATACAGTGGGGCTGACCAATCAAAAACTCCATCCTCTTCGAGCTATTATTAAACCAAGAAATTAATGCGAAGTGATGGGCCGGGTTTTCGATCACGATTCAGTGGCTTTATATAGTTCCAGTTTGTGAAGCCATTTCCATCAAAATCTGTGGAGAGTGTCTTAGACTATGTGGGCACCATAGTCCTCCACAGTCCCTTATAGACTGAAATATTTAGAGGTGTGAGATTATCGTGCGAACAAGTGTTTTGTTTGTAATGTTTACTATGGCTTGTGTCATCTGCCTTTTTTTTTGTATTTGAAGGAAGTATCCCGTCTGCTAAATTTAAAACAAGAAAGTGGCAATATTTGTGTCCTTACCGAACTTCACTGCAAGAAGTTGGAAATTCTGTTTTGTATTAGCAATAAAGAGTAGAATATTCTAAAGAGTAATTTACGGAATGATTTTAGCGTTGACTTGATGTAATTTGCATTAACATCCCCCATAATCCCATGGGCGAAGGACACGCTGCACACGCATGGAGATTGGTCTTGAGTTGATCAAAGTGCCGGTCCTAGTGGTTTTGTGAGCAGGTCATCAATTTGATCATTGGAGGAGAGAAGACGAACTTCAAGTTGTTTGTGGAGTACAAGGTCACGAACATGATGAACATCCACTTTAATATGCTTGGTGCAAGTATGAAAAACTAGATTAGCACACAAGTAAGTGGAACCAATATCGTCACACCAGAGGATTGGGCGAGCTGTGCAATGAATGTGAAGTTCCTTGAGAAGAGAAGTGAGTCATTGAAGTTCGGCTGTTGTGGTGGAGACAGTCTTGTATTCAGCTTTGGTACTGCTGCGAGCAATGATGGGTTGTGGTTTGAAAGACCGGCTAATGAGACGGGTCCTAATATAAATACAATATGCACCAACAGATCAAGACCAAAAGTGATCGCGTGTAAGTCGCTTATACTAGCAAGAAAACTAGGTCCATTGTGTATAGCAAACGAGCAATGGTCGATCCCATAGAGACAATACAACTTCCGTAGATAAATGTACTAAACTACAACTAAGAACACACAAAGGCGGCCTTTGACCAACATTGACACAAAACAAATAAAAACGGTATCACCTTCCCTCTAAACCTATCTCCTAGCTTGGTGTAATTAATCTATCATGTTTACTCCCCCTGTAATTCCCCAGAATACAAGAACATATGTTTTATCTTTGTAATTAGCTACGGGTGTAGTCTCCTAACCTTGTCTACTTCCATTTGCAAGGACATCAAACGTCTATGTGTTATTAACCTACCCTTAGGTTGTATTAACATCACATGCATTAAGTTTTAGAGAGTGCTGGCTAAAGACCGAGAACCTCCTTATGCAGCCATCAACGGTGATTGGCACGTTCCTAAATATCGACCCAGACTACGCCCAAACTAACACTTCAGTAATACTCCATCATGCTAGCTTACAAAAACGAATGCCATATTGGCCAGATCTAAATAAATGTGAATTAATCATGTCAATCAGACGTAGATGACGCCGAATCTCCAGAAATAAGGTGACCGGAAGATTTCCTCGACGCGTTGGTATAGACCACCGCCGCATCGAGCACAGTGGTTCCTATTTCTGAACTACATATTCTGATTCTGGTTAAACCAGGTGAATTACTCGTTCGTTAAAATTCAGAATACAACACGTTAAAACATGCTAATCTACAATAGTAAAGACATGAAAGAACGTTCAAGATTTCATACATTCAACAATGGAGGACTCTAATTGATCAATTCAAGCTAGTTGATGGCTTGAGGAGAATAACCAACATGAAATCAAAGAAACGTCAAAAGAAACTTTATTCAATAATGATTCATACATAAGAGATTTCATAACAATGAGCTGCTACAGGCTTTACATAGAGTCTGTAGCCGACTTAAACATATGGAAAATCCCTAGCCAACTTGGTTTAGGTCTCGTAAGGTCGGTATTCGTGCTGCCCAAGTTTCCAAAATCCCCATCTTATCATTCAAAGTTCTTCCTCCTCAAATCCCCCCTCTCTCTAATTCTTCATCTTCTTCTTCAAAATTCCACCCCTCGAATTTTCTGCACATAACGAGTTCGAATAATTAGTTCGATTTCGTGTAACGAGTTCTGTACATAACGAGTTTGAATAACAATTTTGATTTCGTGTAACGAGTTCAAACGAGTTTGAATACCGAGTTCGATTTCGTGTAATGAGTTCAAACTCGCTTTTCTGCACATAACGAGTTTGAATAATGAGTTCGATTTCGAGTAACGAGTTCTGCACATAACGAGTTTGAATAGCGAGTTCGATTTCGTGTAATGAGTTTGAATAAAAAGTTCGATTTCGTGTAACGAGTTCAAACTCGTTGTTCAGGGGGTTCGGGGGGGTTCATTGGGTTTAAGGTTTAGTTCCTGCGGGATTCCGGCATGCTCCGGCTATATTCAGGTTGAAAGATTTCGGGAGGGATTTTGGGGTTGAAGATGATGGGTGATTTGGGTTTTAGGGTTAAAGTTGTTGATTTGGGAATTGGGGAAAATTGAATCAGGGGTAAATTGGGCAACTCATCCTATTTTGTATGTGAAGGGTCTTCTAAAGAAGAATTGTTTTGCCCAAGACTATATAAGAAAGTATTATAGTCAAACGAGCTTCTTAACCAAATGCCTCTTGTTATGTGTTTTACAAGTACAAAAGTTTTGTGTATATAGTAAGGACATTTGTATTAGCAATAAAGAGTAGAATATTCTAGAGTGTAATCTACGGAGTGATTTTAGCATTGACTTGATTTGCATTAACAGAGGCAAACATGACCCGATCTAATAATGAAGTATTTACGATGGGAGAAAACCCGATTATTATACTCTGACGTCGAGCACAGTCATTAGTGAATAACTCATTGGTAAACCAGTTAATTTATGGGAAACTGATGGATTCAATTGTAAATTTAATCCCAAACAAGAAGTAAAATAACCGAAACCAGACTAGGGATAAAACAACAACAATAGATCTTCGTACTTTATAGTGGCGGAGCAACAGATAGCCGGGGCTCTGGAGCGGTGAAGCAATCGAGTTCAAGTTGGGGGTGGATAAAGATTGGAAAGTGATGCAGGTACAGAATTGGTACACAGAAAAAAGTAACGAATCATTTTGTGACCTTACATTGATTTTAAAAAAAAAAAAAAAAAAAAAACTGGACCAATGATTACACATTCGGAGGATGGGATGGGAATAAGGGGTTGTACCTAAATCATTTTTGATAAAGATTAGGAACGAGAGAGTCAACTGCATGTGAAACATGGAATGAACTGAGTTAGGTTCAAGATTGAGGTTTCATATACCAGTGACAAAACAACGTTGTTTTTGTATATATGATAGTATTAGTTTGGGTTCATGTTGAGTTGGAATAAAATAGAAATCACCAAACCAATCCATTATAATTCGATTTTGACAAACCAAGCCTAATTATTCGGTTTTTATTTGGTTTGGGGCGCTTCAGGTTCAGCCCGTTTGGTTTCAAGTCTAATTTGGTTTATTGCTGGTAAGGGATCTGATTTTTGCTTATTTCTTGCAAGGGTCCGTTTTTTTTTAATTTTATGTTTTTGACTTGTCCTCCAACTCGAAGACATTTACTTTTCTTCGCACTAGGATGCCTTCCCGTGCACTGGGCGACCTGTGCATTTAGACCACACCAAAAAAAAAAAAAAAAAATCCTTCATATGACAAATAACATGTTTTATAACCATAAATGATACGTGGCTTATAACAATGTTATGATGGTGTACAATCAAATTTTTCTGGACATGGCATAGTGGCATTGGTTCTTCAAACTTGAAAGACAGGGATCTATATTCTCTATCAGTGTTGAGAATCATGGTTACAGCGGTGGAGCACTTCGGAATCTTGTTTGGGTTGTCGGAAGTTTAATTTGTGAAGACAATTCTCTAATAGGAGCATTGACGAGGAGGACATGAGTAATGAGAAAAAGCCTCACTTTCTTGTGGGTTTCGACCCTTCTTTAAGTTCAGAATCACTGGTAAAGATTTATTCTTTCTGTGGATTTCATTGTTTCGTTTCATTTGCCGTTGAATCATGTTGATTTTATGTGTTTAAAATGGAATTTTTTTTTTTGAAGGGAAAAATGGAACCTTTAATTTCCTAATTTTTGGTATATTTGATTGTCTAGCTAGCTCAATGGATATTTCTGCTTGTCGGAATGTTGTTTTTTTAAGCAAATAGAAAGGGGATTCCTATTGAAAATTGGTTTTCCTTTTATTGAATAATCAAATAAAAGGATGAGAAAGAAACCCACACAACTAAATTGGTATGGTTTTAAAGTGTAGAGCCTTAAGAGTTCTCCTCTGGCCGACTGAGCTAACCAAGTTCATTATGATTGCAAAGAAGGCTAATTGGGGTTGTTCATATGCACATATTGTCTTTTATGCTTTGGCACTTTGCATTTGGGTAGCTATTTTTTCTTCCTTTTTTTTGATGAGAAACAGCCTTTAGCATGTGGGGAAGTTTAATATGGTATTATGCAGCAGTAGTAACTTCAAGCAATCATACATAGTTCTCTTATGAAATATAGGAACAGTAAACTCCTAAACATATGCTACCTGCAACTGTGTTTTCCGAAATACTGTTAACCGTAACAACAGTTTGATGTTAGTTAAGGTGTGGTGCAGAACACGGTAATTCCTGGGACAGCCACTGTTCGTGGTTCGGGTGTATAGGGAAATCTTGATTCATAAGGAGTATTAAAGCAATATAGGCTTGTTTGGGTTGGTTTATGAGCAATTAGTTCCTGCAGAATCCTTAACCATACATGTGGCATAAGAAATAAGTAAGTTGGAGACATGTGAAGCTTCATAATCAATATGACTAGGCTTCTCAGGTCTGAGTAAGTATAGATGTGTGTGTAAAGACAATATATTTTCATCTAAGTGATTCACTTCTTGATATTGAAACTTATAATTCATTCATCATTATTTTCTTTGACAGGAAATTCCATGTAAATTTGCAAAACTCATCTCTGCAGAACTACCTGGGTGTGCTTCCTTATTGGGTCCTAGTGGGCATACTTGGCATGCTGACATTGTTCAGAAGAATGGTGACTTATGTTTACGAAACGGATGGGCTAAATTTGTTAGGGATAACTCTTTAGAGCTTGGTGATTCTCTGGTTTTCAGATATGATGGTGAATTGCACTTTAGTATACTAGTCTTTGATCAAAGTAAATGCGAGAAAGCGTCTGCATTGAGCTCTGAGCACAGTCATGACTCAAGCAAGAAGAAAGAAAGAGAATGGGAGAATCCTGCTCCATTAAACTGTTTACTTGATGTCTTTCCTAAGAGAATTAAGAGTGTCTTCATCCCTGTCGAGTGCATACGCATGTCTACCACTTCACAACCAGATAGAACAAGTTCTCTCATCAATTCTGAGTGCCTAAGCATGACAGAATGTGGACAACTCAATAGAGATTGCGTCGATAAGATGGGAAACCTTGGAAAAGTCAACTGCATGGATAGACAAAGTGGCGAAACAAGCCTGCTGGCTGCAGAACAGAAGGATGTTGACTGTATCTTAAGGAATTCAGTCACCGTTGCAGTACCTTCATCAGAATATGTTGGGAGGGCTGATTCAGGTGATTTTTTTCAACTTCTCATCATAGTGTAAGCTTGATTTTCCTGTTCATTAAGCATCCTAGGAAACTAATTTCATATGTTAGTACATATTGAAGCAGAGCCAGCAAAGAGCAATAGGACTGAGAAGGAAGAACTTCTTTCATCACACGAAGCTGAAATAGTTGCCCGATCATTTACTTCATCGCTCCCAAATTTCACAAAAGTCATGAAAAGGTTCAACGTAAGCGGTTCATATACACTAGTAAGTGGCTGCACTCTATCTGACAACAAATCCCATTAATCATTTGACTTCTGACTTCCGTTTTGATTGTTCGAAGGCGAAATACGTGTATCAAGTGCCTTTGTTCCTGCAATTTACATCATATTTTTGAATATCTGCATTTCATTGATGATCTCTTTGCTCACTCCTCTGATATGCAGAATATTCCGCACCAGTTTGCAGCAACACACCTTCCTAAATGCAAAGTGAAAATCAAGCTTCATAACGTAAGAGGAGAAAGTTGGACTATCAATTCAGTCCCCACTAGAAAGGTGCAAACTTCACATACTTTCTGTGGAGGGTGGTTGAGCTTTGTTCGTGACAACAACATACGTATAGGAGACGTATGCATCTTTGAGCTTGTGGGTCAGTGTGAATTGCGGGTACAAGTTAAACGGGTCATGAAAGAGGCAATGGTAGACCCCAATGAGAGTGAAATGCACAAAGTGATGCCTAGAAGCTCTTGTAAGGAGCAGAACAAAATCTCTAGGTCCAAGATGAAGAATCGGAGTACAAATCATTGTAATAAATCTTTCAAGTGGTCAGAAAGTAGAGAAATAGGTAATTTTATGCTCACCTGAAATTATTTAACCTGCATTAACTGTGTTCCCAGTTACATTAAAGTTGTTTTCTTTTGAACTTTGGCAGTTGTCTGGGAAGGCACTTCACCCACAAAACCGGCTTCTCATACTAAAGGGTGTGTGTCAATAAAGTCTGGGCCAGAAGAAAAATTAGTTGCAAAAACCTTTCTCTCCAGTTTTCCTCGTTTTGTGAGAATCATGAAGAAATTTAATGTCAGCGGTTCATACACTCTGGTGAGTAGCTTGTTTTTAGCTTTAGAATCTTTTTACGATTAATTACCATTTTATTTATATAAATAATGTTCTGCATTTTCACTTCATAACTCAGACTTTGCTTATTATACACGTTATCATCACGAGGTGACTCAAACATCATAGTAATAATGGTGTAGTTTAGAACTTACTTTTTCAGAGAGAAGGAAAACACTGTAAAACCTTGCCATTGTTTTCTAAGGGATTAGTGGTATATTGTATGTGTGTAGATGTGGTGTATATTCAGGACACGACAAAAGGGTTTTAGAGCATTTTCTTGGGCATGGATATTGAGATATGGTGATGATACAGATAGATAATTAACATTATGCAATACGCCCCTCGAGTGGGGAGGTAGATAGGTAGATAATTAAGAAAGAAGATAGGCCAAACACTTGTAAGTATAGTTTTTTTTTTTTTTCTAGGATAACTAACATTATATCTCAAGAATGGACAATGATATTGCAACCACATATTTGTCGATAATTGATCAATGAGTGACACACATATATATGAATCGATGGGTCCCACTGTGATCAATACAAAGTTTGATAGAGACAAAATGTTGTGGCAGTCACATTGCCCTAGTATATGTTCCTTTGGATTTTTTGTACATTCTTTCAAGAAATGATGACCAAAGTTATGTTGCTTGGTATTCGTTCGTTTGCAAATTGTTTATAAAACGGATCTTATGAGCTATATCTTTTCATGTAGAAAATTCCGTATCAGTTCTCGATGGAGCACCTCCCTGATTGTAGAACAGAGGTGACTCTACATAATCTAAACGGAAAATGCTGGACTGTAAATTCAATCACAAGCAAAAAGGTTCATCAAACAGTACTGCATACCTTTTGTGGGGGTTGGATGGCTTTTGTTCGTGAAAACGACATTAAGATGGGAGATATTTGCATCTTTGAGCTGGTCGGAGAACATGAAATGCGCGTGCATGTTCGTGGACCTGGTGAAAAAGGAGGGCTAAGTCAGTCATAGTGATAGCCAGAGAGCATCTTTTAGTTAGACAGGTGCCTTATGTAAATATTGTTTTTGGATGAAGTGGTGCTAACTGCTGTACGTGAATATGACTAGTTAGTTGATGAAGGATGTGTGTTACTTGCTGCAAGCTCAGCTGTTTTGAAACATATTATCTATGTATGTATGTTTGTATTAGGCAATATTAGAGCAATTGTAATAGCCATATCTAGTGTGTTGAAGTCTATTTTGTTGTTAGAGCCAATAAATAGATGGAATTTATTATACTTCACTTCAAATAAAATGTTGTAACGGCTCTACGTTCAAAATCTATATCTATATCCTATAAGAAGAGAAAAAGTTGACTCAACAATGCCCCACGTCCCTCCTTTCTTAAACTTCGGTTTCTTTCAATTTGCTTTGGGTTGTGGCGTGTCAATTTCATGGGTTATTAAAAAAAACCTTCCAATTTTCGAACTATACTACACAACATCTCATCTCATCATTTATTATTATGTTATCATCATCATTTATTATTAGAACATTTATTATCAACCGCTTCATATTTAAAAGAGAAAATACATTATAAAGGAACTTTGCAATATATATGTATGTAAGATCTATATATACAGTATATTATATTTTTTTGGCTCGGGTTATCCTTACTTATTTGATGGATAAAAAAATATGTATGTGATGAAGCTAAATAAAGCACCAGTGATGTGTCAAGGTTGTTTAGAATCTAGGGGTGAAATAGAAAGAAGATGTAATGTGAAAAAGATGGTGCCTTTTATGGAAAGATGGTAGTTTTTATATTAGACATTTGGGTTCGAGAATGTATCTTGAATTGCCTACGTATCACTATTTTTAATCCAGGGAATCAGCAACGTAGTTTCTGGATGTATGTATTTATAAGCACATGTCCTCTTACGCGCCTACATTTAGTAGGCGGTTTTAGTCTATTGACAAATATGACCTTGGCCTCTGTCCAAGTTACTTCTTAGATATCATTTCGATGTACATCGACATGGTCATGCCAATGTGGAAGCCTTCTACATAATTAACTCATAATGTAAATAATCTTGATCATGTCGAGATGGCTCACCCGACTCGACATCCTTGTCATACCTGGACCTCTTCCACATTCCAGCTGGACCACTCAGATAATTCCACGTGGAAGGGTGGCATATCGTATCGTCATAAGCCCCCCAGATCTGACGAGGCCTCTTTAAGATGCTAAAGTCGGATCTGAAAATTTGAAAAAGTCATTCAATTCGAGGCCTTCTTTTGGCGGGATTTGGGCTAACCCCTTAACCGCCATAGGCTTCCATAGGATGACGTCATTCTGCATCAGAATTAAATGGGCGCAGGAAACGAAGCGTTTTCATTGGTTGGAAACCCTTGATATACGCGATATTTCCTTTATAACTGTCCAAAAACCGTCCCTTCGAATCATTTGGAGATCTTTGAAGATAAAAGGAGTCCCAAGCCGGTGAAGAGTCTAAACTTACTCATTCTCATCCATTTTTCCTGCCTCATACAAAATTTGCAAGTAAGCTTTGAACTTCCTCCGTTTCTTTCTTATTTCATTGTTTTCTTTGCTTTTCCCATTCCCATGTCGGTGAGTGAGAGCGATTCTCAAAATTTAGAGGTAATCGCCGTGTCCGAAGACGAGTCGCAGGAGGTAACGGTTTCCGAACAACTTAATACATCCGGACAGAAGTTCACCGGAGAAGAAGGAGAGGAGGAAAGGGGGGAAGAAGAATCGACTTCCCGACGCGTTACAAAACGTCAAACCAGAATGAAAGGTCAGGGAGCATACGGGTGCGTATCTGCCCTAACAGAGGGAAAGGTCAAGGCTTTATGCCAAAGGTTTGATATTCCGTATTCATCTGACAACATGCAAGTCCCTCGAGGCCAAAATCAATTTGCTTGCGATCCTCCTCCTGGTTTTTGCGCCGTTTATGAAGCGCAGCTAAAGGAAGGATTAAGATACCCTTTCGATCCATGTCTTATCGAAGTGCTTCGACACTACCAGATATGTGTTGCTCAATTGGCTCCGAATGGTATTAGAAGCCTCATGGGCTTTGTCCTGGCATGTCGAGTAGCTAAAGTCGAATTCACGGTGCGCCTGTTCCGACAATATTATTCGATCCTAGATTCGCAAGACGCTGGGTGGTATACCTTTCAGAAACGCCCCTTGGTCCCGGAATTCGTTCGGAAGGCCATATCTTCCCATGGCGATTGGAAACCTAACTTCTTCTTTATCCGACACGGTCTTGGTGACCTCGATATACATACTTGGCACCAAAGACCTAAGAAGTGGCATGACAAGCTTGATTCTGACCCACCCGTGTCGTGTGGAGTGCTTGAACAAGTGCGTCCCGACATTGCAACTCGGAATCTGCACCCTCTATATGCTTATGCTGACCTCGAGACGGCAGGACCGGGCGCCTATATGGAACTTGATGAAGAAGTCCGGGCTTTGTGTAGGATTTTCGTTATTTTATCGAACTGTTATACTTCTTTCTGTTTACTTATTTCCGTCTCGATTATATACTAATAATGATTTTGACTTTTGCAGTGGAGTATTTCTCAGAGATGGAATCGTCAACCAAGGTGCTGGACCCGAAAAAGACGGATCCCAAGAAAATTCAGGAGCTGGTCGGCATCAGATCGAAGAAGGCCGTATCCGGCTCGCGACCTTCGGGAGTCAAAGGACTCGATTCGATCTGGGACTCTGCGCCGTCATCGACATCTTGAGAAACCAACCCGATTTAAATTTGTGGCGGAGGAGAAGCAGCGAGAGGAGAACCTCGTCCAAAGGAAACGCCTAAAAGTTACTGAGATCCGACATGGTGTTGGGAAGGAGGCTCGCATCATTCCTCCACCGAGGCCACAGAGCATCGACATGATTCCGGAGACCTCTACCACCGAGCTGGAGGCCATGGCTCCTGAAGAGTTCAGCAGTTGGTTTACTAAAACCATGCGAGCTGTAAGCCTTTAATTCTTTATAATTTTGAGGCTTTTATAATCTCAAGATCTTTCATTTTAAGGCCTCTCATTTTTTGCAGGCTCGGCTAATGACTCAAGTGGCCACGGTCAGGATGGAGTCTTCGCCTCCTGGTGGAAAAGGAGGAGACTATAAAAAAGCGGTCGCCAAAATTGAGAAGCTTGAGGCCTCGGTAAAGAAGATAGATGGACGACGCTTGACTCTCGAGGTCGATCTCGAAGCGTCTCGACTCAACTTATCCAAGGCGGAGAAGATGTCGTTTGCGCAAGAGATGGGGAATTGACCAAAATAAAGTTAGAGCTCGAGGCCACAAAGACCGAGGCGGCTAATGCCATCAAGGCTCGGGATGACCTTCAATTCGAGGTCGGCAGTTTTGCGACCCGCCAGAGAGAGCTACTAGGAAGGACTATCGGCCTCTTTGAGTTCAAGAATGAAATGATGTTGCTTGATGACTCAAGCGATGAAGGAGGCTTCACGAATGCGCTTAAACGAAGTGAAGGCAGCCTTTCCCGAATTTGAAGTGTCTAGTGTCGGAAAGGCGCACTTATATGATCTGAAGCTATCCTCGATATGGCCGATACTTCCGACGATCTCCGTCCGGTGTCTCCTTGTATGAGAAGTATGTGGTCCCTGCTCTGAACCAAGAGGGTGTGGAGGATGTCGATATTGAAGATCAAACTGACCCCAATGCATCCGACTCGGTCCCCCCTAACCCCTGAGTTTAAAACAACATTTATTCGATTTGGTTGTAAACTTGAACACTTATTTCCTATGTCTCTGCTTTTACTTTTTGCCGATGAATTTGCTCAAATTTGAACTTTACTTGAATTTTTCAATTTTCGACTTCGATCCTTGCTTTTACTTTATCTTATATATTATTGCTTTTACTTCCTTTGTGATTAATTAGGGTATAGTCATACCGACTTGATTCCCTTATTGCTTTTACTTTATCTTATATATCATTGCTTTTACTTCCTTTGTGATTAATTAGGGTATAGTCATATCGACTTGATTCCCTTATGATCAATTAGGGTGTAGTCATATCGACTTAATTCCCTTATGATTAATTAGGGTGTAGTCATATCGACTTAATTCCCTTACGATCAATTAGGGTGTAGTCATGTCGACTTAATTCCCTTATTTGTGTGAGGTGAAGTCATATCGACTTAATCAGGGTGTAGTCATATTGACTTAATTCCCTTATGGTTGATTAGGGTGTAGTCATATCGACTTAATTCCCTTATCGACTTAATCAGGGTGTAGTCATATTGACTTAATTCCCTTATGGTTGATTAGGGTGTAGTCATATCGACTTAATTCCCTTATCGACTTAATCAGGGTGTAGTCATATCGACTTAACTCCCTTACGGTTGATTAGGGTGTAGTCATATCGACTTAACCCCTCTTCATCCCCCCCAAGTGAAGCATGAGTTTATGACTCATGGTGCACTTTAGGTACGAGTCGATCCTCGCTTTATCGCCGTTTTGGCTTAATTGTGCACTTGATCGGAGCTCAGCTCAATTATGTTGAATCGACAGCTTTGTCTTTGATGGATGCGTGACGTGGTGCTATCTGATTGCTTTGCATCATGGCTATCAGTAGGTTAAGAATGATAATTATTAAAACATCTGACCGTCGTATCGACAGGTGCTTGTTATGATGGTTCAAGGAAGATTACGTAAATTGCAAACATAAAATTTTGATTGTCGGCTCGACACATTACAATCACCAAAACAGAAATGAAAATTACACATAATACTTTCTAAGATTAGTGGCGTGCCAGGTTCGAGGCACTGTGCTTCCGTCTGATCTTCCAAGTTGATATGCCCCTTTAGGATGGACTTTCAGGATCTTGTAAGGGCCTTCCCAATTCGGCTCGAGCTTGCCTATTGGGTCTGTCGCCTCGCCGCTTCATTTTTCTCAATACGAGGTCACCAACTTGGAAATATTTATACTTTACCCGAGCGTTATAGTATTGGGAAATCTTCCTTTTATACTCAGCCACTCGATGTGATGCGAGCTCTCTCCTTTCTTCGACATCATCTTTCGCTTGCTTGAGATTGCCTCCATTTGTCTCGATACTATAAGCTAGAACCCGAGGTGAAGACAAACCGATCTCTCTTTGGTATTACCGCTTCACACCCGTAGAGCCATTGCGAATGGAGTTTCTCGAGTAATTGCATTGGGTGCGATTCGATATGACCACAAGATGCTTGGTAATCTGTGGCCGCCTAATCGCGTCCTTCATCCTCCAATCGCTTCTTCGGACCGAATTTCAAGCATCTGTTGGTCTGCATTCGACTTGTCCATTCGATCGAGGTCGAGCCACGGATGTCGATTCGTGTTCGATCTTAAACTCTTTGAGCCGACTTTGTACCCTTTCATCCAAGAACCGAGTGCCGTTGTCCGAGATCATGTACTTGGGGACTCCAAACCTGCATAAAATATTTTCCCACAAAAATTTCTTGATAGTTGCGGCTCGATGTCGCAAGGGCTTTAGCCTCAACCCATTTGGTGAAATAATCGACCGCGACCACAACAAACTTTAGATTTCCTGGGGCTCGAGGCAAAGGCCCTACTATATCGACACCCCACTCATCGAACGGCCAAATAGATTCGATGACATTCATCTCTTGAGCCTGCTGATGCGTTACTACGCCATGAACTTGACATGCTCTACACTTCATAACCAACTCATTTGCGTCCCTCTGCATTGAGGGCCAGAAATACCCCGCTAACCTACACTTCCTTGCTAGCATTCGTGCCCCACAATGATTTCCACATACTCCCCGATGTATTTCCTCGAGAAGATAGGCTCCCTCGTCTTCCGATGCGCATCGCATCCAGGGCGCTACGAATGACTTCCTGTAAAGAACATAATCAAATAATGCATATCTCGCTGACTGTAATCGTACCTTCCTTGCCTGAGACTTATCCGATGGTAGGATCCCATCTTTCAGATAAAGGGCTATCGGGTCCATCCATGTCGACCCCTGACTGATCGGTTGCACATCGACTTCCTCGTAGCTACGCTCTGATAGCATTTCTACTAGGACCTTCTTTTTTGATTTGAAATTAGATGCCAATTTGGATAAGGCATCATCTCGCTTATTCTCACTCCTCGGTACCTGCTCGATGCGAACATTCTTGAATTTTGACATCAGTCTCTGAACCACTCTTAGATAGCTTTTCATGGTTTCCTCTTTAGCCTCATACCCCCCTAGAATGTGATTTACCACGAGCTGTGAGTCACTGTATACCAGGAGGTCCTCGACCCCTAACTTGATTGCCAACTTCAAACCCGTGATCATGGCTTCATATTCCGCTTCATTGTTAGTGGCTTTAAATTCAAATCGAAGCGCATAAGGGAATTCCTCTCCTCTTGGGCTAACCAAAGAACAACCCGACTCCGCTCCTTCCTTGCTAGAAGCACCATCAACATAAATGGTCCACTGTTCTTCTGATGGTTGTTTTTCTTGTTCTATTTGGATCGATAACCCTTCTGCAATGAAATCGGCTAGTGCTTGGCCTTTGATAGCTGTTCGAGGTGTGAACTCGATATCATATCCGGCTAACTCGACCACCCATTTGGCGGATCGACCCGATGTCTCGGGCTTCGCCAAAATTTGTTTCAAGGGTTGGTTCGTGACTACCACGATCGGGTGTGCTTGAAAATAATGCTTTAACTTCCTCGACGCATGGACTAGACCCAAAACTAGCTTCTCGGTGGTGAATATCTTAACTCGCCCCATGTAAGGCTTTTCTTGTGAAATAGATTGGTACTGACCTGTTCCGCTTCTCGAATTAATACCGCGCTCATCGCTTCTTCACAAAGCAAACAAGATACACTAATGACTTCTCTCCTCTCGAGGTGATGCGAGTGGTGGCGGAGTTTGACAAGTAACTCTTTAAATCTTCAAAAGCTTTTGGCTTTGTCATCCCACTGGAAGGACTTGCTTTCTTTAGAATCTTGAAGAATGGCAAGGCCGCTTGTGCCGATATCGATAGGAAACGGTTGAGAGCGCCATCCGACCCGTTAATCTTTGTACCTCCTTCACATTTCGAGGCACGGCAAGTTCGGAGGGCCTTGATTTTGTGCGGGTTCGCGTTAATTCCATCCTTAGATATCATGTATCCCAAGAACTTTCTGATCGGACCCGAACGTATACTTTTTGGGTTGAGTTTCATGTTGGCGTAAGCGAAGGACCTCGAACACCTCTCTCGTGTCGATTATAAACCGCTCGAGAGACTTACTCTTAATTAACAAATCGTCTACATAAACTTCCATGCTCCGCCCAATCAATTTCTCGAAAATCTTGTTCACTGCGCGCTGGTACGTTGCTCCCGCATTCTTCAAACCAAACGGCATCGTAACGAAACTAAACGCCCCAAGTGCATTATAAAAAGCCGTCTTTTCCGAATCTCGGGGTCCATAAGGATCTCGATAGTAGCCTCGATACGCATCTAGAAATCCAAAACTTGAACCCTAAGTTCGAATCGACAAGTTGGTCGATCTTGGGAAGTGGGTAAGAGTCTTTTGGGCAAGCTTTGTTTAGATCTCAGAAAGTCGATGCACATCCTCCAGCTCCCATCGGGCTTTTTCACTAAGGACCGGGTTGGCTAACGACCTGGATATACCACTTCTTTAATCGATCCGATACCACCAAAGAACTTTGTCGACTTCTTTTTAAGCGCTTCTTTCTTTCGGTGCTAGATTTCTCTTCTTTTGTTTCACCGGTTTCTTCGTGGGGTCGACATTGAGCTTGTGCCTTTGCAATGTCACCTGAGAGGCCCGGCATGTGATGAGCTTGAATTTACCCCTCGAAAATATATTTATAAAGACTCGTAACCGTGGGTAAACCAACTCTCTGGCTGGCAGAGTACTGTGTGTCGATTGCTAGGATAGCTACAGGAGTACGAGGTCGTCCCAAGAGAAATGTGGTTGTGAGTACCAAAATGAACGTCGAACTTAGTCTAAGCGATCAAAGTTTTAGGTGGAGTGATTATACTAATGCTAAAAATAAATTTTTAACTACTTGAGATTAACTAGGTGATTAAAAAGCATAGCGAGCCATGATCCAACAAAGTTATCTCCCCACAGAAAAACTTGATAATGAGTGTATTTTATCCGATTCGATTCATATGATATTCACGGAGTCAACTCTTTATTCTTGCGTTAAGATCTCGAACGACTCTCACTTAACCCCCACACTAGGTTTATTAACCCTCGCTTTAGAGAGCTAACTACTTTAACATGGTTGACCGGAATAAAAACCGTTGAAAAACCTCACAAAAACATAATTTTAACGTATCACTTAGGTTGCCAATCTAACGATTAAGACTATGGTTTAGTGACTTTAAAACATGTTTTGCACATCTCGTAAAAATAAGAATTTCACTTAGGCATAATCCAGATCTGTCACTTAGATTGTCAATCTAACAATCAGGACTATGATTAGTGATATCCATATCTTACATCTCACCGCAAAATACATTTATAAGCTCGATGTAACTGTGAACAAAGTTGTCAATTTTTATTCAAAGTTATTAAAATGATCAAAACAAGTTTAAAACATGATTTTATCATAAAAACGTTAAATTAAGCACAACACAACTCCATCTCGTCTCCCGAGGGTTGATTTTACCCGTTTTCACATAATTCGGCTATGTTGAGTTTAACTACTCATATTAACGAAAATAACAATGAAAATAACAAAACGAAAGAAAACAAAACGAAAAAGATAACTACAGCTATATAGATATACGTATAGATATATATATAATATACGTGTATATATATATATATATATATATATATATATATATATATATATATATATATATTTATACTAATTTCATAAAATAAAAGAAAGCAATAAAAACGGAAACGAAATTATATTAAAACTATAACTAGTCGGGTTATTACACCGACATTATAACGACATATATATTACATATAGGCCCCCCCAAGACAATAAAAAAATAGACGGAAGAAAGATGAGAAGAAGAGGAGAAGAGGGGCAACGATCTACTCTGCTGAAGCTCTCATATATATAGGCAATGAATCACAGCCGGACCAGGCCGGGTAAGAGCCGGACCGGTCCGGGTACCATTATTGCATATGACTCAGCATGATTCTCGAAGGATCGATTGATCAGATTTATGTAATTAAAACTTGTAAAATTCGTATCTTGAGTTGTAGACCTCCAAAAATTGCAAACGAAATGCCAAAATTAAGGTCTCGAGAAACTCTACAACTTTCATGAAGGACTCTTCTTCAGAAAACGCCTTTTTGATGGGCCATTCCCATTACGTGTCGTTTTCGGGATTTTCCCTAATACAAATCAATTAGCCACTTGACCATCATTTGAGTTGTAGAAGTCCGATTGACTTGATTCAAAATCCATTGGAAATATTTCTTGAAGATATACAACTTTCATGAAGGAAACTTCTTTAGAAAATGTCGTTTTGATGAGCCATTCGTATTACGAAGATATTTCGGGATTTTTACTAATCCGAATCGATTAGTCAATTGACCATAACTTGAGTTGTAGAACTCCAATTTATGTGATTCAAAGTGCGTTGGAAAGCTTATGTGAAGATCTACAACTTTCATTAAGAAGTCATCCCCTGAAAATGCCTCTAAGATGGGTCAAATCTCCGTTGAAACAGGTTTTGGTTATAAGTATGCAAGATAATTTGATCCATTTGAACTCGTAAGAGCATGGCATCTTCTTCTAATCCTCTAAACACATCTTTTAGACTCAAAACATGTCGTTACGTGGAATCTTGGTCAATGTATAATCTCGCAATGAACCACCAAAATACCAAGCGTAAATCCGACACGACACACTCCGGTTACTAAACCGTACAAAACTAGTAAAACACGATAAAAATACGATATTTTATATAATAACTACTACTAACATATTTAGATGAAACATTGGAATTAATGACTCGAATCGATATAAAAATACTCGAAATGATATCGAAGCGGGTTGAAAAGTTATAAAAATAACGGTGAATTTTTCCGTCATCACAACCCCCCACTTAGCTTTTGGTCGTCCTCCGAACAAAATAAGCGATAAAATAAAATGAATGAGGAAAATTCATGAAGATAAGATATGAACGACAATCGAGATGATGCAACCATTCGAATCATAACTACACGTTAACCGCAATATAAATGTATAACAGAGTGAGTGTGTGACAAGCCTTTTCAATTTCCACTATCCTCTCTTGAATAATTCAAGCAAACGCACAAATATCCATTCAGAGGCAGTCCTAATGACTTTCCTCCTATAGTATAAGCGATATGATTCCACACAAAGTTCTCCGTGTACTCATTAGGATAATCCCTAAAGCATATCATTCGGTTTATCTTTGGGGATAGTTAGAAGATAACTTCACTTTTTGTTTTGTTTTTTTTTTTTTTTCATAGAATACTAACATATCCGAACTCATTGCCAAAATCGACTATCTTTCAAGCGTCATGAGGTGAGATCGAATACATTAATACCCATCTAACTCTTCTTCTTTTTTTTTTTTTTTTTTTTTTTTAATTTCTTTTTTTTATGTGTAGCATATGCCCTCATTCCCAGCAATAGGATGTTTCGTGATAACACCCTAGCTGGACTACAATCATCAGGCAGTCGGGAGCTTTTAAACCTCATAGTGGTATAGGGCGTTTCGTGATAACGCCTACCGCACTCAAATCATTGGTAGCTACAACCGACATATATATAGTTTATCTTATTTTGACATTCTTTCTATCACATTCAAACCTTCGGATATTCACAAGACATGTTCGGAAGTTAGGTACTAAGTTACTTGCTATTTCTAGGATAGACCCACTAGAATCTTTGAATGGATACTGATTTTAAATTTTCGCTTCAATATCAAAGGTTTACGTGAACAAAGAATTCATGTTACACAAATAAATTTGGGGTTAAAATACACTTACGGTTCAAATTGGTTATATACATCCAAATTAATCATTACATCTTTAAATCCATGAAATTTATGCCTTGTACAATTTATTTTAATCAACTAAATAATGCTCGAAAAGAATCAAAAACTAAGGGTTTAAACACTTAATGCCATTTCTAAACCAACCTCAACTCTACCCCCACTTACGATTTTGCATTATTCTCGGGCGTAAATGAGATAGAGAGGAAGACTTAGCTTATAAACCAGCAGTAGAAAGGTGCTATCGAATCCCGTGAACTGACCATGAGAAAGCATGTCCCGAATCCCTGTACCAAAACAACCAAAACAAAGCCAACACAGGACATGGTCCTCGTGCCAAAATATTGAACAGGGATATGGGAATAATGAGATAATGGCCCTGTCACGTCAGAAAATTCAATAGGCAATATAATAGCTTTAGATGGAAAAATCACCCACATGGGTAGAGCACAAAACATCTAAGCATATACGTATCATAGAGAGTATCACATAATCATATATCGTAGTCATGTCAGCTATTCCTAGTTTCATTTTTTATTACACACAGTTTTATTAAAGCGGGAATACTCACCACTATACTACAACGACCAGAAATTTGAAACAGATTAGATCATAAAATGAAATGTGTGAAAGAGTATTGAGTCTTTTATACCCAGATCCTCAAGGGTTCAATAACCTAAGTCCAAGAAATGATACATTTGAATTTTTATCTTTTTTCTCCATCGGGATTTTCGGATAACCACCTAATCATTCCCTCTTAATGAAATTCAAACATTCATCCTGAGACTTGGTTGTGCTTTGTGTTCATCTTTCATACAGATTTTACATTTCATTAAGACTAGGCTTATTCAAATTATCTTTATTATTATTATTATCGGGCTGCCTCCCGGTAGCGCTTTTGTTTAACGTCATTCGCTCGACAGAGACTCAGAAGCGATTTATTGAGGCTCGGGATCAGTCAAATGCACAATTTCAAGAGCCTCATCGAATGGTAACTTCTTATACTTTTTTAGACGAAGGCCGTTCGTGATGAACGTTCCATGCTTCGGATGCGTTACCTCGATGACTCCTGAGTCGAAAACTCTCAATACCGTATATGGTCCTGACCACCTTGACTTAAGTTTGCCTTGAAATAAATGGAGGCGAGTATTATAGAAAAGGACCTCATCACCTACGCTGAAAATACGAGGTTTGATAAACTTATCATGAAGCAATTTGGTCTTTTCCTTATATTCGCGAACAATCGTAAGCTTGAAAGCGAAACTCATCTAACTCGTTCAACTGAGCCATCCTTCTTTCACCAATTAATGCGTCATCCATATTTAAATTCTTAATCGCCCAATAGGCCTTATGTTCTAACTCTACGGGGAGATGGCAAGCCTTGCCAAAAACGAGCATGTAGGGTGACATACCTATTGGTGTCTTAAACGCAGTTCGGTGTGCCCAAAGCGCATCATCTAACTTCTTTGACCAATCCTTAAGGTTAGAATTCACTGTCTTCTCCAAGATTCTTTTGATTCCCCGATTGGACACCTCTACTTGGCCACTAGTCTGAGGATGGTAGGCAGTGCCTAACTTATGAGTGACCCCATACTTCATTAAAAGCTTATTGAAATCTCTGTTTGCAAAGTGACTTCCATTGTCACTGATTATTGCTCGAGGTATTCCATACCGGGATATAATATGTTTCTTAAGAAACTTTATGACTACATGTTTGTCGTTAGTAGGTGAAGCAATTGCCTCAACCCACTTTGAAACGTAATCACAGGCGACAAGAATGTGCGATTCCCGAAAAGAAGACGGATATGGTCCCATGAAGTCTAATCCCATATATCAAATACTTCACACACTAATATCGGTTTAGGGCATCTCATTTCTCCTGGAAATCCTTCACGAGCGTTGACGAGGCATCACACATCTTAACATAAGCATATGCATCCTTGAAAATAGTGGGCCAATAGAACCCACTTTGTAACACCTTTAACGCTTATTTGTTCTCTCGCTGAGAAGTGGCCACCGGCCTCTTTATCATGGAAAAACGAGAGAATACTCACTATCTCTTGTCATCAACACATCTCCTCAGGATTCCATCAAGACATAGCCTAAAAATTAAGGGATCTTCCCACACATATCGGTTTACCTCACTAAAAACTTCTTTTCGGTTTTCATCAAACTCGGGATCTACAAATCCACACTCGTAATAATTAACAAAAGGTGCATACCAAGGGTTCCCATTCTTTCCTCTCTGCGGGAAGTTTCCTCTCTTAACCGGGAGCATCGTATCCACTACTGAACAACCGCTTCATCCCGAAAATGATCATCAATTTCAACCCTAATAGAGTGTTTCTTGTCTCCTGTTCCATCCTACTTGAGGTGGTCACTACTACGTTTTCACACCCTTTCGATTCTTAATTTCTCGTCAAATTCTTGAAGAAGCAATATCCACCTCAACAAGCGTGGTTTTGCATCCTTCTTGGCAAATAGATATCTCAACGCGACATGGTCGGGTGTGAACTATGACTTTCGATCCAACCAAGTATGACCGGAACTTATCAAAAGCAAAAACAACGACTAAAAGTTCCTTTTCGGTTGTGGCATACTTTTGTTGAGCCGAGTTCATGGTATGACTCGCATAGTAGATAGGCGAAACAACTTGTCAATCTTCGACCTAGGGCGGCTCTACGGCATAATCACTTGCATCACACATCACTTGAACCCCTTAGACCAATCGGTGCTACCAAGATAGGAGCCAAGTAAGAAGTTTCTTAAGGGTTGAAAAGCATCTAGGCATGCCGCATCAAAACACAGGGGCTCCTTCATCAATTGAAGAGTAAGAGGTCTAGCAATGTGGGAAAAACACGGAATGAATCTACGATAAAAAACCGCATGTCCCAAGAACGAACGTAGAGTCTTGATTTGTAGGCATAGGAAGCTTAGAAATTACCTCTATTTTTGCTCTATCGACCTCTATTCCTTTCCCCGATACCTTATGTCCTAAAACAATTCCCTCAATTACCATGAAATGACACTTTTCCCAATTTAAAACCAAGTTTGTCTCTTCACAACGTGCAAGCACCTTATCAATGTTCGACAAACACTCATCAAAAGTATCACCAAAACGCTAAAGTCATCCATAAAACTTCCATGAAATGTTCTATCATATCAGCAAAAATTGCCATCATGCATCGCTGGAATGTCGCGGGTGCATTACACAACCCAAACGGCATTCTTCTAAATGCAAAAGTGCCATATGGACATGTGAAAGTAGTTTTATCCTGGTCATGTATATCGATGTGAATTTGATAATAGCCACTAAAACCATCCAAAAAGCAGTAGAATGCATGACCACTTAGACGCTCCAGCATTTGATCAATAAAGGGTAGGGGAAAATGATCTTTCCTAGTCTTATCATTCAAATCACGAAAATCAATACAAACCCCATGACCAAGAACTCAAACGAGTAGGAATAGGCACACCTTTTCATTAAGCTCAACCGTGATGCCTCCTTTCTTAGGCACGACTTGCGTAGGGCTCACCCATTCACCGTCGGAGATTGCGTAGATTATCCCTAACTCAAGCATCTTTACCACGTCTTTCCTTACCACCTCTTGCATATGTGGGTTTAGTCATCTCTGGCGCGACCGGTTTGGCATCTTCTTCGAGAATGATCTTGTGCTTGCGATATCAAAGATCGATCCCTTTTATGTCAACCATCTTCCATCCGAAGGCCTTTTGTGTTTTTTGAGCGTGGATCAACTTAGCTTCTCGCAAAGCGGTTAGTGCAGATGAAACAATAAGAGGAAGTAATTCATCAGTTCTAAAAACACATACTTTAAATGCTTAGGAAGTGGCTTTAGCTCAGATCGAAGAGGTGGTTCCTCGATTGACGGCTTTGGCGACTTGCCAGTCAAACCGAGCTCTAGCTTCTTATTCCGACTTGCGTCAACAAAAGGAGTTGCCTCCAAATGATATACTGAACTCTCATTTGTGGATCATCATCCTCTGCGGTGCTTGACTTCATCAAGCATTCTTCCATTGGTTCTTGGTATCCCTCTGCAGTTAGTGTGCTCCACAATACAAGGATATATAGCATCAACAGAGAAAAACAATCACTCTTTTCATCATTAAGATGCTTCATCGCCTTATACACATTTATGGCTACACTCTCTTTCCCGACTCGTAGTATAATCTCTCCCTCTTAACGCCTATCAAGGTCTCTCCTGTGTTCAAGAAAGGCCGACCTAACAAAAGTGGGGTTTTAGAATCCATATCCATATCTAAAACTCTGAAGTCAACGGGAAAACAAACTTGTCTACTCAAGACAAACACATCTTGACTACCACCCAGAGGTTTCTAACAGACCTATCCGCCATCTGTAAGGTCATTCCTGTTGGCTCTAACACTCCCAATCCCAATTTCTCATAAACTCCCTCAGGCATCAGGCTCACGAAGCCCCTAGATCACATAGCACATTTTTGAACACAGTTCGCCTAATGGTAATTGGGATGGTAAAGCTACCTCTATCCTCAGTAACTTGGGGGTATCTTATTCTCAAAGATTGCAGAACATTCCTCACTCAAATGCACCATCTGTTGCATTTTCTCCTTACTCGACAACATTCTTTTAGAAACTTAAAGTATGGGGAATGCTCGAAAATTGCCTCTAATAGGGAATATTCACCTCTACCTTCCTTAAAAGATTCAGAAATTTTGCTCGACCTTGAGTCAAGATGTCCTTCTCGGTTCCTTTAGGAGGATAGGGTAAAGTATTAACATCAAAATCGGGGAGGAGGAATTTCTGTTTTCTTACCTCTTTCTTTAGGCGGTGAGGCTTCTTCTTTTTGATATCCAAGACCACATAGTCTTTCTTCGTGTTGCCCCTTCCAATGATTTCTTATTTGCCTCGGCCAAAGCCTTTTCGTGGCTTCCAATTCTTTCCTCATTGCTTCCATTCTCTGCTTGATATTGCCAGTCTCTAAATCTTCGATCTCGACTTCACCATACATAGCTCCTTCACAGTCCAAGCCGCTTTCTCTTTCGGCTTTCTCGGTTTACGCTTCTCCGGCCCATAATTCTTTCTTTTTTCTCACTCGGCCCGACCTCTTTACCACTTCGTGTGAACACAAAGCATTCACATCCTTTGGGTTCCTCTCGGTGTTACTCGGGAGTCCACCACTTAAATTTGTCTTGAGAGTGTCGGTTATTTGACCTACTTGGGTCTTCAAGTTCGAATGGCGAGAATGTGTGACCACTTTTTGCTCTATAGCATTCTTATTTAACTTCGAGAAACATTCTGTCTAATTTCTCCGGGAGTATCTCGGTGGCCATCTTACGAACACCGGAATTGTTTGGTTCTTGATTGCTTTGATTATTCGGTGCGGATGAGCGTTTGGATGTTGATAGGTGCGAATTATTACTTCTCAAAGATGGGTGGCTCACTTGCGATTCGATTGTTTTGTCGACCACGATTACGATTCCGGCCTTGATTTTGGTTCCAATATGAATTCGATTCTCTTTGTTGTCCTTGTGGCGAGGCTGCGGATTCGACTATTACGATAGTAGCCTCGGTTTTGATTACGGTATGAACTCGATTCGGGATTACGATTCCAAGGTCGGTTGTATGAGCTTTGGTTTTGCCTAAAGTCCCGATTTCGATTATTGTTTCTATTCCACCTCGATTACTTTCGATTCCAACCTTGTCCAACATAATTCACATCATATTGTTGTGAACCATCATTCATACCATAATCCATTTGTGGCCCCTTGCGATTATTAAAGTTTTGATTCCCTTTGTTGTTGGCCAAACTCTTTGCCGATTCATATCCATACGTCCCATCGCATAGACATTCATTATTTGTTGGTCATTCGATTGCCGATCGTTGTTGTCTTTGGAGTAGGTGTCAACTGTTGTGGATAAGTGGATTTTTCAACGATACACATTCTATGGCGGAATGTCCACCTCCACGAGTTGGCATCGATGTGTCTTCTTTCTTTTCGACTCCATTCGGTCCATCTTTAGTACCATTTCTTGCATCTTGTCATGCATGGCGATTCTCGATCGAGTTCCTCTTTCAAATGACTTTACACTTTCCATTGGGGCTTTTTCTTCTTTCTCGCTCGATCCCCATTGTCCTTCTCCATCTCGCCGCATTTTCTATCTCTGTCTCATTGCTTTGTTACGGTGGTAGATTCATAATATCTCCGCCGCTTAAAGATTCGACTTGTTTTGGTCCATCGGCTCTAAGGCCCCTGAATAATATAATAACTTGCTCCACCGTAGAAAAACCGTGTGGAGGGCATCTCTTAAGCAACCCCTAAATCTCTCATAAGTCTCTTTTAGTGTCTCTTCCCGAGACCATCAAGCGAAGAGATTTCTTCTTTCAGATCTAAAATCTTTGCCGGAGGAAAGTACTTTTTCAGAACACTTTAGATTCACGTCATTACGTATGTAACGAATCATTTGGTAAAGAGTCATACCAATCCTTAGCAGCTCCTCTTAATGCAAACGGAAAAACTATTAGTTTTACCGCCTCATCACTTACTCCATTATACTTCATTGTCCCACAGATCTGGAGAAAGTGATCCAGAAAACTGTTCGGGTTCTCAGTCGATTTCCCGTGGAACAAGGCATGTTCCCCCAACATGTTCAAAATATTTTGCTTAATATCCATGTTAGTCGCATTAATTGGGGGTACCCTAATCGGGTTGTGCCCTATAACTTCTGTGGGGTAGTAGCGTAATCTCGACAAACCTCGATCCATGTGCTTCTTTGAGGCATTTGTTCTGGCGATAAACCATTTCTTGAGGAGGTGGATCATACGGGTTATACGGGTTTTGGAACCCCTGTTGATTTCCTTGCATCTCCAACATCCGCAGTACTCGATTTACCGTTTCTTGGTCTAATTCAGGTCTGAAGTTTTGCGTATCCTGAGCATCTTGTCCTCCTCTCTGATCTTGTCAATCCACGGCCTCACGATTAAAGCATGCGAGATCCGGTGGCGTAATACTGTGTTGTCTTCTCTCAATGGTTCATGGCGAGGGTCCTCGGTGGAGTTTGCAAAATCTTGTTGCATTACCACCGAGTAATGGTTGAGGTTTGCCCTGTAGAGTCTGTTCATCTTTGGAATCCTTACCGTTTTTCTAGTTATTATATCGTCCATTTCTGCAGAGGAATTAGAAAGTGATCTTTCAAATGTCTCTCTTTCTTCAAACAAAGGGTTCGGACAAGCGACTAGGATTTCTCCTCGGCGCTGACTGTTTCTATGACGTGCGTAAGCTTCGATTTCTTTGATGGGTTCGATGAGAGGTTCTTTAGAGCTTGAGTCATTCAGCGACAAACAAAAACAACACGAAAACAAAATAAAAACGACTAAGCCCAGGCTTTCGGTCAATTTACAAGATATCAAACGTTAGTTCCCCGGCAACGGCGCCAATTTTGATGAGCTTGAATTTACCCCTCGAAAATATATTTATAAAGACTCGTAACCGTGGGTAAACCAACTCTCTGGCGGCGAGTACTGGGGTCGATTGCTAGGATAGCTACGAGGAGTACGAGGTCGTCCCAAGAGAAATGTGGTTGTGAGTACCAAAATGAGCGTCGAACTTAGTCTAAGCGATCAAAGTTTTAGGTGGAGTGATTATACTAATGCGAAAAATAAATTTTTAACTAACGAGATTAACTAGGTGATTAAAAAGCATAGCCGAGCCATGATCCAACAAAGTTATCTCCCCACGGGAAAAACTTGATAATGAGTGTATTTTATCTCGATTCGATTCATATGATATTCACGGGAGTCAACTCTTTATTCTTGCGTTAAGATCTGAGCGGCTCTCACTTAACCCCCACACTAGGTTTATTAACCCTCCCTTTTAGAGAGCTAACTACTTTAACATGGTTGACCGGAATAAAAAACCGTTGAAAAACCTCACAAAAACATAATTTTAACGTATCACTTAGGTTGCCAATCTAACGATTAAGACTATGGTTTAGTGACTTTAAAACATGTTTTGCACATCTCGTAAAAATAAGAATTTCACTTAGGCATAATCCGGATCATCACTTAGATTGTCAATCTAACAATCAGGACTATGATTAGTGATATCCATATCTTACATCTCACCGCAAAATACATTTATAAGCTCGATGTAGCTGTGAACAAAGTTGTCAATTTTTATTCAAAGTTATTAAAATGATCAAAACAAGTTTAAAACATGATTTTATCATAAAAGCGTTAAATTAAGCACAACACAACTCCATCTCGTCTCCCAAGGGTTGATTTTACCCGTTTTCACATAATTCGGCTATGTTGAGTTTAACTACTCATATTAACGAAAATAACAATGAAAATAACAAAAGCGAAGAAAACAAAGCGAAAAAGATAACTACATTTATATAGATATACGTATAGATATATATATAATATACGTGTATATATATATATATATATATATATATATATATATATATATATATATATTTATACTAATTTCATAAAATAAAAGAAAGCAATAAAAGC
Organism: Gentiana macrophylla; assembly: GCA_026214975.1. NCBI lineage: Eukaryota > Viridiplantae > Streptophyta > Magnoliopsida > Gentianales > Gentianaceae > Gentiana > Gentiana macrophylla. The sequence goes on from CM047805.1 coordinate 125,520,164, forward strand.
GGAAACGAAATTATATTAAAACTATAACTAGTCGGGTTATTACACCGACATTATAACAACATATATATTACATATAGCCCCCAAGACAATAAAAAATAGCGGAAGAAAGATGAGAAGAAGAGGAGAAGAGGGCAGCGATCTACTCTGCTTGAAGCTCTCATATATATAGGCAATGAATCACAGCGGACCAGGCGGGTAAGAGCGGACGGTCCGGGTACCATTATTGCATATGACTCAGCATGATTCTCGAAGGATCGATTGATCAGATTTATGTAATTAAAACTTGTAAAATTCGTATCTTGAGTTGTAGACCTCCAAAAATTGCAAACGAAATGCCAAAATTAAGGTCTCGAGAAACTCTACAACTTTCATGAAGGACTCTTCTTCAGAAAACGCCTTTTTGATGGGCCATTCCCATTACGTGTCGTTTTCGGGATTTTCCCTAATACAAATCAATTAGCCACTTGACCATCATTTGAGTTGTAGAAGTCCGATTGACTTGATTCAAAATCCATTGGAAATATTTCTTGAAGATATACAACTTTCATGAAGGAAACTTCTTTAGAAAATGTCGTTTTGATGAGCCATTCGGTATACGAAGATATTTCGGGATTTTTACTAATCCGAATCGATTAGTCAATTGACCATAACTTGAGTTGTAGAACTCCAATTTATGTGATTCAAAGTGCGTTGGAAAGCTTATGTGAAGATCTACAACTTTCATTAAGAAGTCATCCCCTGAAAATGCCTCTAAGATGGGTCAAATCTCCGTTGAAACAGGTTTTGGTTATAAGTATGCAAGATAATTTGATCCATTTGAACTCGTAAGCTTGTGGCATCTTCTTCTAATCCTCTAAACACATCTTTTAGACTCAAAACATGTCGTTACGTGGAATCTTGGTCAATGTATAATCGCAATGAACCACCAAAATACCAAGCGTAAATCCGACCGACACTCCGATTACTAAACCGGTACAAAAACTAGTAAAAACACGATAAAAATACGATATTTTATATATAATAACTACTACTAACATATTTAGATGAAACATTGGAATTAATGACTCGGCGATATAAAAATACTCGAAATGATATCGTAAGCGGGTTGAAAAGTTATAAAAATAACGGTGAATTTTTCCGTCATCGGCGTATGTCGTCGGCTTTCCATGCAAAAACATCTCGAAACTCAACAGGAGATCGACTAAAGTCTCGAACATCGGGTGTGGAATCCACTTCCCGACTTGAACTCCTGGCTTTCTTCTTCTTTCCAAACTCGAACTTCTTCCGTTGGATCGACCGAAACCCAACTTTTGTCCTCTTCCTCCTCAGGGATTAGCTCTTCAACCAACACTTGGCCTACACCCTTTCCTTTAATCGTTACTAGGTTGCAATTCTGCCGCGCCACATCTCCTTTACCTCGTGGGTGCCATGCCATGTGGGGAATTTCATCTTTGTTATGGTAGGTGGAGATCACTGCTCTCAAATCATAAAGTGCGGGTCGACCCAATATTACATTATATCCTGAAGGGGCCTTGACTACGACGTACGTCATCTCCATCGTTCGCCCCTTCTCACCATCTCCTACCGTGGTTAACAAGTTGATAGATCCAACAGGATGGATGGCCTGCCCTGTAAAACCGAATAGCGGGGTGGACAATGGTGTTATATCTTCATCTTTTAACTTCATTGCCTTGAGCATTTGAATAGTATAGGATATTCACACGACACTCCGCTTATCGTCTGAGACTCTCTTTATTAGCCCTCGACTGATAACTGCTTCTATGACTAAGCCTTCACTGCGGCCATAAGTACTTGGGACATCGTCTCTAGGTCCATATCCTACCTCTGTTGTGAATTTCAACTTCTTGGCTTCTCTCGACCCGTCCATAACGGGTTGACTTGATCGGGGTCGGTCTAAATCATGTTCCGCCACAATCGTATTCACGCCATATCCGATTCGGTTATCTCCATAAGGATCTCGATTCTGATCCTCCCTTCTATCGTCTCGACGCTCATCTCTCTGATTATCCCTTCTCACGGGCTCAGATGACCTGTCTCTACGCCTTTGATTGCCTCGATTGGGAGATCGATCTCTTCTTCCATGATAATTCTTCCTCTTATACTCACGACGCCCTTTGGGATCATCTTTCTCCGATCTGTCTACTACCTCGTCGAGTTGTCCTTCTTGGATGCCCGCGTCGATATCTCTCTTTAGATCAAAAAATTCTTCTGTGTCATGCCCCACATCTTGGTGGTAATCACAATACTTGTGGGTGTTTTTCCTCTTCTCGACATCCTTTGATATCGGTTTGGGCGTCCGAGCAATGTTCTTTTTTATCATGATGGCTAGCACCTCTTTCCGAGACCGATTAAGGGGTATGAAGTCTCTATCTTTCAAATTTCCTTTCTTCCCGAGTCGATCTGTAATTGGTCTTTGTCATCCGATCGAAAACTTGGCTTTCCCTTCATTCTTAGGGTGACCTTTGGTGCAGCCACGAGTGTCGTTCTCGAGTTGAGACCAAGCGAGATGGTGTGCAAGCGCCTTTGCCTTCCTCACCTTGGCAAAATTTATGGACTATGTTCACACATTCGTCCATGCTTTACGGCATCTTTCTAGATAACTTGTCGTATAACTTCATGTTCCTGATCCCTGCAACGAAAAAATTGACCTGCAGCGTCTCATTGAGATTGTGGACTTTCATTGCTTCGAGGTTAAAACGCTTCATATAATCGATAGTTGACTCATTCCTTTCTTGCTTGATGTTAGTCAAATGGGTAGAACTCAGATGAAACTTCTTGTTTCCAATAAACGCGTCGCGAAACTTTTGTCCCAACTGCACGAAGCTAGAAATCGACCCGGGTCTCAATTTGTGGAACCATTCTCGAGCTCGACCTGTTAACAAAGTGTCAAATGCTCGACACTTCATAGCGTCGTTCGCATTTCTTAGCCTCATCATCGATATGTATTGGTATAGATGATCCTCAGGATCTGTTGTGCCGTCATACGGATCCATTTTTGGGGGTTTGAAGGACTCGGGCATCGGGTAATGCTCGATCTCATCTACAAAAGGCGACTCAAGCCAATCGATGTCTCGATCCTTACCAACGATACGATTGAACTCGTCTCGTATACTCTCCTCGACCCTCCTTAAAGGCTTCTCTTGCGCGACCCGCCTCTTGTAGTTGGTGGCACTGACTTCTATCTCGTCTTCACATTCTTCTCGAATATCCACCAGCTTCTTCCCCTTCGCGTTTTCTAACTCTTTCTGGCCTGGTTGGTCTAAAGGTTGCCCGTCCGGAAAATCACGGAACCCCTTTTCAACAAACACGGACGCTTACGACACGCTTTAAGTGCTTCTTCATCTAATGATGCCAAGTGGTCCGCAACATCCTGGCGGGGAGAAAGCTGTGGTTTCGTGTTTGCACAAGCTGCGACCTTAGAACTAGTGGGCTTTTCTAGGACATTCGGTTTTGTTCCTGCTCGGCTCACAGTGCGTGTGTTCTTCATTACATGCGTTCTTCTTTGCTGCTTTTCTTCTTGTTGGCGGCATCATCGTACTACTCTTTCTAAATCACCCGATAGATAAGGGCCTCCTTCTAGCGCCAATGATGAAGCTAAATAAAGCACCAGTGATGTGTCAAGGTTGTTTAGAATCTAGGGGTGAAATAGAAAGAAGATGTAATGTGAAAAAGATGGTGCCTTTTATGGAAAGATGGTAGTTTTTATATTGTACGGCTGGGTTCAAGAATGTATCTTGAATTGCCTACGTATCCTGTTTTTAATCCAGGAATCAAGCCTAAAATAGTTCCTGGATGTATGTATTTATAGGCACATGTCCTTCTTCTGCCCTACATTTAGGGCGGTTTTAGTCTATTGACAAATATGACCTTGGCCTCCTGTCCAAGTTACTTCTTAGATATCAGCTCGATGTACATCGACATGGTCATGCCAATGTGGAAGCCTTCTACATAATTAACTCATAATGTAAATAATCTTGATCATGTCGAGATGGCTCACCCGACTCGACATCCTTGTCATACCTGGACCTCTTCCACATTCCAGCTGGACCACTCAGATAATTCCACGTGGAAGGGTGGCATATCGTATCGTCAGTATGCATGCAATAAATTTTAAAAAAAGGCCCATTACTATGTATATTGTATTTACCGGTCTTAGTTATTCTTCGCGGTATTGATATAATGTGCGTATGCATACTGTGTTAGGTGGTTATTTTGATTCTTAATATTATAATATATATATATATATATATATATATATATATATATATATATATATATATATATATATATATATATATATATATATATATATATTTATATAAAAATTCATATTTAGATCCATCGTTCAATGCAACTTATATTAACGGGTATGATGTAATGAATATCCACTACATTGAATCAAAATTGACGTCTTTAACATCAATTATGCTACATAGTGCTAGGATTATTGATTATGATACTGCTCATATTAGGTTAACATGTATTTCCTATTAAATTATGAAATCTTATTTTTTGTATGTTCGGTGATATGCCGTGTGTACGAATCAAATTATTTATCTTGTAGTATTATGTAAACATATAGTTATAATAAGTATAAATTCTGTTGTGTTGGTAACATGTATATCAAACTTATGTCATTATGTACTTATAATTATATATTTTTGGCAGGGTTATACATACTTATTTAATAGATAAAAAAAATGTCTTCAAATAATATATATAAAAAGAGGGTTCATTATAATAATAATATATAAGGAAAGGGAATTATTATTAATGGGTCAAAAAAATGCCAATACAATAAGTATACTACTCCATAAGGTGATAAGTACGAGTCTTTTATGAAGGAGGAGGAGGAGGGGGGCGGGGAAGATGGGGAGGATTGAGGCCAGCTGTTTACATCTTATGGTGGATAATGGATACATACAATACAAGGGGGGGTAGTGGAAGGGTTTCTAGGCTTTGATTTTACAGAGGAAGGGACGAAGAAGCGTAAAGCGGCGATTATACTAAGGTTTGATTTAATCCAATTTCTATCAATCATGTCGTCCTTATGATTTTGGGTTTATAAGCCATGAATCAAAGCTTCAGACTTCCAAATTGTCGATTGGGGGTTTAGACCTCTGGATATTCCATGGAATTGGAAAAGATGTCGACTTTTCCAAGTTTATCCAACAGTTCTTTTAGTCAATTGTAAGGTGGCGGCTTTTCCAACTTTATCTATTGGATCGAAGTCGGAAAGATTGATTTGCTTTGGGGTGCATTATTACACACCAAATCAAGAAATGTAAAGTTGTTATATCCGGGTAAAGGCTTCTCCTTTTTCTTTTATATCTACAATTCTCTGATTTATAGAGCAATTTCGTAGAAATTTTGTATCCAACCGTTCTGTTCTTCTCTTGAACACTAGGAAAAAAACATCATCGCTCTTCATTTGCTAGTAAGTTTCTATTCCTCTTCGCCTTTCATAATAAATGATGTATTTAGTGTCTTTTTCCCCGTTTGCAGGTGTACCCTTCAGCTTTTATTACATTTCATTCATTGCATTCAACCGAAAGTGCATGTGTTCTTATTAGTATTGAATGCATGTAACAGGCTTGACATTTATTCTTCTGAGTATTGTTACGTATAGTTATTATGTATGACAAGGTCTCGATTTTTAGGATAAGTACTCTTATGAATAAATATATTCTTGGTACCATTAATGTCTTGCTTTTGTTAGTTCTTTGGCTTACATCTATTATTATAAAAAGGTCAAGAAATCTGTAGAAAAAGTAAAATAAACATGGGAATTTTAAATTCTTGTGAAGTGAATAGGGTTTATATACATGTATCTATGGACTTCGTGGTCTTTACTTAACCTTAAGATGCATATGAAGAAAATATAGACTACTTTATTCTACTTTCTCCTCATGTTCATTATGTAAAGTACATCACTTTGTTCTCATGTTTTGCTTAAAGCGGCCTTTAGGAATAGAATCTATGATATGCTATATAGTGGAAGCCAACTCTAGGGTATGTTTAATACATCTCCAAGAACTTAAATTACCTATTAGTATGATTTTAGATCACTCCAAGTCCAGGATTTGTTATGACCTTTTGATATAGAAAAAGAGCCACAGGACTCGGAAGTTGGTTTATTTATGAAGCTAAAGTAACCTTTAGATATAACTAATGAGGTGTGACTTCAAAACTAAATTTATATAGGCCAATTAAGGAATGATTAAAGTGTTTCACATTACTAACTTTTGAACAAAAGCAATGAATCAGTTGGTAGAGAAGTTAGTTTAGTTGGAATCAGATTTTTTAAGCGTGGTCGTTTATGTAATAATAATTATGCAATGATTTAGACATTTTCAAAATTCCACATGCGGTATCATCATCAGCAGCATTATAGTTCTACATATGCATGATTAGAGCAATTAGTTGTCACATGCTATTCCTCAGGGCCGGCCCTGACATATGTTGGGTTTAAGGTCGAATTGAGTCTTTTAGTTGAAGTTGTTTTTTTGTTTGAAAAACATACTTATCGCGTTTTTAACATCCGTAAATACAAAAATCAATTTATTGATAGCCTAAAAACATACCTACAAAGTAGTCTTTTGGGCCAAGTAAATTTTTTTATTGGGACCTTTTGTTAGATATTTTTTTCATAAATATTTTTTTTAATCTCTTGCATACGAGTTGCCAAACGAAATAATGTTACCGCAACGAAACGGGGTTCGATCTGCCCGGTCAGGTCGCGGTGGGTCGAGGAGGCAGAGCCCCTTCGCAGGGGTGGAGGGCAGCGTAACTCATTCAGGGAGTTCGAAGCGGCGCAAACCTAAAACCAATACATAAATGAGTTCTTGAAAGAGTAAAAAAAATTTGGGCATTTAAAAAAAAAAAAAAAAAAAAACTTATTATATTAGGTTGGATTTGATTGAATCTACTGCATAATTTTTTTTTTTTTTAGCTTTTAAGTAAACACGTGGGTTGAGGCAGGGCATGATGCTCTACAAGCTCACTATAAGGCCGGCCCTGCTATTCCTAATCATTTAGTGAGATCCCACATGGACTATTTCCATCTATATTAATAAGAAGACAAAGAGGATGGCCAAGAGTGACACGTGTTTTTTTATTGGTTCTTTTTTTTTTATTGTTCATGGCCCAGTCAAATATATATATATATATATATATATATATATATATATATATATATATATATATATATATATATATATATATATATATATATATATATATATATATATTAATTTTATTTTAATTTTTAACTATTCATATATTTCAGATCAAAATTATTATTTTTTGAGAAGAAGGGTTTGAGTTAAATTGTTTCATTTTGGAGGCTTCAATTGTATCACTTTTTAATGTGCGAATATATGTAGCAAATGTATGACTATTATCAAAATATAAAGCCACGACATTGCAATAAGCGATCTTTGTATCATACCCAATAAATTGTGTTGGCGTTTATATGAAATCTTATAAATTTCTTAAAATAAATTCATTTCATAAAAAACATATCGTTTGTCGCGACGATATGGTATTTTCAAGATATAAAGCGCGACGTATTAACTACACGATCTTTATATCATGCTTAAAAATATTTGGTTTGACGATTACATAAAATATTAAAATTCTTGAAATGATTTTTTTTTGTAAAAAAACATATCGTTTATATAAAATATTAAATATCCTGAAAAAAAATTATTTCGGCCACAAATATTGTTAAACTGGCTATAGTGTATTGTTGATTTAATTTCTATGGAAATTCGAATTATGTATTTTACCATGGCCGTTAAAATTAGTCTAGATCTGAGAATACAAAAAAGGGTTCAGTAGTGTCGAAATGTGTCGATTTTGTGTCGTGGAGTATTGACAGTGTGTTAGATTTTAATTAATTTTTAATTAATATTCATTTCATCAACCGAAGGTACGAAATGAGCCACTTCAAATAGGTTCATTGCACTTGTTGGATATGGCGTCGGGGGTGTATCGGAGCGTGCCGTGTCGTGTTTTTGGTAGAACACGTGTTGCTGCAGATAATGTCGAAGATAGCTTCATTTTTCGGTTAAAATAGATTTAAGTAGAAATTGAAAAAAAATTTTGATGAGTGTCGAAAAGTATCCATACGATGTCGGGAGGTGTCGAAGATGTGTCGGATATTCATTTCATCAGCCGACACGTGCCGGACATGCCATCGTAATGTATCAGAGTTAATTAAATACAAACCGGGGCAACGCTCGTGCGGAGCACGATTGTTTATTTTCCTAGTATTTAAACAAATCAGAACATGTGGTCAATTCAATGTTGAGCAGCTAAAAGATTCACTATGACCAAATACATCCATGGTCTTTATTCAAGTCAGTTAGTAAAGTTGAGGGTGAGATAAGTTGAACTTATTCATGCATTCTGGTAGGAAGAAAGCAAGATCACAAGTAATTTAGTTCATTAGTCTATCTCAAAAATATACTACAATACAAGTTACTTGTAGTTTATATTAGAGTATTGGATGATTTAAAACATCTTCCATCTTCTGTTTCTATTCTGTTTCTTTGTGGATTTCTTATTTATTTCCCCTAACCGTTCTGTTTACCTTTGTTTTTTTTTTTTCATGTGTTTTGCTTAGCCTTGACTACAACCGTTTGTTGAGGTCGTTGTTTGATATTGAATTGCTCCTATAGCGCTTCAACATGTATGCTATCAATAAAATTGTTTTCTGAATACTGTTCTCTCCCTTCATTGCTACTTTTGCAATAGCAGCTTAGTATTTTATGTTCTGCATGTAGATTATTCATTGTTTTTTTTTTTTGTGTGGTAAGGAAGTTCAACTATTTAGTGAAAATATGGATTCCTTAAGTGATAAATCTTCTTTAGGCTCACATTCAATGATAAATAATTCTGTAAGAAAGAAAGACAAAAAACATATGGCTATTACCAAATGGAAGCAAAAGAGATATAAACGAACAAACGTTGAAAATAACAAACAAAATGAAGCTGAAGTAAACAAACAAGGGCCTGATATAAGTTTATTAAAATTGATTGACCGTAGCAATAATGGAATTATTGTTGCTTTCATGTCACACATAATATTTTTTTGTTCTAGATATTTTGATGTATAATGTATAATAATGCATCCAAATTATGTAATCTTCTTGATGTAGATAACAGAAGATAGAAAACTCTTCAATGCATTGGAAGTTTCATTTTTGACTGGAGATTGGACCGTGATAGTTCAAGTTGTTGAAAAACATAAAATTGATGAATCACAACAAGGCAACAATGTTCAAGAAGTACGTGTTAACAGGCATACAGGTAAATATTCAAAATACATTGAATGTATTGTATTCTATGATAAAATATATGATGAATGATATGTTTGATGCATTTTGACTTATTCCATTGGGCAGGGAACAAGGATTGCAGCTGTCACTTTTAATGCAAATATTGTGCCTTTAGACAAACTGCTGATTCCATTCAAGAGATACTACATAGCTAATGCTGGACTGAAACACTTAGACCCAAAATACAGAATCGGGGAATATGCATACCAATGGATCTTATCTACAAACAACTTGATTGAGCCAATACATGATGAAGTACCTTACACTTTGCCATGCTCATTCACTTTTACCAAGTTTTCAGAATTGTACCGATTTGCTGAATGCAATGAATATGTTGGTAAGTTCTAAAACCTTAATATTACCATTAATATTAATAATAACTGCCTTTGTGATGGATAAGTAAGAACATGTCTGATAATCTTGATGTTTCACCTTGATTATCATCCTTGTGTCTTGACTGATAGGTTCATGCTGTATTCATATTCTGCTGTATAGTTTTTGCTCAGCCTGCTAATCTTGGTAGTGTACTATTTTTTTAGATAAGTTAGGTTGTTGTATTTTTGCAAATACTGGTGTGTTTCTAATATTACACTTGTTGTGACTTTGGCTGTAATACTTTCTTGCTGAATAGTTGTACTTGCTGAACTCATAATTTTTCTTGAACTCTGTAATATCATTAACCTACACTTTAATTTTTGTATGAAACTGTTCAGTGAACTTTATATTGTGTTAATTAATCAGTTCTACACTTTTGCTTATTTCTGTTTGCATATTTTTGTCTTTATCCTCATAAACTAAATCTGCTTCTATGTAACTCACCCTAATCAGTTTTTAAGTTATGTTATCTACAATCAACCTTCAATGTTTTAACTTGACCTAGGTCTGTAACCGTCATATACATCAACTTATACGTAATCATGCTTGATCTATCTTCCTTGATTAATAAAGTATTAAACAATTTAGAAAATCTTTCTCCGTTTTTTCCTCTACTGAATTGCATGAACTCCATTTTCCTTATCCGGACAGCTGCGTACATAGAAAATATTTAATACTCATTCTGTTATGTTCTTTTTGCTATGGATTACAGTAATTTTTCCTATTATATTTAACCATCATGTTGTTGATTGTGACTCTAAATTCATTTTGTTTGTTGTATATCTAATATCACACCAGCTGTCAAAGCATTAGTGATCCGTTCGAATGCCGTTTACGGTTCTGGAAGCTCAACAATAAGAGACTATATCCTAATTGATGAATGTATGAATGTATTACATACTATTATGGTAGCTTGCAATGATTGTATTAAACATAACTACGGGTGCTTGCAAGGATTGTATTTCACTATCTTTTGTAACTTATTGTAGCAGAACTTATGTATCTTTTGAACTATATGACTTCATATTAATAAAAATCCATGGTGATCATTTCTATGAATTTAAAAATATCCTCCACTTTTATTTACGCTTTTAGCAGCACGCCGTGCCTTGCTTGGCGTGAGTATTTCCACTAGTAAATAAATAAAATTTCTCTTACCAAAAGGAAATTGAAAAGTAAAATAAAAGATGCTCATGAGTGAAAAATACTATAAAATTGAACAATTAACCAAAAGGATGTGGTTGAAATACATAGTTATGCGGTTTTTATGATATTCGTTACGGAGTTGGGGATGCTAGGCCCCCAAAAATGCAGGTACAAGTTCTACTAACTTCGGAGGTGGAAAAGTTTCAGCGCTGAGAAAAGTGATGGAAAAATTAATCGCCAAAAGGCCGAGGGTCGGTTCATCGTCCTCATGTGAAGAAATAGATAAATATCTAACAACTACGTTTGAGAATGATATTTCGTTGGAGTACGATTTTGAATGGGATATATTGTGCTTGCGTGGCGAAGCCATTCAAGAGATTACCTAGTTCTCTCACACATAGGCTGGCAACTCAAATTTTGTCTCCAGTGTCAACCGTGACGGTAGAGCGGACATTTAGTACTGTGAGAAACATGCTTAGCTCAAGGAAAGCGAGCATGCACCCAAGTTATTTAGAATATCAAATGTGCCTCAACGATTATATATTAGTGACGGAGACAACAAGACTTAAGGCCACGGAAGAACATGACCAATATGTGGTGGAGATCGATGTTGTCACTACGCAACAAACTGCAAGTGCATGCGGAGCGTATGAGATGATAAATAGAAGATTCGAGTGATTGGTATGTAAATTTATTATTCATTCTTTACAAAACTTCAATCAAACAAATACATACATATATAAACATATACAAATATTAAACCACAGATATTTAATAAATACAAATTATAAACACAAGTTATTTTCAATAAAACTTCATAAGAATTTTCAGAAATGTATTCTTGTAATTACCATATATCATCTGTCATATACTTTTATAACCAATTTTACCATCGTGAATATTAAATAAACACAACACGTCACAACAACATTAACACGATTATAGTACATACTGTAATCATAGTAAGCAACAAAAATTTACTATATATCATATACATTTATAAGTATTTTCAAAACTATAAACTATTTTATACATAAAAACTTATTCATTTGCAGTATTTTTAAAAGAATAAAAAACAATTCGAAGAACTACGAAGGCTTTATTCATTCATCTAATCGGTGTACATACGTATGTTTATAAAGATGAATGATACGTAGGCAACTTTATTATAGTTTACTTAGAAATTACTTAGAATAAGATCCAAGCTATGTTTTTTTTGTAAACTATAGCTCGGCACAATCCTTAACGTGTACATTACAATTCCAAATTTTGGAAAATGATATGGCCCTCTCTCTACCTGCAAAAATAAAATTCTTCATTTGGAAGTGTCTTAAATCAATCTTACCGGTTTCCGCCATAATTGCTAGAAGGTTTGGTTTTGCAGCTGAGTTTTGTACTGCTTGTGGGGAGTCCTTAAAAACTATCGATCATCTATTTATTTCTTGTAACTTTGCTAAAAATGTTTGGAGGTTTGCAGGCATTACTTGAGATGTTCTCTCTTCACAAAATGCCACTCTTTGCATGTGGTGGGAAATGGTTTATGCTAGTCATTTTTCACTAGATCGCATGGAAAGAATTGTTTTGTCTTGCTTTGTTCTTTGGTATATTTGGAAATCTAGATGTAACAGAACCTTTGGAAGTGTTAATTGGAGCTTTATGGATACTGCCACCTTAGCTATCGGGGCAAAATTTGACTTTGAGCAGGCCTCTTCTTGGGGAAGGAATAACACAAATATTTTTCCCCCTTCCTCTGATTTGCAGCACATTGCCGCTTATGTTGATGCAGCCTGGAAGTCATTTACATGCTCTGTTGGTTTAGGTGCAGTCACTTATGATGCTAATAGTTCACTTCTAGAAGCTTGGGTCTCTCCTATAACTTCCTATCCGTCTGTTTTTAATTTGAAATTTAGTGCGCTTAGGTGTGTGCTTAGCTCTTGGAATCACCAAAATTGCTTGCTTCTCGGATAACATCAATTTAGTTAACTGCTGCTCCAGAAGTCAAGACCCTCCATCAGATTCCTGGACTATTCTAAAAGATATTTTTTGCCTTATGAACCTTTTTGTACATTGTAAAATTATGTATATCAATAGGGATAACAACAAAGTAGCTCACAGCTTAGGTGCTGTCTCTTTTGCGGTTGATTTTGGTATCATTTACGATACTCTATCACTTTTGACTTTATAACCATTAACTCTTCTTGATTAACATAGCTTTCGTCTTTTATGGAAAAAAGGAAATTATATATTTTCAAATATTTTTTAAAAATAAAAAACAATTCGAAAAATCCTCCCTCTTCAAACCCTTCTCCAAACCACTTCCACGCGATTTCGCTCCTTAAATTTCCAATTCCATCTCTTCAGCAAACTCCGGCCGCCTTTCATCGGTTCTCCAAAGACCAACTCCAACCTCGTTTAGATGTTTAGCGCTTCTTCGATTGAAGATTATGCAGCTTTTCATCGGCGTTATAGCACCTCCGTTCACCGGCGATTCGGCGCTACTGCCAGTAATTTGGGTGAGGTTTAATTTCACTTATTACATTTTCGTTCTTGATTTGAAATTATTGAGTAATAAATAAACCAATGTTTTGCTTCTAAGATTTCTAACTAACTATTGTTCTCAAAAAAAAAAAAAAAAAAAAAAAAAAAAAAAAAAAACTATTGTTTAAACATTGTTATAAGATTTTCAGCTGTTTTATGGGTAACCTTCAGCGATTTTAACTTGATAATGAAGCATAATGCGTGGTAATGAATCCCTTTCATTCATGTATTCTATTGGGTTCCTTATGGTTCAAAAATCATAGTTGTCTGTGAATGTGAAATGTTTTAGTCACTGACACTGGGTTATGCTAATTGGGGTTATCATTTACCGCCTTTGATTGATTTTCCATTTTATACATGGTAAACCTATAGTCAAATTCGTGAAAATAAAAGCGATGAAAGATGTCCCCTGGAATCCCAGGGTGTGTACATACATCAAGGCAGAGTGAACAGATATTTCAACATATTTATTATTGTTGGATTTGTACATGTTCTTGTACTGTCATATTCTGCTGTGACGGCCAAAAGCCATATCCTTCACGCAGCATCGGCGTTGGTTTATACACCGGGCCTTGCTGATAGTGTCCATTTAATTTAGGCTTATTTTACTTGGCTATTATTATTATTTATTGAATTTTGAGTATGTAATTGCATGATTTTTCTTGTTGTGCGGCTTCTAGATAAACGTCATCAAAAGAACATTTTGAAGCTGCCAAAACTATGTAAGGTCCTGTTGAATTATTATTTTCTTGGAATTTGATTGATTGTTCTTAGGCTGAAGATAATCTGTTAATTTTGCAGCTCATTGATTAGTATGTTCCGGAAATGTTGCCGATAGGCAGAATCACTTGTCAATGATTTTCTTGGAAAGTAAATATGTATACGTGATATTTCTTGGGCTAAAATTCGAAGGACCGTTTTGAAATTACACTAAAGTTTCGCCCCAGCTGCTCCATTGCCTTCTTCCGCTTCTTCCGATTGTCTTTGTCACGCCAAATCTATCTGTTGCTCAACAAATTGGTGAAAATGGCTTCATTTTTCAGAAGAAATCTGCTTACAGAAGCTTTTATCCTTAAAAATCCCAAAACCCCATTTTCATACTTCTTTCTTAAACCCTCCTGAATCCCTAGTGTAATATTTAGTAGTTGTTTGTATTGGAGGACTGATGGAGTTGAATCAATTCGATCCTTTTCGACGAAATTCTCCGAGTATGAAATGCCGACAGTAACTTGGGGTGCAATTCAAGGCGGAAAAGAGACTAGTTTCTAGGGTTGTAATTTGTGATTATTTGAAGGGTATAGGTATAATTCCTGATGAATTAGAGAATGTGGAATTGCCATCTACCGTTGAAGTTATGCGTGAGCGCGTGGAACTTTTTGAGAAGATAGGCTTAACGATCGATGACATTACGAGTATCCGTTGATACTTGGATGTAGTGTGAGGAAAAACATTATTCGGTTTTGGGGTATTTGGAGAAGATTGGGATTCAAAGGTGAAACTTGGTGAATTTGTTAAAATTTATCCGCAATGTCTTCATGCTAGTGTTGTTGTAGAGTTACCTCCGGTTGTTAAGTTTTTACGTGGTCTTGATGTTGAGAGGCAAGATTTGGGGTTTGTATTGATGAAGTATTCGGATTTGTTAGGGTTTAAGCTCGAGAAGTGCGATGAGTACTTGATTGCGTATTTGGTTAGTATTAGGGTTAATCCTAGGGATATTGGCCCTATGGTTACACAATACCCGTATTTTTTCGGGATGAGGTTGGAACAATGATTAAGCCACTTGTTGAGTATTTGATTTCGTTGGGGCTACGAAAAGATTCTAGCACGAATGCTTGAAAACGGCCTTATGTTTTAGGGTATGATCTTAATGAGACAGTTAAACCGAACGTGGAATGCTTGATTAGTTTCGGGTTAAAAGGGAATCGCTTGCTTTGATCGTAGCACAATATCCACAGATTCTTGGATTACCTTTGAAAGCTAAGTTGTCATCACAACAATATTTCTTTAACTTGAAGCTCAAGATTGATCCCGATAGCTTCAGCCTTTTGATTGGGAAGATGCCACAGATTGTGAGTCTTAACCAAAATGTGATTATAAAGCCTATTGAGTTTTTACTAGGGCGCGGGATTTCTGTTGAGGACATGGCGAAAATGGTTGTGAAATGTCCTCACTTGGTTGCTTCTCAAGTAGGGATAATGAAGAACAGTTTTTACTTCTTTAAGAGCGAAATGGGGAGGCCGATTAGCGAGCTTGTAGACTTTCCGGAGTATTTTACGTATAGTTTGGAATCAAGAATCAAACCGCGGTATCAAAGATTACAGAGCAAGGGAATAAAGTGTTCTTTGGCTTGGTTTTTGAACTGTAGTGACCAGAGATTTTAAGAGAGACTTCATGGGCATTATATCGAGGCTGAGAATGACGGGCCATCGTTTTATATGGGTGGGAAGCTGCAACTACCTGGTGAAGATGTATCAGAAGAGGATGATGAAAGCGACGACGAAATACTTTACAAGCGTACTGTCTCACTGTAGTAAAACCCAACAACTTGGCTCGAGTGATTAGTGGATGAGACGATCGTCGAGAGGTCCAGTGTTCGATTCTCCTTAGAAGGCGCACCATGTTAAAGAGCAATGGACCTGGCCTTTACCCTGCTGAGTAAAGGTCGACTTCAGTGATATCTGCGCTGGTAGAACTCAGGATTAGTCGGGGTCCGGGACAACGAAGGCTTTAAGAAGGAAAGAGAAACTTACTATTGCTTCTAAGTAGTCTTTAAATAGAGTTCATTTTGATGTTTTGGATTTTCTTGGTGTTTTGCTCCATCAGTAAAAGGCGGCTTAGACTAGCTTTTGTTTTGTCATATTTTCTTTCTTTCTTTCAAATACAGATGTAGTAACCTTTACAAGTTTTTGTGTTCCTTTTTATTCTTATTCTAGGATTTTGTGAAGTCCAATGTATTTCATTAAAAGGCTTTATGAGTGTAACATGTAGTCTGCAACAGTGAAACAGAAAATGAAGCTTCTTTTTACCATCGTCTGATTTTGAGTGGTTTCTTTATGCTTGCTGCTTTGTTGGGCTAATGATTTATTATTGTATAATTTAGAAGGTTTCTTTAGTAGCAACACAACGTTTTTAGCGTCGAATCGATTTTAGTGGTGATGATCAAACTTTCATTCGGTCGAACCGACCATCAAAAAGTCAGATTTTCAGCTTTAGGAACTGGAATGACATTTTTCCGTATGCCAAATTTTCAATCTCGATGTATGGTTAACTTCTATTATTGCTTTAAACCAGAGCTTATCTTGAGCAGGAAGATAAGTTAGTTTACCTTCAGTCCAAACTGTTTTGACCTACATAACAGAAGTTGAGATTTAGGTTCTTCTATTGATGTTTTTATGATTGCTGAATAATTATTGCATTAAACTTCATTATATCTATTTATACTTACATTTCCAATTGAGGCCAGAGCATGATTTAGAGGTACAATTTCAGCAGGGTGTGGTGGGTGGAACAGTCTAGATGTATCTCTATAAACACGAGTCTAGCAATCGTGTGACTTGAGTAGCATGAGTAACATACCTGGAAATTATATATAAAATAATTTAGATTAGTTTTTTCTGTATGAAAGTTAAGAGGTATGTTAGCATTTATACCATTCTTTTAATGGGTATTTTCCTTCAGTGGTGGGTTATGCATGAAATAACCGTTGGTCTTTGTTCAAGCGAAAGACCTGTATGAAAATTCACATCTTATTACTATGCTTGCAAGACAACTGTGATTATTGAGGAATAATAATATCGATAAAGCAGCAAAATAGTATGTATATTAATCTTTTATACATTTAATATGCATTCAGGTTAAGTGTATTTACATTATGATTAAACGTGGACAACTTTATCATATAAGATGGTAAAGTATTACCGAAATGTATAAAACTTGATATAAAGTTTGTTGTTAGCCTATACACATTTATTTCATTGTGAGTATTATTTAAAGTGGGAGAAATATTGAACATTATGTAACGGCGTTTTGTACAATTGCAATGTAATCTTCTTGTTATCGTAGTTACTTTCAAGCCATACATAGCGATCAGGGTTGGTATTTTGTACTTTGTGTAGGCGTTCACATACTGATCACTAAAAGATCATCTCATACCTCTCAGCATGATAGAATTAGCTTTGTATAATCATTACAAGAGGTTAAGAATAATGTATGTATTAGTTTGTTGAAGAATTATGAAATAATTATTTAGAAGATGTGGAGTAATAATTTTATAAAGAGTTAGTCATACTCTTCATTGATAACTACAAAATCTCTGTAAGATGTAGTCTCATCAGTTTCTTGAAGTGGTAATGCATGTATCACCAATGCTTTGATACCTAGGATGAATGTTATTCATTTTTGTTATTCAAGATTGATGATATAAGTATAAAGCAGATAAATAATTTACTTTTGGGATTGTGTTTGGGTTGTACTTACAAATTGGGCGATCTTGATCACAGAAGCAGTAAAAGCGAGAAAACTTATCAAACTCAAATGTGCATGGTAGTGGATGAGGAACATCATCATGGTAAGGCTCAACCGAATTTCTACGATGCAAAGTCCAAGTATATTCATATTCAACGACCTTGTAAGCGGGGTGAGTCAACTTCAAAGCAGCGTTTGACACTTTATATCTTTTGAATGGCAACAGTGTGTTTGCAAAGAAGGCTACGTTACCATCAAAGACCACAATAGGAACCTTGGTACCCGATTTAAAAGGAAACATATTAAAAAATAGCTATCATAGTAATCATGTCTAGCCATATTGAGTGTGGATAGAAAAATAAGTAGGAATGTGCGGAATGAATATTACCCTCATATTTGTGACCATATAGTTTACGTACAAAGGACCACCATCGCTTTTTTTGGGTTTGCGCCGTTCAATGACCTGAACCAAGGGCTGTCCATTTCTTGTTTAAATTTTTGACTTCATTTTGCGAGTATAGAGTTATCATGTCAATCTTTGGTCGTATTGATTTTTACCTAAGTGGTTAGAATCTTTGAATGCTTGTTGTAAACTAATTCAAAGTTTGTAATTATTTTGAGGCAATCAATCAAACCGTAGAGCAAAATAACGTATTTTGACCGCAATATATCACAGCAACAATAAAATGTATATCAAGTGTATGTATAACATTTATTGTGGATAATATGCAGAAAATTCTACTGTAAAACATATCTATTTGTCAACAGAAATACATAATACGCAATGAACAAACGACACAATAATCAGGATCTTCAGGTAACAGAAATTGTTGTATTAATGGGTATACAGTAAGCAATGCAAAATGATTAACAAGGCTTATAGATCCAAGACTTCTTTATATACAACATTTCGTGTGTTGATTTTTGTATTTTGGTCAGTGGTTGTGTTGTGTATGAAAACTTTTACATTAGATGATGTTTTTGCACGTGACAACGCTACATATAGTTGGCCATGTGAAAATACATTTTCAGGTAAACACCAACAAAATCTAAAGTTTGACCTTGAGATTTATTAATTGTCATCGCAAAACAAAGTCGCACGGGAACTCTATCCTCTTATAAGGATGGACAAAATTCACCTTTGTTGGACGTAAGGTATTCTAGGTATAAAAACACCTTACAAAGAAAGTCTCCAATCACAATCTCAGCATGGATTACATTTTTTGAAAAAGCTTTGCAGATCAAGCGTGTACCGTTGCATAATCCTTCTCCAGGATCTTAATTGCGTAAAAAAATAATCGGTGTATTAAGCTTTAAAATAATCCTGTGTGGTGGTAATCCATTAGGCGATAAGCTA